>FR990101.1:3460416-4152500 GCA_905404275.2 Hedya salicella | reverse complement strand
AAAAAAACATACAATTTCTAAATTAAACATACAATTTAAAATGCCAATTTAAATTAAATTTAGGGGTAGATCTATGCAGCACAGGCATTAAGTAAGCTATTACAAAAGAGACAAAATTGTTTCCGTAAGAATTAACCATTAAGTGTTACTAGAGTATGGGACCAGCGATGGGCCTTGAATCAAATTGTAAATAAAACAAAAGTATTGAGTATCATCGTTTTCATTTCAAAAATTACATACGGTACATCCCAGTACTTATAGTTCACTGGACAATGTAAGCAGATTTAAATGTATATTTTATACCAAATAACAAAATGATTTTGCACAAAACAAACAGTGAACATAATTTTATCCAAGCCGACACTTTCGAAGGCGTGATGGTGACACATAAATTGCATTAAAGTGTTGATATAGTTGCAAAAACTGCAGCGACAGTGATGGAGTGGTAACGAAATAGCGTGATACAGCCATGTGTCCCGGGTTCACGGGATTTGCCCTAGTTTGTCGCGGGTTAGTTTGCAGAGTGTAACAAAAGTGAACGACAGATTTTGCACATAAACTAACTCTAACATACACATACTTTAAAGTCGAAATTGGTGTGAGGCAATGAGGGCACCGAGAATAACGACACGCAGGTGAAATGGCCATGCAGTTTTATTGGAGTTTTTTCCACTTTTCGACTCTATTTAATCTGTATTAAGTTTTACAAGTAGTGGACTCATTTCTTGGCCGACACCGAACGTATTGGTGATTTGACCAACTTATGTAAATATTTTAAGTTAAGTTTTCAAAAAAAGAAGTAAAATTTAAGTTACTACATATATAGATCTAATGGGACGAAGTACAAGAATTAGTAAAATAGCTTATTTACTAATCAACGAGTAAAATAAATTTGTAATGTAAAAATAATACACGTAGAAATGTATCAAGATTATCTAGTAGGTGTTTCTTTTAGATAATTTGAATATTAATCCTCACAAAATCGCCAACCAAAATTAGCTTCATTTAAATCCCACAAGTTATCAAGTGGCTCAACTTATTGCCTTGACTATTTTAGTTATGGATTATCGGGTCCTAGGACAGCCGTCAAAGAAACCACATTAAGCTTTGTGAGTTGGCTACTGTTTACGATCAAGACCTTTTTGGTGGTTATTGGTTTATTAGCTCAGGGTAAGATTCAAGGGAATAGATTTTTAAGAGTAAATAAATTAATATACATAAACTATGGTCGTGTAGGTAAAAATCAAAAATGAATTGGATTTGGTAAGTTAATTGTATGCTTATTGTGGAATATATAACGTTTTTGTATAGGTACCGACATTGAGCCAAAACGGCTGAACTGATTGTGACATTTTTTGATACAGGGATACCTAGATATCCTCAGATGGTACTTTTTACCCGATTACGGTAAAATTAGGTTAAGATTTTTTCTTTACCGTGTCATCATTCGCACTTCATACTTCATTCGCCCTTGTGCCGTTTAGTAAAGAAAATAAAATATTCTCTGGGCTTTAGGTGTTGATGAAGCAAAATATATTACTATGGCAATGAGCCAAAGACGCTTCACGGTCAAGACCCAATAGCCAATTTTGAACGCAATAGATACAGTTTTACTGCCATTTGTTGGCAGTAACTGCCCATTTTTACGACCAAATAATAACGTTACGTTTAATCAATTGTTTGTAAACACACTCTCCTGGCTTCTAGCTAAATAAATTCTAGATTAAATTCGGGATTCCTTTTAACTCGAAAAATCTAGGTCACGTTTATTTGGTTAAATCCAAATGTATCCCTTTATCACATCAAAAGCTTTCAAACGAATTAAAATAATTTGCGTAACGTTCAAGAATCAATTATTTAACGAAATCAAACGGCTTTCCGAAACGTCAGAGAATATACAAGTCGAAAGGAGCGCAGAGGCGTTAATACAACCGTATTTACGGCGAACAAACAAAACATCTGAGCTTAAATAAATTTGTTTAAGATATTTGCGAGAGGGTTGCCAGCTAAGCGGCTGAAAAATGGCTGGCGAGCGAAGTAATAAAGCCAGGGTAATCGATTGAAAGAAATTACTGCGTGGCTGGAAGCGATGGAGTGGGTTTAGATATTGTGTGACAAAATATGTGGTTGAGAAATAACGTTGTTTCAAAAGTTGACTATACTTAGGAATTTTAGATCAACACAGATTTAAAACGGTCTGCCTTAGTTGCTGTGTATGTTCTCCGGTGCCTCGTCTGTCTGCGTATTGGCTCCGTGCACGAGTTCAGCTCCAACTAATGTCCATAACTTTGTTGGCTCTGACGTTTTGACATTTAATCGCGACGTTGTGACAAAATATTATTATAATCCAAAATGATCTATTATTTATTTCCAAAATACTGTGATACCTTAATTTTGGTGGAGAAAGGGTTGCGAAATAAATTTTCGGCATTGAAATCAAATGGGGCACGTAAAATTGATTCATAAAGTGTGTTTTAATTTGAATATGTCAGGTTTGTTTACTTAATTTTTAGTTGTAATTTTACTGTAAAACAAGAAGCTAAAGCTACTTTAATGGTTTTGTTCAATAAAAATAAACATATATAATTGTTTCTGTATCGCTAGTGATAAATTAAATATAGTTTTCAGATTGAAATGAATATTATAAATGTTATTTTAAGCACCGGGTTTATTCAAATTAGGCAACCAAGTCCTAAACAGAATATTTTGAGATATGCCAGATAACAGTGCTAACATTAGTTTTGCTTTTGGCCACTATGAGCGCTGCGATCGATTATAATTTCATCAATAATATCACAATTATATTACCCCCACCTAGTACTTCGCACCCAGCGAATACCTACTCGTACCAAATTGAGTTCTCACAATTTAATATTTGCGTTATCTACTTCGTTTCACTGTTTATACGCAAAAGTTGTGCTTGAAACCGTTACCGGTATTTATTTAAAATATCTTTCTAGTGTTTTTTCAATGGTCACGTCATCTACAAATGGTTATAGGATAATTTTCAGTAATATGTATAAATTAATATAAATGAAAAGGATAAATTATCATTATGTTTTTCTAATTCTATTCGTTCACGGCGACGTATTAACACATTTTCTATCCTTTTGCATAAAATTCTAAACACTTTTAACAAATTTCAAGCAAACGTTTGATCTGCCACGTCTTTGATGGATAGAGGAAATGTGCTAAGAGGTTTGCGTCTCTCTACGAGCACGCCACTCTAAGAAAATTAAAATGCGATGAAAGCATATTTTCATATCGACGTTGTATTTCAAGGAAGTGCTCCGAAATATTGGGTTGAAATATTTTACGATAGATGTGAAATGTATTCGCACTAGACGGAAAATGCAAAGCAGAAATAATGTACTTCTATATAAGTAGAATGTGGGATAAGTGATTGTGTATATTATTTTACATGTGTGTATTTTTGAATAAATCGTAAAGATAATTCAAAGTACAGATACCTTTTACGACCTTATAAAAGTTAGTTATTTGAGGTCGTACGAGGGCTGCTATTTATATATCCGGAAACCGGGATTACAATCTTCTTAAATAGCATATTTGACCGCCATGGTAAAATTTGAACTTTTTTAAGTATATAAGGTATATTTTTTCTTCCTTATTAACGCTCGTGTTTTGTTTTTGACGGGTTTTAAATGTCATCTCGCAGCAAGAATGGAACTCACTAGTGAAAATATTCGTGCTATGATTTATTATGATTTTCGGCGTGGTTTAACGCAACAACAGTGCATAGATCAACTAACTTCAACTTTTGGTGATGAAGCCCCATCTAAAACTACTGTGTATCACTGGTTTAGTGAGTTCAATCGTGGACGTAGTATGCTTACGGACGAAGTTAAGGCAGGTCGCCCGAAATCGGTCGTTGTACAACAAAATATCGAGGCTGTGCGAAAACTTATAATGGACGACCGACATGTTACGTACCGCGAGATAGAGGCGACTCTGGGTATTTCTATGACCAGCATTAATAGCATATTACATAATTATTTGGCTGTAAAAAAAATTTGTTCGCGTTGGATACCCCACAACTTAACAAATGAGCAAAAACATGCTCGCGTCGAATGGTGCAATAAAATGTTAAAAAAATATAACCGTGGTGACTCAAAAGCCGTTTATAACATCTATACAGGTGACGAATCCTGGATCTATGCATACGATCCCGAAACGAAGCAACAATCAACGGTATGGGTGTTTCAAAATGAGCCGAACCCTACGAAAGTTACTCGTGCAAAAAGTACATTGAAACAAATGGTGGCCTGCTTCTTCGGTATTAATGGCCATGTAGCTACAGTGCCACTAGAAAACCGTAGAACGGTTAATTCAGAGTGGTACACGACCATTTGCTTACCGGAAGTATTTGAACAAATTCGTAAAACTAACCAGCGACGAAGAATCATTCTTCATCATGACAATGCCAGCTGTCATACGTCACGCGAAACAACTCTATTTTTGGAGGGTCAAAATGTGGAATTAACGGGTCATCCGCCGTACAGCCCTGACTTGGCACCCAACGATTTTTATTTATTTCC
This sequence comes from Hedya salicella, assembly GCA_905404275.2. NCBI lineage: Eukaryota > Metazoa > Arthropoda > Insecta > Lepidoptera > Tortricidae > Hedya > Hedya salicella. Next base: position 4,147,944 of record FR990101.1, on the reverse strand, counting down.
AAATATAAAGAATAAATTACGCGGTCAACGATTTTCGACCGCTGAAGATGCTGTCGACGCATTCAAACAACACGTTATGGAGGTACCTCAGGCGGAGTGGCAGAAGTGCTTTAAAAATTGGTTCACGCGAATGCAAAAGTGCATAGATCATCAAGGGGAATACTTTGAAAAACAATAAAACTATTTTCAGCCGTGTACGTTTGTTTGTTTTTTTGTTTCCGGATATATAAGTAGCAACCCTCGTAACTTGGTACATACAGTACTACGTTCCAAAACCCGGATAGCTGACGTAACCCAAACAGCTGCCAAGCTAAAGTGGGACTGGGCCGGACATGTCGGTCGCATGCCGGGTGACTTCTGGGCTAAAGCAGCCACCGAGTGGGTCCCACAATATAAAGTCCGGCGTCTCGGTAGGCCTCGACGAAGCCGAAGATGGCGGGAAGAGCTTGATTGTTTCCAGAAGAACTGCTGGGAGATTATCCGAGACCGGGGCACGTGGAAGAATGAGGGGGAGGCCTTTGCCTAGCAGTGGGACACTAGGCTTTTATAAAAAAAAACTTGGTGTAGACAATTGCAATTTTTTTGACGTACATCCTTTTAAATGAGCCGTTTCAATAATAAAACTACGAATTAAGCCTTCCGCCAACAAGTTCGTTCGAGTAAACAAAAAAGATATAGCCAAGAGCTGCAGCAAATACCCTCCCATTACCTGAACTCCTTGATATATATCACGCCATCAAGTAGGAGTGCTTTAAGCATTACTTTTATCCTTTGCTCGCCGGATTGTGAATAAGTATATATCTCCATCATCGTGTTGGAACATTTCGTTTTGCGATGCTAGTCCGATTTATAATGTTGATTTGGGCAAGTTAATGTTAAGCATGGCACAACTGTATGTACAGTAAGGAGAATTAATTAAAATAATTAATGTACATTAGAGCTCTGTCAGATTAATTAATTTTCCTTGTTATACCTACTAATAATGGATGCAATGATTAATATTTGATGTTTGTGGCCATAGCCCGCCGTTTAATATGTATACATATGTATTTTAGTAAACCGGATTTTGTTCTGTTTCCGCGATTATTACTCATTGAAATAAAATGAGATAATATACGCGATATAATCCGTTAAATTGTTTTATTTCAAACCGGATTTTGGTTAAAATATTTTCTTCTGTTATCACGATTACCACTGATTTTTAAACAAATAATTTAAGCGGATTATATCGTGTATATTTATTATCTCATTTCAGTTCCCGTCGTTTCGGGAGCTTTTCAGCTTTCCGTGTTCACGGGTTGACTGAGAAAAGATATATATTTCTCTGTCAAAATAACAATATTATGGTTATTTTTTCGGAGGTCATCGATACCTCTAGGTTCAATTGGTGTAAATTTATAGCTTTTTTATCATTGACCTCTACATTTTATGAGTTAGACAAAAATACGTATACTTTGCTTACCTTTAAGCTGCGTTACCACCTACAGCTGTCAAATTAAAGAAGATAGATCGCCTTTACAAATTGGCCAAAACGCTATTTTATGTCCTTTAATCGTATGACTGTGGCACAGTAAAAATAATGGCTGTTTTTAACTTAATCAGTTTACTGTAGACACTTAAGAAATATGTGTCAATGTATCAAAATGTGGTTAATTCAATAATGTCATAAATAAGGTAAATTACATTCATAAAGTGTGTCTGTCTGTCTGTCTGTCTGTCTGTCTGTTACCTCTTCACGCTTAAACCGCTGAACCGATTTGGATGAAATTTGGTATGGGGATAGTTTGAGTCCCGGGGAAGGACATAGGCTACTTTATATCCCGGAAAAGTACCCTTATCCGCGATAAACGAATTTAAGGCGGACGAAGTCGCGGGCATAATCTAGTACTAAATATTTTTATATGGTTATGGGATACTTTTTACCTGACTACGCTGTAGAAAAAAGAGTGAGTATGACTGTTTGTCCTCCGCGAACGAAGTTGCCTTGTAGTTTAGATTACCTAATTACACATAAAGTTTACGTTGTGAATGAAATGCTAAAATGGCAAACAGGTATAATAGGAAAATTGTAGGATTAACATTAAACGCGTTACGTCTATTCATGAAGTAACTTAGCGGTTGTAGGGACCCTGACTTTGTTAGACCCGTATCTGCGGTCTAGTAAAGATCTAGACAATACCCTCGCGATCTGTATATTGCGGAATCATCACAGCGTGCTGCCGTGTCGATTTCCTGAGCACCGCGACGGTGGTGTCCCTGTCTGGTGTATCAGCACGTTTAGGGCTCCCATCAAGTAAGCCTAGGAGTAGCCCCTCGAAGCCAGCTGTTGCGTTAGAATAATAATTGCAATCATACCATTTTTATCCACAATAAATGTACATTTTTCATATAGTTATTGAATTCTCAATACATCCTTTTTAAATCATCCAATTGTAATACTAGTATCATTTTTTTTAGTTCAATGAGGATACAAGTACAACAACTATGTACTTCAACGTTCGCGGCCAACAATGAAAGACTCGCTTTTACTACTGCCCACAGCTTTACCAACTGCCCGCTATTTTTGTGACGTCGTAGCTTATGCCCATTTTGTATGAGGTATTTTGACGCTCGGCAGATAATATGACCTTATTTTTACTGACAACCGTCATTTAATAAACTGTTGTATAATAAAACTGAGTAATTCAAGCGTGCTAGCTTCAAGGGGCATTAATTCAAAATCTGGTTCATATCAATGCTGTTTTTGGGACTGACACTGTATATATATAATTTAAATTATACTATTATATCGAGTGTATAAATAATAGCAAAGATGCATTCAACTTAGGCATGCTCAGGCCCTACTTTTATCGATAATATTTTTCGACATGTTATAATACTAGAGACATGTGTCAAGATTAACTTCTTATCTGAGATCAGTGCAGCTACAAAATTTAACTATTGTAATTTTTCTAATATGGATCATCAAATTGTTTATACACACACATTACTACTACATACTAAAGGCAGCAAGGGGCTTTATTTAAGTTTTTTACCTACTGCAATGGGATATTCCGCGAGAAAACCTACTGTGCTATTCGCGTTGAATTGTGTTTCATTTTCAACTGAAACAATATTTCCGTTCCCTGCCAAGTTTATGATACGCCGGATGATCGACCGACGTAAACTGTTTATGAGAGGCCACACTATTGACGTTTCGTCTATCCGAAGTATTACAAAGTCTGAGCGTCATTAAATATTTTGTTACACATATGTGCGGCTATGGATGTGCGGCCAAAGATAAATACGAGTATGGCTGAATGACTTTATCAAAAACGTGTACACGTATATTATTATTTTGACGACCGGTTTGGCTCAGTAGGAGTAACGTTGCCTGCGAAGCTGAGGTCCTGGGTTCAAATCCCGGTAAGGGCAAATATTTGTGTGATGAGTATAAATATTTGTTCCTGAGTCTTGGATGTTTTCTATGTATATAAGTAATATATCTATTAAATATATCGTCGTCTAGTACCCATAACACAAGCCTTATTGAGCTTACCATGGGGCTAGTTCGATGTGTGTACAATTGTCCCTTAATATTTATTATTATTATTATTTATTTATTACACGATTCAATAAGAAATACGAAACATTTTACAGATATCAAGTGAGATTACAAATAAAGAGCTGAGATAATATTTATGTTGGAATATTATAGAAATCATAATTCAAGTGTACTAATTTCATAGACGCTGGTCTGGATGCGGGTCGCCTCTATCCGGCGCATGTGGAAATCTATTGAGGAGGCCTGTGTTCAGCAGTGGACATCCTATGGCTGAAATTATGAATTTCAGTCATTTTACTGGTCTTAATATATTTATGCTATGCTTACGGAGGTGCGGAATCGGTGCACAACAAAACGTGTTTGTTCATACACTATTAAATGAAAACAAAAACACATTGATTTTATTCGGAAGTGACGTATCTTCAGTACGCTGAAAAAAACTTATATATCTAAACAACATGAGCGAAAACGACGCAAGTGCATACTAGGTGGCGCTAGAAAATGGCCAAAACAGGGATTTGAATACATCTGTAAGGGATATGACCAAATCACGCAGGATGTTAAAATGGCGAATTTATTTTATTATTTGCCTAGAAAACATCAGTAATTTGATCAAATCCCTAAATCTGTTTAGTGTAATAACGAAATTAGCCAAAAAAGGCAACTCGTTTTTTCATTCACTAAGTTTACTAAACATATCCCTGCGATATTATATACACATAACTGCGTTATTACTTGAAGCCAAATGAGATACGAGGTTTTTTTCAAAGTATATAATTATATGCAATAATGATGTATATAATATATCAGCATTGTTTTTGTTTGCTTCCCAGCTGTCACTGAAGTAAGCGTATTATTTTAGTCCTAATCTGCGTTGATTGCGTATCTTCATTTGTACCTTCTGCTACGACCTCTCCAGTAAAGGGGCCAAACTGAAAATCAGCGCTGGACATAAGGCTAGCGTCAGCTTATTTTTTTCTATTATAGTTTATACACTTAGGATAGTTAGAAGTAATATAAGCATTTTGTAAAAAACTATATTATTCTAATGTATATTTGTTAAATGTGTCATGTTGTGTCAATAAAGCTAAGTTGAATTTGAATTTGATTCATGTTTTTGTTCACATTTAAGGAAGAAAACATATTACATAATAAAATTAATGCACTTTATCACACAGAATCAGTATATTTTGCGTGAGAGCCAAAAGCAAAACAAAACGTTACTAGGTAACGCAGTCAAGTATATGACACAACATAATGCACAAAATGTAGTATTCACGTCTGTTTTCTCTGGCTGTTCAAATCCATAACTGGGTTTTAATAAACTTTAATAGGCCACGCGTGCTGAGCAACAAAGTTTGAAACACTTTTTACTTTTACGATACCAATTTTTATAGTTACGGGTTATTATTTTATAAACAAGATTAGTAACGTCGCTTTTTAGGTCACTGGAGTATTTCACTAAACTTAGATAGAAGGCGCCCACAACTTCGTTCGCGGAGGATGACTTTCATAACCCCTCTTTTTTTGATAGTGTAGTCGGATAAAAAGTATCCTATAACCATCTATGGATACCCAGCAACCCGTGTACGGAAAATAGTTGAAATCTGTTTAGCTGATTTAGCGTAATGAAGTCACAACGACACATACGAACATTCAAACATACAAAAAATTAAAAGAAAGTGATATTTTCTGATCTCAAAATAGACCGTTACAATATATTTTTTTTGAAAATATCTTCAATAATATGAAAGCATTTTTTTGTATGAACGAACGGCTGCGGAACCCTTCACTGAGCATGGTCCGATATGCTCTTGGCCGTTTTTTATCTTTGTTCCAAAAGTGACTTAAATTGCTGTTACTAATATCCCAACAAAATGAATGATATGTATAAGTACCTCAAAAATCAACTAGCAAAAAGAAAACTGGCATCATTAGTGTGTCATCCCATTTCTGCCACCTGTTGCACTTTCTTAGCTGCCAACCAGCCTAATGTCCCGCGCTAATAATATCGTTGGCCCTGCGAATTGGTGCTCCGCCAACATCATAAAACAAATTGATTGTTCGCCAATATGACCTCCGCCAATATGCTGAACTTTGTATCACTCGATTACTAATACTTTCTTCTGTTTCCGCGATTATTACTCATTGAAATAAAACGTCGGGAACTCAAATGAGATAATATACGCGATATAATCCGTTAAATTGTTTTATTACTAGTATACTATTTATAGCAAACTTAGAATACTATTCTGAATGTATTATAGAACGTCAATTTCTCCCCGCAATTATTGATAAATTGAAGTGATTAATTGTTATGTATTGGGAAAGAAAGCTATGGTAACTTCTTTCTGTATATCACAGATTGCAGAAGTTTCCACAGTCATAAAACTATGTATTTGTGACACAAATAAATCACCACATGCGGACGAAATTAACCGATTATATTCGGTAGTGTTTCATCTTATTTCTGCCACCTGTTGCATTCTCTTAGCTGTGAGCCGACCTAATGTCCCGCGCTAATAATATCGTTGGCCCTGCGAATTGGTGCTCCGCCAACATCATAAACATTGTTCGTTCGTCAATACGACCCCATCTCCCCAGCTTGCTAAACTTTTGAAGTGTGTTCGACTAGAGTTTACTAATATTCTTGTCAGTTCCCCAATTACTGATCATTTAAGTATAGAAACAGTTAAAACGGATTATACCGCGAATATTTTTTTTTAAAACATATATAGATATTTACAATAACCTGACAGACCATTTCATGCTAGTACTATTTGATGCTAAGTACTACTAGTAGCTTGTAATTTAACAATCTTTTAATTATATCTCTCGCTATTTACCCATAATATGGTTCCAAAAAACAAAGTGAGTCCTTGTAACTTCAATTAATAAATTCAATATGATATTTGTACAGTTTCATAGAATCATTATTTTTATACCACAAAACAGTAAAGTCCAGATAGGATTATTAAACTGAACTGAAAACGAGAGGCCAGTTCTTAAGCTAGGAACTCATCGCTGTTCCAAGTGGTCGCAAGTCGCAGTAATCAATCAACACGTGGTGCCAAGACCTACCTATTTTTTTTTGGACCCTGACCTTGAACTGAGTAGGTGTGGCTAGGCCTCCTTACTTAATCGGAATCAGTGGGGGGAGCGCAAATCCACAAACGGTAATGCCAAGCGCGGCCACTTAGAACTGTAGTCGGACGCATTGCACAAGAAGGGATGCGGGAGGTGGGAGAAAGTCTACTACCATAACACATTGAAACAGTTACAGTTTACTAGCTTAACGTTAACAAGCTTAAAAATAAAAATAATTACTAGCAAAAGGTACAAGCTGTGTTTTAAATAAGTGTAAACTAGCCTATTCTTATCTACCCTAGCCCGTCAATAATGACATTGATGCGCTGCAAGCGTCCGCTTTACGCTCAAGGCGTGTTCAAGCGTAACGATAACGCTTAAACAAAGCGTAAATGCTCCCGAGTTCAAACGATGTATGCGAGCGCTTCAAGATTGAATTTTCCTGTTGCTTAGTATGAGAAAAACGTGCATTATCTTTTGAAGTAGCTTTACGTTGAGAGGTTCCGCGTATGGTCGTTACTTTTTAGGTTTTAATGTGATGTTTGCGCAGCGAGTAAGAAACTGATAGAAGTAATAATTTAATACAATATTGATCAAAGGATCGTTTTGCTAGTTAAGTAACAATGTAATGAAACTAAGGCATCTTGTCATTAAAATATATTTTAACTAGCAGCCGCCCCCGATGTGGTCCGCCCTAGATTCGTTTATCGCGGATAAAAGGTATTTTTCCGGAATAAAAAGTAGCTTATGTCTTTCCCCGAAACTCGATATTGTACCAATTTAAATATGAAGCGTATTACCAAGATTTCAAGTTCGTAGCGTAAAAAAAATATATACTGTCTACAAATTTTCACCCCCTTTTTCGTCCCTAGAAGGGATGGAATTTGACATACATTACGTCCTATATAAGTTACATAACTGGAAAGTTTCATATAAATTCGTCCAGTAGTTTTTGAGATTAAGTGGAACGTACTCGTACTTTACTTTCACGTTTATAATACAGTAAGGATAAGGGTGTTCACTGTATATTACAATTACGCCTCTGCCTCACTGGGACGCCATGGCGTTGCCGCCAGGGACATCGCCCTTATATTTGGATATCGCAAAACCGTCGCCAGGTGAGCTGCCATACATCTCAGTATGAATTGTTTGGCTACTGTAACTAGCAACGTCTAACGACTTAGTTTTAAGAATAGTCATTCAAACAATACACGACTGTACTAAATTACTGTGGAGTTACGCCATCCATAAAAATGACAAGCCAATTTTCTCTGAGGGCAGAATCACTTAGCTTATCCTGGTACGGTCAAATTAAAATGTTAAGCGTTCTTAAAACCTTTTTATTATGAAAATTAATACTTGGCCTGTCTTTTGTTTTTGTCCAACTTTGACTCCATAGCATTTGGTGAGAAGACCATTTTTAGATTATAATATTAATAACTAATAATAACCTTGAATAACCTATGAAATGTGTACTCATTTTTCTTATGAAACCGTTTCGATAAACGCAAATTTTAACATAGCTGCAGAACTAAGTTCTTATTTTCCCCATACAATATACATCACAGGTTCCTAGGCTTTTAATATGAAGCGTATTTGGGAAAATCCAAGTGTGATTTTTAAATTGTTGTATCGCGGTGAGTTTTTATGAGTTTGAAATAGTTTTATCATCTCTCCTGTTCGAAAAGTTTAATTTTCATGGGTATTTAGCCGGGTGGAAAATAGCTTTTCCATCCCTAGGGTGGAAAGTAATTGAGTTACGACATATTATTAAAATAAAAGCTTTTCATATCGCGATTGCGATTGCGATGATGTTGATGATGATGATGATGGTGATGGTGATGATGATGAAGCATGATGATGATGATGGTGATGATGATGATGGTGATGATGATGATGATGATGATGATGATGATGATGATGATGATGTTGTTGTTGTTGATGATGATGATGATGATGGTGATGATGATGAATCATGATGATGATGATGGTGATAATGATGATGATGGATGATGATGATGATGATGTTGTTGATGATGATGATGATGATAATGATTTTTTTCCTCACAGTCGAAATGAAAAGTAGAGTATTTAACTCGGGTGAAATTACCCATTTCACCCTCGAACTATTGGCCCAGAAATATCTCGGCTGAAATGGGTCACCTTCAACCCTTGGTTAACAATCTACTATTTCACCATAGTTTCTATTATTGAGAGGTCGTTAAATAACATACCACGGAAAAAGTGGTCAAAAATTCTCACACGTTCCTAATTTACATACTTATTTTAAAAAGCAAGCTTAAGCCTCGGCTGATTTACGCGAGCTTTAAGCTGGCTCGTGGGTGGCAATCACAGAATCAGTGGCGTGTACTTGCATCGGAGGCCAAGAAACGTTTTGAGTCACTGGGCTAGAGGAGTAAGTAAGTAAAAGTTATCTAAATAAAGTTCATATTACAATTACAAATCTATTTATTTATTTATTGAAGAAGTTCAACAGCGTTTACCTTAAAATTATAAACTTATTATAAATATACATTACACATAGCCAATAACAGAACTCCCTAGATTATACAAATCAGGATCTGAGTAAGGAAACGAGACTAGCGCACCCTAAGGTACGCAAATTACACAATGAAAAACTGACACTATCTAGTAAGAGAAAGTACAATTGCAATGTGAGCGAAAGAAAATGTGTGTGTGTGTGTGTGCGTGTGAGTAAAAGCTTCATAAATACGGTTTTACTTGTCTAATAATAAAATAATGTTTCTGAACGTAACCCTAAACTTCTCGTGCATTATGGCCTGTCATAATACGTGTAACATTGAAGATTTAATATCCTTTATTGCTTTTCTGTAAGGGCCTCAGAACGTTAGCCCGGTATTTTCGTACAAAAATAATGCTTCACAAATAATGTATCTACCGTTCTGAAGAAAACCGCAGTAAGTTATACGAGGTGGTTATTTGCCACGAACGGCTTTACCGCATTTTTGTAAGATTAAAAAGATGCTTCAATGAACACATTACACATACATTTTAATAATACATATATATCATGTGTATATACGAACATTTTCCTATAGGGTGACACTTTGGAGACGAAAAAAAAAGCCTCTGCTTTGCCATTTCCTACATTTTGATTGAGTTACTAACAAATGAAATGGCAGATTTTTTTTTGTCTATTTACCCAAAGGGAAAAGTTGTTTACATTGAAGTTAAAAAGACCGGTTAGGTGCGAGTCTGTTTCGCACACCAAGGTATAAACTTTCACTTTTCCGACTTAACGTGCCGGTAGAGTTAAGTTTCCCTCTGGTATCTATGGCGTCACATACAAATGAGGGGCGAACTTAACCAAACCGGGTTATTCACAAATTATTTACGGTGATTATAAAAAAGTAACACACACAGAAATACGGTTGTAGGCGACGCAAATAATTATATGTATAATATGTTAATAAAATAAAATATAAATGTTTTCATTACTTTGTACCTACGTGTGACGCCATCTATTTTACTAGTGGTTAAATAAAGTTATAAAAACGTTGGTGGGTAGCATAAGACACATATACGTAGATATATTTTTAATTCACCGTCAATTGGGTGCTTTTTAATCAGATTGATTCGCCGCGTTGTTAGCTTGCTCGCACCATCGTTTTCTTTGTATAAAACGCTAATTTACGTGTTTTCTTTCGCCCATCACCTACAATAAAAGTGGTCTTCGAACCAAATCTGCAACCAGAACGATGTTTCAAATACCGCCAGCGCGCATATTAACGCGTAAACAACTTCAGGAGATCGAGCGCACGAAATTGCAAATGGCGAGTACTTCTAAAAGCGCACCAGCGGAACCTATAGTCCAAACTCCAGTCGTTGGCACCGATAGTCAAGCACAGCCGAATGATTTGGAACAAGTGAAGATGGAACAGGCCAGAAAATCTTCTGTGAGAGGATCGATTACGTCAGGCAAATCGAAGCGATCAACTATGTCATCCGTTGCCAGGCGGAAACAATTGGAATTTGAAGCCGCGCAAGCTAAGGCACAGATTGAGTTGGCACTAATAGATAAGAAACTGGAAGCTGATCTGGCCCAAGTTGATGCCGAGGAATCTCCGAGTGAGCACGGCACACGCGTTCACACTCCAAGACGCAATGTAATCTAAATATGAGTTATAAGCAATAAATCACATTTATCTTTTAAACTGTTGGTTTAATGGAACGAATACATGATGAACAGCGGTTATATACTCATACAAAATTATAATTATTACTTAATAAAACTAAAATAATTTTCAGCCTATATTTAACCACTTGACGGTACGTCATTACGGACACTAGGTAAATTAGCACTACCTATTCTGGTCACTGCTTACTGCCGGCACTTGATTTTTGCTACTCATAATATCGATAACTTTTTTTACTAAATTGTTGAAAGCCGACCATTAGAAATCAGAACATAACCGTGATTTCCCGTTCAGTGTTTTCCTTGCCAGTAACCGAATGAATTTTGAACTACGCAGTAACTCCTCTAGCGTAAAACTCAGTCTATTAGGTACATTACATATATTTGGCTAGTGATACAGAAAGGTTAATAGACTTCCTCACCCTCAGGATATTGGAGTCGTGATCTGAAGACACCGTAGTGCTTCCGTTAAGACAACAAAGAAGTGAGGCTCGTACCTACCTTTTGGCGAAGCGTTTGGCATTTCTAAGCACTAATCTCAAAGTTTGATAGTCTTGTATGTTAATATACCCTACAGGGTTAGAGGGTTAAAATATGTCCTGAGGCTTTTAATAAGTTCTGATAGATAACTTTTTAATACTGGTACGTTATGAATTACGTTATGTGCGATTGGTTGGCAACTTAAAACCTACAAACAGACCCACACACATTTGTGTATCTGTTTGTAGGGATTCTCAGGTAATTCATGGTATTTGCATCGAACACCACATGTCCATTTCATATTGGGACGTGAGTTTATCGATGTACGAATTAAGCTCATACGTCATTGCATTTCATGTAATGCATTTGAGTTGATTGATGGTGGACGTCAATTGTAATTACTATTCTAACGCTGACATTTGTTTTCAATTATAATCGTATTTTAGATATCACATCGCGAGTTGAGTGCAATTGGGTGAGTTAAGAATTGAAGTGATACACCAGCCATTAGGGATACACCAAATATCAGCGGCATAACAACAAAGATTTCCTTGGCCAGCCAAGAAGAAGTAAAGACTAACTCGGAGTTTTCGTGCAGACTTTTTAATAATCGGCAAGCCAGTGGGAATTCATAGGCTTCAAGCTACCATTGACTACACATACTCAATACTACTTCACTTTAAAGGAATGCTTTATGGGTACAGAGTAAAATAAGTAAGAAGCTGTAAAAAAAAAAACTGTAGGGTAATTCCGGGGGAGATTGCAGATAGCTATAAGTTTAAGTCGAAAATTCTCCTAATTAAAGAATGTTAATGTCAGTGGTTTGAATTTAATTGTATTTAATAATCGGCAAGCTAATCATGGTAGCCACTAGAGACAACACACACTGCTTCACTAATAGGGTACATGCATGAAATTTTATTATCGCTTTTCTTAACTAAATATCAAAATACCGTAAAAACTATTTCAAAATGTGAAATTAAAAAATAAATCGGCCAAGAAATACGCAAAATATAGGCATTTTAAACTAGTAATTAGAGAGAGAGGTCCGATATGCACCGTCACAGTGCACTCCGGAGCAAATTCCATATTAAATTCTGTTTTGCAAGAAAGAGGTAGAATGAAATGTTTGATGGCTTATATCTTGGTTATTTTTATAGCTATTCGCAAAAATATTTGTGTCTACTGTTTGTTACATGAATGAGCTTTTAATAAAGCAAAAATAATTATGCATATTCCCTAAGGGAGTGCTTTAGAGGTACTGAATAAAAGAAGTAAGAAGCTGTTCTTTTTGTAAGGTAATTCCGGGAGTAATGGCTGTAACTTTAGGCTGGCAATTCGAAAAAAAAACCGACTTTACAATAAAAGTGTTATTTCTACTTTTGAATGAAAATTGCTTGTAGTAATGTCATACTTTTCAAGATGTGGTTTAAGAAGGCTTGGCTGTTTGCAAGTCAGTTAAAATATAGTTCAATAGAATCTGATTCAATTTGGTTGGTTTCATTTCAATGTTTTTATTTCTGCCATCGGTGGTTTTTTGATAAATACACCACAAAGGCATTTTTGCAATGCATGAATATTTGCGCGATTTTATTTTTCTTTTTGTTTGCTGTACACAAAACGTAACTTGTATCATGCAAATAAAATAAGTAATCGTTGAAACGATAAAAAAGCTTGTAAAGCCTAGAAAAAAGCTGACAATCTTCAAGCGGCACATAATCTTTTCAAAACTTACGATGGCACAGACAAATACATATAGTGAGTTATTATAAATTTACTAATATAAGTAGAATGACTTATGGTCATTTACAAATGTTAGTAGTGTCATTTATTATAAGTTCAGTCATGAACTTGAAATGTGCTTTAATTTATATTTTATCTTCTATTAGATTTCATCAGAAAATAGCCTGTTTATAAAAAAAATTACAATTGGGAACATTCAGTTTCCCCGAGGTTTACTTTTTTTTATTTTTAAGCTTCGATGAGACCGATTTTCACGATAATCCACTGTATACATTTTTACATGGTCGATATAGTTTAGTAAGAACATTAAAAAAAGTCATGACAGCTAACATTTTAATTTTTCTTGCTAATTTGTACTCGTGCAGACCAAAGTAAAAATTTACACAAACGATTGCCGAAAACAAATGCCACATTCAGGAAATTAAAAACGAAATTAATAACAAAATTACATAAAAATAAACCATCACCGTAGATTCTGAGTCCACATAACAAGTACAACGGAAAAAATATTACACCTTTAGGAATAATGAATAATGAATGTTTAGAATTACGAACACCAAGTAAAGTTAAGCTTTAAAAATAAATGCAAACGTAGCATATTTCTAGTGAATACAAAAATGGCCAAGTGCAAGTCAGACTCGCGCACTGTGGGTTCCGTACAAACATTACCCTAACATTATTACCCGGTTTCGGTTAAGTAAAGTTTGCATTGATATCTATAGATATAACGCTATCTCGCTATCCTTAGCGTTGAATACAAAAAGGTGCAAACTGAACGCAACCAGGTTGTTCACATAGGTTTAAAAAAAAAAAAAACTATTTAAAGAGAGTTATAATTTTCGTGTAATTTTTATACAAATTGTGAAAATCTCAAAATTTTATATTGGGAAACTTCGGAGATAAGGGTGTTTTTAAATGGTATTTTTTTTCATATTTTCGTTAATAAAACGAGATTTAAGCACATTTTTTTTTGTAAATGTGCAGGTCATGCCCTTTCATATTATGTTACCCTATATGACCTAGTGGCTAGACTTTTCAGTTTTATAAAGGTTCCTTTGTTACCTTTTTGTTACGGGACCCTAAAAACAGTCTAAATCTGAACCTGCCCGCGAAACTACCGTCCAAAGCGTCTGTCTATGTTGCAGATACAGTTAGGTGTACTCTCTACCGGGGTGATACATCGGATAATGTGTTGACCGTTGTAAACCCATATTGAAGAAGGTTCGCGATTGCTAACTTATTATTGTGGTCGTAGAAAATAGTTATGATCCGTAATACTACTACTAATAAACTTAATAATATAATGCTTAACACTCGTAGTGACTGCATAAAAAACGTTTTTGTGATCAAACTCTTGATACGAGTAACTTAAAAAATAGTTGAAAACTTTTGTTACATTGCCTGAAATATTTGAAATATAGAAAAACTAATCAGCTTTTTAGAAACTTTGACGTTGGACCCTGATTAATACATAAAGTTATTCTGAGCCAAGGCTAGCAGATGTCATTTTCAATGTCACATAAACACAAAATTTCATTACCATTAAATACAAAGAAATTCTAAAACAGACTTACATTTAAACACAGTTCGAGAAAAAAACAAATTCGAAATCCAGAGAAATCTCGGCAAAAATTCTTCAAAGGTCATAAGCTTAACGAGTCCTCAAAGACTTATAAATTAAGAGGCAATTCTTACTCCTTTGTTCGGTACAATTACAAGGTGCAAGGAAATTCTTTGAGAACATAATTTAGCCCCTAGTTCAACAAATGAGTAAGAAATGTGATGCGCATGCCTCGCCTACCTGCCACGACGCGTGACAGCGTGAATTAATACATCTTCTGGTCTGTCACCTTCAAGGAATAGCTCCGCCGCCGCCGTCAGGTAACAACTTCATTATATATTAAAACAGTCTAACACTATCGAAATGTAAATGGTTTTTATATATGTGTGAAAAAATCCTGTAACGTTTTATTATTTACGAACGCCCCACAAACTTTCTGCGAGGTGGGCAAGTGCGGATTAATGCATTTCCCGGAGTGTCACCCTCACAGGGTTAACATGGCCGTCAGATAACTAACTACTGCATTAAAAACACTTGAGGACAACCACATCAACAAATTTTCCCAAACACCATAAAATGTACGGAATATAATTTGCATGCCTCACTATCCTTCCGTGAGGCGGATTAGCTCAGATTAATACACTTTTTGGTGTATCACCTATGTAGGAATAGTTTTGACGTCAGGTAACTTCTGCATTCCTCTTGAAAATAACCAAAAAGACACAAAATTCTTCTTTCGCTACAGTCTACCTATGTATCACACCAAATTCCTCTGAGTGCCGTAGCACATAAGGAATATAATTCGTATGACTCTCGAATCTTCTGCGCGGTGGGTCAGCGCTGGTTAATACACTTCCCGGTGTATCACCCTCATAGGAATAGCTCGGCTGTCAGGTAACTTGCATTAAATGCACTTGAGGACAAGCGAAAGGGTACTTTTAAATCTCTCTTTTTATCCACAGCCCACAACTAATTTACTGGCATTATAGATTCCTAGCTTGATGGATGAATTTGTTCATCAACAATACAATTTTATAGACTGAAATATGTAACACCAATTTCTATGCCATTTGTTTATCTATGAACTCTGCGACGTGATGCGCTCGAGGACAAAATGTTTTTTTATTTTTTCAAAGGCATATAATTTCGATTGATGGGAATGATTGGATTTTCATATAATACATGTGATAGATTTTATATAAATATATGTTCTGACGGCCAGTTTAGCTCAGCGGAAGTGATGTCTGCCTGTGCAGCTGACGATCTAGAGTTTAAATTCCGAATAGTAAGTGCACATATGTGTGAAGAGCATAAATATTTTTTTTCCTGAGTTTTGGATGTTTTTTACGTATATAAGTATTATTTATCTATTAAGTACATTGTTGTCTAGTTCTTATAACGCAAAACTTATCGAGCTGACCATAGGCACTTGATAATTAATTTGATATCATTATCATTGTAATGTCATTGTGCATATTAACTTGTTAGTTTGCTTTGATGTTTATTCTTCTGTCTTATATGCTCTAAGGTTAAATGGAAGAGATCCCTTAAAGGGATAAGTTCACTTTTGTGCGCATTTCTTACTTTGCCGTCTTTGATTTATTGTTTTTATGCACAATAGAGTGTTAAAAACATATAATAATACAAGTACAGAAGGCACTCCCTTTTGATGTTAACATCACCGCTTCTTTTACGTGCATAGGTTAACAAACAAACCGTATGGTGGGGACAACATTAAATTCTATTGGTCGCACGGAAGGTCGTAATTATTTTATACCTCGTCAAAATAGGGCTTTAGACCATTTAAAAAAATACGTAGATATTAATATTTTTGAGACACAAATCAACATAATTATGATTTTATTCACATTATTAAAAAAACAACGCAAAATATTTCATTTGCGCTACGATATAAAGACAAATAAAATTTCACTCTTCATCCCTAATATTGTCCGCCAGTTCACACAGAAGCCAAAATGAATGTCGCCTGCGGGACTATAAATCCTTAAATATTAAAAGTGTGCCAGTGACCGTAGATCCGGCAAGGGAGGGGAAATAATGAAGACATCCATATTGTTTGAAAAAGGGTTCGTTTAGCAGTGATTTGCCAAATAAAACTTCGCACTCCGGTGGTTTCCTCATGAATGAGGATTGTGGTCATCATCGTATGTTTTACATTTGAACTAATGATTTGACACCATGGAATTCTATCCATTGAGTCTTTTACACCCAAAATATATGTAAGTAATGTACCTAAAGTGCTGATAAAAAGAATGTATCAATATCAGGACAGTTTAAGATTTTACGTAAGGCTTATTCGAGCCACCACATCTCAGTGCTATATGTGACTGTTGTCAGCACTCCCTGGTTGATAATCGCAGTAGTTTGGGGACACGGGAAGTCCGTACATGGTAGGCCGACGATCAAGTCAAGAGGGTCTAGAGCTCGTCCACACATTTACTGAAGAACTTTCCTGAAACTAACAAAGTAGTTTGTTTTAGTATCATATCAATGAAAATCTTTTCCATAAGATTCTTAAGCCCTGATTATACGAAGCCAATGCGCTGGCGACAGGCCTACAAGACGAGACTGCCTTGAAAAATGGACTGACGCTAGCAGCGCTGGTTTGGGTTAAAAAACAGTCTTAATGGCAGCCAGTGTAGGCCTTGTGTAAATCATACTTAAAAGGTGATAATCTTTTAGTGCAGGACTGATTCCTGATCTTCACCGTTATCATCATCAGATAACAGACGTCACCTAAAGAAAGGCTCCGCACAAGGATCTTCCCAATATTTTGTGTGTGTTTTTAAGGCACCGCACAGTTTCACATTACGCGACGCGGCACCGTACCGTGCGTCACTTCAACACGATACGGCAAAGGCACCACCGTGTATCTAAACATGGCAATGTTTTTTTATCAGGCATCGCGCTGTGGTGAGGCCAAGCTGGTAGGCATAAAACCGAATAATGTCTACGGTTTAAAATATTTGTGGTACCTTTTACACGTATTTAAGACAAAAATATTAAATATATATAAATATATAAAATTCAATAACCTTAGAAATACTTTTTTCACTACTTTTTTGATAATATCTTCAATGTACATATTTTTTATGCATTTCTATTTCAGCAACGCAGTAGTTATTGGCAGGAAACAGCACAGGATTGGCCTTGCGGAGGCCAAGACCCTGATTGGAACACTGTCCCAAAATAATTAGTAATCTCAGCAAAAAACACTGGCTATCAGTTTAAATATTATACACGAAGATAAAACTTCCATTATCTTTAAGAGACTGCAAAGAATAGAAAATAAGATCATAGGATCGCAAATTACAGGACGGAATTATCTGATTCAGACGTTTTTAACTGGTTCTAGAAAGCGGAGAGTGCATGAACAACTCAGCCAAGTGAGATTAAGATAATTTTAAAAAAATGCTGGGTTTACATGAGCTTAGTACTTTCCATTATTGTAAATGATTAAGAACTTAACTGAAGAGTGACAAGTACCCGTTGTCACATTGATATAAGAGAAGGTGTTAGTATTCTCATAACGTGTTGGATTACTGCCGTACAGTGTGTGTATTTAGGTAGGTGTGTATTTAGTAAGTGACAAGTATTAGTAGATTTTAAGTTAGGGGTAGGCACTTGTCGCTTAGTAAACAAGATCAGCTTTTAATCGTCATAATGAAAATAATTTAAAGTTACACTTTATTATTTTTTTTTGTATGTGACGTTCTGGTTTCATCATGCCAAATCGACTAAACGGATTGCAACTATTTTTGGTACACGGGTAGCTAAGTATACACACATGGTGATAGGATATTTTATACCCGAGTACGCTAAAGAATAAGACTTCTAGTAGGTGTATATTTATATATCTGTTACATCCTAAAAGGTGTTCCCAACTTCGTTCGTGGAAGAGAAAACGTCAATGAAGTACAAACATACAAAAATAATCGATTCAGTGACCTTCAATAAAGTTTGTCCGTAAAATTATATTGTAGTGATCAGACATTTTGTATTTACAACTTTAACAGTATAAATATCGTCGTGTAGTACTCATAACATGAGTCTCATTGAGCTTACCGTGGGACTAGTTCAATTTGTGTAAAATTAAAATATGTCCCCCTAGTGTAATATATAAAGATTACACACAATCTTATACATATATATACCACAGGACGTACTCCTTGGAGAAATTTATTTTCAAGATATTCTCTCTCTACATTTGTCAACTGTCAAATTAGTTTCTTGTGCGACTCAATATGGATAAAAGGTTGGAACTAAAAGTTAGACAAAGCCCTTTTGGGATATTGATAGAACTATCAAATGAAATGAATAAATCGATTTTGATCGATGATCAGACCATAACCACCATTGATTTAAACTTATACGACTTCACTCATTATCACAACACAACAAAACGGGGTTTAATCGCGTATAAATGTGATTTATTTAATTACCTTTTTCGTTGGTAATTCTTTGACATTTCAGACGTCGTGTTACGTCCATGGTCTCGAAGGAACCATACCCATAATTAATTTGTTGTATGTTTATAGCAAAACTTGTATTGTACAATACAATGCAATTACAATAACTATTTATTGCACACTTCACGAAATAGAGCACAGTAAACAATACATTCAAGGAGAGGTAAACAATAACAGCGACTCTTCCAGAAGACCTTTTGGGAGTGGGAGATGCTGGGAAAAAGAGACTGTACGTATAAGTAGGTGGCGCAAAGCAGTTAGGAATTGAAGTATTGTACATATGTATGTATTAAATATGCACAATAAGTCGTATAAATTCACACATACTATATTTACATAAATATACGTCTATATTTATACATGTTACTTTATTTGAAAAGCTTATTTTGTAATAAAAATATATGAATTTTCATCTTGTTCAATAAGAGAAGTTCATATTTCGGTTTTTTTTTCACTTCTAATAAGTTTAAGTTTTGGCTATCATGAACTGATTTTTCTCTGAAATTTTATTTATTAAATGCTTTACGAGATACTATGATAAACTTGATAACGCAATATTCACAATCTACAATGTTTTCTTATTATTAGTCAAGCGAATATAAAAATTTATTCGCTTGTCTAAAAATAAGGATGCGAACAGCATCATTAATTATTATCTGCCTGTACTTAATTACCGTGGGTACAAAACAAATGAAAAAGCGACCTAATTTCTCAATTGCCACGGAACCCTGCTAAGAATCAACCCAGATGTTCCTCCCAATATCCATTAACCAACCCGATGCGATACCTAATCGAGCGTAACTGTTAACTTCAGAAACGTTACGAATAAAGACATTGCCTTATTCAACCCTGGAGGCTACTAAATACAATCCAATGACCTAGTCGTCCCTTCTATTAATCTTTTTAACAGCCCTTAAAAAAGATAAAGGTGCCTCTGGACCCTAAAACGGACCTTTTCTCCTCGTGTCTAATTAAAATCGTCCAATTTGTAAGGCACTCTTAAAGGATAAGCCCGGATTAGTCGTATTGAGACATCGATTACAATGAATGATATTAAGGTATTTAACATCTATTGAGAGGATTGTTTTTCTCCGTTCGTTTATTGGCTCATTAAAAGAAATTGCAGGAAGCTCGAAACAACCGTTTGCATCTGTTTTTTTTTAGTTTAAGCTTTTGGTTCGTTGTTACTTAGGATAATGTGCAAAACTATTTTTATTGCTTGAAATTAAGCTATTTATTTTATTCTACTAAGGTTTGTTTAAAAAACTTGGTAGTACTTAAATCAAGACAAAGTAAAAGTACAAATTACAATATTTATACATAAAGATCCTTACAAGCCAATCTAAAAATTGGATAGGGGAAGGTGTGAAACCGTGTATCTCATGGGGAAAAGTGAATACTTGCCTATATTTTAGAAAAATTATGCATTTAAACATCTGTTTTTATTGTACATTGATGACGTATTAGGCACTCTTTTAATTTGTCCTACGACAAAGATATAAATCTATTATTTCCCTAAATTAAAGGCAATGATCCCCTGTTCTCCACTTTTCCCTACCTAACACTTACTTTTGGGCTTGAAGATTGATTCTAAGAAAAACCAGAACAATCCACAAACATTATTTTTATTTGTTCCAACGTCTTGAACAAAATGTGTATCTGAATGGTTAATTATACTGCTAAGTAACACGTATTAAATTGCCACTCTGCTAAATCTATTTCCCTATCGTACCTCGTTTTATTTTACGTTAGCTGAAAAGTTAGTGTCTAGTTAATATTGAACAGAGAACAGCTACTCCTCCTCTCTTCTCTTAACACACTAAGGAGTCGCGTGGGAACAGCAACGACACAAAGATATTATGATCTTTAACGTTTTTAAAATAAGTTTTTATTTTTGCATCGTTACTGTGTAGTGTCGACTCAATGACGTGTACCTGCATTAAGTGCTCCTTTACTTGCTGTCAGGTACCTTAGAGATTTAATGCACTTGAACTATTATTTTAAATCTTTTACAGCAGGAGGCAGCAGCCTTTCAAGGAAAAGCCTAACAACTTTTAAACTTCTTTCTGTCCAATCACTTCATTTTTTTCTTAACTTTATCAAATTGATTGAATTAAATTAGCTACAACAAGTCTTGTAGCTACTTGATGTCGTCGACGATCCGTACCAGAATGCATGCCCGGGTACCAGCTCCAGGCCTAGAAAACCACTGTTATCCAGGAAAAATCCCTGATTAGCTCACGATATTGCGCGATGTCTCTGTCGTGAACCAGTCAGAGAACCACTTAATTTTTGTGCCATACATTCCACTAATCAAGGCATTTAATTATTGCCATTCTAACAAATAAAAATTGCCAGTTTACCCACGATATATAAAGAAGTTAAGATTATTTTATATCTAAAATCATCGACAGTTGATTGATAAAATATATATACTGAAACCTAACATATCTGGTTTTATACACTTATCTTTGTGAAGGAAAACGGCTACACAGAAAATTGGCCCTGACACACAACTTTGCACTAAGAACTTGTTTGATATTAAAAATGTACGCTCTTCCAAACGCCCACTAAAGACAGAACTCATTCTGCAAAACAAACTTCCTGGACAAACTAGAACTATTGTGTGACGTTTGAAACTTTCTTGAAGCTTACTTTGGCATTGCTGCACACGTTTTAATACAAAGACAGTAGTCACAAAGAGTTTAAAGCAATATACGAGTTGTCAAACTCACTTTGTATGACATCAGGATACACAACCGTGGTTCAAAAATGAATAAATATGCGAGGTTAAGCTACCTAATTAAGGTACCAAATGGGAGTTGGACATGCGCAACTGTCATTACCACAATATATGCCTAAAATTTCACCAGCCCATTTTCACCACCCTTTAATTAGGATAAATTTTGAGTATAGGCAACATCCCTATTATTGTATGGAGACTCTTCTACAACGGTTGCATATATATTAAATTGTATTTATTTCTTTAAGACCTTAGAGTGTCCTACTGCTGAGTAAGGGCATTCCTCACATTTTTTCACGTACCTCCGTGTTCTTTCACTTTCACCAGTTCTTCTGGAAAGAATCAAGCTGGTCCCAAAGTTTTCACGCCGGCTCTATTTTATACAAATTTTACAGTAATTATAATGTTCGGCAATAAATATTTCCAATTCATTTAACTTTACTTTGTTTAACCTAAAATTAAATTCAAAACTTGTTTGTTACTGTAAGTGGTATGTTAGAGAAACAGAAATCCGACGCCTAAAAGCGATTCAACGTAAGTGACTTTTTATGTTATCGGTGTTTTAAGACATCTGCACTGACGAACGCGGTGAATCAATTTCTCCGCGCAGATGTTTCCCGCGGGCGGTTATTGGATCCCTTATAATATAATATGCGGAGTTTCATTTTCGCATATTGGCAGACTCGCTGCGCCGCGCGGATATGTGTGTGTTTCGTTATAAGTTACTGTTTCTAGACGGGCATGACACATCCTCCGCCGCATCGTCACTTAAAAACAGGTGAGATTGCTGTCAAATGCCCGTCTATCATCGTATAAAAAAAATTGTTTACAAACGTCGGATATGCGAATGTTACAAAAATTTGCCCCAATTTCTCCATGGTATTTTAGCGTTAATGGACGGTTGTGACATTCTCGAGAACATTTTTTCTCCATAAAAATTGGGGAACTTTCTCGAGAACGGTAAAACTTATCTTAATATATATCATACCAATTGGAATACTTACCGGTATTTTTTTTGGAAATGCATATCAGCCATATGAAGTTACAACATGGTGATATTAGGCCTTAATATCAATTTTAATTTGCCAACATAGCAAAACGCAAATTATACACTTGAATTTTAGACAATCAACTAAACGACAGTGGAGATGAAGGAAGGATTCCAGCAAATTGTTTCTAAAAATGCCTATTCCTTAGTCTTTGCTGCTTTGAACTAAAACTTCGTTGCTAAAAACATTTTAGTTGGGGTAAAATACTGCACATTCAATCACGGATATGTTCAGATAAGTCGGTTTTCAACTATTTTATGTAATATATGATAGTTTGATATATATTTTTTAGTAAAAATGGATCGATTAGCAAAAATCGAGCGCCGCCGTTAAAAACATTGACCAGGGGCCCGTTTCTCAAAACCTTTGGAACTTGTATTACCAGCGGAAGTCTCTTTTTAATTCATACTATTGGAAAATGATTTCCACTCGTAAAACACGTTACACGCGTTTGTGAAACGGGCCCCAGAATAGGTAGTACTAATTTACCTAGTGTAAAATATTTTTTACCAAATATATGTTACGTCATCACGGACGTAACATTTTGTCATATTTGGTAAAAAATATTTTTGTTTTTTTTTCATTTATTATGAACGAGTTTAGAACTGCTATTGATCATATAATCGTTCCATTAAAGTAATCAACAATTAAAAAAATAAATGTTATTTATTGCCATTATTAACTCATATTTAGATATCATTGCATCCGGGAGTGTGCACGCGACTTTAGAGTGGGACGTAGTAAGTGTCGTTGGTGTTGTTGAAAATATAAATGACAATGAAAACGAGGGTAGTACGGTGCCTCCGCCGTCCGCGCGTGCGCCTGCTGTGAGTAGCCTGGCCGTCAGAGCCTTAGCGCGCTGTGGGATGCGGGCAACGTCAGTGTCCACTAGTTACTCAGGTGTAAAGTCCTTGTAATGGACGAAAAACCAGCCAAGTGCGAGTCGGACTTGCGTACCGACGGTTACGTACAAAATATATGCTACAAACCGCCGAACTATGAAAATCTAGTGTTAGCAGAGCCCTAGTCCTGAGCAAAATGTACGCGTTGTTCGATCATTTGATATTAGCTACAGATATATACAGACAGACACAAAATTATTCTGTTTTAAGTATATTTTGTTATAGCGGCAACAGAAATACATCATCTGTGAAAATTTTAACTCCAACAGAGATACAGCCTGGTGTCAGACGGATAGACAGACAGACGGACGGGCAGCGGAGTCATAGTAATAGCGTCCCGTTTTACCTTTTGGGTACGGAATTCCAAAAACACAGTCCATTGTAGTTTTCTAGTTCATATGTATATCATACATTGGGCTATTCAGCTTCATATCATAAAGTTATTGCTACATAAAAGTATAATATTGAATCGGATAATCTGGTAGCGAAAAATTCCGTGATATCAGAATTCATGTTCTTTACAATTGCCTATAAAATTGTGTTGCTAAGCCCCTCATCTTCATAATTTCACAGCTTAGAAATTTACGTCTAAATTCCGGACTGAGAAAAAACAAAACACAAAATATTTTAACTCATTTCATTCGTCATCATTTCGTAAGGCTCTTAAGGTGCATTAATGTCGCCCATTTCGTTTTACAAAAAGACGGAAGGGCCGAATTTATTTATGCATAGAGATTATTTTCCTGGCTCCGGTAAGCGTTCATAATACCTCGCTTACGCTCGTGCGATGGTTTTATTGGATCATTGCTGATTATTTCTCAATGTTTATTCGGATCTCCTTAATATGCTTAAACACAGCGGGACTCTGTTTAGATTTCATAAAGGAATCTTCATTTTGTTCATGAAAGCGTGAAGAATATTGAAGGTAGAATAAACACTTTTTGTAAATTTGATTTTGTGTGTAAACGAATTAGGATTCCTCAGCAATCTTTATTTAATTATTCTGCAGAAAATATATGATGAGTAGGTAAATTAACAATATATATATACTTATTAATCAAAAGTTTGTTGAAAATGCAGTTGCAAAAATAATAAGGGTATGTGCTTTAAACCAATATTTTTCTTATTTAGTAACATTAGCGGTTAGTCACGACGTAAAAGCCGAGTACTGCTCCAATATGTTTCGGTGCATTCCTAGGTCATCAGCTTTTGTGTAACCTAAATATGTGCGACTGTCAACGCAATTTTTTTTCTGAGAAAAAAAAAACATACATAGTCATAAATCAAACCGTTAAGTCGGCACTTAATCCATAATCGCATTTATTTATGCGTAAAATTTTATCTTAAACTACCCAAATACAAAGTTTTAAACATTACTATTCAGTACTTATATGTCTATTCAGTACTTATTACGTCATTGTGTCGGTAAACCGTTTTTAAAACGTTTCTGAAATAAATTCCATCATCACAGTGTTGAACTTAAGAAATTACTCAAATAATACTCCGTAAGTTTAACACCCGACGCATTCTGGTTTTGTCCAGTTTTTTCCAGTTATATCCAGATTAGTGTCTCGGTGTCCGCCCTCCGAACATTTGTCATCTTAATAGCACTGCGAAACAGTCGGTTGTAATAAAATTATACTAGTAAACATCGGGGGAATTAAATTCACCAGTCGCCCTCTCTTAGCTGATGCAAAACTGCGGGTGGATTTGTCTACAAAATGTCTACTATATTTTTTGGGTCACGGTTTTTAAGCTATAATATACAAGAAAAAAAAACAGAATTTGTTTGTAAGCAAGTTAGAACTTACGGAAAATGAGGATAATATTCGAGATGGATGGAGCACGCATGACCAAACGATGCCTCCTTATCCGCTTGATCATTTAATTAACATGCTAATGCTCACTGTAGAAAGTATTTACTTTACTTTAATTAATGCGCAAAAAATACGTCGGGAGCGCCTTTTATAGATACTTAAAATATAAGTAAATCCTTCTTTAACTAAAAACAAAGGAGTCTTTTGTTTCTCAATCCGAATAAGAGTCTTGAAAGTTATTAGGCTGAAATATTGTTGCCACACCACACAAGCAAATTGCTGGAACCGCAAAAAGATTATATTTATTTAGATTTTCAAATGGCACTTAATATAATGATAAAGAAGGGTCACGCATTTGAATTTTTTGACAAATCGCAGGCTAAAAACTTAGAAAAAGACGATAATAAATACTAACTACGGATCTTTTTAATGCTTTTCCATTGTTCTCCTGCGCCTTGATTCCATTTTACTTATTTTTTTGGTGAGATTTCGTTCATTTCTTTTTCTAAGGGCTTTCTAGACCGTTCCGCCATTTTTAATCGTAGCAAATAAATAATTGCGCAAAACCTCAAAGCTAACAGCGTTTATACTAGAATTATTTGCTGCATTTTTAAATTTAAATGTAAGTATAAGAGAATACCACAACCCATTTGAAGTCAATCCTAAATAATAAACAAAGAAATGGGAGAACCCATACAAACTTACATCCCGTAATTTAAAGGACGGGGTGTGATTTACAAAAAATCTGTAATATGTTTTTTTATTATTTATAACAATGAGTCTCTGCATCAATTTTCAGACCTTTAGCATCAAAAATGTGGGGAAGCCTCATACAAACTACCATCCCATAGTTTACGGAGTTGGGGGGTAAAACGTCCAAGATTTAGAATATGTACTAATACTTGCTTACATAACAAATTTCAGCTTTCTATGACTTCACGTAGTATCCTAAGAATTGTGATGACTAAGAATTTTGACGATGAGTCAGTGACGAAATAGGGTTTTTTACATATCAAAAAAATCTATTTTCTAAAGAGCCAAATAACTGGAATTTTATATGTTTTTATAAGTCTACTATTAAAATAATATCTGTAGAGTTTTGTATATTTGGTATAAATCCAATCCTGAGTTATGAGGATTCGAAAAAACGACGAAGCGCTTCGAGAAAAGGTAGGTTAGTGCCCATGCGCTTCGCTTGGCTAGTTTTGTTGGGAACTCAACCATGCCTCCGGGCCCTCAAATTCATCAGGTGATTCAGTTCGTAGCTCAGCAGGTTTGTAATAGATCGGACCGATGATGCGCGGGTTCTTACCTGCAAGTGCCACGCGCCGCGAAACTATTCTTAGTTTTCTTATTGATCGAGTCTGTTCGCCTTGACAATTCAATGCGGTGTAAACTTTGTCATTGCTTTCTCACGAACATTAATATTTCAAATACACAAAATGAGTAGTGTACCATGATGTTTTGCGTTACGAACAAATCCATGAAATAATATTTGGGAATTCCAGATAATAATCTTCAGCACGCTCTTATAGAGTTAAGAGCTTGGTTTCTGTTGAAATACCCCAAATAATTATCTCATAATCAAATTTATGTCTGGGAATATGCAAAATACGATTTTAATCCTTTGCTTGCCATTAACGTCTTTAATTTTTTTAACACTTTTACCACCACGAACCCGCTAGGTTAGCGCTCTGCTCGTATTAAGTGTTCGCTACATACTTATTTTTCCATGTTATCGGTTACGAAAAAATTTTGTGAAAGTGTTAAAGCGAACACAGCACTACGTAACCCATTACATTGTCAGTGAACTTGGCACTTTCAGTTCAAGTTCGAATCCAGAACGAAATCAAGGTATTCACGTGGATTTCGATGGGATAGGTATTGTCGTAATTAATCAAAAAAAATAGTAAGTTTTACGGTCACGTTATTCATTTTTTAACATTTGATTAATGTGGTATGGTCGTATTTAATGAAAATATAGTTGTTCTACTCTTGAACAAAAATCTGTAAATAATAACACCGCAAATCACTCAATCCTCTATGGTTTAAATTTTAATTCACGTAACTAGAATACCTATATTCTACAACTCCGCACAGAATCATAATGAATTTAAAAAGACGAACGCAATATTTTTGTATTTTTTTTAGCTATGTTTAATTTACTGTAGTTTATGGGTTAGGTACTCGTAGAAAAAGTCTTCTAAGGCACACACGCACGGATATGCAAGCTAAGCTCGACGATCTAAGAGCGGAGGCGGCAAACATTGGGCTGAAAATCAACACCCGGAAGACCCAGGAGTTAAGATCTGGTGTGAGGAACTCTACATCGTTGCTGATGGGCACAGAGGTAGTGGAACGCGTCCACAAATTTATCTACCTCGGTAGCGTCGTGTCAGATGCAGGGGGAACTGAAGAAGATATCACTTCACGTATCGTCAAGGACCGAGCAACCTTCGCTCAGCTGCGACCCATATGGCAGTCACGAAAACTGGACCGGAGAATCAAATTGTTTTTTTTAGGTCAAATGTAAAGTCTATGCTGCTATACGGGTGCGAAACGCGGAAGGTAACCAAGCTCATCTCGCACCAGCTTCAAGTCTTCATTAACCGATGTCTTCATTGAATACTCGGAATCTACAGGCCCGAGAAATTCACAAATGAGAACCTCCGAGCACGCTGCGGTGAAACTCCGATCGACCAGCAGATCAAGCGTCGCAAGTGGAACTGGATTGGCCACAAACTGCGAAGAGGGCCCGAGCCCTCCCTAAACAGGCTATGGATTGGAACTCTCAAAGAAAGCGAAAACGTGGTTGTCCCAAACAAACCTGAAGGCGATCCATACTCGACGAAGCCAAGAAGATCGGGAAGACATGGAGTGAAATCAAGCGTGAAACTCAAGACCGTTCGGGATGGAGAGTCACTGTGGACGCACTCTGCCCCTCCTAGGGGACACAGGATCATAAGTTAAGTAAGTCACTCGTAGAAAAAGCAACAAGTATACAATAGTTATATAATTAGTTTTTTTAAGTCTCGTACCTTAATTAGGCCACCCAACAAGCTTCGTGGCCTGAACGCGGAACTCGACTGAAAAACCATACATTATGTAACGATTGCATAAAATTCAAATTAGTACTCATGTCACGTTTTTCATTTCTTTAAATTTCACTTTTAATATCTTGTTTCTCCCTTAAGTATTCTTTGATATTTGAGAACATACGAGTATGATATGAGTGAGTACGACGATAAAATCAGTTTGCTACTCTTTTTTTTTGGTGTCTACCGAAGTAATAAGCCGAAGTACTAATTTGATGTGTTAACGTTATCACAGCGACATATTAAATATAGGCCAAGGCACAGTACTGCAGCATTTCGTAGCAGTTTTCAGTATGCTGTTATAATAATCTTCCATAATAATAGGTTTATTGCTTTAAAATAAAACTTAAAAATAATTAATGAGCAATCAATGTACTGTTGCCTTGAAATAAATTAATAGGTTATTTAAAATCTACCGTCACAGATTACCTACGTTGTAATTATCAGTAATCGTCTTTGATTTTGTATTTACGTTTATCCTATGCTTATATAAATACAGATATACATTTTCACTTCAGCTCTCATTAACAAGTTGCACAGTGTGCTATCCTGCAAAACCGACCCACTGGCTCTACAGAAAACCAGCACCGTTGGCAGTGGTATGCCTAGCCAAGCCAATTGCATTGCTGAGTCAAGACCATCATACACACATTTTGCTATCGTGAAATGTTACCCTAAATAAAGCTTTATTCTATTCTAAAATGTGGTAACCCTTGTGAATTGATATCCTGTACTATATCTGCACGAATTTGATCCTTGTATTATTTGAAACCGCGATTTTTTAAGCAATAATGCAATAAAATACCTGTTTATTACGGTAATATGTATATCGCAGATGGATCATTTAATTAGTGGTTTTACAAAACCATTACTTATTGAAATAAAAGACGGGTGGACCCGTGACCATGGAAAGCTGGAAAGCTTCCGAAACGTCGGGAACTAAAATGAGATAATATACGCGATATAATCCGTTAAATTGTTTTATTTCATCTCCATTATGTAAAACAGCTGAACATCGATCCGCTGGATGCTATTGCGCCACGTTTAACAAAACTGCTACTCAAGTTTAAACGTAATTTAGTTAGTATATAGTAGAGCTTGCAATCCCGGGATTGGAAGCCCTAGTATATAGTCAATACAAATAAGAAGCGTTAATAACGCAGGGATCGCCTATCGACGAATCCTAGCTTCGGAAGGCTATTATTTCCGCTGTGATAGACGCAATGTAATTAACAATCCTAACCAGTTAAAGTAGAACTGGCTTAAAGGTTTTCTTTTAATTCGGTAGTCAATAAAGAAAAACTACAATCTGATGTTTGATTTTACGCTGTTTTGTATAACCTCTAATCATTAACCCGCTGCATTAATGAATGCAAAACTTTTGTACAATTCTGCATATTAAAGTTCAGAAATTTTAAAAATCGCTAAACTTCATTTAGCATTTGACATAGCAGTGTTGTTTTGTGAAACATCTTACGGTAATGTAAAACAACTAATTAAGCAATCCCTCTGTAACATGTAGAATTACACGTAATCCTCTAACTTTTTAACGCCACCATCGCTTTCCAGAGAGAAATTTGAAAACGCTTCATTTTTTAAATATCCTTTCCATTTCTTCGTATTCTCAGAAGAAACTCAGGTGCTCAAGTAGAAGTTTTTATGATCTGGTTGACGTAAACCGTCGTCCAGTTGATCTCGCCGCCATTACGGTGCCTAACGTTTTGAAATATGGTGGACAAAGTTTTTAAGCTAACTTGCTTTATTATGCTTTCAAGCGGGTTTCCCTTCTTTTTTCCGTGTCTTCGTTTTTGGGTAACGACTTTTTTTTTAGTAAAATGTTATATATATATTTGAAATATGGGTCAGTAACTTGCAGTAGATATTACGTATCCGATATCTTCTTAACTTGTCAAGTAGACAATCAAAAGAAATGCAGGTAACTATTTTAAAATGGTATAATTCCATTTGAATCACTTTAGAAATTTATTTTCTCGTCCCTTAGACAACACATGTTTAAAGTATCAATACTTCACAGAAAATAAAATATTGTCATTCCTTCAAACTTAACCCGCAAATATTAATGCCTTGAAAAAAAAAATACCCGTTGCAATACAGAATAAAACTTAAGTCCCCCTATAAACAAGACGAATCGAATAACTTCTCATTATGTCGCAGAGCATGCCAAAAAAATTAACGCCATACTCTCAAAAACCATAACAAACTTTCTACCGTAGTTGGCTAAAAATAACGAGAAGCCGATCCACCAACGGCGTAATAATGTAGAGGTAAAACTACGAATTAAATTATTTTCTTCTAAATCTGTGTTTCATTAGACAGTCAGTTCACATTTCACAACGCTTTGTCATTATAAAAAGAAATTTAATAAATGAGAAACTGAACATACAACAAACAATATAAAATACTAGAGGGTGCCCGCAACTTGTTCGCAGAGAAGAAAAAGTCATTACCGCAATTTTTTTCTTCAGCGTAGTTGGATAAAAAGTATCCTATAACCATTTGGAGATGCCCAGCTAAGCGTGTACCAAAAAAGTTGAAATCCGTTTAGCCGATTTGGCGCGATGAAGCCACAAAGACACATATGGACATACAAAAAAATATATATATATATTTCGATTCAGTGTCTTCCAAGTAGTCCGTTACAGTGGTTTTTTTGAAAATATATTGAATGTACAGTCATACCATCTTTTCAAGTTCATAAATTAGTTGATGCGCGCAACTTCGTTCGCGAAGGAGAAAAAGTCATAACCCCTCGTTTTTTCTTCAGCGTAGTCGGGTAAAAAGTAGCCTATAACCATCTGGAGATACTCAGCTGCCCATGTATCAAAAATTGTTGAAGTCTGTTTAGCCAATTTTGCGTGATGAAGCCACAACGACACATACAAACATACAAAAAATCCAAAAAAAAATATTTTTCGTTTTAGTGACCTCCAATTAGTCCGAAACAATTATTTTTTTGAGAATATCTTCAATGTACAGACATTTTATTTTTACAACTTTATAATGGTATAGATAAGCCAGCATTAACTTGACATTTTACAAAATCTAAATGTTTCTGTAGTCAATGAGGCAGTCAATGTTCCCCAACGCATCTTCACATGTTAAGTTCTATTTACGAAAATGACAATCCGATTCTGCATTGATAAAAGCCAGTAAATACTGCAACTTAACATTTTACCGATTCTAAATCTCTGCCCAGGCATTATTGGTATTGTTTGCGTCTGTATAAATCTATGCCAGCTTTATGATTCGACGCTTGGACATTTTTCACCGTCTAATGCCCAGTCGGGCAACTTTACCTTATTTATGTAGCCCCACGCGGTTTTATGTTTCTTGTTCGACCGCTTTAATGTTTTGAGAAACGATACTTTAATTTAAAAAAAGATTTTTATCGTTGTTTTTGTAACGAGTTTGGGAAAGTCTGGTTTTACACTTACGTAAAGCCATCGATAATTCGATATAGGGGTGATCTTGACTGTAGGGGCGCTCAACCTTAGGTACTTTGAAAGATATCGAATTCGTGTAGTGGATTGCAAAAGAAAGTGTAGGAATTTATTTATTGAAAAAGAACAATACGATACAATAACTTTTCATTGCACACCTCACAAAACAGAGTACAGAAAACAATACGTTTAATGTGACGTAAACAAGAGGTCGTCTTATCGCTACACAGCGATTTCTTCCAGACAACGAAAAAAGAAAGGTATTTATTTATTTAAACTGTGTTGAACAATCGAAAAATTTGCAAATGGCGGACTTAATGCAAAAATCATTTTCTACCAGTCAAAAGTTGGGTTTATTGATTTATTGAAACTCAGTTCTGGTATTTATGGCTGGGGCTGTATTAGTAATGGTATTATTCTAAGTTCATGTTTGGGTGGTGACGAATGGTGATCTTGTTTGGGTGGTGACAGATGGTATATTGTAGCTTATTCCGATTAGACCAATTCACTTTGATATAACTATAAAATGAAATTAGGTGAATCAACTTTGAGACCCACAGTTTTGATATCTTTGGCGTTACCAAAAATGTCCCCGCAGTTACCAAGAAATCGGGCTTCTAATATGATATTTTCTTGTTTTTCATGGGCATTGAACGTTTTAACGAATGCCATAAGAAATTATTTAAAGGCGTTATTACAAGTTGTAATTTACAACAAAGTTTAAACATTTTGCACAGATTTGTGTGGATCTAAAAGTTCATTCATCCGTCAATAGCAAAGTTTATGAAAAAATAAATTCAGATTAACCATATGGGAAAGAACAATTTGTCATCTTTTTGATCAACTACATAGTATACATCTTGAAAAAATCCTGAATAGATCGAAGATATAAGCCTGCAGAATAACAATAAATTATAATTTAATATTGAATAATTGGCACACCAAGAAGTTTATTTAAAAATGCTACACTACCGCCAACTCAGGCTCTTTCAAAAAATATTTAAATTGAAAAAAGATAGTTATTCCATATAATTTCGATTGGTTGTTATTTGATAATATAAATCTAATACACTCGACGATAACAAAGTGTAGGGTTCCTCGTATTTACTAATGTTTATTAATGTTTTTCAAACAAAAATCCATTTTGATAAATGATAAAATTTATCATGTGTAAAGTTTGTAGTATATTAATACAAAATGAAAGCACCCATTTGATTTTTTTTTTTAACTTTTAATTGTACTTGGTCTAACAAATTATTATTTTCACTTCTTGGTCCAACACAATTATTATAAAACATAGAATAAAAATTAATATTCAATGTTGACTTGAAACCGCTCTAGATTGAAAACGACTTACTTAATAGATTTTTGTTATGTGATGATTAATATCATCATTTCACTTAAGAGCTACGCTCTTTTCGGTGGAGTAACTGCCACTTCTCTCTGTCTTCAACCAGATCCTTGACTTCTTGGTACGACCTGACGTTTACTTTTTCCTTTACTTGCAAATAGCAAAAAGTAGGTGCGCCTGGGTCTTCCTCTTCCTCTCTTGCCTTCAACTTTTCCTTCTATGATGTTTTTAAAGAAGCCGTCATGTCGTATCAAGTGCCCTATCATCTTCCTTCTTCTGGTTTCAATGGTTCGTAACAAGCATCTTTTCTCCTCTACTGTTCTTAATACTTCTTCATTAGATTTTTTCTCTGTCCAGCTGATCCTTTCCATTCTCCTCCAGCACCACATCTCGAATGATTATTGAAATATAACATGAAATAAATTTCATGTTATATTAATCACCACACTGTAAAGAAAGTTAACCAAAAATATCAAGAAAAGTACATCATTTTGGATAACAGCATAAATACCCGTTTTTACAACAAACGCAGCAGGTCAAACTTTAACCGTACACGTAAAATAAAGGATTATAATAAAATAAAGTAAACACAGACCCAGTGAAACGTATGAACGAAATAATGAACGACCAGAATTTCCGAGTTAAATAATGCTTTGTTAAATTGTACATGAGGTTAAACTTCACGGGAATAGACTTGTGTTAAACAAATGAAAGGGATGTGTATAAGGTTTATTTTTATGCCGTATAATTAATTAAACTGTGTTCATATTTAAACAAGATCGGCCATATGCAAGTTGGAATCGCGCACCGAGGGTTTCGTACAAAATATAAGCTACAAACGGCCGTATCTATGAAAATCCACCTGTTAGCAGAACCCTACTCCTAAGCAAAATGTACGCGGTGTTCGATCATTTTTGTATTGGTTACAGACATAGACAGACAGACATAAAATTATACTGTTTAAGTAGTTGTTGTTATAGCAGCAACAGAAACAGATCATCTGTGAAAATTTCAACTGTCTAGCTATCACGGTTCATGAGATACAGCCTGGTGGCAGACGGACGAACAGCGGAGTCTTATTAATAGGGTCGCGTTGTACTCTTTGAGTACGGAACCCTAAAAAGTAATGTCCTAGACATTACTTTTTAGGGTTTTTAAGTCCACGTGACTGTGGTTGGCATTTAAGTCCACGTGACTGTGGTTGGCATTCATGTTAGTGCGTTTCCGCTTCCCCACTGAATTCGATTACTGGTAAGCAGACCTGGCCAGACCTACTCAATTCAAAAGTCTGAATTTGTATTTCTAAATTGCTTTCACTTCTTTGATGTCTAATGTAATCTTTTCCATTTGACACACATCTATTATACTTGGAATTCCTTTTTACGATAAAAAAAAGCGTATAAAAAAATGACACTCAGAGCTGAAATGGAAGCCCCGCTAAGCGGGGCTTTGTCTGCTTGCTCGCCCTCTTCGGCATTAACATAAAACTACATCATCTGCAATATTTGCGAACATTATGTTATGAAACGATAAATGGCAGAATAAAACATATCCTTGACGGCTGAGTCATATTAGCATACTTATTTATCCCATTGTTTATGCATTTGTTTACATATATTTATATTTTAAAAAAATATGTAGATATTGTAGAAATATACTTCAACTTCGAACTGCTTTGCGCTATATACATACAGTTATATATACAGTTTATTTTTCTCAACGTCTCCCACTATCCTAAGCGTTAATTAAGGGTGTCTGGACGAAATCGTTGTTTAGCGGTAACAACGCCTTTTATTTATTTAGCTATCCTTCACTGTATTATTTTCTTTTGTACCGTTTTGTGAGGTGTGTAATAAAGAAATTATACTGTTTTGTATGTATTGATTCTATAACCAAGTGATGCGTTTGTTAAACAATATTATAAAAAACATTTTTATCTACACTATTATTGAATTATAAACCCAGATAGTTATCTTGCAGGTTTCATGTAGGCGGTGGAGTGCGGTGGATATAGGCGCAAAGGTACTGCCTACCCTGAAAGACCTTGGTTCCATATACGCACAGAAATCTGCCTATTTTATCAAAAACCCTTTGCACGCCACTGCTTGTAGGTATTCAAGAAAAATCTTAATAGAACGATCTAAGAATGCGTCAAATAGTATGAACATTGATAACAGCGCCATGTCTCGGCAGTCGGAATATATATTGCACCCTCATGATGTCAAGACTACTTTAGAAAAAAGTTTACGGATATTATCCTTTTATGTAGTACCGTACAAAAAATGTAATAGGCATATTAGGATTTAACTCTTTGGAAGAGAGACGTAAAGTTAAAAGAGACGTAAAGGTGTAATCATGGTGATTCGGAATGTCCAGAACTGGTGGAACAGTTCGTGAAATTATTTGTTCCAGAAGTCCCCAGGATTACCCTAAGACTGCGTTTGCGCCCTCTATTGGCAGAACCACCAGCGCGCTCCGTCTAACATAGAAACTCGCCGCACCTTCGTGCCCTCGCGCTGCTTAACGCGCTCCTGGTATCTGCGCCACAGTGTGACCTTCTTGCATGGCGATGGACGGCTGTTTGTAAGGAATGTCTGAGATTCTGAGAGAAGATGGATGACAGGATATCTATTATTTAATTGTGAATGTACAGTCAGGGAATTTAAACATACAGTCGAAAAGTGACAAACCTTTAAATTCCCTGACCGTACCCTAATTTCACAGTGTATTGGATTTCACAGTATATGTACTGTAATACTGAGTGGGGAGGTAAGCCTAAAACGGGTAGCCCGCCTAAAACGGGTTAGTGTGCGTATTACGCCTATTAGTGATAATGTATGAGTGCGGTGCAGTGGCGTGACTATCGCCCAATCACAGGCAGTCGGCTCTCCGCTGTAACGCAAGCGTTTGCAAGGTAAGACGAGAAACATTTTTTTTGCTGTTTTTACCAAAAAAAAAATAGATCTGTAGTAACTCAGAATACTCAAATGTACGAGTAGTTAGGAATATGTTTATGTAAATTTTGTCTTGTGAATTTGCAAAGAATGTGCTTCTAAATTTCAAAAACTCGTGATTTTCCTGCATTTTGTTTTGATGTTATGGCGGTTGAAAATAAAAAAGTACTTTTGGGCATAAGGTGTAGGGGTAAAACGGGTAAGTACTCGATTTGCTCTGGAAACTTCGTGTAGTCTATTTCATTTATAATATTGACAAAACCGCACTGCTGCTTTTCCAAATACTACCAACTAACCGCCAGCGTTAACATTTGCCTTTTACTACCGCAGTTTAATTTTAATAATAAATAAGATATACGATTATACACGTCGCGATATCACGGTTGTCGGTTCCCGCTAAATTTATGCTACATCACAGCATCACCACTTGCATATTCATAGCAGCGTCGACAGTAATACTAAAAACATATGTACTTTATTCATTCATGATTTAGTTTATGGAACGTGCAACGTTGAACAAGTGCATGTTACTAAAAAGTTGCGCGTTTTATAAAAACTAATTAGTTTTTGAACATTTTGCGTAATTTGTAACGTCTAATATATAGCTTTATGATATTGATCAAATAACTTAAAATTTTGAGTTCAATACCTTACGGTTAGCTTGTTTTGAGCCTTTAAAGTAGGGTTAGAAAGTCCATTATCAAATAGTATTAAAATTTTACTAAGTAAAAATACCATTGCATAATAACTTTTGTTATGAAACCGTTTCGATAAACGCAAGTTTTAACATATCTGCATAACAAAGTTATTAATTTCCCAAAAGAAGGTACTAACCGTGTGACGTCACAGGCTAGTAGAGGCTTGTGTATGAAGAGTTTTATGGGAAAGTACAAAAATGTGACTTTATCATTTTTGTATCTCGGTGAGTTTTTAAGGGATTTAAGTAGTTTTTTCACCAATATTTCTATTATTGAGAGGATATTCTATAACAAACCACGGAAAAAAAGTTGTCAAATAGCCTATCTTACGGTGATAATATTTACGGTGAAAAATTATATTAACTTGATTAAACTTGCTATCACGTGAAATATTTTTCTGCATTGATGGCACAGTCAGTACCAGAACAATATTTATCATCCACTAGCCACCATCACAACGCAAAATTATCAAAGGAACTGAGATAAGAAGCTACTAAAATGTCAGTATAATTACGATTCTGACGCTATTTTCTCATAATGTTTAGAATATTACCTTCATTTCTAGAGTAATTAACTAAAGTGTGAAGTGTCGGGTGTTTAAATTATATGTTGGTAGAACTAGTGAAGTGAAAACTAATGCCACAGTTGATAAGGATTCAGCCACATCATTAGTAGCTTTCGAAAATCAAAATAGGTACAGGAGTAAGAGCGGATGAAAAAATATTAAGGCGTATAGCACTGATTGCTGGTGGAGAGGCTGGTACGTTGAAGCGATGACCTAAAGGTACCGTCTTCAATTCCTGGTGAACATAACATGTACCATAACTTGTATGTGAAAAAATACAGGGTTAATCCGAAAATGTGATCATAAATCATCTTTTTATCTGATTGATCTAGTAGGTGTAAGTACCTACCACCATTTGAACTCCACGAATGAATACGTTATGTTATTGAATTAAAAACGCTAATATCTGCGTATTTGAAGGTTTTTCGGCGATTACAGAAAATACATTCCAACCTGTTTTCTTTAACAGTATTACACGAGCAAAATTATTTTATCCATTGATCAATTGTCATGGTTGCGCTACACGCTCATGCAAACAGAGACAAGGCAGAAATGAATAGACTTTGAATCTGTTGCAGTCCTTCTCATATTAAAAAACGGCGATGAACCTTGCCATCATCTGCCTTCGGGCGAGCTGTATTAATTGTTTCGGTTTTTTTTTAATTAAAATAAAGCCCTTTATCTACCATTACCTATGCAAATATGACATGCATCTATTGCTACTCACGTTACTAGGTCAAACAAGGGTAAACTAGTAAGTAAGCAAACCAACAAATCAATAAACAAACACACGTATTGTTATTTATTTACAAGGTATTTTTGTTGCTTTATGTGAGCATGTCACAGTTATCAATGTTTGTTGTTGATACAATATTATTTTATCTCCTAGAAAAAAGTGTTGATCTACACCCATATAGTAAATATTCCGTAATGGGTTCAAAACACATAGAACCGTCTCTTCAATACTAAATGGTCACATTCTCATAACTTCAATAATATCCGAGATAATTCGTGGTGCAGGCTCCGCTGCGGTCATTACAATTACACCGTTTACGATGTGATTATGAGATCATTAAAGTACAGATCTAGCTAGTGAATGCAACTGAACGTAATTAGGCCTTATAACACTCGTGTGATTTTATTATGAATCTCAATTCGGCTCGTTTTGTATAACCACACTTGTGTTTTAAGGCCTCTCATTATGTTGCAATACTACTAATCTTTATTAACTTTTTTTTTTTACTAATTAAATACTTTACAAGTTCTTTATAAAACCGTATTGTATGACGGTTTAGACAGACATACATTATCAATCATGAGCCAAGAAAGCCCTAATTTAAAAAAGCCCTGATAAAATATTTGATTTATATGTTTTAATTTCATTTTCACGATTTAATTTTAGCATCAAATATACTCGTATGTAATATATGCTGACGTCTTAATAATAATAAATATTATAAATGCGAAAGTGTGTCTGTCTGTCTGTCTGTCTGTCTGTCTGTCTGTCTGTCTGTCTGTCTGTCTGTCTGTCTGTTACCTCTTCACGCTTAAACCGCTGAACCGATTTGGATGAAATTTGGTATGGAGATAGTTTGAGTCCCGGGGAAGGACATAGGCTACTTTTTATCCCGGATAAATACCCTGTTCCGCGATAAACGAATTTAAGGCGGACGAAGTCGCG
The DNA here is from genome assembly GCA_905404275.2 of Hedya salicella. Taxonomy (NCBI): domain Eukaryota; kingdom Metazoa; phylum Arthropoda; class Insecta; order Lepidoptera; family Tortricidae; genus Hedya; species Hedya salicella. Next base: position 4,108,546 of record FR990101.1, on the reverse strand, counting down.
GGCAGAAGCTAGTATATTATATAAATATATTACACTGTATTATTAGTTTAGAGACTCGTGCCTGCAGTCAAACTGTACAATATAGTTTTGCAGGAAACTATTTTAGAAATCAGAATTATGTACCTTGTTTAATTAATAAATAATAATGACAGGTAGTGTGTCATAAAATTTTGCCATTGGGAAAACTCGGATGTTACGATTGGGTATGAAGTATCAACGAGTAATACGTATTAAATGGTCGTATCATTAGTGATGGACGTGTCCATGAATCCATGAATACAAAAATGTTTTACCCGTCTAGAAGCTGCCCGCAACTTCTTTCGCGGAGGAGAAAAAGTCCCCGACTAAAATAAATTAATAAAAGTATAAATGGATACCCGCCCGTGTACCAAAAATAGTTGAAATCAGTTTAGCCGATTTGGCGCGTATAATAAGCCACAACGATCCATACAAAAGAATATAAAAAAATACTTTTCATTTTAGTAAACTCCAAATAGTCCGCTACAAACATTTTATTGAAAATATTTTTAATGTACAGATATTTCATTTTGAGAACTTTTTAATAGTATAGTATAGATTTTAAAAGTAAAGTGAAAATTGATATTTGCTATCGATTCGAAAAGTTTCATCTAAACTATTATAAAGTTGTAAAAATGAAATATCTGTACATTGAAGCATTTTCAAAAAAATGATTGTTATGAACTCATTAAAACGAAAAATATTTTTTTAGTATTTTTGTTTGTGTCGTTGTGGCTTCATCACGCAAAATCGGCTAAACGGATTACAACTTTTTTCGGTACACGAGTAGCTGGGTATCACCGATGGTTATAGTATACTTTTTACCCGACTACGCTGAAGAAAAAATGAAGGGTTATGATTTTTTCTTCTCTGAGAACGAAGTTGCGGGCGCCTTCTAGTTTTAAATAAATATCAGGGACATTCTTACACAAATCGACCTAATCCCAAACTAAGCAAAGCCTGTACTATATTGAAGGAAAAATACGTCGAGCATTCAATATGATAATTGATTGATCGCGTACTTTGGATTTTGTCACATTTCCGAGTTTTTCCAATGGCAATTCTTTATACACTATATTTATATCCGTTCAACTGATCCACTGAAGTGTCTGTTGATAAACCAACCTGTAGCACCCGACTTGCTTGATTAATTACGCCGTTATCGATATAGCCGAACTTCTCGAGGCCTAATTCATCATATAATATGAGACGCTATCGCCTCAGTGTCACACGACCCTTAATTTTCTGAATTATCTTGCGTAAGATCGAGGCTAGATAAAGAATATTTTTTATACTTTTTGGAGGTGATTCTGGCAATTTAGGAAAAAGTCTCAACCTATATCTGCACTAAACGGTCTATCGTTTGTTTAACACATTCACGGCAGAGATTTTTAAAACACTATACCCGTAATCGATAAAATGGGAAAACTTACTACGAGCAGAGCGCCCACCTAGCGAGTTCCTGGACATGAAAGTGTTAATTAAACCCACGTCATCATATCCGTGCCTCTATCTTAATGACGATGACTCAGATATACGGTAATATTACTTAATCGTTTTGCAGTTATACCCGGATAAGACCGGATCAAAGGTAAGGTCGGATGAAAGCAATTTCGAGCGAAACGATTTTTTTTTTTTTATCACTGGCAACATAGTGTGCATCGCCATTTTATCCCTTAGGCAGTGATAAAAAAATAACTACCGTTTCGCTGGAAATTGCTTTCATCCGATCTTACCTTTGATCCGGTCTAACCCGGGTATACCATATTTCGTAAATATATAAACACGTTGAACATTAAAGAAGATATTTGATTGATACTTTGGGGTTTGCCGTGTTTTCTCGATGACAATGAATTATATACTATACCTTGTACAGTTAGCGTCAAATAGTCTGTAGCGTCCAAAGCGCCAAATATATCATTACAGAACTTTATGCCCATAAGAATAAAGATTTATTGTGTTGCGATATTTTTAACACTTTAGACACTAAAGGCTATTTGATGCTGACTGTACCTATTAGTATTTGGAATATTGGAGCACCACCACGGGAAATCATTTTCACTTACATTGCATAAACGTGAAGTACCAAGTTGAATTGTCTAATGCCTAACTTAGACCGCTAAGTTACGCTCCAACTAAGTTAAGACGCCCTTGATAAAGTGTATGATTATACGTTATACCTTAAATTTATGTAGGCAGAGGGTTTAGTACGAGTTGTTTCTTAGACATGTCGTAGTCTGCCACAAATATTATAGGCCCTCTCTTTGACGATGATGACCTTCATAGGTTCCACTGCTTGGCACAGGACACCCTGTCATGAATGAGAGAATGGGATATTGACTCAACACTGGCCCAGTGCGGATTGGAGACTTCACGTACAGTCAGCGTTTAATATACTGTAGCATTAAAAGCGCCAAATATATCGTAACACAACTTTATGCCCATATTAATAAAATTGTGTCTCGATTTTTTGGCACTTTGGATTAGTGGCGTGCACGGAGTTTTGGCCAAGGTAGGTACTTTTTCTGTGCCTATATGGAGCTATGGGCGTTCCCCTGAACGCCCATATATGTTTCATAATAGGCAGTTTCTGTGTGCTTTTAAGGAGCCATAATCGTTCAGGGATGGCAGTGGCTTTGTGTCCATGTGTACCGCACGCCACTGATTTAGATGCTACAGAGTATTTGACGTAGACTGTACACCTTTGGGATTTCTTCGCAGATGTATGCAGGTTTCCTCACGATGTTTTCCATCACCGAAAACCTAGCGGTAGATAGCAAATGACATTTCGTACATAAATTCCGAGAAACTCAGTCCGAAACCAAACTCCTGTTTGAAACTCGCACCCTTGAACCACTCGGCTACCGGAGCCACCTAATACCTAAATAGAGAAAAAAGTTGCTTATAGCGAAGAGTCTCAACTCTCGAGAGACTTGCTAGATGGTTAGATCAAAGTTCGGATACAAAGGCACTTCGAGCTACGGCGCGTATCGTTAGGGTTTTTTTTGTCTAAGGCAAAGACTAACCGGGGTCAGCTTATTCTGCGCCAGATGTTTGCAAAGCTTAAACTTATATTGCTTTAAGAAAATATGTCAAAGATTATTAGGTATAATTTTTTGTACACATTTTTTTTACATAATAAAATTTAGCTGACAACTATTCATAATTTATGTATCTATACTAAAGTAAAGTTTAAATGAAATAATTTAACGGATTATATCGCGTATATTGTCCCTCACGTCACGGGTTGACCATGGAAACATGGGAATCAACCCATGACCATGGAAAGCTTAAAAGCTTCCAAAACGTCGGGAACTCAAATGAGATAATAAACGCGATATAAAATCCGTTAAATTGTTTTATTTAAATGAGTAATAATCGGGGAAACAGAAGAAAATATTATTGTGAAGTTGTAAAAATAAAATTTCTGTAAATATTTAAGATATAAAAAAGTGAAGGGACTATTTGAAGGTCACTCAACTCGAAAAATAATGAAATAATGAAATAATGATCTTTATTCTGTAAGTAGGCCACAAGGGCACTTTTACAAGTCTGACTCTACGGCGTTTCCCAAGAGGAGACCACTGAAGAGAAGAAAGCCGAAACAAACTCAACAGTCAGTCATTTTTTCGAAATAACTCTTATATCTATTACAATATTCGTGCTTAGCCTAACTAACCTAAATATATGTTTTGAGTATAAACTCAATGCGTAGTTCTTCAAGGAAACATATCAAAACTTATAAAAGTAAAAAAAAAAATCTAGAATATAAAAAAGCAAAATAGTGATTTTTATTTAAAACAACTTACATACGTTTGATATGCCACCTTATAAGAACCGTGTCCCGGTAGAAAGTAAATTATTTGGTTTCTGTTTTGGGCCATGCATTTTTGTCTGTTAAATAGTCCTCTACCCTATAATAAGCCTTTGCCATTAGGGACTCTTTTAAGTACTTTTCGAGAGCTGGAAACGAATACTTTTTATTATATTTATGTACGTTTGTAGTGGCTTTGTTATGACAAAACAGCTGAACGGATTACAACTATATTTGGTACACGGGTACCTGGGCATCTAGAAATGGTTATAGAATACTTTTTATCCGTCTACCCTTAAGAGAAAAAGAGGGTTATATTTTTCCTTCGATGACGAAGTTGCCCTTCTAGTTTAAATTCAAACAAAATTAATTTATAATAACATTAAAAACTACCCAAAAGTCTTGACAAACAGTCTGAATTAAACTTTTTTAACACGCTTTTATTAGGTTGACCTGTATGTAACTAACTATGTAATGCAATCTAAGGTAACTAATTTAACCATCTTCCAAGGATCGTAGCGCCATGAAAATTGGCAGCTGTTTGTAGTTCTGATGACAATACAATAATATGGTACTGTCGAACTGATCTGATGATGGAGCCGCAAGATAAGAACTGGAACTTCATGATGGAACATCGTATCATAGCTGTGTTTGGATTTGTTAGAAAAGTCTCGTAAAGCGTGTTTTTCTAGTGTTTTTTAAACTATTAATATATTTTTTTAGAACTTTGTATGAGATAGCGGCCTCAAATAAGCCGCACTTGATTATGTCACACATCCGTGGCAAAAGACCTTTTGTCAAATTAGAGTTTAATGCCCAAGGGACAGACCCGCCTTCCGAAGGTGTTTACACCGGGGTTATCGCTGGAGCACGTTCAAGCCAAAATTACACGTATCTAGGTCAAGATAAGGACTATTTGCTCAACTTTCTCCCTAGGGCTTTAATTTTGAGTTTTAGAGTTAGAGAGTGCGAGAAAACTGAACAAAACCGAAAATGCTAATTTTACTAAAGTGACGCATTACAATACGATTTAATTAAAATTAGAAAATTAAATAAAAGGCGTTTTCTTCCAGACAGTTTTTGTGTAGCGAAAAGTTACACAAAAACAATCTGTATTGAAAGAAAAACAGTTATTTAGTACGTATGGGTACATACTAAATAACTATTTTTCTTTCATGCATGGTGTGTTCATTAGTGGAAATTCCAGAGTAAATATACTCAGGCTGATAGTACCACGACATGTAGTGCGAGCTAATTTAGTACGAAATGGTACATATAGGAATACCAGTGTAGCAAACAATAATGAAAACTGGTCATTTGAGAACTTCATCATCATGATCATTGCCATCATCATCGCCAGTCCCAACTGAAAAACGTTCACTACTGGAAAAAGAACCTGAGCAACAAGCGGTTGCACATTTTCCTAACCCATGGGCTTCTGTGATATTAACCAGATAATCGGCCCACCTTTCCTTCCTGCGTCTTTCATAACATCGCTTACGCACTTCAACATGTCGAAGGTTGTTAAAGATGCCATCTTGCAAGTGGTCAGGAATATTTTTGCACACTGACTGGACTGGGTCAAATATATGGCGAAAGACCACGACACCGCGCCGTTGTGAATTAATACAGGAATTTATTGGCAGGCCACACGACAACATCCGAAGGCGCGGAAGAATAATTCATTTGAATATTTGCGTAATAATTTAGGTATTTGAGAGAGATTTAGAGATAATGACAGAATAGAGATTTTAGATGCAAATGTAATACAAAAAAAAATACTAACCGTCCAACCAGGTGGACAGAGTGATTTGTCAGTTATTAATAAATAGACGCAATAATCGACCATTAAAGCAGTTCAATCGCAACATGACGATCACAACGTCTCTGAAGGTGTGTTATAAGAAGAAAGGAAGGCAGCTGCTCTTTTTTCTTCAGCATAAGTTAAACATAACTAAACCAACAATTGACCGAATATGACACAGTAGAAATACCCAGAAATTTATATTACCCTCTGGCATTTATTGATATTGATGTGGCCATACATCTTCCGTATACGGACCATATCAATCATCCAGAGTCTTCACACTTAATACCTTCTGGGTGCGAAAAGAAAAGCCCCACCCACATATTTTTTAATATAAAAAGGTCTTCTCCTAGCAGTAAAATATCATCGGTTAGGACTTTGTGTTCGAGAGTCTGTGTACATATTATGTAAATAAGATCACGTTGGGACCTATAACTGATCCCAGGCAGAGATTTTAACTGCCTGATCCAACATTACGGAGGCCTACGCTGTTGTAAATATCGCTTATGGAAATAGGTCGATACGAACCTTCTTTTCTGTGTCGGATTGCTATTTTAGGGTGTCGAGTTGTACTAAAATACATAGATGTTTAACTACTAGAGCTTCTACTAGATAAATGTGTTTGAGATTTTTGCATGTGCGTGATACATTGATTTTATCGGTATACTACTTATGTATATTTCATTATTTATTTATTTTCAAAAATATTGCTCAAATTTTAGATGTTTAAGTCGTATTCTACGCAAGTTATTCCAAATGTTTTAAGCTTTTTTACCCGACTGGACTATAGCAAAGACCAGATAATGTCTTTTGTCGTATTAATATATTGTGTGATATAAACATACTTATTACATTCCCTCGATCTTGTTGGGCGGTAAGATTTTGGAAATGTATATCGATGACTAGATTACAAAATTCAGCCGGGGCATACGTAAGCTTGTTGAAAAAATATTGATAGGTATATCGATATTTTTAGGCAATATATTTTGCTTGATACCTAAATCGTTATGAAATATTCAATATCGATCATCGTATCAAGACAGTTAAAATATTTTTGCAAATTTATTTTAAGTAACATAAAATAAAAAAAATTGAATGTTTATGTCATGTTCTGTATTTCTGTGAATCTGAGGTGTGCAATAAAGGGTATTTGTATTTGTAAACTCACTCCAAAAAGATAACGCTAAAAAGCTAAAAATAACTACATAATTCATTTTCTTCAATTTACTTTTACCGCTTTTCTACTTAATCTATACAGTATATGATTTATTAATTAATCTTGTTTTGGACTCAGTTCCATACAAGGAATGTGTAACGTATTGAAAATTTATTTTATTAACTTGTGATTGTGACACGATGGCACCGACTTCAAAATAACATTAATTGTATATTATTGTGTAGATTGAGTAAAATGACGCTTACATACTTTTAAGTTAATTGAGGAAACTAAATTATGCAGTATTTTTATACAATTTTATTTTGCAGTATTATATTTTTACTTTTTGTGTTTTTTTTGGAATTGGTTTTATTTTTACTTAAAAAGTTAAATTATTTTAAACTTTTTATGTAATTGTTACCTACATAAAAGTATCTACATCTCGCGTCGATTCAAACAAGCCCAAACACGGCTAGGATACATTATTTTATTAAAGAGATCCGGAGCCTACCTTCCGGCCCCATTATCAAATCGATTCAATGGTACCATTCTCATCTGGACCATTTCAATTTGTGACTATGAAGAAGCTTAGCTATTTTAATCGAGATGTATCTCGTCGCCATGCGTAAATCACTTATCGTTGAGGAGTTCCAGTGACCTTCTGTAGTGTGCTTCATCAGTTCTTCTTCACCAATTTACAGTTTCTGAATACAAATGTTTATTTTAATTCTTATAATACTAAAATCGCCACATGACGCCTGCAATATTTCGGATGTTCCTTCAATTCCTCATGAATCGCATCATCAGATCTTCACTAAAATTAAATGGAAACAATATGGATATGCACCGATACGTTCCGTAACATCTAGTTTCTATCTTTTTAGTACGCGTATTGTAAGATCTATTATCTTGACCTCGAATGCTCTTCAATTTTACCAATTAATTAATTTGTTCAGAAAATTTAATTTTACCGTATACTTTATAGTTTCCCAGACCTTGCTTATTAATTTAGTTAGTTAATAATCCGATGGAACTGCTAACCCAGGCAAAGTTCAATACGAAGCACATGCAAAGTTGGAAACTGGTATATGCTTGTCACCGTATTGTAGAAGTAAATGGATTGTCTAGATTAGCTTTTCAAACAATAAAAACGCAGGTGTGCTATTTACCCTTAAATGTATATACCATATTCTTCGATATACATATATATAAAACATAAAGTCACATTTGAAACGTAAACAGTCTTTACTTAAAACAAAAACAAAAACAAGGGTTAGCCCTGACGCATTATTCACATCAACTTAATAAGCTTCATATACCTACCAGGCTTATTAGTCTCGTTGTGTAAAATTCATGTTTCACAAGGCAGAAAATATTTGTGTACATACATCAGCAACTCAGTCGCAACGAGTGGTCGTGGTTAACACGTATATGTGGTACATGTAATAGCTTTAAAATATTTCGCCATTTCTCCCCGCTCGCATACATTCTACAACACACTGGTGTAAGGGGCCGCCCACCATGGCTCTTGTGTGATGTGAAAACATTTGAGTAAAATTTCATGCCTCCGAGTGCATGTACTTTTCACAAAGTGTTACAAAATATTAATTGACCTAAATTCGGTTTGGCCCATCCGTTTATATGCCTCGCGTTGGTAATTTTTCAGCGTTTTGTATAAGTTTAAGGTCTCGAAGTTTGTTGAGGTACCAAACTTATTTTAGGGTCCAAAGCGTGTCCTGTGATATACAGAGTATTACTAACGTGCTAAAACCTAACTATCTCAACCTAAGTACTTACAGAGTGTTTCGTATTTTCTCTCTTCTGGCCTGCTTTTGAAGGTCGCAAATTTATAATTTAATTGATAATAAATAGCATTATATAATTTCCAAGCCTTTATACCTATAACAAAAATTCTTTACGTATTTTTATTCTCAATACGCCACTAAATACATTCTCTCGCCAAACTTTGTTTATTCAGCAAACTGCAAAACTGTCGTGCCACCACGAACTGCTGTTATTTTGCGAAACAAATACCATTCGTGAAATAGCACTGTGGCGTCTTTAGAATTGGCAATGCGAAAACTAGGTTGACCTAGAGTAGGAAAGTGGGTGAAAAAGTTGTTTGTTCCTTTTCTTTGATTCCAAAGTTGTACTAAGGCGGTATTTTATTTACTTTATAACGGTTGGAAAAGTATTGGGAGGTTTTTCAGTACGTAGTTTTATTAATATTATCAAACTAAAAAAGTAATACCTACAACACTTTGTACTATCACGGTTTGTACTAATTCAGCTTTATTACGTAATCATAAATCTATTTATCTATCAACCACAGACCTCTACAGCTGATCATAGGGCTCACCACAGAGTGCGATCTTGTGCAGAATGACCGACTCCCCGCGATCCGTCATCTTTCCACCTAGTCGGAGGCCTTAACCACGCTGCGCTTTCCTATGCGTGGTCGCCATTTCAAGACTTAACTGCCACAACGGCCATCCGTTCTCCAGACTACATGGCCTGTCAACTTCAGCCATGCAATCCTGCGAGCTATGTCGGTTACTTTGGATCTTCTGCAAATATCTTTATTTCTGATTCTATCATGCAGAGAAAATCCGAAACATAAATATAACGGGTTAAATGGGTGCCTTTTTAGTTCTATATCAGAAAAAGGATTTTATTTGTCACAATAGTTTATATATTTCCATGACGTCGCATTTATGTAGACCAAATGGAAGAATGCCTTTACACTAAACAAATCAGTAAATGTTATCTAATCTGTACAAGATGCTGTTAATTATAAACCTTCGTTTCAAAATAAAAGTGTTCCTTATTAGACTCAGCAAGGTTTCCCTCAAAGATCTCGCAAAGAAGAGAGGACCAATAATACTATTCCCCGACCGATTGTAAAAAAGCTGGATTATATCTGATGAGATCATTGATAAGAGATAAGCTCTTTGATGGATAATATTGGGAAGCAACTTAAAAGTTCAAAAATCTTTGGGATTTTCTTTAATACTGTTTGAGTACTTACGGATTGGTAGCGTCAATGAATTCGAGATTCACTTCAATGTTTCACAATTTTCCAAGATTGATTTATTGTAGCTCAATGTTTATAGGCTTCTGTAGCCAGAGAACAAAATTTAAGCCTTATTACCTTAATTGCCTAATAGCGTGTAGACATTTGTAGCCCGAAAAGCGAATGGCCGTTGGGGCAGTGAAGTCCTGGAGTGACGACTACGCATAGGAAAGCGCAGCGTAGAACGGCTCCAGACGAGGTGGAGGGATGACCTCGGAACGGTTGCGGGGAGTCGGTGAAAGCAGTCTACGTGAGATCGCACTCTGTGACGAGCTAAGGAGAGACATGTGTTCAGGAGTGGAAGCGTGCGTTGCTGATGCGCATGACACCGGGCAATAAGTAACTGGATGTATACTTTACTAGGAAAAAAATAACCGTCTTTTTTACTACAGCGTGATCGGGTACAAAGTTTTCTATAACCATTTGTGGATGCCTAGCTACTCGTGTACCAGAAATAGTTGAAATCTGTATAGCCATTTTAACGTGATGAAGCCACAACGACCAAATACAAACATCCAAAAAGTCCACGAAAATATTCCTCGATTCATTGACCTTCAAATAATTCGTTTTACTTATGACATATATATATATTGAAAATATCTTCAATGTGCAGTCATCTTATTTTTACAACTTTATAATATTATAGATGAAATAAAATGTAGAATTATGCTCTCCAGTTACATGTTTACGTAATTAATACAGTGTATTTTTGTATATTTTTTTTTGCATTAGAAAAAGGCCTTAAGTGCGGGGCTGTTAATATATATTGAATATCCAGAACCACTATTGTAAGTTACCAACGTGAAAAAAAAGCCTCGTTTGCGTTAATGTTTTACGTACTTATAAAAAACATTTATCACAAATGGGTCATTTTTGCGCTTACAACAAACGTACTGCTCTGAGCTGAAACCAAAATGGGAAATGGAACAGAACATTTTATTCAAGCTTCCTCACAATCGGGTCGCATCTCCTCAGGTCTTGAAGTTTAAAAGCGCAAACAAATGACAGGTCTCACTTCCACGCATTGCCAATTCGATCGCTTGCTTTTGAAATAGACCTCCGGCTACAGACTGCAGTATGGTGCAGAACTATGACTAACCCAGCAGCCGCTCCTGACTTCTTGTTGATTTCAAATTAATACTGGTCTCCTTATACTTGGTAATGTACTTTACAGCATGATAGATCAAAATCTTATAGCGTTACCAACTACCATGAAAAACTTTGATAAAAAAATGTGAATGCGGTCTGGACGAAGGGACCCTGGATCACATATTTTTTTACTGACGAAGGTTCAGCTGCAGGTGGCCTGTCAATGGGGAACATGCATGAAATTTTTTTGTCGCTTCTCTTAACTAAATATCACAATACCGTTAAAACTATTTTAAAATGAGAGGAGAGGGTAGTTTTACCCGAACAACAAACATAAGCGCGTATTTATCGCTTTTAAATATACACACTCTTGAGAAATCAGTTCCAGTGAGAGTGAATTTTGTGTAGTAGAGTGCATGGGCTACGTGCAAGTGTTAGTGCCACGGAATTTACTGATTTGGGCAAATGATCAGCAATTTTCGCTATGTTGGTGGTTCGACGTCTGTGAGCCCGAGCAACCTCTGGTACCTCGCAGAATGACGCTGTGTGAGTTAAATCGAGCTCAACTTCGGGAGTTCGAGTTGAATATTCTTCGTGGAATAACAAACAGTGCGTTAATTGTTGTTTTTTCCTCAATAACACTGTCTCTATGGGTCTCATTCGTGCGCAACGCCATCTATACCTGTACGGCTGAACTGCTGCGACAGAGATCCGGTACGCCGTCATCGCCGTGCGCAGAGGCATACAACGCCGTAGTACAGTGCCATCTTGACCCTACGCTGTAAACTACCAAACATTCGCCGGGGGAGCCAGTGTCCTGTTTGTGGCATCGACTGATTGCTTCCCATTCCTTATAGTCTGGCATATCCTCGATAGAGGGCATCGAGTTTACATGAGTCGTTCAATCTTTGACAATTTACGTGATGTTTGTTTTTTAAACTTATATATTATGGAATTATAAAGTGCCAGTTTTTGTATCTGAGTTGTGTAAATTGTAATATATTTAAGTTAAATTGTATATTTCCATTGTAATTGTTTTAATTTAATTCGTTGTGACGGTGTTTTAATATAAGTTTCGACATTATTTATAATTCTAGTGTATAGTAATTGTACATTTTATGATTGGATTTTTACTCTTATTTGGTTTACAAGTTTTTGATGTTGAATTAATTCTATTGATAATTTTTTGTGCACTGATTGACATATATATCGTATAAATTTTGTAGTTCATTGTAAGCCTTTTTGGATGTTTTTTACAAATATAAACTTTTGACAGTGTTTATTATTCTAGCAGATAGTAATTGTAAATTATGATTGTATTTTTACACTTATTTTGTATTCAAGTTTTGGAAGTTGAATTCATTCTTTAGATTATTTTATTGTGCACCGATTGAGATTATATTGTACCTACATATTGAGTGGCCAGTTCATTGTAAGCTTTTTGTATATTTTTACAAATATGAGCGACCTTTCTTTGTTATCTGGGTGTCCCCACTGCCCTAATTCAAACAGGAATTTTACTGCAGTCCATGGACTGAGAGTGCACATAGGGCGCATGTACAAGGATATACCCCGTCCAGTTTCACCTGGCCTTTCACAGCCACGGGCACCACAGCCAGCACAGCTGGATAGCTCTAGATTTTTAGGTTTAGATGACCTAGGTACTCTGAAATAGTCGGTTCGGGTTTTGCGTCATGTCCCGAAAGGGGCTCGGAGTCTGGCGGCGGGAAAGTTGCGCGATCTCATTGATGGTTGTATTGACACAAATGGTACGGCCGAGTGGTTTGTATTGTTGTCGTTCGCGTATTCTGCGGCTGGCCCCGGAAACCTCACCACCAAGGTCAAGCGGAATATTGACTCGGCTGTTACCGTGAACTCTGTAGGTGACTCCGAGGTTGTGGGGGTGAACGCGAGATCGCCATCGGTTCTTAGAACGGTAGAGTCGAAAGTTTTTGACGGTGATCTCAGGGGCGCCGTGCGTGTACTTATGTCGGACGATGCGGTAGCTCTGTCGAACTTGGAAACCTTGGCTGCATTTCGGTCGAAGCATCCGTCACCATCTCGGGAGTTGGTGTTTCCGCTGCAGCCTGATGGATCCCTTTCTACATGTACCGTCACGCCGGAGGACGTCGTTCTTGGTTGGCTCTTTTAACAACAGTTCGGCTGCCGGTTTGGACGGTATACGCCCAGCGCATTTGAAGGAGTTGATGTCAGGCACTGCGGGCGATAATGGGCTTCGGTTGCTGGAATCTCTGGCGAGACTGTGCAACTTTCTATTTAGCGGGCAGTTAAAACCGATTGTCTGTCCTTACATGTATGGAGCATCACTGTGTGCTTTGTCGAAGAAAGACGGAGGTCTGAGGCCTATTGCGGTTGGTAGCACGTTTCGCCGTCTGGCGGCCAAGCTTAGTTGCCGGGCCGTCAGGGAGGAGATGGCCGCTTTCCTACGTCCTCACCAATTAGGTTTTGGCACGAGATTGGGTTGCGAGGCTGCAATACATGCAACTCGTGCCTTCGCAGGGGCTCTGAGAAACGCGGACTGTGTCATAGTTAAGCTTGACATAAAGAACGCGTTTAACTCGTTGGAGCGTGACACGTTGCTGTCTGAAGTTAAGGAGAAGATGCCTTCCCTCTACCCTTTCCTCTTCCAAGTTTATTCATCCCCTTCTAATCTCTTTTACAATGGTTACCTAATCCTATCCCAAGTTGGCGCGCAGCAGGGGGAACCGCTTGGTCCGCTAGTCTTCAGTCTGGCTATACAGAAAGCGATCTCCGAGCTTAAATCCCCGTTAAACATTTGGTACCTGGATGATGGTACTCTCGGGGGTAGGCCAGAGAAAGTTAAAAATGACCTGATCGCACTCCTTCTGCGCTTTCGGGAACTGGGGTTAGAAGTAAATGCCTGCAAGTGCGAGTTTTTCCCCTGCAGTGTCAATTCCCATACTTCCTTTCCCGATTTTGGTTCTTTACTTCCAGGGCTCAGAGAATTATCAGTTCAAACTTTTAATCTTCTGGGCTTTCCTATTTTCCCAGATGCCATCCCTGAGGCCTTTGAGGTACGAAGGCAGCTTCTCCTGACTTCTAGCGAGAGACTGAAGAAACTTTCAGCGCACGTGGCGCTAGTTTTACTGCGGGTCTGTTTCGCCATTCCCAGACTCACGTACTTTTTACACACCGTACCAACGTGGTTGTACCCAGTGCACATCGACTCCTTTGATACTGTTTTGAAGGAGTCTGTATAGTGCAAATTGAATGTCTCTCTCAGCTCGGAACAGTGGGACTTGGCGTCATTGCCCATTCGGAACGGTGGACTGGGCATATGGCGTACTAGGGATGTGGGTTTGCCGGCTTTCTTGGCGTTGGTGCATGGGGTGGAGGGCCTGGTCACTCAAATTTTATCCTTAGATGATGGTGACAGGGCTACCATGCCATATGCTTCCGATGCTTTGGCAGCTTGGTCGGCTCTCAACCCGGGTACGCCCGCGCCTGAGAAACTGGACCGTCAGCGGCTGTGGGATGATGTAGGGGCGAAGCGGGTTCTAGACGGCCTGTTAGTTAACACCAACGGTGTTGAAAAGGCCAGGCTTAACGCGGTGTCTAGGCCTGATGCTGGGGCGTGGCTACATGCTCTCCCATCTCCTCATTTGGGCACCCTCCTCGATAATGACTCGTTGCGGGTGACCGTTGCTCTCCGCCTGAGCTGCGATGTTTATGAACCCCACTTATGCATCTGCAGTACAATGGTGGAGAGTAGCGGTCATCATGCTTTGAGTTGTTGTCGATGTGCAGGGAGATTCCCGCGCCACCACGCTCTCAACGATATTGTCAGAAGGGCACTTATCTCTGCGGGTGTTCCTTGCGTGTAGGAGCCTCCAGGTTTGATCCGGACGGACGCCAAGAGGCCGGATGGTTTGACCCTGGTGCCGTAGGAGAGGGGCAGGTGCCTGTTATGGGATGCGACTTGCGTGAGCACTTTTGCCGCTTCGCATCTTAGTCGTGCCATGCGAGTGCCGGGAGCGGGGGCTGAGCTGGCAGCGGTACGTAAGCGAGAGAAGTACTCAGTGCTCGCTAACTATTTGTTTGTGCCGCTTGCGGTCAAAACGACAGGGTGTTGGTGCTCCGAAGTCAAAACCTTTTTTGTGGAAGTGGGGCGCCGTTTAAGGGAGAGAGCTCTAGACCCACGCTCCGGGTCATTCTTGGTGCAGAGGCTGGCTGTCGCCGTTCAAAGGGATAATGCCGCTAGCGTGATGGGAACCTTTGCGCCGGGAGTGACTCGGGGTGGGTTATTTGACTAGGTTTAGTTTGTAGAGTTTAGTTTTAGCTTATTTTAGTATTTTGTGGTTTGTTTTAAAATGTGAAATTTAAATTTAAATCGATTTTAAACTACTAATTAGACAGAAAGGTCCGATGTGCAGTTACGTCATCGTGCACTCTGGCCATATTAACTCCATATTAAATTCTGTTTTGCTAGAAAGAGATAGAATGAAATCTTTGATGGCTTATATCTTGGTTATTTTTATAGTTATTCGAAAAAATATTTTTGTCTACTATTTGTTACATGAGATTTTAATAAAACAAAAATTAAAATTCATGAATATTCCCTATTATCAGTCACTTTTATCTCTCATGGACACTCCCTATTGAGGATATATCTAGTATTCAATAAATATCACAGGACATTGTGTAGACTAATCGGACTAGTCCCATGGTAAGCTCAAAAAAGCTTGTGTTATGAGCATTATTAAGATGACGATATATTTAATATATATATTTACTTATATACATAAAAAACACCCAAGACTCAGGAACAAATATTTATGGTCGTCACACAGTATTACTTCTCTATTTTGCACTCTTATCTTGCTATTTCCTTTATGTTGGCATTCCTTACTTACTGTTATTCCTTTCCCGCGCTTCTTATTAGTAACTGTACAAACGTCAAGACGTTTGTACATCTGGGGGAACGGTAGTGCCCCCGCAAAGACGAAAAAAAAGGGTACCCTTTTCCCGAACCGTTTCGTCTCATTTTCAAACCCTCATAGCTTCGTCCCAGTTAACACCTAAGAGCCCAAATTCACAGGTTAAGATGTAGTTGGGGAACTTATAAAATTCACTAAATTTTATTGATCTAGCTTTCATACTTTAGGTTTTATTAATACCTAAAATACGCCGATTTTGTCACTGGCTCACTCAGGGGTGCAGGTCTCGGTACGGAACTAGTAAAACTGAAATACTTCCCGATGCCCTAGAAACCTGAAATTTGGAATGGAGCCTAGAATTTACATACAAAGAACAGAAAAAATCGCCAAGACGAACAAAAAATATTAAGATATTTTACTAATTAAATCCTTACTTGCATTTCATGGTTTTATGATTGATAAGATTTAAAATCTAAAGATTATACGTATTTCTTGAATCTGGGGGAACGGCAGTGCCCCCGCCAATTCGAGCGCGAAGCAAAAACAGCCGTACCATCCTTTACTGGAACCATTTCGCCGCGTTTTCAGGCCCCTATTTGAGAACCTCTGGATAAGACCAGAATTCAGAAATAATCGTCATCCAGTAAGCTATAATCACATACTTAAAATCCAAAATTTCAAGTCTGTAGGACATTTAGTTCCAAAGTTAAGCAAAAGCAAAGTTTCGCATTTATGACTCTCACTCACTCACTCATGATCATCAGAATAGAACTAGTACTTCCCATAAACTCAAAGAGCTGAAATTTGGTACAGAGTTAATATTCAACTTGGTGGGCCGCTTCATGTGATGACCAAAATCGAAAGGGTTATGCCCACGTTTCTACAAAAAGATGTGAAATCCCACCAAAAACATTCTGTAAAAAACTAGCCAAGTCTAGGGTACACAAGGGTACAAAACCAGGTGCTCCATGACACCGTCCGACCTCCGACCGTCAACGATTGGTGCTATGTTGTCATGGAGCACCTGGTTTTGTACCCTTGCGTACCCTTCAACGGCCAAGTCATACAACATTAACTATAATAATAAAAAAATCGCAGTAAAGAACCTTAGACTTGGCACGACTTTGTCTAGATTTCATTACTTTTTAGAGATAAACAAGCAGCTCTATCGAGACTTGTCTAGTTTTTTACAGAATATTTTTGGTAGATACACAATTACTACTTCCACAATATCTACACTTACTTTGTATAATAAATCATTTCTTTATATACCTACCAAAATGCAAGAATAAACTTGGTTGAACAATCCACATAAAATACATAAATTTCTTATTACCTGGTATCTACACAGTGATCTGATCTGATATTACAGTGCTAAGGCAAAGATAGAGAGTGAACGATGAAAAAAGGAGTAGCTGACGCTCAAAAAACGCAGCAGCCCATAATAATTAAAAAAGAACTAGGGCACCGTACAAAAAGAATTGAGATCCCACCAAAAACAAATCATGTAAAATTGGCAGCCAAGACTCATAAGCTCATGACGCTTTCGCTGTAAAAAAGTTATCAGATCCCAGGAAAAGCCAAGCCCTCAAGCTCTGACTTTACTGACCTTACACCTTATATTAAAAAGTATGGCTTCAACTGGCTTGAAGCCCCTAAGCCTACACCTTGGTTTCAAAAGTATGGCTTGGCTGTTTCATACATCTGTTTCATCTTCAATATTGTGATAAGATTATTAATTTGAATTCCTCTCTATGAAGATACCCTCTTTTGCGAGTGCACTTTTTTCATATCGTATTTTTATCGTCTGTAGTGCATTTTTTTGTATAAACGGCTCCGGAACCCTGCACTGAGAATGGTCCGACATGCTTTTGGCCGGTTTTTACTTTTAGTGTATATTTAAAGTCGGTTTTTATTCTCTGTCTTTTTTTATCGAGAAGACAATCCTACAAATCACAATTAACTTGAAACAGTTCGCGTACATCAAAAAGCGATTTCAGGCTTCTAGTTTATTATATTTCTTGTGTCGCAGCATCGTATGTCACGGGCAACGCATGCATTTCAACTGCGCTGCATTTGAAAAGAGTTTGGCGAGCGAAACGTCTTTGCGAGCGCGGCACAGATGTTGGCGAATGGAAGAGTGATTTTGCGTATCATTTTTAACCTCCGATGAAAACGAGGGGTGTTGTTAGTTCCAGTCTGTATATCTGTGTCTGTCTTTGGTATCGTAACTTTTAATCGGCTTTGACTACCCTATAACATTGATATAATTGGTTAAGGCGTTTAAATCATAATCCTTCGCTTGTCGTTATCCCATTTACTTGGGATCGGCGCAGCATGTTTGTTTCTTCCATACCTCTTTATCACCTGTCATTTCATCACTCACAACTTTCCTGTTCATGTCGTCTCTCACGCAATCCATCCACCTTTGACTTGTTTGAATATTAGCAGTCTTTTTTTTAGGGACATTAGAGTCTCTGACTGCAAAATCTCAGTTTACAAGCATTTTTTGCAATTGAAATAACAACTTACAGTTTTGACGACTGCAGATCGACTGCAAGCTAGCTGCAAAGTTGAAATACAATAATACGTCAAAAGAACTTCATTCACTGCTTTAGGATTTCGCCATCGAAGCATAAAATCTAGTAGTAATACTTCCTGACATAAATCTTATAGCGAATGCGTGTACACTCTACTGACTCCCACAAAAGAAAGAGTGAAACACAAACACTTTTAAACACTGAATCTTTATTGAGTACTATTGCAGCTGTCTCAATTGCGATAGAACTGTATTACAACTCTGCAGCTAATTTGCAGTCAGTGTCCAGTCGTCAGAACTGCAAGTGGACTGCGCAGTTAGTTTGCAGCTTCGAGTTAGCTATGTAAACTGCAAGAGAACTTCCATTTTCGGGCAGAAATCTGAAATCAGCTGAAACCGTTACGGACGGATTGTGGGTTTTTTTACACATTTCAGCCACCAATAGCACGCCTTTAGCACGATTTTAGTCAAGTGGAAATTTAGCAGTCGGGTTTAGCATAAATGAAACTTATTTTTTATAAAATCTATCTGAATATTTGGATCCTTATATTTCGATAACTGAAAGGGATAATTTAAATGCCAATTAAGCAAATTAGGCAACTCGTTTAGAACTAAATCCGAGTCTCGTTAACAAGTTTGTACCATTTAAGAACATAAATTGCTATTCAACTTTGTAATCTCACTAACCTTAGATTACGAGAATTCATTAATTCGATTTTTTTATGCATAAATAATTAAAGGTCTTAATGAAATTCTTTGTAACGTTTTCTGAGTTTATATTTTTACGTCCTTATCTCAACGTTTTGTAATAGTCATTAATATTTTGTGATAGGAGTTTGCATTGTATATTTTAGTATTTTACTGAAAAAGAGTGTAAAAAAAATTTGGCTGGTCTACTTTTAACTAGAAACTGATCAGCAATTGCCCCAGCAATTGAAATTTGGAGTAGTTGATGTGAAGTGTCAGCGAGGGCAAGAAAGTAGCAATCTCGTCCAATAATAACCTATTCACTAGACTTGAAGAGGGTAACATTATACTTAACTAACATCAACTGTTACCTTTTTATTAAGAATACAAGTATCTTCGATTAATTTTAATTCAGAAAATGTTCAATGATAAAATAACCTTATGTATGACAATGTTGTCAGCCTATTGTAGTTCACTGCTTGATAATAGGTACAGAAGTTTGTACTCCTAAAAACGGCACGCATCCTTCCGGAACTAACACACTGCAGCCCTAACCACTATAGTTTGAGCTCTCCCTCGCTACTGGTGTCACCCTAAGGTGAGGTCCATGTCATATCTCTATTTTTAATATTAGCATTTTTGTATTTACTTTTAATACTCGCATTATTAAAACACTAAAAAGAATAATAATCCTTGAGTCTTTCACGAAAAGAAGCCTATAATTTTCAAAAGGCTAAGCTGATTATTGCTAAGAATACTTTGGATTAACTTAGATCACTTTCCTAAAAAAAAACTATAAAGAATCTGTATATCCCTTTATACACACATGCGCAGTCACAGGTGAAACTTCTATACTTTTATACAGTTGTAAAACTGAAGTGTCTGTAGGTACCTTGAAGATTTTTTCAGGTCTATTTGATGGTCACTGAATTTAAAATAATTATTTTTTGTTTGTTTGTATGTGTCATTGTGGTTTCGTCACGCCAAAATGAATATACGGATTTAAACTATTTTTGCTACTCGGATAGCTAAATCCACAGTCAGTTTTGATGGATACTTTTATCCGATTACACTGAAGCATAAAAGAAGATAATGACTTTTTTCTCTTCCTTGAAAGAAGTTTTGAGCGCCTTTTAGTGTAGGAATTGGAATAGAATTTGTAGATATTTGCAAAGTATTCGTTGGTACAACAGTGTCATTAGATGTTTTAGGACAATATGTAGCTTATTTTGTAGGTACATACAATAGAATACATATAATAGAGGAAATCTCTATAGTAGCTTTTTTCATTAAGTAGCTTATAAAGACTACCCCTCTTTTTTGACGGGGGTTAATAAATAGATTAACATATATCATAACTTGTCACACGAGATTAATATCATTTTATGAGTCGAGATATATCTAATATCAAAGGCGTTCCATGCACTTAGATATCCGTGTAACCGCAATATGCAGTTGTGGAAGGAAATTCAAAATGAGCTGCAAGTGACATCGCCGCTTCTGCAAAAATGGCTACTGCTAACAGAATGTTCCAGAATGCTCGAACAATAAGATATAATATTACTTTATAAAATGCTTACTAAAGTAAATATTATTGAGTATAGATTTTATTTACTTAAGAGCATATAGTGTCCCACTGCTGGACAAAGACCTTCCTCTAATTCTTCCATGTGTCCTGGTCTTGGGCAGGCACCACCTCCATCAGTTGTTCTGGAAGGACTCAAACTCGTCCCACCTTCTTCATCGAGGTCCGCCGCAACGCTGGGCGCTATTTAGTGGGACCCACTTCGGTGCATGGTTAGTTTAGCCCACAAGTCGCCCGGTATATGACCGACACGTCCAGCCCAGTCCCACTTCAGCTTGACGGCTGTTTGAACTGCGTCAGCTTTCCGAGTTTTGGACGTAGTCATGTATTCTTAGTCCGGTCAGTTAATTTTACGCCCAAAATAACGCTCCTTAGCTCTTTGACAAACCTTGAGGGCAGATTTCTGAATTTCTGTCAAAAACCAAATCTGTGCTTCATACGTCGAGATCCACACGTCCATGAGTTTCCGTTTTAAGGAAACCGGAAGGTTTTTCTTTATGTATTTCTTCATAGCCAATAGCTCCTCGAGGCATTCCCGGTATGTCTTGCAACCTCCTTTTCTTGTCGAGCCTGGAAGGGGACTATTTGGCCCAGAGACAAATAGGTACCCATGGACATATTTTTATTGCTCTACGGTCCACTTCTACTCTCCTCGAGGTGTTGGCCATGAGCTTATTCTTTGACATGTTTATTATTAATCCGACCTCAAGGCATACCCTGCTTAGGTTTTGTAGCATCATGAATAATTAGAAGGTGCCCTCAACTTTGTTCACGTAGAAGATAAAAGCCCTATCCCTTTTTTTGCTTCAGCGTAGTCGGGTCAAAAGTATCCAATAACCATCTGTGAATGCCCAGCTAGCTACCAAACATAGCTGAAATCCGTTTATCCGTTTTTGCGTGATAGAGCCAGATCAACAAATACAAAAATAGAGAACGTCAAATATTATGACACTTTTTTGTTTAAATATCTCTAAAGTACAGACATTTCTCTTTTACAACTGTACAATAATTATAAGAGAGGTTTTATATTATTCTTCATGTTTTGACATATATTTACTTTTTTATGAGTTTATTCTTGGCATTGAATTTTTTCATCTTGTGATTTGATTGCTTGTAACTTCGTACACGGAGCAAAATAGTCATAACTTTATTTTTGCTACAGTGTAGTCCCGGCCGACAATGAACCCGACTGGGTTAAATTTATCCTAAGTATAACAATCTCTGGATGACCAAGTATTAGTGAACCAAACATTTTAGAAATCCAATTCAATGGACATGGACAGACATTAAAATTGTACAACAATAAATTAACTCATTGTGCACACCTCACAAAACAGTATAGAAAAAACAATAGATTCAAAGAGAAGTAAACAACAGGTAGTTTATCGCTAAACACCGATCTCTTCCAGACCTTAAGGTAGTGCGAGACGCAATTTTGCAGTATCAGTATAGTATGTGTCTACTTAGAAGCTGAAACATAAATAAAGCCTAATAAAATAATTATTGTTTACTCCAACAACAAAGTTACCCAGTATACTTCGCCGCACCTAAGCCCACATCTTTATTAGCCTTTCCTCCCAACGCTTTGGAGGAAATTTAAAAATTTTCACCTTGTATTTCCAAAGCCTCAAGGAAGAAATAAATTTAAGTTTGCAGCGAGATAAGGGAACTCGCCGTAAGACACAATAAGACGTTTTAAACCATTTTCCGTTCACCTCGGACAAAAAGGATTTTGCCTGTATACTTGGGAAATCTTATTGCACATTATTGACTGGTGAGAGGCTATTTTATTTAACAAAGGGTTTCTGGAGTTGAAGAATTTATGTAGGATAACGATTCGTGTATCTGGCAGAAATAGCTGTGATGAGACATTTTTCCATTTAATACTGTCACTATTTAGGAAAATCGGCCTAGTGCAAGTCGCACACGTGCACCAAGGGATCAGGTAACATTACTGTAAAAGAAGCAAATGTAAAATTAAATTATCAGCAAATGTACTAACCGGTTGACATATAAGGTTTGCACTTGGTACTATCAAAACGCGATTATAAAACGGTTTTAATAACTTTCATCTCATATAATTACGTCATTACGCATACATGAGATGACAGTTATCTCAATCCTCTATCTATGGCGTTGCTTACAAATAAGGTGAAAACTTAATGTACCGGGCTATGCTATAAAAAAAAGGTAATTATAAGGCTTTCTTTGGGCAAGCCGGTGGGAATCGGCTTATATCGACGCCACACCACTGATATATATATTAATTTCAAATAAATACTCCTGAGTCATAATAAATATTAAGGGACAATTTAAAATAAATATTAAGGGACAATTTTACACAAATCGAACTAGCCCCATGGTAAGCTCAATAAGGCTTGTGTTATGGGTACTAGACGACGATATATTCAATAGATATACTACTTATATACATAGATAACATCCAAGACTCAGGAACGAATATTTATGCTCATCACACAAATATTTGCCGTTACCGGGATTTGAACACAGTACCTCAGCTTCGCAGGCAACGTTACTCCCACTGAGCCAAACCGGTCGTCGACAAACAGACTTTTTTGAACAGACAGAACCCTAAGAATAAGAATGACGGTAAATTAATACCACATTTCTTTATTCTGACTTGTTGGACTTGTACCTCAAAGGTCCGGGTATTAATCCTGGTGTTGAACACGGGTGAACGCAATTCAATTTTTTTTTGTGTTTTACACATAACTTTAGGTCCCTGGTAGGACTGGTAATATAAAACAAATGGTCTTTGTGTAGTACTCTCAATTGCTGATAGTCGTGACTTCCTCGAATCATGTCACGGACAATCGCTCTTAACTTGTTTTACGGTTTTGTCGTTGGTACCGTGGATTTGATCTGTCCATAATAATAGTAATTTCTCTTAGTCACCTTCTGATTAAATTAACTAGCACCATATTTTCTTCTTGCCAATGAGACCGAAGAAGTTGATAGTCTCTCATATCTTCGCGCTGAATGTGCACAACTGTGCAGACTATGGCATTTGCTGTATGTTCCTCCACACTTTAAATGAGAAATTAACCTTACTTATCATTTGAACTGAGAACCAGTACTTAAATATTGTTCCATTAATGCCTATTAGGCTGCTAGACAACAGATCAGTACGGTTTCTTTAATGTTTCATTTGACTCTTTTGCCACCGATATTTTCGTAGGGCTACGCTTGTAGCCAATAACATGGAATAAAAACCGTACTTAGCAAGAATTGCTACGAACGGAGCGCCCGCCAAGGCGGTTTGCGGTCGGGAATGTGTACGTAACAATCCTCAATCAGGTATATAAATTAGTTTATCCATTTGATGATCAAGGCAGTTGAATCGTGTGATCGTTTGAAATCGGTGATCAAAATGTACCTAGTAATGTTATGTGTGCCTTATTCTTAGAAATAATCAAAGTCAAGGACAATATCACCTAGTATGTGGTAATTGTTACATGTCTAGACCCCTGGGAACAGATTAAAGCGGTGATGAGCATCGCATTGCTGCCAAAAGGAGCGTACCACTTGACAGATAATTCAAGATGCCATTCGGATAATTGTTTTGTAACAATCAATGTTTGTCAATAAAATATTGCCGTTAGTTCATTTGTACCCATCACAACCAATATTTTTTTCCAAACTATACTGTTCAGAACCCGTCAACCCGGCGGGCCCCTCGTCACGTAGAGACTCCGTGCCCTCACGTGTCCTAAACACGCCTACTCAGCTCACTGTAGTGTTAATAGCCTCCATTACCACTTATTTGAGATAAAACAGTCTAGAAGATGTTAGCGTCAAATGTATTTTAGTAAGTCCTTCTTGCGCGCAAATTTTCATTTATACCAATATCAAAAATGAAAATGTGTTTGGTGGTGGTAACTTACACGTTGCTCGGTTGAGCAATGATACAATTAGGCGTACGCTCATAAAACTGTCATAACATACCTTCTTTTTCCCCCAGAAAAATAGACGAATAAAACTAGGTACATGTATTGTTGTTAAAATAAAATTTATCCTCTTTAGCAAAGAATTGCCCGTTTTCAATATTTAAGGCAGTTTTCTCGCAAACTTTCACAGTGCAATTCTTGAACCCCAAGGCAACTCGGCTTCCTTTCATGTTACTCTCTTTATTTAGTATTGTAAGCGAAACGTTGTGTGTCAATAATTATGTCATTGAACTGAACTGTTTTATTTGTATAGATAATATTGAGACATAAAAAAAGGTTCCGACAAATTGAGAGCCTCCTTCTTTTTTGGGAGTCGGTTAAAAAAAGGCGTACGCGGGACGGCCTAGTCGCCGGCGACTGTCGTCATAATAATAACGACAACATTGTCAAAACGACCAAATCATCATAAGGTCCAGAGTTCCAAAGAACCATCTCTGTAGAAAGCCCATATCTCCGAATGACAAGGTAGCAAAACGACTGATTCTTGAAAATACCACATCAATAATAGTCCTTATACTTCAAAAAGTTGAGGCAGCAAAATGACTTCATTGCAAAATGTTGGTATAATCAGAGCTATGTATTGAGAGACAATTCCTGCGATTTAGATCCAGAGCGAGTTTCCACCATGTCGGGGGCCTTCCCTCGCTATGCCTTTCTTGTAGTCACCTCTTAAGAATAATTTTGCCTTAAGGCTAAAAATGGAAACAAAGATCTCACACTACTCGTGTCATTTAGAGTACGTGGAATCCTAAGTTGATATAAACTTTTGTGAGCGCTCAGCTCTCCCGGGTGTTGGGTTATTGTATAACTTAATATTGCAACTCACAACGTTTCACGCTCGTTGGCTGTATCCTTGAATTGTTATGAAGGTTAACTTCTGTTCAGTATTGCCCTATATTTTAAGATTTCTTATTTGTAAAGATGCTTCCCACAAAACAGTTATAATCCTAATAAAGTTATAAAGGTGAAAGTTTGTGGCCAATATGTATGTACGTTTCTCTTTCTTTTAAAAATATCTGAACAGATCTCAATAAAACTTTCCATTACTGTGGGTTAGACATGAGTATAACACATAGACTAGAAATAAATTAATATTGCGTGACGATTTTTACACAAATCGAACTAATCCCGTGGTAAGTTAAATAAGGCTTATGTTATGAGTACTAAACAACTATATTATTATGTATATTTATGTATAGACTATATTGAATTCCGACTTGACTGCAGTGGATCGCAATTATTTTTTCTTTCTACATAGATCTTTGTATCAATATTGTAATTTAGACAACTATATATTTACTTAAATATACACATATACATAAAAAACGTCCAAGACTCAGGAGAAAATCAATATTCATGTCCTCCCGTGACCATGGAAAGCTGGAAAGCTTCCGAAACGTCGGGAACTAAAATGAGATAATATACGCGATATAATCCGTTAAATTGTTTTATTTCAATGAGTAATAATCGCGGAAACAGAAGAAAATATTAATATTCATGCTCATAACACAAATATTTGCCCCTGCCGAGATTTGAACCCAGGACCTTCAGCTTCGCAGGCAATGTTACTCCCGCTGAGCTGAACCACTCACTCGTCAAAATATAAATTAAGTCTATACGCGGACGACCAGAAGATAAAATTGAGTAAGTGGACAATGAGTGAAGATTCACTCATAAAGTAATGTAAAGTATAAATTTTTATATGTGAGATGTCTCGCTGTTAATTTTGATATCACATACATATAAATGAATACTATATTTCTTAAATTGGTACTTAATTTAACTGAATTTACTTATAAAGTCTTTATTAAAATGTGACTTAAACTTGAGGATTTTTATACATATAAGCATCTATATTCATCATCATCATTATATCAGTACAAGGACTTTGAACTACGTCAACTTCTACGAATTTCCTAATTTCTGATTCGATCCCACAAGGAGATACCAAACGCTCGCTCCATTGGTCTTTGAGTGACTTTGAGCCATTTTACGAGGCCCGTTGTGAGTGACGTCTCAGTGCCGTATATCATTCTCTGTCAAATATTGTATACATTTTTAAAAGAAAACATCCGCAAAAAGAATACGCGTATATTTTAAGAAAAGACATTATGAAATTATTTTCTTCAGAAACACATCGATCTTGTGTTCCGAGATAAACTATCGCAGCAGACAAAAATAGTTGGACCATCGCTCAACTTGTCTAAATTAAGGAAGACCCAACATCTTTTTCCTCGTGATATATTTTAGTAAAAAAATATAGTCAAAAGGTGTCTTGAAAAATTACGGTTTTGTATTTAAAAAAAGTTATTTTAAGTCTGTACTGAAATAAACTGCCTGAAGTAAAGTGGGTAAAAGGTAAAGATGTTAATCGTTTTGAAATATACTTTTTGCATGTTAGTAGTATTTTACGAAAGTTCTTTGTTCGTCAAACATTAATCGGCTTACTGATTATACAATAAGCAAATATATTTAAATCAATTATCTTTTAGTTAGTCATCATAATATATTCATTTGTAATATCAGAATTATGTTAAATTTGTATAAATAGCTTTTAGACTATGTAGTGTGTAGCGACAGTTTCTTCCACAATCTGAGTTCTAGGCTATGTAGCCTAGAACTCAGATTGTGGAAGAAACTGTCACTTTCAATTAAATCTTAAGAGTAAGATTTAATTGAAAGTGACAGTTTCTTCAATAATCTGTAACTTTGGACAAACTTCTTTTGTCAAACATGGATCACTTCACCAAGTGGGTGTATGAATATGATACTTGAAGTGTAGTTGTATATTTCCTATTCCAACATACTCCTGGAAGGTCTCCAAAAGCCATGGAAATCATATTTTCTCCATCCGAGTTGCCAATATTTCATATTTTGCGGGTCCTGAGTTCAGATTACTAGATTAAATATGATACTAAATATATTTTTTGTCGGATTGTCATATACCCCAAAGGTAAATATGAAAATGTCTCGACCGAATGAACTTAGAAAAGAAAAGACACAAAAATATAAAAATATATTGCAAAAAATAGACTAGATTAGATATAGATTAGATTTTTTTATCCTCTGATACTATAATAAAAATTTAAATTTACTTAAATCTTATTCTGTTTCTCAGAAGACGATCTCATTAAATAATACAAATTATAAGACCATTCATGAATTCAATTTCTTCGTATCTTGAATCCCATAAATATTTTTGATGACTTCGACTTTAGAAGTAACACGATCTTAATTAATCTCCTATTATAGAGCAAAGTCATGTCTGCACTCAAGATGTGAGAAATTTTGAACACTAATCTTATTATACACTAGAAGACGCTTGCAACTTCTTTCGTGGATGAGAAAAAGTCATAACCCTTCTTTTTTTCGACAGCGTATTCAGGTAAAAAGTCTGTCAAACCATCTGTGGATAACCAACTACCCGTGTTAAAAAAATAGTTGCAAGCTGTTTAGCCGATTTGGCTTGATGAAGCCACAGTCATCGACACATACAAACAAACGAAAAAAAGATACGATTCAGTGACCTCCAAATAGTCCGTTACAATCTTTTTATTTTTTAATATTCATTTTATTATTATTATTTATTTATTTATTTGGACCTTCAACAATTCTTCAACAAAATATCTTCGTTGTACAGACATTTCATTTTTAAAACTTTATAATAGTAAAGATATAAGTCATGGTATTACTATCCAATCTCACCACCCTATGATAATTATAATATTTTTTTATTAGAACAGAAGAAATTATATGCAAAATACTAATTTAAAAATAAAACGATCATCGAATGACCGGCAAGTAATAAACTCCGAACAAAGTCGGCCCAAACAATAAAAAAGAAAACAACTGTTTGGGAAACGCGTTTGATTGCTTCAGGCGGTAGTTGGAAGTTTGGACCAAGGGACGCGCCTTGTTGCAACTTGTCGGAGTTATTGATGAAAATATTGAACAGTACAACATAAGATTTATGACATAGATTATTTTTAACTTGATTGAAAATTAATAAAGAACTTTATTTATTTACGTGTGTAAATGTGAACAATCCAGTTGCACAAATATTCAATCAATTTAATGCTATAAGAGTATATGAGTCTGTCAGTTGAAGTGTGGAAGGGCGGCACTATCGTCGAAGCCAAACAACCTTGCTGCTGGCTTCCATTCGTGGCGGGTGCCTCGAATGCACATTCGCTCTAATTATCGAAGTTATTATACGAGCTCCCAGCCAGCCTAAAACGCAAGACACGGATCTGTCCCAGCGAGATGCGAGTGCTTCCCCGAGGTGTTTAACAAAGGTGGCTAATTGTGGTGCAAAAATTCGATCCACGAAGGTGATTGAAAATTCCAGATAAATATGTTGGATAGCAGGCTCGAAAATAAAAACAAGTGGATTTCTGATAAAACTATATTCAGCGCAAAGAACATAAAATTCGTCACCGCCATTGCGTAAAAACCAAAGATCCTGTCCCATAATTCACATTCCTCATTACACTTACACATCCGTCTGTTTCATTTCTGCGTTCCATTTCCTGCATCCTACAAAAATATATATTTTTAGTAAATATAAAGAAAATGAATTAAGTTACTAATACTAATTTTAACCAACTGATCATTGTACATATATTGTCCATGAGGAACTGGCAGCAATCCTAGGCCGTTGTAATTATGAGTTCCATAAGTAATTTAGTGGTATTAAGGAGATATAGGCCTTAAATAGTGGACAGATTCGTTTTGACCGTGTTAGCCAAAAATGTATTGTGATAGGTGTCGAGATGTTTCTTACATATTTCTTTGGTATTTTCCAATAATTCAGTGGCTATTACGTTTTTCATGAAGGTAGATATATTTTTGCGTACGTCTCCCATATACCAGCTTACTGATATATTATATTAGACTATATGAAATGTCAGGAATGCAAAATTCACAATTCTACATCTAAATTTTAACAAAAAGTTGTTTTTGTTACGTAAATAGGTAACCGTAGCAGTGGGTACCTACACGAAAACAAATAAAACTAGGACCAAGGTTAAATAAATCTATTTTCAAATTCAGGGAGTGGTTCGGATCCCTAGGTCGGGCAAAACGATAGGCGTCGATCTGTCGGAGAGCGAGTAGGTTCTCCCGGTACCCGTCGCCCCTTGGCAGTGCGCAGCTCGACGTCAGGTTGCCAAAGGTGGATGGTGGCTGCTCGTGGCAGGTGTGTATTGGAGCTTCTGGGCTCAGGATCCCCAGCAAGCTTCCATAATTTGGGGTACTTTTTACCCGGTAGGGTGTTCCTGAAATATGCCAATATTTCCAGCAGTAAGATAAGCGCCAGTCCGGGCCTGGACTGCAGCTGGTCACTAGTACACGCAAGGGGGTGGGCAATTTAAAAGCAATCTAAAAATGATGAGTGATGCAGTCCAGGTACAAAAGCGAAGAAGTGATGCGCTGAGAATTAAATGATCAATAAATACTTTTAATTTATGTTTGAAATGCTACAATCACGAATCAAGAAAAACTCTAAAATGGCAAACTTTATTGCTTTTGCCTCTGTAAAATAATGTAAATCTCGCTGATGAGTAAAAAACGCGATTCCAAGGATCGTTATTAAATCTTAGTAAGAATTTAATAAGCTTGCATTACTCACGGTCGGTGCGTAAATTTAATAACTGCTGCTGTTTCAGACACTATTATTAATAGTTGGAACGATTTGAATATTCCTGGAACGAATTTATATTGTTCTGATGTTCGGCAAAACTAAATATAAATCCTACGAAAATTCTAACAGGATTAATTATTGAACGATTTTTTAAAATCTATACTAATATCATAAATGCGATAGTGTGTCTGTCTGTCTGTCTGTCTGTCTGTCTGTCTGTCTGTCTGTCTGTTACCTCTTCACGCTTAAACCGCTGAACCGATTTGGATGAAATTTGGTATGGAGATAGTTTGAGTCCCGAAGAAGGACATAGGCTACTTTTTATCCCGGAAAAATACCCTTATTCGCGATAAACGAATTTAAGGCGGACGAAGTCGCGAGCAGAAGCTAGTATTGTATATAAAGAAAAGTTAAAATTTCATAAAAGGCTGTCTTTGAAACAATATTTACTCTGACGTGTTTGTTATGTTTCCCGGTAAAAAAAATACACCGCTCACTTGGTTGCAATCCATACTAATATTATAAATGCGAAAGTGTGACTGTCTGTCTGTCTGTCTGTCTGCCTGTCTGTCTGTCTGTCTGTCTGTCTGTCTGTTACCTCTTCACGCTTAAACCGCTGAACCGATTTGGATGAAATTTGGTATGGAGATAGTTTGAGTCCCGGAGAATTTAAGGCGGACGAAGTCGCGGCCAGAAGCTTGTTGTAAATATGTCGACATTAGTGCTATGTATTTGAGAAACGAAGTTCAATTTCCTTCTTATAATGTCAGAAAAGATAATAAAATGATAAGCCCTGTTTTTTATCACCGTAAAAACGATTCAAAAAGTGAAATAAAAATTAAAATAAGCCAAGAAATACGCATGGCATAAATATTTTAAAGTACTAAGTAGACAACGATTTGACAGAGGTCCAACATGTACTTTTACGTCACAGTACACTACGGCCATATTAACTCAAAATAAATTGTATATTGCTAGAAATAATGAAATGTGTGATGGCTTATATCTACGTTATTTTTGAAGTTATTCGAAAAAATAATTTTCTCTACTGCTTGTTACAATGAGCTTTAAATAAAGCAAAAATAAAAATTCATGCATATTACTTATTCTCTTGGATCTTGCCCATGCATATCCAGCTAATTCAGCAATAAAATTTGTCCAGTACAGTGGACACCAGGCTTTAAACGCATGAATTGTGAGAGGAATGACTCTGTTAGTATAGCTTATACTTTACACATTCTATCTTACAATTTTTTTTTTAAGAATTCTGATACCACAGTTGATTAGTTATTTAGTCAGTTGCCTTTTAGGCGTATTCTCTGGGCAGTGCAGTCATAGCCGCTCGTCGACTTCGACGTTAGTGCGTTGCATAATGTCCCTTCAATTCCCTCTGGCCGGAGCCCTGTGAGCTAGAGACTCCAATAACCAGGGTTAAATTTCATAACCGGGTATTTGAACTGTTTTGATAGAAAATAATGTCTAACACTCAGCACTAATGAAACAAAGCCGGTACGATATTTTTTAGGGTCAATTTCACCGACGTAGTATGAGCCTTATTCCAATAATAAATCATTAATTACACGTGAGTAAACTCATTTTACGTTTCACCAATTATTAACCTAAAGATAAAATAATATTTTCTTCTGTTTCCGCGATTATTACTCATTGAAATAAAACAATTTAACGGATTATATCGCGTATATTATCTCATTTGTGAAATGCTGCTTGGTAAATTATTAGAATAAAATAATTAAGCCCTTCTGGCACATGTGTAACTGTCTTTACAGCTTAGGCCCATCTGGCATGTATGTACACCTTTATTTGTGTTTTTTCAAAAAATGGGTAGTTTGCACAAATTGTAACTTTGACAGAGGAAAATACATCTTTTCTCAGTCCTCCCGTGACCATGGAAAGCTGGAAAGCTTCCGAAACGTCGGGAACTAAAATGAGATAATATACGCGATATAATCCGTTAAATTATTTTATTTCTAAAGATAAAATGTCTAAACTAGAGAATAATCTTACACCGCTAATTTTAGCTGAATAAACTGTTAGATGTAGATTAGTATTGTCATTGTCACTGTCAAGTGAATTCAATACTTACTTTACAATTGATGTATTACTCGAATAAATTTAATAAATACGCAGCACCATTGCTCAAGCATGGGACAAATTGTCTATCTTACTTGGGTGCATTACGATTTCATTCAATTCATTCGTTCAACGTTACTTAGTAACTATGCGAGAGATTGTTATCCGTAGACTAGCGTGGTGAAATGGAAATAAAGTTAATCATTGAGTAAATCGTTAGATTTAGTTTATACTGGGTTAGCCACTCTCGTGTAAATTTATTAATGGTGAAATCGCCCCTTAATAAACTTAAATTGTCAGTCAAACTGCTATACTCTTGAATAAAATTATAGTTTGATGGCACAACTGAACCATAACTTGACAATGCAATGTTTAAATTATAACTACGTATGCTAGAAATAAATTCGGAACTCTGGAAAATTTTGTTTCGCAGTGGTTCGTGATTGCTTGCACTTGATATTCATATGGACTTTATTTACAGTGCTTATTAATACAACAGTTAAAAAACAGGACTATGAATTTTATTTCGAAAAGACCATGCGTCAAAATGTACCAAGAACCATAAGCGATGAGAGTTATATCATTAGGATAGGTATTTTATAAGGTTCTTTTTTAACTACAGGCACCAAATTAAAATCTAGGTATTGCAGAACTGAGATATTCGTGTTGGAAATTGAGTTAGATGTGGCGGAAATTAAAACTAAGTAACGCATAGTAAACACCCTTTACTTAGACAGCGGCGCCATTATTACTGAACATCACTTAAAATGGGTGTAATTTAGTAAATTTTATTTGAATTTAGTTATGTTATGAAATAACATTTTAAACAACGTTTGGACTATCAAATGAAAAACAACAATGAAAACCGTCTAACCTAAATCAAACACCATCAAAACGCCCCCAGAGTTTCGATCATGGTGAAATCTTAATTATGTATTACCGAGCCGGCACAATTCCCGTAGAAATCCAGACGGTAATTCGGCGAATAATCAAATATTTAACGCTTTGGGGACTCCACGTTTCTACAATCGGCCCGAAAATTATTCAGGTCAGTTAATCTATCCGGGAAATGTTATATTTTCGAACGTCGCGGGATTTTGCCGTATCATTTTTATAATAATAATGTTCAAAAATGTTTGAACGAGGAATTGAGTTTGCGGGCGGTTGGCGATTTGTTTGATCAGACGCGTTATTATACCTACTTAGAGTCTCGTAGAGCACGTTATTATGTCAATTGAGTGGAGATTAGGTTTCAAGTGTCTATATTTAAAATCCATACTAATATTATAAATGCGACAGTAACTCTGTCTGCCTGTTACCTCTTCACAGTTAAACCGCTAATCCAATCCATTTTAGGTTCAATTCAGTTAGAGTACATATGCCGGAAAAATGCATGTATCCCAAAGGATAAATAAAATAGTAGGCCACTCGAGTGAACTTGCGGGAAAATCCTATTAAGGACATATATTTTTTTAATCTAAAAAGGTCTATTGGGAGATCACTGTTTTTTTTTTTTATAAGTTTGTAAGTATGTCTTTGCGGCTGAATCACGCCAAAACAGCAAAACCGATTTCAACGAGGTACTTTCGTTACACTGGTACCCGACGACACTGAAGCAGAAAACTTTTTCTTCCTCCACGAATGAAGTTGCGGGAATTCTTTAGTCTTATATAAATTCAACTGAAGCTTTCGGTAAATTCATGATTGTGCCCACATGACAGTAAAACGCTGCCCGCATGGACTACAGTTCAGTTTAAATACAAGTTTCAGTTCAAATACAGTACCGATACCTACATCTCCTTATACCCATAGAAATAATAGTATACTGGAGGTTGACGCCCCATTTAAATCCACAATTCCTGTCGGGTATAATAGATCATCATTAACTAAAAACAGCATAATAAATGTCTTCATTAGCGATCATACCACGCATTATCATCACCATCATTATGATCAGCATCATCATCGCCATGATGATTTCCGCCATCATTATCATTTAAAATTATTACACTGAATTCAATTGTAAATAAAAAAATCAATGCGACTAGAATTGCAAGCGGAATTTGAACATATGACCTCTTTTTAATAAGCTGACCAACTAAGCTATCGCAACTTTACTAAAGTGTCTTGAAATTTTCAAACACAATCTATTACTAGATTACTGTACTAGTATTGTCCTCTGTATCTTTCTTATTTTTAAATGCTAAGCAACAACGTTTGGACTATCAAATGAAAAACAACACAATGAAAACCGTCTAACCTAAATCAAACATTATCAAATTTTTGAACAATCTAGCAATCTAGAACAGATAGTGTGCGACCAACAATTTAGAGCCGGAGGTACATATAATGCTGGAAGACATAAATCGTTTATCGTGTGTGGGCTCGTATATTTCAGACAGCAGGGCGCCTGTCATACATTAAGCCTGCAGGTACACTGATAGTCAATAAGGCCGTTACAACATGCATACCAACAAAACTCTCTTCGTGGTCGTTACTTCATGACATTTTATCAGTTTATTTTTTTTATTAGATTCTGCCAGTTACCGTGCGCATGGCATGACATTGTTTTATTTAAT
Source organism: Hedya salicella (assembly GCA_905404275.2). Taxonomy (NCBI): domain Eukaryota; kingdom Metazoa; phylum Arthropoda; class Insecta; order Lepidoptera; family Tortricidae; genus Hedya; species Hedya salicella. The sequence goes on along the minus strand of FR990101.1, from coordinate 4,073,580 downwards.
ATTATTTTCTATTTCCGCGATTATTATTATCACTCATTTAAATAAAACAAATTAAGCAGATTATTTTGCGTATGTTATCCCATATGGGTTCCCAACGTTTCAGAAGCTTTACAAGTTCGACTTTCACATGGTAGACTGAGAAAAAATTGTGCACTTTGAGAAAAATAATTTATCTATTTAAAAATTCCTCCGATTTTCGAACATTGTATCGTAAATAAATTAAGAAAATTTTAATAAAATTGGAATGCTGTGGTGGCATATCCAGGGGATGAATGAAGGTAGATTGATACGGAGAATTTATGCCGAAAAGATGAATGGAAGAGTCGCAAGAGGGTGGCTTCAGCAATGGTATCTCGACCAAATTGCAGAAATACTGAAATAAGGCTAGGGGAGAAGTATCCACAATCGACGAGCGTGTATGTAGAGATGCATGGACGTAAATGAAAGCAAAGAAGTGTATAAGGAACGTAAAGTCTGGCAATTGGTAGTCTCTGCCAATAGTGTTCTTAGTGGGATACAGGCGTGACTACGTATGTACTAGAATGCGCCCGCAACTTCGTTCGCGGAGGAGAAAAAATCATAACCTCTCCTTCTCTCGTCAGCGTAGTAGATTAACAGTATCCTATATCTATTATTTCCAGCTACTCGTGTACCAAAAATAGTTGAAATCCGTTTAGCCGCTATGGCGCGATGAGGCCATAACGACACATACAAACATTGGATTTTGCAACTTTATAATGGTAAAGTGTATGTATGTTAATATAATAAAAATGAACTTCATTTGCGGAACAGAAAGAAACCATAATCTTTTTTTTTACTTTAGCGGAGTCGGATAAACTTATCCTTAATAACCATCTGTGGATACCCAGTATACCACAAGAAGTTGAAATCTGTTTAGCCGTTTTGGCGTGATGAAGCCACAACGACGCATTATTTTCAATTCAGTGACCTTCAAATAGTCCTTGTGACATTTTTTTTTAAATAATCTAAATTATATAAACATTTTGTTTTCATAACTTTATAATTGTACAAATGACTACGATGACTGGGTAGTTCTGCAAGAGTTTCAACCGCCATCACATTCCTGAATCAAAATGACCAATCCTCACACGTATCTTGCAAAATTACATGTCTGCTACCATGTTGAAAATTTATCTGGTCTAGTCGTATGTATGGTAGGATTAATCCTACAGTCCGCTTTTATTTATACCTCTTTCTGGCCACTTCAATAAGTAGCGATTCAAACCTATGTGATTGAAGTTTGAATGAATCAAAGCGGTATGACACAGAAAACGGTAAAAAGCTTATAAATCTAACTGCAGCATTGGCATTATTTCGAGTTTTTTTTTTAAAAGCTGGCGCATAATTTTAAGTGTTTTGATCGGTATCTCACATTTTAATTTTATATTTGTTCTTGTGATGTTGATTGTAAGTAGAACTTTATGCAGATGTGTCCAGGAGTACTAATTGTAGTTGTGTAAGCGTTATTTCAGCTATCTTTAGCATTAATTGCATTATTACTGAAACCATTGTCAACAGTTTCCAACTTTCATTATTCTTCGAGTTAACAACCAGACGGGCAATGAAGACCATTTAACTTCAGCTCGTTTTTCGTAAACGAGAACTAACCACTAACCAAAGTTTTGCATTTAGAATTTCTTTCGGCACGCTTAGTACAAAATAATCTAAACTGTGTTTTTTTTTTTTATTCCAATGTATGAAAGATCCGGATAGTAAGTACCTGTACAGGTACGGATTAAAAACCTACACTATGTACACTATTCAAGTTGCTGCAAAACTTTTAATATCATCATCAACCGAAAGACGTCCACTGCTGGACATAGGCCTCACCTAAAGAACGCAGCCTTGTCCGGTGCCTTATATGGGAGGTCTACACTCACTGCATCTTCTGGTACGTGGTCACCATTCAATAACTCGTCGGCTCTATAAAACATTAGTTTTACGAGCAATATGGCCTGCCTACTGTCACATAATTAAAAAAAACGGATAAGTGCGAGTCAGATTCGCGCACTGAGGTTTCCATGCAAGTATACGGTATAAAGTCCGTATTTATGAGATTCTAGTGTTAGCAGAACTATGCTCCGAACAAAAAGAGTCGGGTCAGTATTTTTCGTGCAACATTGCAGTTTTTCTTTTACTCTATTAAAAAAAATTGTCAGCCATCTTTTAAAAAAAATAGTTCCATTCTCGTTCAAAAATACTGGTAGGTCACAAGGCTCAAACCGACTGCCATAACCTCATGAAATTAGTCAACCAAATAGGAAAACTATTAAAATAAAGTGGAAAAATCTTTAGTGAAGCTGAAAAATATCCAACTTGAATTCTGTTAATTGAGAGTTTGTATCTACAAACGACATCGATGAATCTAGATTTTGGAAATTACCTGGTACCGGTACTAACTATATCATGGTAGATACTTTGAAGATCGCTCAAATTTCCAAACCTCAAACATTATTCAACGTAACTGGCCAACTACTAAAATAGACCGAACTAGACTGCAAAGTTCTTCCTGTAAAGCTGACAAATATCCGACTGGGCACTCAAATATGCCCAGCGCACAGCCATAAATAGAGGCTGGGCACTAAGCATGGCCGATAAGTTGTAACACTAATAATGGGAGCTGAGCTCGCGGCACATCCCGACCACGGACAACACGCTGGAAGGCTTCCAACCACAAATCGTGAAATTTATTTGCCCTCAGCCGTTGCTAGTGCATCTACGTGGGGCGTGTACAAAAAATGCTCGCGTGGAGCTAGGATGCTAGATGTGACCAAATTTTATATAAGATAGTCAAACACTTAACTTCCGTCTCATTTTTAAACTGACGATGAAGATGACGCACAATCTGTGGTACATAAAACACTATTCGCAGAAAACGAGAGTTTCGCTAATGTAATACTGTTCTGCTGTACTAGTGATGAATGTAGCGGCAAAGAGCATATTGTCCGGCCAAGTGCGAGTTGGACTTGTTCAGGAAGGGTTCCGTTTCAATGTAGGAACGTTTTAATTTTAACTTTGTTTTATCTTTATTATTTATTTATTGTTATAAAAGAGGCCATAACATTATGTGATGCCTATATTTATTACGGTTAGTGAGTTAGAGCGCTGTAACTTATAAACGGACAGCCAGTAAGCAGCCACCAACAAAGCGGAGCTCGATCGTGAATATATAGTAGATTGTTTGACAAGGGGCTAAAATAAGCCATTATGACACGAAGTGATTACTGAGTGTCATAGTGGCTTCTAGCCACGTGTTAAACCCTCTACTTTTCACTTTGACTGCGAGAAAATAAAAAAGACTTAACATTAAAATTGTATATTTCATGAAAAACTAAAAGTACAGTTTCAGGAATTGTATAAGAAAGTTTGGCCAATCTGATCAGGTTGGTTTGTTTGTTTTTAATTATTCGTAAAGAGTATGTAGCTGACCACGTGTAAGTTTTTTATTCAGTGTCATAGAAATCTGTATGGGATTATATGGCTTCCTTTTAAACCCTAGGGGCTAAATTGACTTATTTAGTCTCGCTTCACGAAGCTAATATGACGTACTTTTTGAGCAGGAGAAGTGAAATATAATTTATTTAGCTTGACGTTTGGAAAATGACATGATTTTTCTGGTTTAGATAAGGCTAAAAAGGCGTGGATCTCCGCCTATGTAGACGTGTTCTAGCTTCTTGGACTACTCTTGGACTTTAGCATACAGATGTGGTCCTAGCCGTAGTGACGTGTGAAAGTCGGGTAAGTTATCAATCAAAATCAATGAAATCGAAATATTCTTTATTCAAGTAGGCCTAGTTACAAGCACTTTCGAAATGTCAGTTACATGAGAGTGAATGTTAATATACATAAAGCGTTGCTAATACTAGATATACAGAACGAATGGCTTTGGTAACCACTAATAAGTTCCGTATTTTAACTATTCAAGTACAGGTTCATAAAGGTTTTTATTTTTTTTACGTTAAAGATTGTGTTGTGGCTGGAATTAGGAACAAAACACAGGACTAAGTTATTTCTCTTGAAAATATCAACATAATTTACTTATTTGTTTATCAGTTCTAAATTTTTATAAGCTGTACGTAGGTACATACTTAATACTATTACAAAATTGTAAGTTTCAGTAAATTGAAGAGGTTTAAAATAAATATATTGTAATGGACTATTTGGGAGTCACTGAATCATATTTTTTTGTATGTTTGTATGAGACCTTGTGGCTTCATCACGCCAAATTGGCTAATCGGATCTTAACAAATTTTGGTACACGCGTAGCTCCAGATGGTTATATCTTTAGTGTTAGGGAGCCTTCTAATGGTGAATAAATAAAGTGGATTGTATAAACTTAGGTTGGTTTATTAAATATAAATCAAAAATACGCGGAAGGCGTGCAAGCGCGGCGAGAGCGGTCATGGAAGGGAAGATGGCGGCGGGCCGCGTGCTCCGGTTTGACTCGCAGTTGTTGCTATCCCGCTCTAACGGCGATGCGGTGCGTAGACATTTAGGATAGTTTTTACCCGACTACACTGAAGAAAAAAAAAGCAATTATGACTTATTCTTCTCCGCAAACGAAGTATTTAGTGGGCACTTTCTAGTGTGACTGTACAATAAAATACACTCTATTGCACGCTAAAAGAAAATAACATCAGAAACTTAAATCTAAAACAGTATCAGAAATGGTAAACAGCAGGCGCTCTTATCGCTAAAAAGTGATCTCTTCCAGACAACCTTAAGGTAGTAGAGAAGGCGCAAAGTAAACAACCAAACAACTTACTCATTAGTAAGTGGTGCACAAGAAGATGAGACACATCATAAATTAAAGCTATAAAGAAAAAAGGAAAAAGAGAAAGGAAAAATACAGATATATACAAAGATACTAGATAAGTATCAGCAAAGTTATCAAAGCTGACTTGAAAATGCTTCATTCGCGGTATAGAGTTTTTTGTCAGTTAAAAATGGGCAGTAAGAAGAAATGGATAAATAAAGATATCGATTACGTTATTCCGATGGCCAAAACACTTATTGGTTGATTGGACAGAAAGTAACGCATCCAGTAAAACTTTAGTTCCTCTCCAGCAACCTATAGTGCATGCAATATTTCGCGTGGCCCAAGTTATGGCGTTGCAATTCAAATATCAAGTAATAAATAAAGCACAACTGTTCGACTTTTATCTACTACCCGTTTTGTACCATAGTTTGTGGTTTTGCGATTTTATCGCCGGTCGCATTATTCTGACGGTGTTCGCCAATGGCATGAATTATATCATTTTTATCACGTAATTTACGTGTAAAATAAGGTTTTCTACTTCAACTTTACGGCACACAACACAAGGTGCATTTTTTATGAGTTTTGCCGTTTAGATTATACTATCAGGTAAGCCGTTTGGTTAAAACTAACGTTGGAGGAAGTACGAAGTTTAAATTTCATGTCCAAAAATGCTTCAGAGAAATGATATAAGCTGAGTACATTCTTGTGTAGTGTATAGTGTGTGCTATATTTTTTTTATAATGTCCTAAGATATTAATTGTTTGGAACACTCACACATACAAATACTGTTATTGGTTTTTTTTTGCGCTATATATTTATTATATTTATATGTCGCACCCGCTCACGGGCCAATGGTGTCCCGGACCTTTAGGAGGCGTGCGCGGAGCCGAATACAACGCGTAGAGGCCCTTTTGACATTTTAATGAAATGTAAGAGAGCCACCGCGCGTGTGATTTTCCTGCCCGTGCGGGACGTGCACAGACACAGCACTCGCTAGATGCAAGAACTATTGAAGATTGATGAGATCTAAATATGCTGGGTTATGGGATTGAAATGATAGACTAAATACTGGGCTTTTTACGAGAGACAATCGGATGTCAAGCAGAAAAAGTGTCCCATAGCTAAACGCACTGGTAGACAATGCCTTGCCCTCCGCTAGATGGGCCCCCGTAAATAGCGACACATATAGTGGCCTGAAGGCAACATTGGTGCGGAGGGCTAAGGGTGGAGAGATGTCACTAGACTTTCTACCGAACCCAACTCGCCACTTGCATTCCACATCCACCCTCGAGCCGCAGCTCTTACGACTTCACTCTGACCGGCCGGTGAAGGCAAGCCAGAGGTGGGGGTCCTGACCCAACACCCCCCATCAGGATCCCCCAGGAGCACTCAGGTACATGGGGTCGCTACTCCAAGAGCTCGCCACAAGCTGCCCTGTGTTGACTGATTGCACCAGTGAACCAGCGGGTGGTGAGGTCGTCACATCCCTAGGCCGTTAATATGATTATTATTAATTTTTAACCAACTTCAAAAAAGAAGAAGGTTCTCAGTTTGGTTGTGTTATTGTCACCTACTAAGCTACATGGTCCATTTAGCGAGTCTTCGATTTTTGACATTTTTTTTACTAGGTACAACTAAATTTTCACCTTAACTTAGCAGTTGTCACATATTACGTATATGTCTAATTATTTTTTTTAAAGATAAAAAAATAAATGAATCCTCACGTTTCATTCGAACGGTACGCTTGTTGAGGAAAACCATTTTTTATCTCCACAAAACACGTTCAGCAAAAATAATAATCCCTACGTGATACTGAGTTTTTATGCCATCATTAACGTTCCGGCAAAATGACACGTGAAAGAATACACACAAATTTGCGTCGCTTTAGAAAAAAATGTAAATTGAGACAACCGTTTAATTTAGCCAGAAACGTTTATTATCTTCAGGGAAATTCAACGAAGTCGTGACTCGACTGCCTCACTCCGGTTTTCATCAAAATTACTCCCTCCAACGTGGTTTGGGGTAAGGAACAGTTTTTTATTCTAATTGCCAAACAAAATTGCGAGTAAATGAAACGATTCAAATAATCTAAATTTTAATAAAAATCTGCCTCCTTTTCGGCTTTATTATTCGTATCGGAATAAAATTAATATTGTATAAAAAGTTTATTTAATCAATTTGGAGCAGTTGAGACGTTGTTTTCTTTAACAAGATAATATTAATGGAGAAATATATTTGTAGACGTCTAATCTGCCGAGTTGATGATTTTTCCGCTCAAAATGAGATAGAAAAATATTATTCCTATTATTTTAATACAATTAATTGCTTTTTATTATGAGTTTTAGTTGGGTTCTATAATGTTACCAAAACGTGCCAAGCTGTTAATTAAAATCGAATTCTTCTTTATGAAATTACGAATAGTACACCTAGATTTAAATGTTAGCGTGTTTGGACTTGCGTGTTTTAACGTGCTTAAACTTTGTGAGCGTCACTCAGAAAATTACACTGAGGTGACTAAGCGTGAAAGTTAATATTAATTTTATCTGAAAATGCGGGTAAAAAAATAAAACATTTTTAAAATTTATTAAATATGAAAAGTAATGAAAAATGTTTATTCCCACGCCAAAATGAGACACATAGGTACAGGGAAGAAATAACATATGAAACACCAAAAATAGCATAAAATTATATCTAACATTCCGCGTGATAAGAGGAACGGAATCAGCATGTGCATCCTTGCGACTGCGCAGCGCTGGTTTTCAGTCCGTCCTTTTCTGCAGTGAACAACATTAACTTATTTTATAGTTGCGGATAGGAAATCCGAGCATACGTGTACATATATGTACATACATCATTTTTTCTAACTATAAGCTGGAATCCAACTCTTTTAAAACCACTATTTTGAAATCTACTGATTTTTGATGAATCTATTAACTGTACAAATGTTAAAGAAAAATTAAGTCTGTTTTAAATGGTTAATAGCGAAAACGAAACAAAGGTTTTTTTTTACTTTTACGTGTTCTGTTGAATGGTGTATAGTGTGTTAGAAATAAAAAGAAGGATGTGCGTCATAATGTACGCGAGACGCTTATATACCCTAAAAGCGATATCTTCAAGATCTTACTTCTATTGAACTAGGTAAATGAGGTTCACGCTAGGTGCCGAGAATGTCGTGGCATTCTGCCGCCTAGCTCACCGACGGTGGTTAAAGTAGATATCATCGTCATCAGCCCACCTCCTTCCACTGCTGGAAAATGCCTCTTCCAGGGTATGCCACTGAGCTGCCAGCCACAGTCACACAGTGCTGCCGCGCAAATAAAATTTATATGACATGATGAGATAAATAATTTGCACCTAATCTGATAGAATTTATATAAGCTATCGGATAATATAAATATATATGATACTAATCTTAAGTTTTGTATTAATTCCTCCTATCTGCCAAAACAAAAATGGAGAAGGGGTTCAATTAATTCTGGCAGGTACAGACAGACCTACTACTACTATTATGTATACGATGTAGTTATGAGATCATTACAGTACAGACCCGGGCCGCCGCTACCAAGCCCGATAGGCCCGTTATAAAATCTTGGTATAAATTATTTCTAGCTTAATGGTCGCACATGACACATATAAAAACAATTTTATATATGGATCTAGATAAACTAGTGTATGCAACTATACATATTTAGGTCTTAAAACACTCGTGTGATCTTATTATAAAACTAGCATTCAGCTCATTTCGTAAAACCACACTCGTGTTTTAAGGCCTCTTATTATGTATGGGTTGCATAAACTACTTATATTGTGTTCTTGCCTGGGGACGAACAAAATAATAGGCTTTTGCCGCAGCTTCGTAATGTTTATCTTTCCAGAATCGTGTATTTTCGGTTTAAAAATACTTGCGGCCATTTAATTAGGTGATTTATTTTCGGTACTGCCGACATGCAGTTAGCTTGCAGTTATTACCTACGAAAGTTGTAATGCAGTTAGACCGTTTGATCCAGAAGGCAGTTTAATGGCAAAATAAGAATATCAAACACAACAAATGGGAAGATCTTGTTTTTAATCTGTGAACCGGGAAACAATAGTGACGTCACACTGACGAGACGAAAAATTTACCTATATAGCTAGAAACAATACTTTTGTTCCCTTTATATCATTTAAAATTGTTGTTTTAAAAAACTGACTCCGTAGACTAAACCATAGCAACGAGATGCAGACGTTAGTTACAATATTTAAGTTATTACAATTTTAAACGCGAAAGTTTTGAAATACCTATACTTTACATGTCAATCAATCAATCAAATAATTATTTATTCAAGTAGACCTAATTACAAGCACTTTCGAATTGTCAGGTACAGTACATTAGAGAAGTGTTTACTCGAAGAAATACAATATGATCCAACATTTGTTGCAAGGATTAGGGAAAACCCAGAAAAACCTAATCAGATCATTAAACTTAAGTATAATATTATTGATAAAAATGATTATTTTAAAAAATAAAATAATTATTAAAATAAATCCCAAATGGATTGTCAATAAAAAGATAAAAATCTAGAATGTGCCGTGAATAAACTTCAAAATGTCCGAGTATATAAAACAATTAAGATTAAAATAATAATAATACCTCAATAGGTATTCGTTAAAATAATTACACATATACCCACATGACGTTATAATTTACATTAATCCCACGCGGCTTTATCATTAATTATAATGAGCTTTAGAAATTAATTTTGGTTTTAAAATATTTTTGAATTTACCAATAGACAGCTCACTTATGCTGCTAGGAAGTTTATTATAAAACCTCACACAGTTACCTATGAATGATCGCCTTATTTTATGAAGCCTAGTAGCAGGCACTGCGAGCTTATGCTAATTTCTAGTATTAATATGATGTATATCACAGTTCTTCTTAAACTGGGTAATATTTTTATGTACATACACAATATTCTCATTGACAATGCACTGTCATTATATTAATGTCCTTAAACTTATCTCTAAGCTGTTTGTTTCCGTAGATTTAAGACTTGGGTTAGAGAAATACGAGTACTGGCTTTGTATTCTAGATAACTTCACGGTTTAGAAATGTCTTATACAATATTTAACAAAACAGTAAAATCTTTTATCAGCTATGGACCCTCGATTCATAAATAATTTGCGTCTACATTTTCCTCGTATAGTATAAAAACAACCGAAATCAACAAAACCCCAAAAAAAAAACATGAAAGAAATTCTCGTTAGAATTATTATGCAATTCTCTCCCGCGGCAGGCACTCAAGCATCCGCTAAAAATATATTCATCCACACTTTTTCACACACTTATAGCGACAACGAGACGAATAGAGATCTTATTCGGCTCTGTCGATGTATGACATGTGAATTATTCATAGAATATTTTATCTCCTCACTCGCAAAGTCGATGTCATGTATGTTTTAGTTGAGACTCGGATCACGACGCGAGGAATGAGTTTTCACTTTCAAATTTTAGTGTTCATACCGATCTTTACTGGAGCGTGAAATATTGGTTTTTATTTATTTCGCTTAAGATTTTTCAAGATCCGTAGAACTAAGGTAACTGTATCCGTATACATCAAAAGGAAAAAACATAACCCTTATAGGATCATTTTGTTGTCAGTCTGTCCGTCTGTCAAAATCCTTTTTCTCAGTAACGCGTTAAGCTGAAATTTATATCAAAAACTTGAAGCTGTGAAAAACATAAAATCTCTATGTCAACGCAATCAAAAGGTACAGTTATTAAAAAGGTGTTTCGATACAAATTATTATACTTTACTTGTCTTAAAACTCAAAATTTTGTATGAAAGTAGCTATTGTAGCACAACCGACCTATGACTCTGTCTATATCACTAACCAATATTTATATTGAATAATCTCCACCTTAAATACTTATTACAAATGGTACTCGGCTACTTCGGCATATGACTTTTTGTTAACTCATTTCTTATCCCCGCGTTACCGAGAATAATCTAGATGTTTGTGTTTTATGTAAAAGTAAACTTAGGATGAATTCTATATACCTTACTTGAAATAATTGTTTGCCATACAAAAAAAAACTAAACTATCTACATACGAAATTTTATTTAAATCGGTTCCGCGGTTTAAGCGTGAAAAGGTCACTCTCTCATTTATAATGAGTAAATAGTAAGTACATCTATACTATTATAAAGTTGTAAAAATGAAGTGTCTGCACATTGAAAATATTTTCAAAAGAATGGTTGTTTGGAGTTCACAAAAAGGAAAAAATTTTTTTTGGATTTTATGTGTTTGTATGTGTCGTTGTGGTACTTATTACCCGACTACGCTGAAAAAAAAGAGGGCTATCACTTTTTCCCCTCCGCGTACAAAGTTGCGGGCGCCTTCTAGTCTATCTATACATCTATACATATAATAAAGCTGGAGAGGGTCGAAATTCTGTACATGGAAGTTATTCGAAAAACAGTTGGCAGGGGATACTTAAAATCGATAACAAAACACGTTCCAATAAATTTTAGAATTTTTGTCTGTTTGTCTGTTTATCTCTTTATCTGTTTCTATGTTCATTTGTACGCGCATCACGTGAAAACGGCTGAACAGATTTTGATGCAAACTTTACTTATCTGTCGAGAAAATCCCCGGCCAGGTTATAGGCTATAAAAAGTCAACCCTTAAAAGGGGGGGTAGCCACTACACTTGATTGAGCTAAGTTTGCACCTGAATCTCATCGCACTACTTAGGAGGTGCAAACTTTTCTCAAACATGTGCTAGGAGCCTACGAGTATTCAGTACCTTGCGAAACTAACAGGTGGCGCTAAAATTCATACTATTTTGCCAAATTAACTCTAAGTTTAGAAGATACGGATATCAACAAATTTAATTGCATAATGGATTTAATAAAACAACAAAATACGAGATAAGTGGCTCAGTGGTATCGACAAGGAGGGGGCTCACATGTGCAACAATTCGCCTAGGTACTGCTTCAGGTTGGAGAAGGACTTCTGGAGGAAACCAACGGCCTGGATCGATTACCAGACACGTTATGCAGGATCGTTTCGTCCGTTGAAGACCACATTCGGAGCATATACGGAGACCTGAGCCAGGTGACGCGACGTGACAACTCTTGAGTTTGGGGGTGAGCCATACTCAGTATACTCACGCCGAAAATTGAACAGGCAGCGGCATTTAATGCGCGGATATTGGCGAAAAAGGTGAACAGGCAGTACATAATTCCATTAACACTGTCTTGGATGAAGGTTACGTCACAACATAACCGATGAATTGCCTAAACTCAATGAGCGCTTCAAGACTCCCAGACATTAACCCTGAAAGTTGGAGTTCCGATCATGCTTCTTCGGAGTTTGTCAACTCCAAAGTTATGCAACGGAACCCGGCTAAAAGTAGTGCAGCTGCAGCTCGCTACGTGGTGCTGAAGAGATGCGACGATGGAGAAGCCGTGTTCATCCACCGCATCCCCCTCATCCCGAGCAACTTCCCGTTTCGCTTCAAGCGCCTACACTTCCCCGTGAGCGTCTGCTTCGCCATGACCATCAACAAGTCGCAGGGACAGACGCTGCGTCTCGCACGGGCAGCAGCTCGCTACGTGGCGAGCTCGGGCTTCACCAGCTGTACGGAGCTGTTGGTGCTGATGCCCGTCGGTAAGACTCACAATGTGGTGTACAAAAAAATATTGTAAAATATCAATGTTATGTAAATATACTTAGTTATTTTTTTTAGTTTATATAAACGTAACTGTAAATAAAATGTAAATACTTGGCCTCACGTTTTTGATATCTATGTTCACTGTTGCTCTAATTTTACTTCTAAATAATATTAGACCTAAATTCGACAATTTGTTAATAAGTATGGATTCCTATCTGTATATTTCTTACCTTTTCATGCTTAGACTGATTGGACTGGAGGGCCGATTTGGATGATATTTGCTATGGACTTGATTTGGAAAGGTACAGTCACGTAGAAATAAATTTTTTTTAAAATAAAAAAGAACCGACTTCAAAATAAACTAAAAAGCCATAAATAATCTTTTATGTACGGTACGGATGACATTTGAATCACCTTTTGAAGTCGATGCCGAACCATTCATTTATTACTTTTAAGAACCGCGGCGGCGAGCCTTTGGTTATTATCTACCTGCATAATATATATTTAGTCATAGTAATTCGTATTTATGTTGAATAAAGAACTTTATTTACTTCAGGTTTGGCACCGACTTCAAAAGGTGATTCAAATGTGATCCGTACCGTACATAAAAGATTTTTTATGGCTTTCTGAATTGGAAAATTGAGGAGGCACTTTGCACGCATCTCGAGTCTTTGGAACTAAGAAATATAAAAGTTGGTTGGTTCATATACATTTGTACCTTCAATCATCAGCTTAGTTTGTTTTCCTGATGATGACAACCAGACGGAAACAACTGAATAACTTTAGAAAAATATATACAAATCATTGTATTTGAGGGTTTTTCTCAATTTCCCTGGTATTCCATCATCAGATCCTGACTTGGTGATAAGGAGACACTATGAAGAATATGACTAACAGTCCTAACGTACCTAATTATAATAGATGATTTTTTAAAGAATTATCCTCTAACTCTTAACCATTAAGGAGTTGTACCTTCCGTCATCAGTTAAGCATGATGAGATGATGACTACCATATGCAAATACTTGAATAGCTTAAGAAAATATATGAAAAACGTTAAAAGTGCCTTTACAATTTGAGGATTGCCCTCGATTCCCTGGGATCCCATCATCAGATACCAGCTTGGTGGCAATGGGTTCACCTCAGGAGTACACCCTTTCAAATAAAATAAGAAGTTTTAAAATCGGTCCACAATTGGCGGAGCCATCGGTAAATATACGTAAAAAAAAAAACCTAAGTGTCGAACATAGAACCTCCTCCTTTTTTGGAAGTCAGTTAAAAAGAGGTACTGTATCGTCCGATATACACCTACTAAGTATATACTCTATGTCTTTTTAATCACGTCATAAATTTTGGAGCGGATTATACAATTACCACTAAATAAAACTTTATTTAGTGGTAATTGTATAATATTTATCTGGAATTTACTTCAAGTTTCGCCTCCAGGGGAGAAGGGTGAATTAGCCGCTTACTGACACAGACCAAATTCCACGCGGGCGAAGCCACGGGCACAGCTAGTAGTATATAAAGTAATACAGTTTATACATTATGTAGTAGATGGATGGATTACATTTCTATTGAAGGTAGTAATCACCAGCATCTTCTTTTAAAATAATTTCCTTACCCAATATGTTAACAAAGTACCAAATTATAATAAATCGAAATGGCACAATCCATCCAATGATAATTTATGAACATAAAAGCGGTAGTAAGTGAAAATAGCGGTGGAGCTACGTATGTAATAAAAAAATCAAAATAAAAAGTTATATTAAATAGCCGTTGACTCGCAAAATAGTGTTGTTTTTTGGTAAACCAGGTTACTTTCATCATGTATCATTGATACATTTTCAGCTGGGTCTATATCGGAATCCCTATCTTCATTTGTCCTAATGTAGCGTTTGTCATAACGCATTTTTTTACGAAACTGCACATTTTTCAGGATTGTTATAAAACAAACCTAACCTAATTTATACGATGATCATTTAAAAACTCCTGAAGAATGTACGGTTTCTGGAAAAAATGCGTAATGTCAAACGATACTTTAGGATAAACGACATCAGGGATAACGAAGGAGACATTTTCAGCTACATTGTCATAAAACATTCTCATTTACCCAGAATATCAACATCGAATCAACGAAGTGAAATGCCGTCCATCGGATTAATATATTTCAAATATCAAAATCCAGAACTGTATGTTGCAATTTTGCAGCGATGACAAAGCATTCTTCTTTGTTTTTTTACTCAATAATTGAAACAAAAAACTAAATTACAATAAGTCGAAATTGCACGTTGCATACAATTTGCCGACAAGAACGCAGTGGCCGGTTAAAATAGGTGGTGAAATATTAGGGAGCTAGCGGTGTTTGCGCCCGCGGCGGGTTGTGATTGTGCCTCTGGCGCTAACGAACCGCTATCCGCGACTGTTTGCACAACTATTGCCCGGCGGTAAATAAGGGTGGACTCAAAAATTGCGTCGAGCTAGTAGGTGCAGAGCTTTTATAGTGTTACAATTAAGCATGATGCCGGGATTCGAAAATCAAATTAGTCAGCCAGTTAAAAAAAAATAGTTATGTGTAAGGTCAAATTAAAAAATTTCGAACACATTGATGAAAAAGTGCATACTTTTATGAATGCATAAGCCGAACGCTAGGACTGATCGTACCTTTCTATCGCTTGTTCCGCGCTCTCGCTTGCACGATCGGCTCAGGCAGATCCTGACAGAGCGGAACGTGATAATAAGTCATACTTTTTTGTGCGCGTAGCAGGCTTTCATCGATTTATAAGACGTTATCGCGTCAACATATTGGACTCATATTTATTGCTTGTTTAAAATTAAAAAAACTAATCCATACTAATATTATAAATGCGAAAATGTGTCTGTCTGTCTGTTACCTTTTCACGTTTAAACCGCTGAACCGATTTGGATGAAATTTGGTATGGAGATACTTTGAGTCCTGCGGGCCTATGATGGTTGCGTTTGTCAAGCGATAAATAAGTGACATAGCTGCCGTCACCTTCTGACACGTATGTGAGTGCGAGAGTGACAGGCACGTTATCACGTCATTTATGGCGTGATAAACGCGACCATCATAGGCCCGCTGGGGAAGGACATAGGCTACTTTTTATCCTATAAAAATACCTATATCCACGATAAACGAATTTAAGGCGAACGAAGTCGCGGGCAGAAGCTAGTACTAAGATAAATCGCATCAAAGTTTAGCAGTGGTTGCTCGTGACGTCATAACAAGGTGCAAGCTTTACTTACGAGTGACGTCATGCAACATTTTGACTCGATGTAGGGTATCGCCTTTATTTTGTGTTAACTAAAAAAAGAAAAAAATACCTGTCCAATAGTTTTTATTACCATGAAGGACCAATTATTGAAATTTAGCCATCATCCCTATTACACCGCAAGCACGGAGTGCAATTACGAGTACGAAGCTGAAAAATAAAATGAGAATGAAAAGGCTCCATTTAGGCTCCATTAAATAGAAAAATGAGAAAAATAATATGCGCCTTAGTAATTTTGATCTTATCTTTCATCCTTTCTTAACCGCCGTAGACGAACTTACGAAGTTCTTAAAATCTACACCAAAATTATACGGTTGTAAATATAAAATGTATGTACATTGAAGAAATTTTCGAAAAAAATGTGATACGGACTCTTCGAAAGTCATTGAATCAAATAATATTTAATTCGGATTTTTTGGTATATTTTACGTCATTGTGGCTTTATCACGCCAAAACGGCTAAATGGATTTTTACTATTTTTAGTATAAGGGTAGTAGGTATACAGTTGGTTATGGGATGCTTTTTACTTAACTACGTTGAAAAAAGAAGACCAAGGGAATGTCTGATTATGCTCAGTGTAGGGTTCCGCAGCCATTCATACAAAAAAATGCACTACAGATGAAAGAAATACGAAATGAAAAAGGGTACTAGCAAAATAAATAAAAAATAAAAAAAATAACAAGCTTTTATTTCAGACCAAATTGATCCATAGAATATTAGTAACAAAATTAAACTTAACACTATGTTAGTAGTACACAACTTACAAACTAAAAATACTAAATTAATGTTATTTTACGTTCCCGCTTACAGGAGCAGGCACAGCATGTGCTACACGTGCCTTACCTGCCCCTACCAATGGCAACGTCGACCCAGTACTTCGTCAGAGGACAATCTAGTCTCTCTGCCAACACCCTGAGGAGGCTGTTGCTGCTGCCTCGCATTCGCTTTAGCAGAGACGCAATCCTTTTCCGCCTAATGGCAAAAAAGTCATCAGTGTGCGCCTCTGCGAACATACCTGACGCACTGCAGTGCTTCGGCAGCCTCAGCAGCAACCTCAGGATGTTGTTGTACTGAACTCTGATTGCATCATAGGCTCTCTTCGTAAACTTTACCCACAGACTGCACGTGTAGAATGTCTGACAGTAGGCCTTGAAAAGCGTCAACTTAACTTGGTTACTACAACGTGCGAATCTGCGGGCAATCATGTTGCCTCTGACAGCCATCGCTCTCCTCTCTCTCTCGAGGTCCATGTCGTCATTCAAATCCTCAGTGACCACATGTCCTAGGTATTTGAAATTCACGACCCTATTGAGGGGCTCGCCGCACAGCATGATCTTAGGTACAGTAGTCGGGTTGTATTTCCGTGATTTGAAAATGATTAGTTCACTCTTTTTTGTATTGTACCTAAGACCATGCCGCTCAGCATACTCCTCGCATACTCCTATCATCTGCCGTAATGAATCTGCCGACGGGCCCAGCAGCACCATATCGTCCGCGTAACTGATATTGTTAAAACTAGTACCGCTAATATGGCAACCAACACGCATAGCACTGAGCCCCCCGATCAGTTCATCCATATACAGATTAAACAGTACGGGAGATGAGAGGCCCCCCTGTCTAACCCCGCACTGCAACCTGTAACCTGTAACCTGTAAAAGAGCTAGTGCCGTGGATATACCACGGCACTTACGTCCTGTAGCTAAGAAGCGCAGTTTTTTGGCAATAACTCAAAAACGGTATATTCGATCATGTTGAAAACAATTTTCATTGAAAGTATTTATTAAGTTTTATCTTTGTAATGTAATTATTTCGAAAAATATTCATGAAATACAAAAGATAAATAAAAACTTAGTCTTTTTAAAAGAACTGTTGATATATGTGCCCGCCATACATTGATATTTGCTAAATAAAAATTTAAGATACAAATTAAGTACCGGCTTATACAAGACACATATCTTCCAAATTTCGACAAATACATTTAGAAGTTTTTGAGTAAAATGCCTGTGATATACAGACGGATGGACATGACGAAACTATAAGGGTTCCTTTTTGCCATTTTGACCACTGAAACCTAAAAAGAGGCTTATATTTATTTTCTCTTTCGTTGACGAAGTTGCCGACGACTACGCTGATGAGGCGTGTATTTTTCACTTTTTTAATAAAACTTTTATCTCTCTTTTTATCAGTTGATTTCTGTTTAAGGGAATTTTCAAAACAAAATATAATTCATCCCCAGATGTCGTCTCGAGTTACAGATGTTTTATGCTCGTTTTAC
The DNA here is from genome assembly GCA_905404275.2 of Hedya salicella. Taxonomy (NCBI): domain Eukaryota; kingdom Metazoa; phylum Arthropoda; class Insecta; order Lepidoptera; family Tortricidae; genus Hedya; species Hedya salicella. The sequence goes on along the minus strand of FR990101.1, from coordinate 4,055,575 downwards.
TTAGAATCATTAATAGTAACGATTTCACAAAAATAACAAATCATCAGTTTTGTGACGCTTAAAGAAAATGTAGTTAATAATGTCGCAAAACTGTCGTTTTTCCGGACACATTATTTTAATTACAAAAATCGATAGGTTTTTATGGATTTTAATTAAAATTTAATGCATTTTAACAAAAATAATGTCGGTTTGAATGCTAGCCTAATTTTAACGTCTAATTAATTTCGTTTACCGCCTTCCAGTACCGTCGGATCTCATCATAAAGTAGATCTTTGTAGCTTCATTTTTCTCCTCGTCGTAATTTGGTAATCAAGAATGAGGATCTAAATTAAATTAGGTCGTTCGTTTGGGAACTTTAGTGCGAAGCGCATTAACAGACAATGCGAAACCAGTTTACGCATTATAAAGTTTCTTGGAGTGGAGATCTTTTGACTATTTATAGAAAGCTAGCATTTACGCGCAGGTTCAGCCAAGTTACGGAGAACTATTTACACAAGACAAGAAAACGACGGGACTTAATCGCTATATTAATATGATTTATTAATAATAATATATTTTTTTAGCTTAATACTAGCTTAAGCCTAGTCAAAAAGTGTTGTCCCTAGCTCAAGGGTACCCATCACACTAGCCGCGTTACCACGTTGAATGGAGATGGCCAGGTATGAACCCGCGCGGGCGTCAGACCCCCTCTCCCACATTCGACGTCCCATTTTATGTAATTACCTTTCACTGGTAATTCGTCGACGTTTCGGACGTCATGTTAAGTTCATAATCTCGAAGTAACTGGAGAGGCGGGTGTCAACATCTTGTTGCGCAAGCTTTAAAAACTACCCCCGCATGGCCGTGATGATTTGGTTCAACACTTTGTGTGACTAGGTTGTCACTAGACCGACAACCGACCGACTACACTCACGACATCTGGCTATTTATCAGATGATATTTGTGGTTGTTTAGATAATACTAGTTAATAACTGGATTCCACGAAAATGAAAATTTCAAACATTCTTCCTGGTTGAAATTTCGGTGTATCTTGATTTCAATTGCTGCCAACAGATGGTTAGGTATAGAAACTTATAACCTGATTACGCTGAAGTAAAAGAGAGGGTTATAATTTTTCTATTCGCGAACGAAGTCGCGGGGGCACCTTATACTCTAAAATATATTTTCATATTTTGGTAATTTAGTTATAAAGCGTCTCTCGAAAAAAACCTAGAGGGAGACCTAAGACCACCTGTACAAAGGAGTTGCTGACGCAATGTTTCCAAAGACGACATCAGGGATAGGGCAAAGTAGAGGAGAAAGATAAGGAATGCTGACACCCCACCAACATGTGGGAAACATAGTCGGGAAGAGAGAGAAAGAGAGAGAGAGTTATCAAGCATATCGATACCTCTGTTCACTAAAATTATAAAAAATTATGCACACCACTTTTCGGGATACTAAATTAACTTGTGTATCCAGACTGATTTCATCATAACCAAGCTCAGTGGAACTGAAACAAACCTGAATGAAACGTTGCCGTTAGTTTTAAAATTAAACCCTCTAGAATAACAGCTGACTTCATAACACGTGCTTTTAAAACACACCGTGAAAACCCTTTACTTTTAACGGGCTTAGTTAGAGTCAGCGTATTTTCATTATGGCGCCGCGGTCTGCCTTTGTCCGAAGCGCCGGAGGCTATAAATTCATGCACCTAGTGGAGAGTAAAGTGCCGCGGCCGTCACCTGGCCTGCGACTGTGGACGTAACTAGAGTACGGATACAATGAGAGATGACAATAGAATAGAACGGGATAAGATAGAATAAGCCATGGTACGATAGGGTAGGATAGAATCGAAAATGAAACAAACTTAAATCGAATTAAATATAGCCGTGTAACAATTAAAACCTCTAAAACATGACTGACTACGTAACACGTACTATAAAAATACACCGCAACCACGCGGGCTTAGATTCAGCATAATTATTTTCATTATGGCGCTGCCGACAGTGCCGACAGCCTTTGTCCGAAGCGCTGGAGGATATAAATCCATACACCTAGTAAAGTGCAAAGTGCCGCGGCCGTCACCTGGCCTGCAAGTGTGGACAGCGCCAAAGTGCAGATGCGAAGAGAGATAACATTAAAATAGATATTCTATCCTAGACAGAATAATACATGATAGGATAGTTATAAGGATAGGGTCGGATAGAATCGAAAATAAAACAAACTTTTATTTCATAGGTAATTTCACGATTACACTTAAAACATGTCATTATTAAAGCAAGAAGTCTTATATCTATTTTTACAATAAAACTAATACATTATGATATAAATTAATAACTAAAATAAATCTAAAAAGTTGTGCCCCCGCGGCATGGTGCCGAAGATGCTGGCAGCATTTCCACGCTGTATAGCAATACTAATACTTTGTGCAAGGTAGCTGCCAGCTCTTCGGTCACCAGTCGATTCGGACACTCTTTTTTGGACATCTTTAAATAGTTTGTGGGCGCTGGGAACCCACGGACCTAAGGTCTCGACCCCGAAAGGAGTAAAATTATACTCGGGGCCGAGATCCCTGTACTTATTTTTCTTAAGTTTTTCGGCCGCCTCTGCTGCCGCCCCTGCTCTGCACGATGTTCCGTGGAGATGAGACGGGGCCAGTGTATCGACGCAGGTCGCGTCCCACACTAGCACCCGGCCCAACTTCCACGGAATCAGCGACATTCCGTCAGGTCTCTTGCCGTCATCACGCGCAATGCCCGGTGGCTCTAGGATGGCCGGTACGTTGACGGTGGCAAGAGACCAGCGGATTATGTCGTTAACAAACTTAAATGCAATGAAACATAGCCCTATAGCATTAAAATAAGAACCTCTAATAAAACTACTGACTGCATAAAACGTGCTCTAAAATACACCGCAGCAACCCTTTTACTTTTAACAAGCTTAAAATCACTATAATTTTCATGATAGCGCCGCCAACAGCCTTTTTCCAAAGCGCTCGAGGATAAAAATTAATGCACCTAGTGAAGTGTAAGGTGCCGCGACCGTCACCTGGTCTGCAAGTGTGGACGCAGCCAGGGTGCAGATGCGATGAGAGATGACAATAGAGTATAAAATAAGAGAGTAGGATCGGATAGGATGGGATGAGATATGGCAGAATAGAATCGGTTACAACATAACAATATTCTTTGTATACCTCAACAAGGAAAAGAAAACAAAGACATCATCACTAAAGTGCTTTAAATATGAACTTTAAAGCCGTCTAAAGAGCAGTTTATGATCAGTTTAATAAGTTGTGATAGCGCCTTTTTCGTCGATAAGTAATGCCAAGCTAAGTATAATCTTTTAAGCTATGGCAAAGCAATAAAACATTTATAAATTAATGCACCTAGTGAAGTGTTACGTGCTGCGGTCGTCACCTGCGGGCTTATGATGGTTATGTTTATGCGATAAACATAACCATCATAAGTTGCTGTTTCTTTCTGACAAATATGTGAGTGCGAGAGCGATGCTTGTCATTTATTTATCGCGTGACAGACGCGATCATCATACGCCCGCTGGTTTGCAAGTAGACACATTATAATATTGCTTGATTAGTTTGGTTCAAGTATCCCCTTCAACGTCATCATCTCGGCCTAATCACGACTCGTCTAATTATAGCCGAAAAATCTAATTCTATTAAAAACAGGCACCGTCAGTGGCATCTCCAAGTTTTTCCAGTTCCTTGGTTCACAGTTACACGTTGCTTTCAGGAATTATGTCGGAATTAAATTACTTCCGGAGGAACAGAATGATTGCATTAAATAATTTCACATCCCGCCAACTACTTGTGTGTGCTGGTAATTTATTTTCTTCCAACACGTGGTTGTTACGAGCTCTGTTTTATTAATTTATAATAATTATTATATGTAAGTTCATAAACTAACTAGAAATAAAATGGTATATTCTTATCTGAACTATTTCAAAGATAATATTTTCTTCTGTTTCCGCGATTATTACTCATTGAAATAAAACAATTTAACGGATTATATCGCGTATATTATCTCATTTTAGTTCCCGACGTTTCGGAAGCTTTCCAGCTTTCCATGGTCACGGGAGGTGGTCCTCCCGTGACCATATTAATAATATTTCAAAGATGTTATTGTAGCGATATCACGACTAGTTGATTTATGCATATACGTCAAGCAATTAAAATCAAGAAACTCGGGAATTTTAATAGGGTAGACGGTTTTGGGTACCTGGAAAAAGCCTCTTTAGTTCTATTTCGTTCAAGAATAACTAACACAAAGTTTTTTAATAAAATCATATATTTATAAGGGAAATCATTTAAGTACATCAAACATGCCAAGATTCAGTGGAAAGGCGTCTAGCTACTTTGTTACACTCGCTTCCTACAATCATAATCAAATTACAATGATTTCCGCACCGAACAGTTTCAGCAAGTTGACCTCAAACTCACCGTTAAGTTATCCGCAGACATAAACCATACTTAGTTTAACAACGCAATTTAAACGCAATTATAGCAGTTCACGTTGATAAAGTGGCCGCAGCCGAGGATGAATCGGCTAGTTACTGTTAGAGGTGGTGCGATGTGTTGAAACGTGAACTTATTACAGATTTGCAAAATACGGAAAGTTTTAAAAAAATTGGGTAATATTACGAAACTTTTTTAGAATTTTTATAAAAATTATCTAAAGATTAAAAAGAAACCGGCCGAGAGCATGTCGAGCCATGCTGCGTGTAGGTTTCGCAGCCGTTCATACAAAAAAAGCAGTAGGTACAGATGAAAAAACTATATAAAAAAGTGCACTAGCAAAAGAGCGTATCTTCACGGCACTTACGTCTTTTTATTTATTTATTTAGGAACAGTAACAAACTACAAACTAGAAGTTCACACATTATTAACAATATACAATTATACTTATTATATGTGTGCAACTTAACAAGAACTGTCCACAACATTTTACAGATTACAGTTTTAAATAAAAAGCGGGATAACTACTTAAAATTAAAATTAAAACTGATAACTTTATTAATAATTATTCGCATTTGGGGACTTTTGACACCGTGGCTATAAACGTACGAAACGACATTGAAAATATGTCGCATTTTTGGCAAATAGTATTAAATGTGTCACACACGCGGACAATTGGATTATTCGCCGAGACATTATTGTTTGTCACAACATTGGCAAACAATCGAGGATGACGGACTGGACATTTCAATTTGAATTCTTGAATGATATTTGCATCCACAACGGAGTTTACAATTTTGAATAGAAGACCGATATCTGCAACTTTCCTTCTATATTCTAAGGTACTCATTGCAAAGAAATTCAATCGATCATCGTAAATGGGGAGAGATTGACGATTACCCATTTTCATACAGGCATATCTAACTGCACGAGTTTGGACCGATTCTATTCATTGGGTTTCAGATGGGAGAATTATACTCCACTATACTTCGCACTAAGGACTCGTATAAAAATAATATAATTTTGCCATGCTTAAATGGCTTACTTATGCGGACTACAAACTCGAGCATTCTATTTGCACGAGCTAGAATGTGGTCATAATGAGCTCTGAAGGACAGGTGGCTGTCGTAGAGAACACCAAGATCTCTAACAATGCTAACACGCTCAAGAGAGTGGTTACTTAGTTTATAATCAAATATAACGGGTTTTTTGTTTTTAGTAAATGTTATACATAGACATTTCTTCGTGTTCAAGGGCATACCATTACGCGAACACTAGTCTTGTACTGTATTAAGATCAGCCTGTAACATGTCGCAATCCTGGAGGCTAAAAATTTAACGATAAATTTTCAAATCATCGGCATAAGCAAGGCATTCGGAAGATATCAAATTCAGTGACTTGTTGATAAAAATTACAAATAGCAATGGGCCTAAGTTAGAGCCCTGGGGCACTCCAGACGATGGCTCAAATGGGAGTGACTCGTACCCATAAATGGCTACAATCTGGCTACGATTATGGAGGTATGATTCAAACCACCTTAGTAAACTACCATGAACACCCAAGTTTCTAAGTTTCCCAAATAAGAGGCTATGACTAACACGGTCAAACGCTTTTGAAAAGTCAGAATAGATGGAGTCAACTTGTACTTTGTCATTAAATGCGGTACAAATATAGTTCGTATAGTGCAAGAGATTTGTGGTAGTGGATCTTCCTGTAACAAAACCGTGTTGATTTTCGTTTAGAATTGGTCGAAAATGATAATACGAGTTCTCATAAACTAATGACTCAAGAATCTTGCTAAAACTTGAGAGTATATTGATAGGACGATAGTTGCAGACATCGTGCTTAATACCCGAATTATACACAGGTGATACTCTTCCCATTTTCCACAAATCTGGAACAACACCCTCCGATATTGATTTTACGAAGATTGTACATAGTGGTTTAACTAAAGCCGGAGCACACATTTTAATAAATATGGGAGGTATCAAATCTGGACCGGCTATTGGTGTCCAGTCCCTTTAATCGTTTTAAAATTGAATCCTCGTCATAAAATGATTGTGCTGAGCCAGCGGTATGTGGAACATAGACTGACGCAAAGAAATCCGAAAACAAATTAGCGATATCCTGACCACTAGATGCCATCCTGTTTTCATACTTCATACTATCTGGTATGTCATTTGTGGTCCTTTTATCTTTAGTATACCGCCAAAATGCTTGTATATTAGTTGCCATTGCATTTTCTGTAGCGGATATGTAACTTCTAAAACATAGATCGATAAGATTTTTACATATGGATCTCAGTCTGGCAAAAGTGTCGTAGTCTCTAGGGCTACCATATTTTTTATATCTACGGTGAAACTTACTTTTTTCCTTCAATTGTTCTATCAATCTATGTGAATACCAAGACGGATAAGAATGAGCTTTGTTTTTGCCTTTTGGTGTGTGTTTCTCAATAATTTCCCATAAATGATTATAAAACACTTGAATAAAGTGGTTACAACTTAATTTACTATATGACTCCCAGTCAATTTCATTGAGGTCATGGATGCAGGATGCAAAGTTAGTTTTCCTGAAATTGTATCGGTACGGTGACTTATTTTCTTTTAAAAGGACAGGTTTGAGAATTTCAATATCAAGCTCTAGGGGAGGATGATGAGAGTCAATTCCGGGGCGCTTATTTCCGAAAATATTTACAAAAGAAAAAAAAAATTATTATGACCATCAATATCTTTTAAAAACAACCGTCGAAATATGTGCCACACACTGATATTTGCTGAAAAAAATATTTTTCAGTTTCAGTTTCATGTATGGAGGCCCCTAGAAATATATTTCATTATTATTTAACGACCAAACTAAGTAGCGGCTTATAAAAGACACCTACACTCCAAATGTCCTCAATATATGTGAAGGACTTTAGTAAAACGTCCCACTTTGTCGATTCTAGTTTCGGAGTTACGGGCAGTTTATTGAAATATGGCAAAACCTACCGAAAATCGACTTTCAATGAAAACTGATAGAACATACTGTAATAAACCTATGATGTTGATGTCGACCCATAAATTACCAATTTAAGCACCTTTTTAAGGCCTCAAAGTTTAGTGCCCAGCGTCCCACTTTGTCGAATACCTAAAAACATCGTCGATATCATATTTGTGCCTGTTATAGGGAAACATTTCTACTTTGTCGATATGAAGTTATGAAATTTTTGTAATAAAGAAAAGCATAAGCTAACTTTCGGTGAAATAATTATGTCTCTAAGTGCTATAGTTATTTTTTTTTAATTCTTCACACTTGCAAAGGTGAAAAAGCGACAATTGAGAAAACGTTGGTTAAAGTTTGGCACCGCAAAATCACACTTGTACTTTGAAGTTATGGAGTGGTTAGTATCAAATGAGTTGGCATACTTTAAGGATTTCAAATTAATCAAAATCATGTATATAACCTTAGTAGTTTGAATGTTACGAAGGCTTGAACATAAAAACAGAACGAAAATATGTCAATCCTGAATATGGGTTTATTTTCTATATTTATAACACGACCCGCAGATTCATCATTAAAGTTGTACTTATAAATGTATGCTCATGCTAAAAAGACAGAAATAATTCTATGGATCCCCTTAGTTATTATGTCAAAAAGTTAATAAAAAAATAATTGAAAAGTACAGCATAAAATATACAAATAAAAAATAGAGGATTGTTTGACAACGGGCTAGAATAAGCCATTATGACACAAAGTGATTATTTGGATGAGCTCACGAAATGAGCGAGGAAAAATATGTCTTAGTGTCATATAATGGCTTTTAGCCACGTGTTAAACACTCTGCGTTTCACTTCGACTGCGAGAAAATACAAAAGACTTAACTTTAAAATTGTATATTTCATGAAAAACTAAAAGTACAGTTTGAGCAATTCTATCAGAAAGTATGGCCAATCTGATCAGGTTAGTTTGTTTGTTTTTAATTATTTGTAAGGAGTATGTAGCTGACCGCAAGTTTTTTTTTAGTGTCATTGAAATTTGTATGGGATTATATGGCTTTCTTTTAAACCCTAGGGGCTAAATGTACTATTTTAGACTCGCTTCATGAAGCTAATATGACGTACTTTTTGAACAGGAGAAAAGAAAAATACGAAATATGAATAGAAGGGTTGGGTAACCATCGATAATGGACTTTTTTATCGATGATTCCGCTAAACAAAAAACAGTATTATTTAAAACAATATAATTAACCGATAGATATAAAATAACATTTATATAAATACGAACCTACGTTTTAAAAGCGGATTTTATACATGTAGTATTGTTTTAGCGTAAGTCCATACGAACGAAACCAAACCGTCAAAGTGGGACACTAAACTTGAGTCGGAAATAAATTCCGTTCAAATTCCGTAAAAAAAGATGACATGATTACAATTATTTATTTCCACAAATCGTAGCAGATATTATATAACCTAATCAATTAAGGTTCTTGAATATTAACCACGTACATACTGAAAGACGAAGCGTGGAAAGTACCCAACAAGGTAGACCGATGATCTGATAAGATCACAGAAAACTTTTGGATGAAGGCAGTGCCGACCGGCAATAGAAAAACTTCTATGTCCAACAGTGGACATATTCCAGCAATATAATAAAAGATTTTCGCGATATGATGTCCAAAATCTCTTAATGATATTAACCCATTCATTCCCGCAGATGGGGCATCTTGTTCAAATATACATATGTCATTTGACGGGGTTGGTAGCTTACTAATGTAATAATTCATCAACACAATCCCGTCAAGAAAATTAAATTCGTATTCTCGACAATGGTGGGCTTAGTAAATTAATTTTAGTAAGCAAAGTTAGTTTCTGAGACGGACTAATTTGGCCTCCGGGTTGAAGGTTTTGAACGTCTTGGAATGACTTGAGTGAGATTCTTGGTAAACGTCTCCTTATAAGTTAAAAGCTTGTAGCGTTTTCCTTAGTAAATTAAATATTAATATGAATAGGAAAATCTACCATACTCCTACGTACATACTGAATCTCCACTCTTTCACTTTAGTCATTATTATAAAACCGTGTTGCAAACACCAAACCGATAGGGTTAATATGTGAATAAGTGGAAAAGCTTTGTAATCTTAAATATGGTAGTACAATCGTAATCAAGAAACACGGCATTTCAACTCGCAAAGAAATAGTCTATAATACTGGCACTTGTTGCAGTAAGATTTGGAGATTTAAAACATTGCGAAAAGACTTTTACGCTTTTAATGTCAAGGACACCTTTAATGAAATTGGACTTGCATTTTACGATTATCGACGTCTCAACCGCCGACGATCTGATAAGATCACAGAAAACTTCTGAATGAGGGCAGTGCCGACCGGCAATAGAAAAACTTCTATGTTTGCATATATGTGTCTGTGTGGTTTCATCACACTTTTGATATACTGGTAGCTAAGCATCCACAAATGGTTATAGAATCTTATCTAATTACGCTCAAGCAAAAACTAGGGTTATGGCTTTTTCTTCCCCCGCGAACAAAGTAGGCTATAAATATTCTGCAGTAGGATTTGTTTTTGAACTGATGACATATTCTTGTTTTCCTCGGTTAAGGTTAAGTCGAACTTGTTGCAAATTCCTGACGTGCAATCCGCGGCTCCTTTTAAATTGTACTAAACAGGCCCGCGTTGAGAGATTTGTTATAATGTTATAGCTTTGACATTGTTCCGTTTGTGTTCCATTTGTTTTAGTATTGTCGTGTCGAATTAACTTACGAGGTAGCTGTGGTAAATATTTTTAAAAATCTTGTGCTTCAGTATTTATAGGTAAAATATTTGATTATTGCCCTTCGTGTATGTCGTTGTGCAAAGTTTTGATATGGAACTTATGCCATTTATAAATAGAGAAAATGCATTTTATTTTTCAATGATACTAATGGATCCGGTTTCTTATGACTAAGAGATGTATATATATACGTCGCAGGGAAATGGATGAGACAGATATTTGAACAAACCTCGTAAGCAATATATGACGAAATCACGCAGGATGTTAAAATAGCGAATTTATTGTATCATTTACCAAGAAAACATCAGTCATTTGATCAAATGTCTGAATTTGTTTAGTGAAATGACGAAATCAGCAAAAAAAGGGAATTCGTTATTTATTTTACCAGATGTGTTTACTTAATGTTTGATAAAATCCCTGAAACACGTCAGCAAATTGACAAAACGAACTCGCAGTCTACTCGTTTTATCATTTCACTAGACACCTTTAGTGATTATGATAATAAGATAAGCGTAAGAATTGAGTTTTACAACTGAACTGATACAGACGAGAGTAGGCGCGTATTTGTGCAAGTATGTTAATTCTGTGGTAGTTTTTTTTAATTAATATAGTTATATGAAACGAATACTATATGATTTATTATAGACAATATACGAGAAAGAAAATGAGTGGAAAGACATTCAAGAAACCATGAGGACACCACAAAAATATGTCGAAAGCAAAATACGAGTATCATATTGTGATCACAGTTTGCGAGTTTCCAAAAAAAGGTTTCTTTGTTTCTGAAACATTACATGTGAAAACAGAAACACTTCGGTAAACATTGTATCTGAAACATTGGTATTCTGACCATCTATACACCATGTAAGCTGAAACATTATTTCTGTAAGCATCTACATGATGCTTCAGCAACAGTTTATCCGAAACAATGTTTATAATGAATACGTGGCTTATCTATAAACCATAATAGCACATTATACTCGGACGGTTTGTACACAAATAAATTATTACATACAATAATTCCATCTAAATCACTATACCTCAACCTTGTATCTGCTGTTAATATCTTTTTAGTGATTCATACAGACCATACAGCTATTCTGCTGCCATAACAATTTATATTCAAACATTGTTGTGATAATTTATTATTATGTACATTTAAATAGCTCCAGTTAATTGGTTAGGGTAATCAATTAAATCAGTGATTTGATTAATGATGCTTGCATAGTTACCGATCGAATAACATTAGTGCTGTTACGGTTCGCTCTATGAACTTTTAATGAGAGAATCGATTTTATACTCAGAAACTTGTTAAAATATAATTATAATCTTTTAAAAATAACAGCCAGTCGGTACATATCATGCAATTTTAATGAACTTCAAAATGTAGGTTTGGTACCTACGTTTAAGTTCAAAATAACACTTAAAAACGTAGATTGTTTTTAAATTATACTACTTTTTTTACCGGTATTCATTTGGTTTATGTATAAACGGAACCAGGCAGAAATCAAATGCTTTTAGTCATTATATTGAAAGCTAAAACGGATAGTGTTTGGCTTGTGGTTATTTTTTTGTATATAAGCAAATGCTGAACGATGGATGGCGTACCATTTAATATTTAAATATTGTGAAAATAAACTTATAGGGGACTATTAACGTGGAAAGGTTCTAATTTCATGTTTTTGTTTTCAAATTATCATATGTTTAAAATTTTGAACTAAAAGTGACATTAAACATAGACAATAGTAGATCAACGGTCATTTACTATAATTTCAACTGAAGTTACTTCAAACAGATTTATCACTTTTCAATAACACTTTAAGACCACGTATATTACACTCGACCTTCCTAATAGTTCTTAATAACCGTATAGCACTCTGGAGACCTAAATATATATTTAGGCTATGAATATGAGCTGAGTAATCTCCACTCACTAAGAACCTTTGTACGTCCATTATAAAATGAACTACCACGCATCTAAGTTCAAACAAAATCTAGATGTTTCGAAGGCCGATGTGGGATCGAGTTTAATTGGTTGTCAAAGTACCACAGGAACTAGATAATTCAATTTAAATTAACGATAACGTGAACTAACAGTGTGACCCTATGTAATTGAATCGTAAATAATCTTAACAATAGCGATTTGTTATTCCGCAGACAATGGTATCGCTGTGCGTTGGATGTTCATTTGGTTGGTTCTGAATATCGATTGTTCATTTGAAGGCTCGTGTAGGCTTTGGAATAAATGGTAATGATGAGTAAACGAGTATTACACGTGGTATCTTTTGTTGAATATTGTTCATAAGATTGGTAATATTATAAAAATGCAATGTCAGTACATTGAATACATTTTTATAAAAATAAGTGAAACGTTGAATATCATCGAACAAAGACATAGAGGTACTTAGCTTTATTTTTTACAACACGTCAAATCGGCTTGACGAATTGCAGCTATTTTTAACCGACTTCCAGAAAAGGAGGAGGTTATATGTTCGATAGTTTGTATTTTTTTTTTATGTATGTTCACCGATTACTCCGCCAATTGTGGACCGATTCTAAAAATTCTTTTTTTATTTAAAAGGACATACTCCCGAGGTGGTCCCATTGCCACCAAATTGGGATTTGATGATGGGATCCCAGGGAAATTGAGGACAATCCTCAAATTTTATAGTTCTCATAACGTTTTCCATATATTTTCTTAAGCTATTTAAGTATTTGCATATGGTAGTCATCATCTCATCATGCTGAGCTGATTACGGAAGGTACAACTCCTTAATAGTTAAGAGTTAGAGGATAATTCTTAAAAAAAAACATCTATTATAGGTAGATACGTTAAAACTGTTAGTCATATTCTTTTTAATGTGTCCCTGAAGTAGTCTCTTTATCACCAAGTCAGGATTAGATGATGGAATACCAGGGAAATCGAGAGAAACTCTGAAATATTATAGGCACTAACAATGTTTTGTATATATTTTTCTAAAGTTATCAGTTGTTTACCACTGGTTGTCATCATTTCATGCTGAGCTGATGATGGAAGGTACAATGAACTAACCAACTTTTACATTTCTTACTTCCAAAGACTCGAGATGCATGCAAAGTGCCTCCTCAATCTTCCCATTCTGGACTCGAAAAAATACTTTATATCACTACTAAAATCCGTCACTAAAAAGCAAAACATAAAAATGTATAAATAAAAAAAGAACCGAATTCAAAATAAACTAAAAAGCCATAAATAATCGTTTATGTTCGGTACGGATACATTTGAATCACCTTTTGAAGTCGGGTGCCAAACCTGAAGTAAATAAAGTTCTTTATTCAACAAAAATACTATTACTATGACTAAATATATACGTAGGTAGATAATAACTAAAGGCTTGCCACCGCGGTTCTTAATAGTAATAAATGAATAGTTTGGCACCGAATTCAAAAGGTGATTCAAATATGATCCGTACCGTACATAAAATATTATTTATGGCTTTTTAGTTTATTTTGAAGTCGGTTCTTTTTTTATTTATAATTTTTTTTAGTACACTTATAAATAGGTATCCAAGGATGATAATGACTAATGAGATAATTTTTATTTTAACCGACTACGCTAAAGCAAAAAAAGAGGGTTATAACTTTTCCTCCTTCACAAACAAAGTTAAGTAGTTGATATGATTTTCTATTCTAAGCCTATTTTATTAGTATTCATGTGATGTATATATACATATATAGTGGCTGTTGCTCGCGACTTTATATGGAAAGCAGCAAATTACAATATATATGAAGCAAATTGCACACCTTTTCTGTCAGATATAAGTTTTTCACTTTGATCAAAGCTATCGGGAATTCGCAAATATTATGGGAGTCGTTATAAATATTTCGTTAATTCGGGCAAGATTTATTTCGACTGAGCATGCGGGTACAAATAAATTTAATTTATTGCATAATAACCCTTATGTTGCGGTCAGCGGGTTTTATTTATTGTTGTCATAAATGGGTGTGATAGGGTTAAATTTGTTTTGTTTGTTAATTCGTCATTTGCTTTATGATTTAACATAAGCGACATCTGTTGCAAAAGCAAGATGTAATATTTACGTGTTGATACATTATTTTCTGATAATTTTAGTTTATCACTGTCATGTTAAGTAGGTTAGCTTTAGGTAAACAATGTCACTATGGTCTCAAAATAGTTTTTGAGAAGCGAGTTCGAAATATGTTCCGTTAACAACTTTTAGTGCATGTTGATTCTTTATCCGTTTTCAAGTTTTTAACCGACTTCCAAAAAAAGAAGGAGGTTCTCAAGTCGTCGGGATCTTTTTTTTATTAATTTTTTTATATATGTTCACCGATTATTCGAAGATTATTTGACCTATTTCAATTTTTTTTGTTTTGTCTCATAGGAGGTATCTCAAAGTTGGTCCCATATAATTTTGATGAAGATCTGATGATGGGATCCATGAGGAATCGAAGGAACTCATCAAATATTGAAGGAAAACATATGGCGATTATGACATATTATTATTATTATAAGAAAAGTATTAAGCATTTGCATTCAGAAAGTGTAAATTGGTGAAGTGGAACTGATGATGAAGTCCACAGAATGCCATTGGAACACCACAATGGTAAATGATTTACAGGTGGCGATAAGATATCTCGATTAAGTTAGTTAAGCGACTTCATAGTTACATACTTACATTTTCCTTATGAAAATGGTACCACTGAGCTGATTTCATGGTGGAACCGGAAGGTAGGCACCGGATTTCCATAATAAAATAATGTATCCTGGCCGTGTTTGGGCTTGTTGGAATCACCACAAAATACACTTTTAAGTAACAATTAACTAAAAAGGATAAAATAAAGTAAATGTTTAACAAAAAATAAAACCGTCTCCAAAAACAAAACGAAAAATTGAAAAAATAACTGAATAATTCAATTTCTTCAATTAACTTCCAAGTAACCGTTTGTCTACTCAATCCATACAGTATATACAATTAATGTTATTTTGGAGTCGGTGCCATCGTGTCACAAGCATACTAAAATCGTCAGTTCTTAATATTTTATACATTCTTTATATGGCACCGACGCCAAAATAAGATTAATTGTTTATAGTGTATAGATAAAGAAGACAAACGGTTACTTGAAAGTAAATTGAAGAAACTGAATTATTCAGTAATTTTTTAACTTTTTCGTTTTGTTTTGGAGTCGGTTTTATTTTTTGTTAAAATTTTTATTTTTAATCAACTGACCCTCTGATCGAATGATCTATTTGTAATTCTAAACTACGTTCTCATATCTATTTAAATATGCATTACTAGATGGTGCCCGCAACTTCGTTCGCGGAGGAAAAAAGGTATAACCCGTCTTTTTCTATTCAGCGTACTTGGGTAAAAAGCATCCTATAACCATTTATGGGTACCCACAGCCACCCATGTACCAAAAATATTTGAAATCCCTTTAGCTGATTTGGTGTGAAGCCACAACGAGACAGACATATAAAAATCCAAAAAAAATGTTTTATATTATGTTTTACTTACCTATATATTAGCCATCGTTTCGACGCATTTTCATGCGTCATGATCGCGGATGGACTGGTAAAATGAGTTGTCAATGGAGATGTCAGCCAAATGAACGAGTATGAATACCCGACGAATTGTGTATTAAAATGGACGGGTAAAAAAAGGTCGAACTATCACGCAATTGTTTTACCACCCAGTTTTAAATTGAGTTTGAAACTAAGCTACCAATAATGAGACCGCTATTTCAGTACCTATTCCAATACGGCTCAAACACGGCAATCGAATTATATTTTGAAACGCTAAGCACGCTTTACAATAAAACTAATTATATGACCAGATAGAAGCAAACAGGATATTGAATCTGTCAAAGACACTTAAAACAAAACAGAATAGGAAATGCCAAGTTGTGACGAAAATCACGAAGATAGCGGATATCGCGACAGCAAAATGAGACAGCGAAGCAAACCAAAAAACCGGATAACTTGAAGTCGGATTTTTAATATCTACCTTCAATCTCCGTAACGATTACCCGCCAATGGAATTATTCTTCCTTCAGCAAAATATAAAAAGAAACTCTCTTCATTTCCATGGAAAGCGATCTGAGGCTGACTCGATCCCGATTATTGAATTCAAATGACGATAGGGACAAAAACTTGGCTTGCTTCGGCTGTTATATGAAAACTACGAAATTAGTGCTTTATCGATGGAAAAATATACTTGCAATACATACATTTTGGAGTTTCATAAAATGCGCTGATCTTTTTCAGGTGGTTTAAATGAAACAAGAATTAATTGAGTAATGAAATGGAAACCAACAGGTTAATCTACAAATATAACAATTACCATTTATCCGTATATTGTGCCATTATTATGAAGTTTCTGATAAAGATATAATGGCACGGAGCGGTGTTTTAGTTACATTTATTTCTTTACTTAAACTTTATACACAGTACAAGTTGGTACAAATGGCGGGCTTAGTGCCATAAGGAATTCTCTATCAGTCATTTTTTTCCTAACTTTAATAATCCTTCAGTGCAGGATCATCGAGAAAAATGCAAAGAAAAAAAGCACAAAGCAATGGATCAATATATAATCCATACAATTAAAAAGTTGTAAGATAAAAATGTCTGTACATCGAATATATAAAAAAAATTGTGATACAGACTATTGAAGGTCACTGAATGGGTTTTTTTTTGTAAGTTTGTGTGTGTTATGGTTTCATCACGCCAAAGCGGGTAAACGGATTTCAACTACTAATTTTTGGTACACGGGTAGCTGGGCATCCACAGATGGTTATAGGATACTTTTTATTCAACTACGCTGAAGGAAAAAGAGGATTAACATTTTTTTTCTTACGCTGACAAAATTACGCACCTTCTAGTTATGTATAAAGATGATGAAAAGGCAAATTGTGTACCAGACAACGTAACGCGGCGTAATACCATTTGGTGTAAGCGCTTTATTAAGGCTTAAGTTGTGTACATGAGACAAGGATTGACCTAATAGACCTAGGGACGGGTAACGGTCATGTAACAGTCGGATTAGACGATGAAGCATATACAATTATACATCAATCTCACGTGATGGGTTATGTAAGGATACAAGTACCATTACAACAACGAAATTGCTAAAACGGTATCTTTACTGAATAACAATTTGTACCTCCTTGTGAGTAGTATATTCTTTCAAAAAAAAAAAAAAAAAACAACAATTTGTACCTCCTTGTGAGTAGTATATTCTTTCAATTGTACACTCGCGTTTTGTACAGTCAGCATTAAATAAATATAAATATAAATTAAATATAAATTAATATTACAGTACAATTTTACACAAATCGAACTAGCCTACTAGACGACGATCCGAAAACATCCAAGACTCAGGAACAAATATTTATGCGCATCACACAAATATTTGCCCTTACCGGGATTTGAACCCAGGACCTCAGCTTCGTAGGCAACGTTACTCCCACTGAGCCAAACCGATCGTCAATTTGTGACAAGTCGTCAAATACCAAGGACCACTAAAACAGGAGCACTGACAGTTGCCATACTTTGGATCGTGTTCCGATCGCAAGGAGATATTCTGGCAAAAACTAGATGGCGCTTTAAAAGTAAACATTTAACGATGTTATAATTGAATAAAAAAACATAGTATAGTCATAGTTAGTTCGCAAATAGCTAACAAATAATAAATCGTAACATTTAAATACTGTGTCACTCTCATCAAAATATATCATAATTGGAATTTGAACAACGTTTCGCTCAACAGCCAAAGTCCATCCTAGCAATGTATCCCTCCCATCTTCACTTCTTGCGCCCTTCTCCTCCACCACTTCTCGAGTTCTAGTCAGTCGCCTAATCCACTCGTTCCTTTTCCGGTCCATCAGAGTAATCCCGAGACCTGTGTTTAGATTTGACCAGGTAGATAACAAGGGAAAATAATCAATATCGCCGTGGCCCGTAGTGTTAAAATTTCATTAATTAATTCATACCTACTGTCCGTACATTACATGTAATTTACTATTCAGACGTAAGGCCTTAGGTAATGTCCATTAAAATAGCTCATACATTGCACATACAGTCTATTGACATTGATTGAACGGCATAAACCTTGTGATGCATTTGCGTTGTGTGCATGTAAGTATTTGCCGTACACAGGGACAGTGTTAACTTTTCTTTGATACTTACCGTCATCATACGTACTAATTATATTTGAAAGTTTTTTTTTTGTTTTATTGTTATGTTTCTCTGTATAGACAAAATAAATGTAAGTAAACTATGTAGTTCGTTCAAAAATATTTTCGCTAGACCCGTCAATAAAGTAGATATTTTTGCAATTGACTATACCAGGGCTCTAAAAGAAATAGCATTTTTACTTTTACCCGTATGTAGTAATTATGAATTGTACAAGTTTGATACCGATATCCTGCACCAATAATTTCTCTGTTTAGCCTAATGGTTGACTGGTAGAGAATGTATTTTTTGGGATTAAGTCCGCCATTTGTACTTTCTTGTATGGTGCAATAGAGTTTAAATAAATAAATTAATTAATTTTGTTAGTGATAATCGCGGTAACAGAACAGAATATTAACAAAGAAACATGTTAGAAGATATAGACGATCCAAAAATCCTTTACAGTAAAAAAATGTATACTGAATAAAACGTCACGTTGTAGTAGCACTTTAAAAGGATTAAAGTTCTAAACTCCCAACAATCCACAAAAGTGCACAAAGTCGTACCCATTAATCAATAGGCGCAGTTTAACGGGCAAATTTGACAAGCTACGATAAATCCGGTTTGGGGTGTGTCAGGATTCGAGGTCTTAATTAAAGGTCGGGACCATGTCGGTACCCTTCCGTCGAACAGCTTTTAATCTTGATAGTGTGCTAATAAACTCCACTGGTTAAAGGCTGTGTTTAAATTTAGAAGGTCTATTTGCTTTTATAACGTTTTAGTCTCGTGTGATTTTTTTGGTTGAATTTTAGTAAGACTTAAAGTACTTTCATTTTAATAATTTACCGTGTTTAAATTTGTGTGGATTAAAATTATGATTAAATTTGACTGTATAAAGTAGCTTTATGGGAGCTTTTTGGAAATTTCCGTGTTTTTGAAGTTTCCTCAATATCTACTACGTACACGTTTACTATGTTTACTTAATAGTATTAATCCGATACGAAACGCACTGTAGTGCGTCCGACTATTCGCGGGGACGCAGGGACCGTCAAGATCCTCTAGATGATGTATCATAGAGCGCATTCTATCTTCCTCTATCTTCTATTCTTATGCTTTCTTCCTTACTATATTGTAAACGTGAAAGTGTACGTGTACGTTCCACTTAATCTCATGAAGTACTATACGAATTTTTAAGGCTATAATTTATGTCAAATTTCATCCCTTTTAGGGACGAAAAATGGGTTGAAACTTTGTAAGCTATAAATGGCATCTCTACGCGGATGAAGTCGCGGGCAACAGCTAGTATAATATAAAAAGAGGTAGATAGGTTACCTACATGATAATCCACGTGTAAAAATGGCCAGGCTTATGCACACATAAATCTGATAGTATTGCAAAAATACACTAATCATAAATGCTTTTAGACGCTTTTAATGAGTAATTAGTGCAAAATTTCATTATGTATTTCGGCATTATTGTTTATTTGACGCAGAATCCAATATATAACAAAGTTCTCTGTGCGAGAGACTGAGTTAAGGTCTGCCAATTGGCATAGTTTTGGTGTGCCATTTTCGGAGCCCGTATAACGTATCTACCTCTTTTTATGTTATATCATTGATAGAGAGGCAAAACACGTGACGAGGATTTTACTGCCTAGTGGGAGTTTGTTGTATTTGCATGCGTATTTTTTTGGTGGAAACTGCATGCTAAATAATATGTGAGCACAATTTAGTGTCACATCTAACCAAGACGAAAAAGCAAAGCAGCTATAATCCATTAATAGAACTGTAGTGCCGGAACTGCATATTTATATTTAAAAAAATAGGTACTTAAAGGCACCTGTAATTTGGGTCGTGACGCAATTAAAAGGCATAAATAAGAACCCTCTCTTACTTCAGCGTAGTCAAAAAATAATTGCCCTGTTACCATAATATTGTAGCGTACACTTACAACTACCCCTGTATTCGAATTGTTAAACTCACACTGTTTTGGCGAAATCCGGAAGCCCCATTTTGTCAAATGCTGCTGGCAAAATTATTAGAGTAAAATAATTAAGCCCTTCTGGCACATGTGTAACTGCCTTTATAGATTAGTCCCATCTGACATATATGTACCTTTATATGCTTTCTTAAAGTGGGTAGTTTGCACAAATCGTAAATTTGACAAAGAAAAATATAGCTTTTGTCAGTCAATCCGTGAACACGCAAATCTGAAAAGCTTCCTTCGGGAACTCAAACGAGATAATATACGCGATATAATCCGTTAAAATTGTTTCATTTTAATGAATGATAATCGCGGAAACAGAAGAAATATTATCAATGTTTCTGCTAAAAGTTACAATAAATATTCGAAATGTATTTGGTAGTTTTTATTATCGGAATGAAAAGAATCCAATATCGAAAAAGTCCTTATAGAGAAAATAAATGGACGCTATTTCATTTTCCTCCGAATATTAACAAATGAGCAGTAAATTTAATTCAAAAGCATCACGCTCATTACGAAAAAGGAAGCGACGCGTGAAAATTTTAAACACCGCCCCATGAATGTTTCCCTCCTTTTTATTTTACTCTGTTTTCCGAAAACGTTTTCGGACACAATAAATTAACTTTTTCGCTGTATGAATGGCTTTATGCATGCGTCACATATTTCTTTCTCGTTGCGGACCGGGATTCGACAAAAGGTCAAACAAATCTCGGCAATTATGGAAATGGTTTTGATGTTGGGCATTTTTGGATAAATTCTATTATTGTGTCTACCTTTTCTAGCTTTGACGAGATTTGATTGGCCTAAGCAAGTGAACCACATTTTTAGGGACTTGTAACTTATTTATATATGGAGTATGTTTACCCATCCATATCAAAGATTTGAAGAAATGGATCATTTGAATTGAAAGAAAAGAAGCAATACTACGAAATAGGTGGGTTTATTAAAGTATTTCGTGTTTACCATAGATTTTAAGATACTAACAAAATATGAGTGTAATTACTTGAAATAAAAAGTTTTATTATTATTATTATTTATTACCACACCCGCCGCTAAAAATACCCCGTTAATTACTCTAAGCTATACAGGAATATACAAATTACTCACTCACTACTAAAATAATGATTATGTACAACTTACAAATTTTTGAAAGATTAAATATGCACACCAATATGCAGATCGAGCAACTCTTCGAGTAAACTTTTTCTAAGAATGTATATTATATATTACAACCATAAAATGGGCTTAATGGCGTATATATAATATAATAACAATATTTGACCTAATACTGTAACTGAAATAGAAATCCCTATAGTTTCTAAACATTCCGTCCCGCATCGTAAGGGATTACTGCTTCCGCATCCACTCCGCAGCTATTTAGTTTCCTTTAGCCGGCTACTTCGCAAAACTCGTTTGAAAAGTTTTCCTTGAATCCCACTGTTGGCAATTTTACACATTTCACGGAGGCTCAATACGGTCCAATAAAGGCGAAAAAGAGCAGCGAGTGCATCGTGTGCGGTCTTAGTGAGAGCGGTTGAAGACTTTCATTGTTATATATAACAATATCATATCTCCAGTATTTATTTTACTTACCCTTAAATAAACATACGCTTCTGAATAGTCGCGCGTGGTCGTTGCCGAACCGTTTATAAAAGAAGCATGTTACAAATGTAAGTACATGGTTTTAGTATTCACAAATACTTTTTTGTACATGGTGTTCTGTCTTCTTCATATTCATCATCATCATTTCAGCCATAGGACGTCCACTGCTGGATACAGGCCTCCTCAATAGATTTCCACATGGGATAGAGGCGACCCGCATCCTTCAAACAGCTTTTGTAGTTAGGTTCAGGGTTGTTAGTTTAAACTTTAAACACATGGGAGAACCAAAACTTTTTAATAAGTACAACAGTCACAAAATTTATAAGAACATAGTGCACCGAAATAGAGATAATACTTGCCGCTAGCTCGGCTAAGTGCAGCCGAGTGTACCTATCTAAAATTTAATACTACATTGGAAATCGGAGTAAATGTAACACTCACTGCTTGAACCAAAATCATAATATATTTCATTGTTTTAGGAACGAACTATCCGCTAATAGTGAGACCAAGCACTTGCTTCGAGTGGAGAAGACGGGAAAGAGGAACAGTCTTGGAACGCTAGTGGAACTTTGTACTAAAGGTGACATATGCACCTTAATAGTAGCTACTGAAAAGTTTATTGTGGTTGCCATTTCCAGATTGGAGTAACAAATCGTAACAAATGACTGGCGCATGCGATTTCAGTCTGGGTTTCTGTTTCTTTGAGTGAATGTAATTTGTGGATACAACATTTATTTTTAGCGCAATTTCATAAAATAGCTACTTTTGCAATGCAATTTTCTCTTGCTACCTATGATGCTACAAAGACTATGTCTGTAAAAAGGGGAACCTTATAGTATTCTAGATGAAATGTGAGAACGAAAATTATTAGTTATGATAAGTAATAACGTTTTCTATTTCATGTGTCTCAACTTTTTGTACATTTTCAGTATTTCGTATTCATTTTAGTCTTAGACATATTGTTTGAATGATTGTTGAATTATTTTTTAAATCAAACGTTGTATATGAGCAGAATATTGTCAAAATTCATGTAATTTTACTTTATTTACATTTCAGTTATTCCAGTTTTAAAATAACAATTCCAAAATATTGTATAAAACATTCCCAAAGCAAGTCTCAAATAATGTGAGAGTATCATCACTTTTGTTGAACAACTTTTGTTCAACAAAATACTGGCCTTTTGAATCTTCACTCACTACGTGCCTTAAGGGAAATCCTAATAAATGTCCCACGACATTCTCATGTAACGAACTGCATCGAGCGTTTTCTTTTTAAAAGCCTTTGTTTTTCTTTATTGTTGCCTTATTTTCTTGGAGGTAGCTCCGTAAGAGCCTTTTTCATTGTGTATTGTGCTTATCTGCACAATGACACCCCGTTACTTTAAAAGTAAGTACATTCTCACAGGCGATGCATTGTACTATAAAGATAATGGTTTTGTTTGTGTACATTTCTTTATAGCAAAAAATATAACTTTTTCCAAACTTTGCCGACAGAGTGCCTTAGTATACGGTATACAATGATATTTTATTTTTAAAAGTATAACGGTAATTATGTAGTAAAATTAAAGGAAAAAGTGGTTGTAATTAATCATTAATTACAATAAATTTAATCACGGGGTGGCCCACACGACGGACATGCCAGAAAACTGACCGAACAATTAGTTGATCGACCGGTGTGAAAAGATTTATTTATTTATTTACACGATCACGAGAGCGTTACCTAGGAGGGGGATATAGCTCTGGCGATTATTCGACAGCAGTTCATAGTCCATTATGACCGTTGTATCAACCGACCCGTGAGACAACCTTACAGTACCCCAACCTTAATAATACATACATACTTATTATACTGAATTTTGGATGATAAATAGTGTTAAGATACAATTGAATATGATCTTTAAGGCAAAAAAGGAAAGGACGCGTTTTTACTCTCGTATAAAATTAAATTGTGTACATTGCCATCCTTATTCGTACAAACTCGTTTGATTTATTTGAAACTTGTTTAAAACTTATAAACATAAAATATACGTTTTTACAAAAGACACTGAACTTGGTTTAAAAAACAATAATACCCTTAAGTGACATTTAGTTGCGATGTATTACGTTATATATTTTAAAACAAGTCTGAGTGACTAAAATATTTTTAGACCCTGATTCAACGTCAAGCAAATGCCTTATGATATGCCGGGTCGCGCGTTTTAGATATTTGTATTTTTAAAAACATGCGACAACATGACACAACAAAAAAATAAGCTTTTTTTGTCTCTCACGTTCGTGGATTAAATCAAAATAACTAACCAGCCAAGCTTAAATAAAATGAAATATTCCATCAGAATAAGAACTTTGTCGGACTCGTGACGGCTGTGGTATTCCAGTGGCATACCTTATTAAAATATATTTAACCCTAAAAGACACCGCCAATTCCGCAGACAAGCTATGTAAAAGATTAATATTTTATGTGTTATGCATGCTGCATGGAAGCATGTAAAAAACAAATTTGTATGCCCCACATGGCACCACATAGTGAAACCAATAACTTTGTAAGACCTTGTATTCTGCCTATGTTGGGCAAATAAATCTTTTGAATCTTGAATTTTTGTAATATTATCATTCCAAAAATCGGCTCCGTAGCTTTGTTAGAAGAATCAAAAGAATGTCGTCACGTACCCGATATTCTGATGGAATGACCCAAATGGATAACGTTTACTCCGTTGAGTATTCCAAGCGTTGGAATATTACTTATTTATGACCATATCGACATCACCGGCCGATGCACTCTGCGTGTGCATCGGTGATTTAAAAGTGTAGTAAGCGGGCTTCATGAATCTCCCAGAACGTTGAAAGCGCATAGTGCTTAATGTAAATAAACATAAGTGTCAGTATTGACATAACAAAGACTCCATATTTTAGCAGTTTCAACAACTGTAGGCGCAGATGTTCTGACTGTATATAAAATTTGTGCCCCAGGCGGTTGAAACAAATCTCAAGTGATCATAAATAATAAATTAACTTAGGATACTCATTATATTTGTCGACACTTTTGGCTCAGTAAGTTGTACAACGGCCTACGAAGCTGTCGGTCCTGCTTTCGAATCCTGGCCCAGGCAAGTGTTTGTGTAATGAGCACGAATATTTGTCCCTGAGTCTTGGATGTTTTCTATGTATTTAAGTATAATAATTTATCTTTATTATGTATATCATCGCCTAGTCAGTACAAGCTTTGCTCAGTTTGGGACAAGGTCGATTTGTGTAAGATTGTCCCTGATATTTATTTATTTATGAATTCCTCTTTTATTTAAACGTTATTTTTCGCGTAGAATCAATACTTGCAGACGTCGACTTGGTTGACCGGTTGATTATTCAAAGCGTTGTTATATAACGCCACATCATCCGAATTCCATACCAATACATGTCTAGTATGTCTAGCGTTAGCCCGTGAGTGTCACAATTATCACCGAGATCCAAACTGAGAGTGTGTGTTAAGTAAGATTTCGGTTTCTTTTCGTATTTAAAGTCCGGTTTTTATTTTAATTCAACGAGCGAAAACTAAAACAAACTAATTATTCGCGAAAAATAATGTAAAATAATGTGAATTTATTGAACGTATTAATAATTAAATTCAAATTTGACCGTTTTCTTTGGCAATTATTATTTCATAATGTTAGAATATCACATATTTAACGCCCCATTAAACATGGCCGGGCATTCACTCATTCGTCCTGACCCGATGATTCGTGAGCTAACGCTACGCTAGCCTCACGGCTCTGACGACCGAGAGCCATTGAAAGCGAATGAACTCTCGATTATTTGACGATGTTGGTGCCGACACCCTGGTGATCGGCAATGGGTATTGGATATGGCCACTGCTGTTAGGTTGCTGTTAAGTATAAGTGTTGACATGTTTACACTACGCTCATACGTTTACATGATCTGTTTCCTCGTTTTAATTCTATTACACTGACATTAAGGTATCAAAATCGCTACGCGACATTATTTCCATCCTCACCACTGAGGTGGTTGCCTGATCAGCCGGTGGCCGGCGGTATTTCCGAACCGTTGCGACCTTCAAGCCTTCAAAAAAAGAGCTTACTCCAACCTGAAAGCCGTCAACGCATTTGTGACTCCTCCAACACCAGAGTATTGTAGGTGTCTATATGGGCGACGGTCATCGCTTACCATCAAGCAAATCGTCTGCTCGATTGCCCCCTACAACATTAAAAAATAAACATAGCACAGACAATTAATCTTGAGATTAATTGAAGAGAGACTTGAGCAATATGCGCTTGAAAGAGAAAATGCTTTGAGCTTGCCTTATACACACATAGAGGAAGATCGTTCCATAAACGAATTGCTTGAGCAGTGAAGTATTTGTACAAGAAATAAGTGCTGTGAGAAGCAAGAGAGAGTTTGAAAAGCAGAGCAAAAATAGAAATTTGGATTTAGAATAGTCCGGTGTGGTTGGATTAAATAAAATTTTGAAAAGAGGATAAATAAGTTTTAAGGGCCTGCGTTCGCGTATAGGAAGTCATTTTAACTGACGGCGACACGCTGACACGTGATCATCTTTTCGGAGGTTTAAAAAAAATCGAATGCAGTTGTTAAGCAGCCGATCCAGCTTACTCAAAGACGGGTAATATTGAAGAAACATACCTACATCAGCAATCAATTATGGGCAACAGCAAAGTGTGAGCAAGGAGAGTATTTGTGCTAATCAGAAGAAAATGCATAAACCTGTAAAGCAATTTTAACGTATTTGCCACTTCACGACAAATGTCACCCCAAGTTAGACCGCTGTCAATGACTTAGAATGAAAATGAAGATAGGACATAAATCATTAAGTAAACTGGGATTTCACACTTTTGGTAGTGGAATAACATGGACATGATGCCACAATGAAGGAAAAACTAGAATATATTGAAAAATTAACAACATGAGTAATAACTGAGATAATACTGACCAGGCTGCTCGAAATTATTATTCAAAGTCCGTACGTCCATCCGTCCGTATGTCACAGGCATTTTACTCAAAAACTACAAGATGTAAGCCGCTACTTAGTTTGATGGTCAAATAATAAAAAAAAAATAGGAGGAACTCTATAGATGTAACCGAAACTGAAAAAAAAAATCAAACAAATGTCAATGTGTGGCACATACTTCAATAGATATTTTAAAATCATTTCGAGGTTTCCATATTTTTTTTTGATTAAGTGGATATTTTTGGAAATAATTGCTCCGAAAGTAGCATAAATTGTGTCCCCCACCTCTATTTTCCAAACGGTATGTCCAAAAATTATGAAAAAATTACAAAGATAAAGCTTGTTTGCAACATGATCACATGTACCATTTTTGAGTTATTGTATTGCCGAAAAACAGCGCTTCTCAACAAAAGAACGTAATTGCCGTGGAGATACGCTCTTTTGCTAGTGCACTTTTTCATATCGCATTTTTTTCATCTGTAGTGTGAATTTTTTCGTACGAACGGCTGCGGAACCCTACACTGACCATGGTTTGACATGTTCTTGGCCGGTGTTAGATTTAGTTTAGTTTTACTTTCGGCTTTTAGTGTAAATATATTTCGTTTTATGTACTATTTTAAGCGGTGATTTATAATTGTTTTTTGAAGCCTATTTTAGTGTGATCAACGGCATTGGATATAATTGATAAAAAAATTAGGATGTCGTCATCGGTGACTACAGGCAAGGAAAACAAATTTTTGAGGTACAGGGCAGGGCATTAATATAAGAAATGCTTTGAGCTTTAGTGGTAGGGTCCAAGTTGGATGGTTTAGCGAAGTATTATAAGGTAATTTCATCTGGACCGCAGGTGAATTTTAGGTAGGATCCTACCGAGCTTGGGCTCTTTAGAATCTCGATGAGTAGTTAACGGATGTTCACAGAAAAGTATATTAATAAAAGCTTTTCAGAAACATGCAATTTTTCCAAAATTTTGCAAGCTGCAACTGCACTGCAAAAGAATTCGGAACTATAAAAAGTAAAGTTAGTCGATACCGATGTCTCTCTTCCTCTTTAAAATTAAAACTCAAGAATGCCGAGCTCGAAAGCCGAGCTTAAAATTGCATGAAACGAGAGAGCGTTTCGTTTAAAGAATTATTTTCATTTACTTCCATCAGCAATCCTGGGCATTTTTCAAAAGCACTATTGTCATTAATGAATGTAGTTCGAGAGCTGATTTTAGTACAATTCAAAGTACATTACTAGTGGATTTTAAAGTTCATAAAGTAATATTACAAAAAAAAGCCATTTATAACATTTCTATTCACGTACAGGATCATGTTGTTATTTAAATAGCATACACTCTCCTCAGTTAACGATTACATAAATCGTTTAAAATTTCGAATTGGTATAGTTTCTGCTTAAATTTATTGGAAATTTAACTACATAAATTAATATCAAATAAGGCTTAAAAACTAAAAGTTGTTTGCTTTTTTTAACAGAGCGTAGAGTGAAACTGAATAAACGATTTAAACTGGTTTTTGAGATATTTCAAATAGGTTTAACTGGTTTTGCTACCTTAAAATCCAGTGATATACTCCTTAGTACTATAACAAGTAAGTGCAGGGTAACGGACAAATGCCTGATATTTATTGCTCACATTTTTCTTCGGCCTTGGCCAGACTGTAATTATTTTTAAAGCATTTTCGCGCTGCGTAAATGTGTCCTAAGGGGAAACGTCGTAAGTATGAAATGGTTTGAAACATAGTTAATGCGTTTAAGGGCGGCAAATATAGCTCTTAGAAGTGATATAAAAATAAACGATAAGGAAAAGTGTGTGCATAATTTTCTGTATAGGGTCTGTATTTTATACTCATTATGAAAGATATAACTTGAAATTCAAGAATTTTTCTTTTAATTGGTGCGCCTAAATAAATATATGTATATTATGGATCACACAAAGGAATGTACTTGTATTATAATCATCATTTCAGCCATAGGACATCCAAAGCTAGACGCAGGCCTCCTCAATAGATTTCCACATGAGTCTCGCATCCAGCGAGTCCCCGAAATCCTAATAAGGTTGTCCGACATCCTTGTGGGTAGCATTCGTATGCGGTTTCCACTCGAGAACATTTTGGCCTTAACAGTCATCGGTTCTTTGAAATATGTGCTCTGCCCATTTCCACTTCAGTTTGCTTACCCTGTTTGCTATGTCGGTGACCTTGGTTCATCTACGAATATCCTGATTTCTGATTTGATTTTCCTATATAATCGTATATAGGAAAATATATAGGTTCCTACATGCACGTCGGAGCTAAATTAGAAGTTTACGTTTCTACGGCAATGCTTTGCAGTAAGCTGCTTCCCTATAAGCAGTCTGATTACGCTCTACTTCGGTTCAGTGCCTTATTTAGGACATTACGTGACATAATTACCTTCAGTCACTGGCCTCTAAGTCTATTACAGACTATAAAAACAGAGCTATGAAAGAAGACAACGGTTTTCGTCTCTAAGTAAGTAAGTACGGGAACGGCACATGTGACCACAGGCTTGGCAGATATCTAAGTATACTACTCGTATTATAAAGGTGTTTAAATGAAATGCTTGTAGATAAATTGAAAACATTTTCAAAACATAAGTGATAATTATGGACTATTTCAATACCAATGAAATGTTTTTTTTTTGTATATCGTTACAAACAGATTTAATCTTTTTTTGGTTCAAGGGTAGCAGGGCATCTACAGATGGTCATAGGATACTTTATAAGCCGATAACGCCGAAGTAAAAAAGAGGGTTTTAATTTTTTTCTCTTGCGCGGACGAAGTTGTGGCCACGTTTTAATACGAGTGTATGAACGCCCTGCGCGCTGTGAACAATTACCGAGCTGATTGACTTTTGTCGCGTTTGGTTGCGAATGACCTGAAATCCTTCATCAAAGATTTTAAACCCATCCAATACCAAGTTCTGGTATTTGTCCCTCCTCCCAGTTATAGACATGAATGCAAAATGCTTGCATGTCCCGCTTAGTGCATTCTTTATGCTTGCAGCAACGGCCGACCAATGTTGCTTTTGGCGCTCGCCACCGCGCCAAGCATAACATGACGCGGCAATCGTGATAGCTGCAATTACCATAAAGGTTACCAATACGTGTATAAACATGGATACATAGACGCGTGTATTTTTTATAGAGGGTTTTGAGATATTCTTACAATTCGAAGTTAAAAAGAGAGAGATTGTTAGAGTTTGAAATCTCAATATGATACTTTGTATTTGTCGTATAAATAGTAATTTCGTATAGCTTGTAAAATTTTATTAAAGCAGAACCGTCAGTTAGCAAAATCTTCATATGAATATAAAACACAGGTTCAAAAATTGTATGCAAGTGTTCTTAATTTAGTCAGTATATTCATAATGGCTTGTAGACTAACAAACTAATTTAATTGATAGATTTTTATGATAGATTAGATTCCGCAAAATAATGACTTGATGTGACAGTAAATTATGCTTACACGCACAATATTATCATGCAGTTTCCACGAAAAATACGCATGCCAATACAATAAACCACCACTGTCTAGTTAGTAGTATCCTCGACACGTGTTTTGCCTCTCTACAAGGCATCATCAGGAGTTGCAGGTGATGTTAACGGTCTCGATGTGGGCCGGCATCAACCCGAGAAATATTTTAGAGTTCTTATGATATATGTGCATATGAGCACAAATTATTGTCACATCAAACCAAGACGCTTTTTCGCAGAAAAGCAACGGAACTATAATCCATTAGACTAGCAATCTATTATCAGGAACAAGCTAATTATAAAAAATATTGGTTTTCTGTTGATTTTTTGATGGGCAAAATACTCTTGCGTGTGAAACCGTCGAAAAAGCTGTTTCCTAAAATTTCAAAGACTTCGATAATAGTTCCGCCCTGATCACCAATCAGTACCCCGATTTCCGTAAAGGATGGAATGAACCGACGATTCACACCCGCATGGACCGCCTTTGAAATATTGATGACGGAGAATCCCTGAGGACCGATTATTCCAGCCAAATCTCAACTCGATACTCACAACGAAGGACGCCGATGATAAAGTTCATTTCTGCATGCTCTGGAAGCATTGTAATGATTTGGAGAGTTTTAAATGACTGAAGTTAAAATTTAATATGTGTAGAAGGTAAATAAATGTAAAATCAAAGTAACATTTGCATACTATACATAAATTACCTCTCGAACCATTTTTTTTGGTACGTATTTGTTCCTAAACATAAGGCAGGTTCAGGGCAGAGCATGATACTAGAATGTTACTTAGGTACCTAAGACATACATTATGGATATTCCATAAGACACGATAATGCATCGAATAATACCTTTCCGACACGTTCAAGGAGTTCATATTGTTTATCTATTTTACCAGCACGTGTTTGTCGGTTATAGATTTTTGTCAAAACAATTCTTACGGTAGGTATTGGCAGTCACTTTCTGTTCACTGCCGTTATTTGGTGTAAAATTCGAAATGGCCAGTGTAACATTGAGTTTTACTGACACTGGGGATGAATTGTGTGTAAATATGATTTATTTAATTAGCGTTGATAATTATTTCTAGTACCGTAGGTCGCGTTA
Source organism: Hedya salicella (assembly GCA_905404275.2). NCBI lineage: Eukaryota > Metazoa > Arthropoda > Insecta > Lepidoptera > Tortricidae > Hedya > Hedya salicella. Next base: position 4,024,025 of record FR990101.1, on the reverse strand, counting down.
CGTGAAAGGTTATTATAGTAATTTAAAAATAGTTTTTTCAAGTCCCTTTTTTCCAGTGAATCTCATAAGTTAACTTTGCATTCACATGTTTTAACAAAAGGCAACTTAGATATTCAAATCAATGATATATTACTATGCAAACTCCTTTAATTAACCAAACTACCGATGTTTCTAGTACGTAGCTCAGACAGGAAATAGAGGACTCTCTAAGCTGGACGATTTCATAATTGGTTTAGTTCTGTAACGCGACGCTTTGACTGGCTACTTCGACCCATTTACTCAGCAAATGCATGTAGATTTGTATACTTTGACGTCGAATTCACGGGGTCATCTTTATTGACGAGATTATTTTGTTAAACCAATGGTTATCTTCTCTATAATTTGTCAATTGTCTTCTTTATCGTTATCTTCATGTTTTACATTTTTGGAGACAAATTATTGACTCACTATTATTTTGGCTACACGAGTATATTCCATTACAAGTGAATGTAGTCTGTGAAGAAGTACCCTTAGCTTCTCTTTATTAACAACGTACCAGGTTTTATGCATCCTATTTTTTTATTACGTGTCAATGTTACCCTAATACTAACACTTTGCGGTCTTGCTTTTCTGTATGTAAATTACAGGGCTCGTTATTCAACTGTAATTTTCTGGTGTTTTGGCCATTAAACCAATTGCTGATTACTTTCTATTTACTGGCCAAACCTTCCATTTTCTTATGTGGTGAAGCCAAAGTAGTCTTCTTTTTGAAATGAGTTGATCCGCCAAGGAACCAAGATTGTCGACAAAGCTCAAAAAGTTGCTAACCGATGGCCGGTAGGGCAGAAAGAATTTTGAGAGGCGACCGTGTTTAAGACGACGCAGCGTGCCCTCAAAAAAAGTGGACCGATGATGTGGTGAAGATTACGGGAAACCGTTAGATGAAAGCGGTGGCACACGACCAGTCGTGACGGAAACTCTTGGGCGAGGCCTTTGTCCAACAGTTGACGTACTTGGGCTCATATGATTATGATATCTTCTTTTTTATCCCGTGTTTAATCACTTTTCTTGTGAGTCGTCAAGAGGTCAATATTACATTCTGTAAGCTTCTTTGTATTAGGGTCAGATATATATCCTAAGGTCTACTATCGCGTCTTCTCGGGACAGAATATATGTTAAGAGGCTTCCTTATCATAATGGTCTTCAGATCGTCTCAGAACATAGTCATACCTGGGTAGTCTGGTTTTACTCAGTTAATCAGGCATTGGCATACTTCAAGACTGCTACGTATGAAATTATTAGGTACTTAGACCATACAAGCAATACCTGTGAACCGACACAACAGCCTCATTTCAATGGTTTGGTTTTACCGATTATTTTAAATGCTTTCTCGAAAACCCTAAAAAAGTCCTTGATATTTTTACAAGCTGCAAGGATGAGATATATTCTTCTCTCTCTCATCAACTGTTTTTAACCCCGGCAGAAAAAAGAGGGGCGTACGTTCGACGCGTGTCTGTGTATGTATGTGGCTTAATAACTCTAGAACGGATGGATTAAAATTATTTTTTTGTTTTATATGAAAAACATATTTTGTGTTTCTGTGTCTTTAATGTGGAAAAAAAAATATGTTCTCATAGATATTGCTAAGGTTAATAATACCTTCGGAAATAAAAAGGTACGGGGATCAAATCGGATGGATAAATTCGAAGCGCACAGCGTAGTGCTCGCTGGTGGAGAGGTTGACACGTTGAACGCGTAATCCAAAGGTACCAGGTCGAATCCTGGTACGACTGCGTGCGAGAGCAATCGTGTTTTTCATTGCGCTTTGATCTTTGTTTATCACATTAGTTTTTTGTGTTTGACGTGGGTTCATAGTGACTTCACCTAACTTTATTTTGTATCGTTAAAAAAATCGGCTTAGTGATAAAAAAAACTAAACGTTTCATTGGTTTCTAATCGATTCATAGATTACTTGTTTCTGGTCGTTGAACAACTTCCACTGTATGACGGTCACAAAATAAATAATTTCTCGCTCAGATTGTTGTAGATGCCAATATCACAGACACTATTTTAGTTTCACTATCACTAGTCTCACAACAATCGCCTCCCCACCCTCCCCTAAGCTAGCACAATATTTACAATATAAAGGGTGTTCACATTCGTGCATATTGAATTTGCTCGAACATGCAACACTCGCCAACCTTTCACGCCTTCTGAACTAAAACCATCGACACTCGGTACGTTTGGTACGTCACGTGTCGCTATAAGAAGTATTGGCAGTGCTACTAACATTACACTTTCATGGCTAGATTTACCGTTTTAATATCAATATTTTACATTTAACACTTAGACAGTATATTTTAACTTTTTTTTCTGAATCTGTTAATTTAACGGCTAATTTTACCGGGTAAGGTTTGATTGTAACACAACGACCATAATAGAAAACTGAACTAATGAATAAGTTCATCAACCGGTGTCGAAAGATCACGAGAACTTTATCCAGAAGGAAGCTATAATCTTTCTTCACCGATTCACAGCCCATTATGGCCGCTGTGACAAGTGACCCCTACTCATATTAATCTAAGTATGTAACCTAACCTAACTTATACCTACAAAGTTGCAAAACGTACAGTCAGGGAATTTAATTTATATACCATTTCGTACCTTGTCACCGTCAAAATCAATTTAAAAGCTGATAGTGATTCCATATCAATGTCACTACGACAAGGTACGAAAAAATTAAATTCCTTGACTGTACATGCGTAACAATCATCCAAGAAAGCATCTGTTTGCTTATAATACGTCATTATTTACGACATAAAAATAAATTATCCGTAGATTCTATTAAGTCTGCCTACCTACCTATCTTAAACTTAGTGTTCCCAATTGTGGTCGTTATTTACTTCACATCATACAATTTCGTAAATCATTTTAGCTCTAACTTAATTTTGGAATTGGCAACGCACGTGACTGCTGGTCTAATCGTCTATAGTCACGAGCAATATTTACCAGCGTCTGTTTTGATTTTATTCCAAATGCATGAGTTTTTGACAAACTACTCTCGACTTTCGGTGAATGGGAATTCTACTACAGAATTGGTTTGAGCTGTGTAAGTTTGATTGAAATTGTTTTTCACTTTGAATTTAGGGTTGTAATTTTGATCGCGACTTACTTAGGGTAGCATGAGCCCAGTAACGGAAATGCCACTCTTCTCTACACCACAGCTACAACATTAACATTATACTTTACCCAAATGTTTATATATCAATGGTGCTAAATTAGCTTAGCGTCCACTAAATAATAAACGCTTGGTCAATGGCAAAATTATCTACCGCTTCAACAATTCCACCCATTGGGGGGTTTTCACAATAAATTGCGCCCGTACCGTCGGCGTAATTGGCAGGTGACCGGTGCGATTATTCAATCTAGGCATTGATGAATTTAACATGGACGCGTGCGTTTACGTTACGTGATTTTATTGTTCGAAATTTCGCGTGGTTTGAGATTAGATGTGTAATGGATGGACTTCATGGTACCTAAGTGGGGAAATTAATTGTAGTTTTAGGATATTTTTAGGTTGAATAAATACATCAGCCTCTGAAAGGAAAAGTGTGCCCGCGGCAAAGAAAACTCCAAAACAATAAAATGTAAGAGCGATTAAAATTCTAAATTACGATCCATCATAGATTTGTGTTTATTTTGATATTTTTAGTTAAGCTTTCTAAGTCCTCTTGAACTGATATTATTAGAACATCAAAGTTTTGATTGTGTTCAGTTCATCATCGTCAAATGACGTCCACTGCCAGCAGTCCAGACATAAATACCTCTATATAAATCTTATATTATCCTTTAATTTGTTGCTGTATTTCAAACCTACAAAACTGTTTAAATATAAGTAGTGCTGTACTTGCTTGTTCTGAACGCCATGGCTCCAATAACGCAAATAATTATTGCTTTAGTAAAAACATTTACATGGGTGTATTGTCTGCAACAGTCAACAGTAACTGCCTGTCAACCGCTCTTTGGCCGATTGTACATAAATAAGCGCTCAAATATTTGGACAATATTCTTAACAGTCTTAACGTACGAGTACATCACCTTTTTTCGTGTTCTTCATTCCTAATCTTATAATGCAATAAATAGCAAACGGGCATATAAGCTGCCTGATTGATAAGTGGTCATAGTCGCCGCATGTTATGACTCCTAGAGACCATATACATCTCTAAGAAATTTAGATTTAATAATAATTATGTTTAATGTATTATTCACTTTGACCCCTAAGAGACCTTAAACATCTCAGTAGAATTCAGTCAAATTATTATATTTAATTTCATCACATGTTGTGACGCCTAGAGACCTTATACATCTCTGAAAAAAAAAATAGTTTATATTTTATATTAACATTGATCTGGAGAATTTGTACATCTCCTCCGCGTGTATCAATTATAAATTAGTTATAACACAATTGTAAAAGTTTTAAGTATAATTAAGACAATATTGTAATAGTTAATTGGTACACGCATATTAATTGTTTTATATACTCTGACATTTAGAATTTTATTCTAGACACATTCTAGATTTACTGATTATTTTAATTTTTAAAATGATGATTTTATCAATAATAAGTAAGTATTATACTTAAGTTAAATGATCTGATTAGGTTTTTCTGGGTTTCCCTAATCCTTGCAACAAATGTTGGATCATATTGTATGTTTCCCAGCAAAGACTTCTCTCATTGTAACTGACAATTCGAAAGTGTTTGTATCTAAACCTACTTGAATAAAGGATATTTTGATTTAATTTGATTTGATTTGATTTGATATGAGTGAATACCAGAGGAGTCACACATTGCCATTGCCAACCTTTGCTCATTTCACAACTTGCAAGTTTGCTATGCCCGTCTTTTTTTGGGATGCCAAGCATCCAGATAGTAGGGATGTACTTTATTTCATTTATTATTTTTATTTTCATTATCATTACTGAAGGAAGTGTCCGTTCTGTAACAGTTTGACAGAGCTGTTGAAGAGATGTATCTATGTCTCTTTATTTTCAGCTTTTCTTAGGGCAGTGATGATAGTATGACTGGTCAGACCAGAGGGTAAGTTATCGTCAGGCATCAAAAAATTGTTAGCATTTTCGATGCAGGCATCGCAGTATTGCGCCATAGATGTGGAAACTATTCCGGACACTAACTATGGCACTCTAGTACGATGCCTGCTCTGAAAATGCTACCTACGATGTCTGGTGATTGCGCATGTAGTCTTTTACCAACTACTTTCTGAAATACAATTAGGTAGCTTATTGAAGCTATTGGACTGTCTTCGGGTAACATGGCCAAAGCACCCTAAGAACTAATAAGTATCAATTGTTGAGAGCCTAGTGTGAATTTAATTATTTCACTTAGGAGGTAAGTCAAATAAATTTTAAGTTACGGGACGCGGAGGTCGAAAGTGGTCCGAAAGGTTCGTGTAATATTACCCCCGGCCGGTGTGTCTTCGTTTTGCTTTTGCGAACATATCTGTCACACTGCCTCGTGTCTGAATAATGCAAGTATTTCTAAACGGACATGTATAAAATTGACTCTCGAACCGTTTTAAACACTAGAAGGAAACTTCTCAGATACTCCTTAAAAACTTACGGATTCTCGCAAAGATTCATTTAAATGAAAAAGGAAGTTCAGAAACTATTGATTGCGTTTCACAGACGGCGGGTGAAAGAAAACTTTCTTCTATTTAAATAAGATTGAATAATTTCATTTATGAACGATCTCTTTGTGACCTGTTATTGGAAATCTAGATGATGGGATCACTTTTCTATTCAATATTATCTTTGGGTAAAGGCATTTTTTGTCTAGTGATTATAAATTAAAATTTAATATTAAGAACAAAGAAAAGTTTTTATTGCTTTAGGCTTTATGAACCGTTCAAAGGACGAGGAGAATTACTACCATTAACTTCTTATGCTGAACCAAATCCAGTATAGCTTCATGTGTTTTACATTACAAATAATTCTATATATATATAGTACTCTACGGCTGTCAAGCATTTGCGTTACAAAAGGATCCGATGAAAAATGTTTGTCATACTTTCTCCATACCTTCTGTGTTGAAGTATATGGTACAATATTTGCAACGCAAATTCTATGAATTTTAATTTAATATTTGATTTATTTTAAATTCACAAAAATCGTAAACGCTGATTGTTGTTCCCTATAATTTTGGAAATATTTTTAACAACCACATTGCATAGTTATATTTAATTTAATCTCTCCTCTCCAACTCCTCATATCCTTATTTATACTGTTATAAAGGGTCAAAATGAAATGCCTGTACATTGAAGATATTTTAAAGAAAATTATTGTAACGGACCATTTGAAGGTTACCCAATGGAAATATATATATATTTTAGTTTTTTGGTATGTTTGTATGTGTCGTTGCGACTTGACCACGTCAAATCGGCCAAACGTATTTCAACTTTTTTTGGTACACGCGTAGCTCGGTATCTCCAGATGGTTATAAGATACTTTTAACCCGACTACGCTGAAGAAAAAAAGAGAGTTATGATTTTTTTCTCCTCGCGGGCACCTTCTAGTAATATCATAAACGTAAAAGTTTGTGCTGATGTATGTATGTACATTCCCCGTTATTTTTAAAAAGTACTTAACAGAGCCCAACGAAACTTTCCAGTAATATTGTTTAAACATCAGAATAACACATAGGCTATAAATTGCATCTCTATGCGGACGAAGTCGCAGGCAATGGCTAGTAATAAATTGTCGAAAATATTTTTTTCGTTATCATTTCTTTAATAATCTAACCAATTCAATCGGCTGAGGTTAAAAGTAATTCTGTTTTCCTTTGAGAGAGATACCACTCAACTCAAATTAATAAATATATATTTAATGTTGCCATGTTTTTTTTTTTACTTCGTATTCTTACTGTTCTGTCTTAGAACTACATTATGGTTTACTTTCCTATTTTCTTTGTATTTATGTGTTCTACTTAAGATATATTCCTAGCCTGTGACGATACACTATTTGACTAAATATTTCTTTTATGCTTATACAAATGCGGCGGCGGATGCCGAGTGGCGTGTGTTCTAGTTCACATTAATCGAATGATCCACTTATTCTAATCGTATTTAACTTAGACAGTTCACAACATCAATTCCGCCTTTGTGTCTCAGAAAAGAGAGATCAGAATCATATGGTTAGGATACCTCAGACGACGTTGTGTAAGACCTATTTTTCTGAATTAGAAATTCTTACGGCCCCAGTATATGTATAACAATATTATATATACTCATTCTGAGTGATTTAATAAAATATATTTACTGTAGTAAAGTGCCGGAAGAAATACAAAAGCACCTGGATACAAGAAAAAAGGACTTCCACATGTGATAGATGCCAAAGTAATTTCTTTACTTTTTTTTGTTTTTGTTAATACGTCTGAATAAATTTATTTTCTTTCTTTCTTTCATTCTTCCAAAGTTAAGGTTGTTAAGCACTCTTCGGGTTATCAGGCTATTGCTCTCTTTAATACTTAGATTACCGTTGGAATTAGAGTAAGTTACGATTGCGAGCATATTTGAAAGGAAACTGAGATGTTTTTTGCTCAAGAGGTGTATCTAGACAGTTTAGGAGTTTTGTCAGCATAAAAATGCTAACTGCTGAACAGGTACTTAATATTTAATTGAACTAAAATTGTACTTTATAATTTATTGAATTATTTCCAACAGCATCATGCGGGCGTTAGCGGATAGGCGGGACTCCCCACTGCTGCAGAGATGGTCAAAGCTCCATGCTATTATAAAACAAAACCTGTGCCATGAGATATTTTATAAATACTAACACTAGCGTATAAGTCTATACCTAACTAAAAAGTATGGATCTTGTCCGAAATAAAATGATCATTATATTATTATTATTTGGTAAAGTGGACGTTTTCATTGGTTCTTATTAATTGTTTTTTTAATTGACAGTTATTATTTGTACTTATTATTATATTGTACGTTTGTTAATTGATATCTAGATCCAGAACGCCCTAAGATGTTCGGCAGCTCTTCATAAAATACTAACGTCCAAGCTTATCAGCAGAAGAACCAAGATCAGAGTCTACAAAACTGTTAAAAGACCGATTTTGATATATGGATGCGAAGCTTGGACGCTGACCCTGAAAGAGGAGAATAGACTCTTAGTGGCAGAAAGAAAGATTTTCAGGAAGATTCTAGGACCCGCAAAGACGGGTGACGGAAATTGAAGAGTCCGAAAGAACGTGGAAATTGAAGAGCTAGTGCCTGAGCCCAATGTAATTGGCGAAAGCAAGTCTGCGCGACTTCACTGGCTCGGCCACATAGAAAGAATGGAAGAGAATCGTGTGTCCAGAAGAGTACCTTGGACGTCCTATTGGACGACGTCCGGTCGGGCGACCGAGATATCGCTGGATCGACGAAGTCCAGAAAGACTTGTACCAGCTTCAAGGGGCCGAATTCGATTGGCGACAAGCAACACAAGATAGAGTAGGATGGCGTAGCTTGGTGTCGGAGGCCAAGATCCACCTCGGGTCACTGAGTCAGCTTAGTAAGTAAGTAAGTAAATACGTTCCTTAATTTTAATTTCTTGACTTTATGTAACGAGTGGCAAAAGGGCAGACGAGCCACCTGATGGAAAGTAGTCATCGTCGCCCATGGATATGTGCAACACCGGAGGAATTGCCCATATTTTGCCAACCTTTGAGAGCCCTGTTAACTCGCTTCTTGAAGAATCCCATGTTATAGCGCTCTGGAAATACCTCAGGGGGAAGGTTATTCCACAACTTACAAGTGCGTGGTAAAAATGAGCGTGATGCCCGTTTATTTTTCGGATGCCAAGCATCCAGATAGTGGGGATTTACTTTGTTTCTGAGGCGGGAGGTGCGATGATAGAAACGTGACGGTGGCACCAACTCAAAAAGCTCTTCAGAACATTCCCCATTGTACAAACGGTAGAACAAACACAGAGAGCCAACATCTCTCCGGAAGCTAAGTGGTTCTAGGCTGTCTGTCAGTTCGGGATCATCGACAATACGAACTGCCCTACGTTGGATAGAGTCCAAGGGGAGAAGTTGATATTGGGGCGCTCCGGCCCAGAGATGAGAGCAGTACTCCATATGGGGTCGAACCTGAGCTTTGTAGAGTAAAAACCGGTGACTCGGTGTGAAGTACTGTCTCGCTCTGTTGATCACCCCGAGCTTTTAAGAAGCTTTGGCTTTGTTCTCCAGGTGGCCTCGAAATTGGACTTCATTCGTAATGTCGACACCGAGTATCCCGATACTTTTGGAGATGGTAAGAGGAATGCTCTGAAACTTTGGCGCTAAAACGAATGGTTTTTTCTTTGCGGAGAACGCGCAGACTTGTGACTTATGACTTAAGATTATTAAACATGTGATAGTTGAAACAATTGTGGTTGTTATTCATTTTAATTTGGTTTTTATTCATAAGATTGTAACTAATGGAACAGCAATAGCTAAAAGACTAATATAATTTATGATATTAGACTAGAAAAATTAAACAGATCAAGGTTTTGTAAGTTTTATAAATTATGATCAACCGAAAAGGTTCCACTGCTTTTAACGTTTTTAGAATAATTTGTTATTTCAATAAAGCCAACAACAGCAGACCTCAAACTAACCTAACGTTTGACTATAATGTATGTCAACATTACTCTTATCAATGTTTTATTTTCGACAACTCATAGCTCAGTTGGTTGCAAAACGGCCTACCTTGCTTGCCGTCCCAGGTTCAAATCCCGGCCAGGTCAAGTGTTTGTATGATGACCAAGAATGTTTGTTCCTGGGTCTTGGCTGTTTTCTATGTATTTAAATATTATAATTTATCTATATATATTATTTATAACGTCGCCTGGTGCCTATAGTACAAACTTTGCTTATTTTGGGACTAGGTCGATTTGTGTAAGATTGTCCCTGATATTTATTATATTAGCTTTTATTTTTTTTTATTTTTTGAGGAAAGATTAAAAAAGAAATTTGTTTTATCCTTGTCAATTTTGCGCGTTACTCAAGTATATATTTTTCTTTTTCTTTTATCGACCTATCTTTAAAGAAATGTATGTTCACGCATCACTTCGGAATGGCTCTACATTGTCACTGTCTGGACAAGATTTGTATGTAATAAAATATACTAAAAAATCCAAGGATTTTTTTTGGTTTGAAAATGACAATATAAGTAAGAGATTCAGGTCTCATTTTCTTCTTTAGCGCACCCATGCGTAACCGGGGCGAGTAGTTAGTTTACGCATAGTTTGAATTAAATACGTACTATAAAGACTATTGACTTTTTCCTAGTTTCTGAGACCAAGACAATGATAGCGTAACTTTGTAACTCAAGCGTGAAGTTTGCTGGAGTTAAGTTTTCTTTGATACTTACCCTTTGATAATGTTTTAAAGAGGTTTATAGCACGGCTCTGATTACAAACACAATGAATGTTATTATATAGCGGTTTCTTGTTAGATCTTTAATAAATTACGTGTCAAAGGTGTAGATAATTACAACTTAATAATACTGCTAATAGCCCATAAAATTTTCCTATATCCTTCCCAGAATCTCAAACTATCTTCGTACAAACTTTCATGTAAATCTATTCAGTGGTTTAAGCGTGAAAAGGAACTGACTGCCAGAGTTACTTTCGCGTTTATAATATTAGTAAGGAAGCTGATCCTACCAGCTGTTCCCAGGACCCTACCTGGCTAGCGTTGCAGGAGCGGAGTCTATTGGAGCGGACTTGGAGCGAACTCCAGCGTGAAACTCAAGACCTACCGGATTGGCGACGCATTGAGGACACCCTCCGCCTCACCTATACTAGGGGATACACAGGACATTAAATTATTTAGTGAATTAAGCTGTCCACTTTACTCGTAGTTAATTATTTTTAGAGTCCAGACTTATAACGTGTAGATTACATACTCTTTACACGCAGCTGTAAGATACCCCTTCACATTGTTCGTTTGAGAGCATTACAAGTATCCTTCACTTAACATTCGGCTAAACAAACAATGGAAGTTCGCCTTCTTATTTTACTATCCGACATAACCCCGACACTGCATTAAGCGTTAAAACATCAGTCGGACGCAGTTGGCCCACTTGGCGTAGGGTTGGCTCGTAGATAAACTTTTTGCGTATTTTTTTATTTTATCTTTTCATGAGTCATGTTTAGCAAATAATTATTCTACCGTTAAATCCCTTCTAAAATGCAGGGGCACAACTATGATATAAATTATCATATAAATTATTATAAAGGTTGATATTTGGAATGTATAACTATATTTTAATGTGTTGCTGTGCATATTACAAGTTTAGGCGCCAACTACTAAAACTTAACACGTAGTTAATAGTACTACATTCTACAAATACGTATAACTATACCAACTCAACATAAGTTTTCAGCACAACATCTCAAAATCCGTTTCTGCTCCTTAGGAAAAAAATCGGGAAAACAAGGGATCGCGCAAGTCGCATTTTGATGTTTCTTGAGATTCCACGGTTTGCCATACCGGAATACCATGGGCAGCAAGGTGCACCAATCAGTCAATACTATCAGAGCTGTTTCGGCCATATTATGAGGAAGGGAGACGAAATTTTGGAGAAGTTAATCATGTTGGTAGTACTGAAGGCTCACGATTACGTGGCCGATCCTCAGCACGATGGACTGACTAGCTTAAAGGCGAGGAATCGTCCCAAAAGTTTCATGATATGGTGAGAAATGCGATGGACAGGAATCGATGCCGGGCGTGAATTCGTGCCACCACCAATCATGGTCATCAGGCATGATGAATTACGACCAAGAAGAAGATACCAACTCAATGGCTTGGACTATAGTTGTGTGATTTTGGTCTATAGTTTTACTATCTTTTTTACTATGTGGTATAAATATGTAAACGAGCAAGTGTATGTGTATAAAATACATTTTCACTTCTCCTGCTCAAAAAGTACGCCATATTAGCTTCGCGAAGCGAGACTAAAATATTACATTTAGCCCCTAGGGTTTAAAAGAAAGTCATATAGTTAACCCCATAAAAAATTCTATGAAACTGAAAAAAAAAAACTTGCGGCCAGCTACATAGTAGTTACGAATAATTAAAAACAAACAAACCAACCTGATCAGATTGGCCAAAATTTCTGATTGAATTGCTCAATAATGTACATTACAATTTTTATGAAATATACAATTTTAATGTAAAGTCTTTTTTATTTTCTCGCAGTCAAAGTGAAAAGCAGAGTGTTTTACACATGGCTAAAAGCCATCATGATACTCAGACATATTTGTCCTCGCTCACTTCGTGAGCTCGTCCAAATAATCACTTCGTGTCATCATGGCTCATTTTAGCCCCTAGTCAAACAATCTACTATTGTTTGTCATGGAATAGGTAAGCTAGCAATGGTGAATGAACTCTTAGCTCCGTGGATTAATGATTTAATATCCGCCTGCTTACTATAACTATTTACTTTGACTGGCACTTGATTCACTCACAAGATTTTTGAGGATTCATACCCTTAAGAATTTTACATTACATTAAAGTTTGTATGAAACTCCCATTGAGCAAACAGGTATATTAAATTGTATGATGACGATGATATCTGCTTAAACATACCTGTATACTTAATATTACAATCGCATGTGTGTATGAACTAAGCTAGAAAGCTAGTAACTTCAACTGCTTGACTCATACTCCAAATAGCAGCACAGGCAAAGGATTCGCACGTCGAGTCAAAATTCTAACTAAACAACTTTAGATGCCAATGAAAGATTGTACATATATAATCGATATGTAGAACATAAAAATATAAAAGCATAAGTTTTAATGGATATTGGGCGTTTGACCTTGGTATTATCTGATGGAACGTAAAATAGCTAAACAGAACTTTGATACAGATAATTTTAACACCAGAATGTGGGCTTACAAATGCTAGTTTTTGATAAACTTGTCTCAATTCACCCCAACCCTACTCACGTGTAATCCTAAAAGGGGTAATATTTTAACAGAAAATAGCCGCTCCCACCGCACTCAAGTATTTACCACGGCCATTAGCGCGTAGTGCTTTGACCATAACGACAATGCTGAGGTCGAATAAAGCGGCCATTGGGGCATTAATGTGACGCATGTATGTTAATTTCATTTGGGAATACCTACGAAACTATCTTGAGACGCTTTGTAAGGGATAGTAAAATCTTACAATTTAAAATATTATATTTTGAAATAATTTTATCTGGAAAAGTATCATAGCGTTTTGACCGAAACAACAAGGCTGGGGTCGCAAAACGACGGGTATTAATGTGCTTCTATGTTAATTTCACTTCAGAATATTCAAGAAACTGTCTTGAGACACCTTTTATCTATTTGTTATGGATAGTGTTTTACAATTTAATATAATATAATATATTAAACGTCTCTACATATATTCATAAAATAATAATGATACGGACTATATGATACGTCACTGATCGAATTGCAATATATATATATTTTTTAATGCAAGTATTTGACGATTCTATCTCCTTAGCCTTCGTAGAGTAATGTAAACAGGACTTATACAGCAGCATCGTTGGAGCAGCAAGACGCAGCAAGTGCTTGAGTCCAGATGGTGCTATACGGCACTGATTCCGGCAGGCTAGCTTCTTAATTTCAACCTTAATGAAGGCATTCTTGTCGCACCTGCACTCTCTTGCTGCCGTAATAATAGCCTATTACTTACATATAACTTTGCTGGAATTTACCACACAACAGTTTGATCATAATAACAGTACTAAAGTCAAATGCTATGCCTCATGGAATATTACAAGTAACATGATGCATCTACTTATATTATTTTATCTACAGACCTCTGTTGTGTTCGTTTTGAAGCCTAAGAACGCAAAGACATTTCAAATGAGAAGTAAACATAATTATGTATTAACAGCCACGTATTTAAGCGTTAGTTGTGATGACTGATATCTTAATAGTCACTTCTCTGACGTAATATTTATATTTCTATTTGTTTTTGACGTTTGGAGACACTTTGCAGCTCCAAAACATTATGCGTTGTCCATGGATACCTTTTATATCTCCAAATTTAAAGTTTTGACCACGGAGACTCTCTACAACTCCATTAAACTTATTTTATATAAACTGTTTTTTTTTAATAGACTAATAGCGTTCCGTTGTTGGGCAAAGGCCTCTTCTTCAAATCTCCACAACTCCTTATTACCGGCTGTCTCCGGCCAATCGTCTAGGAACGCATCTAGACCCCTGTCGTCGCCGCCTTTCCTGTAGTACCCACTGGGTGACTATATAAGCCCAGCTGTCCGGGTGCATATACGGCTTACGTGGCCGGCTCAGTCCCACTTGAGTTTAGCGGTTTTTGCTCCAAACGTCCGCTACGCCGGTTTGGTAGCGTAGCGTGGTGTTCCGGACATGATCCGTCCTTTTAACACCCAAAATGCTATTCTCCATTGCGCGTTGTCAAACTTTCTTAATAACCAAACGGTGCAAAAATATCTTATCCCTTAAAAAGTAGTTTAGTAGTCTTTGTTATTTTAAATATTAGTAATGAGGTAGTCTGGAAGTTTTTCTTTGCAGTATTTCTTTTCTCCTCAGTACGCCTCATTTGTGAAATGCTGCTTGGTAAATTATTAAAATAAAATATTTAAGTCCTTCTGGCACATGTGTTAACTGTCTTTACAGATAAGGCCTACCTGGCATGTATGGTACACCTTTATTTGTTTTCCCAAAGTGGGCAGTTTGCACAAATCGTAACTTTGACACAGGAAAATATATGTTTTCTCAGTCAACCCGTGACCATGGAGAGCTGAAAAGCTTCTGAAACGTCGGGAACTCAAATCAGATAATATACGCGATATAAACTGTTAAATTGTTTTATTTAAATGATTAGTAATCGCGGAAACAGAGGAAAATATTATAGAAGATATATTTTTTAAATAAGTGAAACGCTCTTTTTGAAGCTCACTGAATACAAAAAACCTTTTTTTTTGTATGTCTGTGTGTGTTGTTGCGTCTTCATCACATCAAAATAGCTTAACGGGTTTCTACTAATATTGGTTACACGGGTAGCTGGGTATCAATAGATGGTTATAGGATACTTTTGCCCGACTATGCTAAAGTAAAAAGAGGGTTTGAGGGATTTGCGCTCCGGAAAAGAAGTTGCTAGCACCTTCTAGTTTTTACTAAGCCTTATCCACAGCAACCTGAAAAAAAATCCCAACTGCAAAATATTATAGCTTATGTCACTCTAAAACCAAGGTGAATCAAATGACACCTCATTAAGTCAACATTCGCCAAACCGTTTAGAGCGTGCCAAAGAAATAAATATACAGACTTTCTCGCATACATTTTTACATATATTTACTCGAAAAACATAACCCTTCTTTTGACTCTATTGGGTAAAAATAGCTTACTTTTAATCATAATACAAAAGAAAACAATGCTTATAAATACCTCTACCCAATGAAACCTAGCCAACCAATTTAACACTAACCCGTAACAATAACGGCGATGTTTCTTGCATTATTAATATTAATGGTGTGGCCTGGAATCCCGGTCTAGACTGTAAATTTGCCTGAGATATATGGTAATAAGGCTGTGCGTAGCCGACGTCTTGGCGGTACGTTAATTTGTTAAAAACACTTGCTCTCACGCAAGCAAGCCCTTACCGCAAATGTAAGTAAGAAGCTTTTGCAAAAGACATGCTGCGTTTTTATAAGGTACTAGTAGTTTTTTATCATGTACGTTATGTATGTAGTTTTATATTGTGGTACAAAATTCATTTATATTTGATAAAATTATATAATTTACTTTACGGCATTACATTTTAGATTAATCTATCAAATATTGTAAAAAAAGTGAAACGGGTTGTTGGAAGGCACTGAATAGAAAAATGATTATTTATTTTATGTTATGCATGTGTTTGTATCATTATCACATCTAAACGGCTAAAAATAGTTCAAATACATTTGGTACTTGGTACGCGGGTAGCTGGGTATCCACGGATGGTTGATGGATACTTTACTTGAACTACACTAACGGAACAAACGTTAGTTATGACTTTTTTCTCATCCGCGAACATAGTTGCGGGCACTTTCTGGTTAGACTATAGGATTATTGGTACAGTCGTCTATAGTGATATATATAATCTTTTGGACTTTAATACGATGCAATAGGATGAAAAAGTAATAACATCTCTTTGTAATCTACTATTATTTACGTTATCATCAGTTTCCTATATGTGAAGAGAAGGATCATCTGCACAACTGTGACACGCGACTATTTGTCGTGCGACAAAGATTGCCTGTCTCTTTCCTTTCGATACAATGCGAGTAAGACGGGTATGTCGCACGAGTCGCACGACTAGCGTAGTCGCGAAGGGTTGTGCTAGACCGGCAGCTTAAATGAAATGCCCATTATTTCTTGCACAGCACCTCACACCAAAATCACTTGTATTTGTTAATTTTTAAGCCCATTTATTCTACTAGGCCATTCATTCAACAATTCACGTCCAATTATCGGTTCTTCTTTGTTCTTTCCTCGAATAAATGTTTATTTATTTATTTACAAATGTGTTTACATAACTTTACAGAATCCAGAACGCCATGAAACTTAAACTTAGTAAATAACGTTCATACAAATTTTCACACAGAGTATTGGAAATTACGTTACACTCTTACATTTTACAGTAGTAGGCCTAATATCCATCACTTCGCAGAGTCTCAGGCATTAACTTCTTACAGGCGTCCATCGCCACGCAAACAGATCACACTCTGGTGCCAATGTGAAGATTATTGAAGCCAATATTCATCAACGTGAGTTCTACCGCTTCATCCTTTAGATTATGTCACCCCACAAGAGGCAACCTGGAGGAGTGGGCGATCGTCACGTCCCCAGGCTACGTGAGCGGCAAGCCTCGCCAGAATTATATGGAGATACCGCATGGGATGTATATTTTATAATCCGTCGAAGTTAACAGGGTCGGAATATTAGAATACGACATATGAATATGTGGGCGCGATTTGGTTCATAAATTACGAAGTCATCTGCAACACCACTGCAATAAGATGTGTGACTCAAATAAGATATCAGGAGGATGGTCGCTTGAAGCCAGAAAAAAACGTAAAGAGATTCACCAATATAGCTTATCCATAAAAACTTAGTGAGGACGAAATTAAGTCACATCCGCTTTTATGATTATTAAAATTTTAAACCACTATACTAGCATTATTTGAAATTAACATGGCTTTATCTCTGAAATACCCGGTCATAAAAAGTCTACGGGGCTTTAGCAGCTTGAAATTTTCAATAATGTTTAGTATATAAATCAACA
The DNA here is from genome assembly GCA_905404275.2 of Hedya salicella. NCBI lineage: Eukaryota > Metazoa > Arthropoda > Insecta > Lepidoptera > Tortricidae > Hedya > Hedya salicella. The sequence continues at coordinate 4,006,683 of FR990101.1, read as the reverse complement.
AAAAAAACCTAAATATTTTGAAATTTGGATCCAGTGATTTTTAGATATACTAACTGCATAAATAAATTTGTAATCCCATATAAATATATGGGATTACAAAGTTATATTTGCAGTGAATGAATCAGTGTACGTACCTGTATAATATAAATAATATAACGGAATAATAGGTAATCACCATCACCATCACATCACAAAAATACATTTGTAGTGCATAATCATCATCATCATCATCATCATCATCATCATCACCATCATCATCACCATCATCATCATGATCATCATCATCATCATCATCATCGGTGATGCCTCACCATCACCACCGGCCAAGTCAATGTATTTATTTAAAATATTAACGAATTTTAATATAGATATGGTCACTATAAGATGTTTTTAGGCTACGTAATTATGTAATAACTTAAGATAGAAGTACACTTAATTAGGGACTGAATAAATTAACCGACTTGGTATTACATGTATCTCACAACTTTTTGCGGTAGAAGAACTGAGTTCCGAGACTTGTTTTTTTTACAAGTATTGTTTTTGATTGACTACCATTTACTAAACCTCTATAATAAGTAGGTATTTGGTTAGATTTCAAATATACAAAACAAGTATAAGAAAACCCTAAACACTTTTATATAATTAAACAAAACAACGCAATAAAACGAACGTCACTTTAATTTTTGACTGAACCTTGTTCAGGGAAAGATTAAATCCTCTGACTTAAGCTAGGAAACGACGGTCTTTTACTTTATTAGGTACCATTACATTGAATCATTTACATTTTAATTCAAAACATTACTTCAACATTTTAAACGACTTTCTGCAAGTCTTTTTCAGTTAAAAGAAATCTTGTTTCATGAGAGTTACACTCATGTAGCATAATGCACCTGACAAAATAAATTAAGATATTGTAAGCTGCATAAGAAATTAAAATTAATTGGTTTACTTAGCTGAAATTTCATAACGCTAACAGTGAAGGCAAAGAGTCGACCCAAACTATACCATTACTCGGAGGCATCTTGAGTGTTTACTTTAAGAAACTTCTACATTCATACAGCGTGAATTACTTCATTCATTTGCACTCCTATTTAAATATGTATGAGCGTACGTCAAAACTTCTGTAAGAGAGCCGAACTAAGGAAACTTAAGTATTACTCAGAAGTTGGTGAAATTAAAGTAAGTACGAGTTTAAGCACCCACGCTATTAACGTTCGGAGACAATGTATAGTCAAATACAATATTCAGGAAAAGCTATTGTAAGGGAAAATGTTTCATTGTTCGTTCGACCATTGTTGGGAGCGTTCGGTACTTACTAATGGAGACTGCATTGTCTTGAGACCGCCGAGTCAGCTAAACCGGTTTGATCTAGTTCACAGTTTAATTGTATTGCATTTACGGTGATACTGATAAGGTCGAAGTGCTCTTTCGGTGTGAACAATGAGCTCGCTTATTCTAGTGCACGAGTTGCAAGTTTAATGAAGTTACCACACTGCAATTGACTCTGGATTTCATGACACTATATAGCATTGTTTCATCAATATTCACTAAATGAATTTCCATCGTAAATCCGCTGCTAAGTTATATCTTTATTAATATCATAATTTAAATTGAAACATATGCGCCCGAGCAGCTGAGAGGAAAGTCAGAGAGCAGGAAAACCGACTTTGTCGTGGAACTCGATTCGTACCTGGGACCCGACACTGTTGCGGAGCCCGATACTTTTTTATATAGGACCCCCTTTGGTACGCGCCGAGTGATTTATGGAAGCCTTGTATATAAAATAATATCAATTCCATAAAATCACTGACATACCTTAGTAACCAGGTCAGCGTGTACAAGGACTAAACTTATATACAAAATATAAAATCTTAAAAATAAGCAGACATATTGACAGAAAACGTCGATACTAAACCTCTCAGTCAACATGTCGGTCTGATGCACGCAGGTGCGACCGCGCGTTAGCCTACTATCAAACAAGCTCAAATTGAGGAGACGAAGGAAACGCAAAACCAACCTCTATAAGTATAACGTAAGGAAACTTCAGGTTTGATATTTTGTTTTATCACCAAGTCCCATAAAACTGGAGGGAAAATACGTGATTCTTTTCACTATAGCTGCTTAGTTGTTGTTGGTTAACCTGAGTACAAAGGATATGGACTGTGACGATCCTGCCTCGACGAGTCGGCATCCAAACTGCTTAATCAAACCGCGGGGTATATTGTTAAAGCTCTCGAAATTCTAAGACGAACGATAATTAGGGAAATTTGTAAATCGAAACAATGTCAATGTAAATGTGACATTGTACGTAGTTGCGAGTAACGAGAATAAAGCGTATGTACACACGCTTTACGCACGTTTTATATTGTACACGCTTTACGCACGTTTTATATTGTCAAGAGCGTATTCCTGCAACATCATGACGCCCATAAATGTATTAGGAAATACATTTCTTCCTGAAAAGTAGGTAAAAACCTACATTTAAGTACTTCATCACATCGTGCTTTACTCAGAGCTCAACTCCTGACAACAACCAACTTTGGTATTTAAAACGTTCCGTTTCCCACATACAATATGTACGTATACATTACAAAAGGAAAAATCCATTTATACTCATGTAATCAGAATCAATATCGGACCAACTAATTATTTATTTATTTACTAGATAGAAGATTAAAAAGCAATCCGACAAGAAAAGGATAAGGGTGTTAACGTATCAAATGAAAATAAAACAGCAGTGTTATACCAACACCTTAAACGGTAATGAATGTCAAGATGCAAAATGTCTACCAAAACCGTGCCATTTATCAGCTCCCACGTCTCGTATTACACCCCCTGTATCGATGTCACGCGCCCGCTTAAGAGGACCACGTCTGAAATTAAAGAGCGAACGCGACTGCGTGGCTTTTTGTGTGTTTTGTCACGGGGTCATTTGAAAAAAACTCCTAAACGACGACATTGCAACTTGGCCCACAAACTTATCCTTTATAGGCCACGTGGACGTGATAGGCATTTTCATTTGAGTAACCTTTTAGGTCGAAGGGCCGTCCTTTACAGCTGAATCTGCAATGTAGATAAGCGGGCAACTCTTTTATCCTTTGTTGTGCTAAATTAAAAGAATAACGGGCCCTATCTGTTACAGGGTCAGTCCGGCTTTAAGTCCCAGTTTAAAATAACTGGATTTTAAATGTGTTTGCTGCGATGTTTTTTGAGAGGGTTTTTCTTTTGAATTCGGTCGAGCAAAAAATAAACTAATTTTGGCATGAAATTGGTTTGGACTATTTTTTTTACATTTTAATCCTAGAGTTTGAGAAACAAATATAATTATCATTGTAAGTAAAAATGTTACGTAATTTGTTGAAAAAGACTTAAAACATTTTAAAAACTAAGCTAAGTATAGCTTATGAAAGACATTCACTGCTAGACAAATTTCTATCTACATGAAGAGCACCTCGAGACTCTTTGTCGCTAGATAAATATTATGTGTCTCTTTCTGTGAAATGCAGTGCGAGAGAGACGGATTTACCTCGCGACTAGCCGAGTCACTGATAATGAAGAGCAAGTCCAACACTGCAAACATCGAGTGGATCCCTTTATAGTTTTACCCACTCAATATCATAGAATATGCTGCAAATTTGTGGCATTCACTGTTATGCGGATGATAGCACGGGTGATGCCTCCTACACTGGCCGCGCCAATATTTCTCGGGATAACGTCATCGAGAGCCGTAACAAACTTGTGTCTGTGTTGACTTAATTTAGTCCGTTTTAATCCTACAAAGACACAGGTTTGCGCTTTCACCGCTAAAAAGTCTGCGTTTGTTGCATCACCTCGTTTTGAGAATACTCCCCTAACTCCAACAGCCACTATCGGAATCCTTGGCGTCGATATATCGAGTGAAGTCCAGCTCCGCGGCTATCTAGAGGGTAAGGCCAAATTAGCCTCTAAGAAGCTCAGCGTGCTCAACAGATCGAGACAGTATTTTACTCCGGCCCACTTCCTACAGCTTTACAAGGCACAGGTCCGCCCGCACATGGAATACTGTTCTCATCTGTGGGCTGGGGCTTCACAGTACCAGCTTCTCCCTCTAGACCGCATTCAACGGAGAGCGACTCGTATCGTCGGTTGCCAGCGTATTTCAGATCAGCTTGACTCCTTGGCACTGCGTAGAGATGTAGCCTCGCTCTGCATTTTTTATCGCTTGTATAACGGAGAGTGTTCCGAGGAATTATTCGGGTTGATCCCAGGTGCATCTTTCCGCCTTCGTCCTACGCGACAATATTTCCGTCCTCACCACTTAGATGGTTGGCAGTCCACAACTGTGCGTTTTCCTAGAAATTTCCTGCCTCGCACGACTGAACTGTGGAATAAATTGCCGCATGCAGTATTTCCAGACCGATGCGATCTTCAAACCTTCAAGAAAAGAGCGTACTCCCACCTGAAAGGCCGGCAACGCACTTGTGTGGGCGACGGTGATCGCTTACCATCAGGCGACCCGTCTGCTCGTTTGCCCCCTATGCCATAAAAAAAAAAAGATTTTCTCTTTTTAGTGTATAATTATATCACATTTCAGTCCATATCTCCCCATATAAAGTGTGTGGTTTTTAAACTCGTTAAAACACACGTCATTATCCGGAATGGGATCGGATTACATCGAATGATTTAAGTCGGGGGGAAAATTGAATCCGGCTCTTATCAGAAGGAATTAATTATTTTTAGCACTCTCCATAATTAACGTGAAATTCACAATAAAATGGGTTCGATTAGAGCATATGTGGACGGTGGAATAATACAAATAATTGTTGTAATGATAGAAAATCCCCCGTAACAAAAAGTTTACAATAGTTACTGTGTGTTTGTTGCCTTATTAATATCACTAATAAAAACACTGATTTTGGCTGTGAAGATATCTAGCTCTGGATTTTTCTTTAACAATTCATCATAAGAACGGGTCGTGCGTGTTATGGGGCTATTGTAAAATACATTGTTATTAGCCCTTGGACCAGAAAAGAGTTGCTGAGTGCGACTGGCTCTATTGGCAACACGAAATGCGAATTGGCTAGGTTGGGCGAGTCAATTTTATTATTTAGTATTTTGTAGCAGGTTACTATATCAGCCATCCTTTATTCATCTTCACAAATTCTGTTTACAGTAAGTACATGTAAATATAGGTTAGAAATAATTTTGAATCTTCAAGAGGTGTTTCTGTAATAGTCCTTGAATACTTTTAGACTTGATAATACTCGTCGCTAAGAGTAAAGAAAACTATAAAGCATTTAAGTTTATGTTACTTCATGGAGAAAATTAGGAAAAAAACTTTGCTGCTAAAAACACCCTGTTAATGAGATAATCAATAGATCAGTGATAAGACCTTTTTGATTATCTTATGGAACCTCTTGACTGTCACTTTAACTGGCCACTTCACAACAAATAAATGTCAAAGTTATGAAAAACACCGTGTCAGTTAAATGCACAGGATGTTTGGGCAGAATTTGGTAGTCTTTAAAATTGGCTTACGGACGATAATTTTACGTGATAACGTCATAAGAAAACATAAATGGAAAATTGCATACTTTTATGAATTCACAAGCCGAACGTTTAGATTAATCATACCTCGCTATCGCTTGTTACACGCTCTCGCTTGTACGCTCGGCTCAGGTGGAACGTGACAGTGGAACGTGACAATGAGTCATGCTTTTTCATGTGTGCAGCCATGCGTGAAATTCAAACGGCTAGACAGATGTTTTTGAGTCATGACTAAGCTACGCACCGATCAAGCACCTTTCAAAAACAAAAATACTAAGTTAATATTCATCAATCGTTTCAAGAGCTACGATGCCACAGACAAACAAACAGATACAGGCGTCAAACTTCGTTTCCTCCCTCCCACCCATTTCTTAGTCGGAGGTTTAACAAATCCATGTACAAATGCACAAGCTGGCACGTCCTAAATCTGGAACAAAGGACATCCCCAGTATCTGGATGCTTGGCACCCCAAAAATAAGTTGGTATCACGCTTATTTTTTACCACGAACTTGTAAGTTTTGGATTGAGCTTCCCATTGAGGTGTTTTCGGAGCGCTATAATGAGGGATTCTTCAAGAAGCGAGCTAACAGGGCACTCAAAGGTAGGCTACGTATGGGTGACTCCTTCAGTGTTGCACATATCCATGGGCGACGATGATCACTTTCCATCAGGTAGCTCGTCAGTCCGTTTGCCACCTACATTAAAAAGAAGCTGCATATTGGGAAAATTGACACGGAAAGAAACTGTTCCAGGAATTGTAAGAAATGTTTTGTGATTTGAATCGTGTTTACAGCTCAAATCATGTAAATATTGCTAACAAGCTGATTTGGTTTTCTCTACAGGAGTCCCGAGTCTTGGAACGCGTCAAAGAGAAAATAATCACTAATCTTCTAGTTATTTTCTCTTCGATGACGCGGCGGATTTGTACTATACTATCTTTATAATGATAAAGGACTTTTAAATAAGGTTAGTAAATAAAGCAACTTATTCAATTCAGTAAAAAGATAATTGAGTTTACCATTTTTTAGATATTAATAAATATTTAAAGACTATAAAAATCTCATTGTTGTCTTAGTATTGAAGTCAGATATTTGTACAAGCTCTTGTTTATTTAACGCATATTTATGTAAGTTTGAAATAAGACCTTACTTAATAAGACTTAGCTATATAATTTGAATCCAGTCAGAGTGAACTTGGTCAGCATCATATTTTCGAATTTTGTAATCAAAATAATAATTATAACGAACAACGTATTAACTGATATTATAGGTGATAATTGGATCAGATTGAAATCGGTTATTACTGGAAATCAAATACGAATTCAGCGTCTTGAGGCGAACGTTTTTAGGGTTCCGTAGCTAAATTGGCAAAAATATAACCCTTACAGTTTCGTCATGTCCGTCCGTCCGTATGTCACAGGCATTTTACTGTTAAGCTACATGATTGATGTAAAAATTTGGAGCGTAGGTGAACTTAGTTTAGTAGTGAAATAATAAAAATAAATATTTCTTGTAGGGGCACTTCATACATGTAACCGGAACTAAAAAAAATGTTCAGCAAATATCAAGGACACATATTTCGATAGTTCCTTTAAAAATGTTTGAAGGTTTTTATTTTTATTTAGTAAATATTTTCGGAAATAAACGCTCTAAAAGTAGCATAGCTAGGCCGATTTTTAAAAGGTGTTACTTTGGGTATTATAAGAATGGGTATTTCCTTGGGTTATCGAGTCAGAAATCAGATCTGCAAAATAACCAATCAAGGTCGTTGATGTAACTCAGAGAGTTGTTAAAAGTGGTAGTGGGCGGGGACATTGCTCGTAGAACTGTTGTTTGTTGATGCAGAAAGGCTCTAAAGTGACGACCACCTACCAAACGACGCAGCCAAAGAAGACTCCTAGCAAAGGTTCAACGACCTAGCCAGGGCTGGCTGGCAACTACAGTCGGATGTCTTGTCGGATTTCATTTAGTCTTTTCACTGGAATGATGATGGTGATAACTTTCATGCGAATCTGATGATTATTTCATCATCAGATTCGCATGAAAGTTATCTAACACATTAAGTGATCTGTGACTGTGACGTTGCACATAAATCAAGCTCAGTTGCTTCATTAACCATCCAGTTGACCGTCAAATGTGGCTGATCAAATTAGCCGGGCCAATATTGTCGTTCCAATTACATGTGGAATTATTATTTGCAACGGGATTGATACGGAGTATCGAATAATAACAAATCGGTTAAGAGACAGGGTTGTGGCATAATTGAACTGAACATCTATACATTAAAGTTGTAAAAACAAAATACATTAAAGATATTTAAAAAATATATATGGTTACGACTATTTGAAGGTCACTAAAACGAAAAATTTTTTTTTTATGTTTTGTTTGTTTGTATGTGTCGTTGCGGCTTCATCACGCTAAATCGGCTAAACGGATTCCAACTTTGTTTATAGGATACTTTTTATCAGACTACGCTGAAGAAAAAAAAGGGGTTATGACTTTTTTCTCCGCGAACGAAGTTATTATAACGAAGAAATAATTTATTTTTGAAGAAAAATGTATCAATTTTAAAAACAATAATAAGAATGACGAGGTTTTTTTTTATAGGTGACAATCAGTTATTATTTTCGTAAGGATACAATGTCTATATGGATTTAAATACACATAGAGTATCTACTCTAAAAGTCAGAAATGATAGCCCTGCTGAGCACTGAAAATGTATTTTTAACCGACTGCCAAAAAAAGGAGGAGGTTCTCAATTCGACGGAATGTTTTTTTTTTTTTTTTTATGGATGTTCACCGATTACTCAGAGACTATTTGACCGATTTCAATTTTTTTTTTTTTCGGTTTTATAGAAGGTACTTTCTAGTTGGTCCCATTTAATTTTGGTGAAGATCTGATGATGGAATTCATGAGGAATTGAAGGAACTCCTCAAATATTGTAGGCATACATATAGCGATTTTGGTATTATAAGAAACATAATGAGCATTTTTACGTATCTTAGTAAGTTCCTTACGTAAAAGTTAATATAAGCATCGACATTTTTATCAACTAGCACACCGACATATTTCGAAATTTACAGCTGTAATTAAATTCCATGACATCCCTACCCGGAACCGGTATAATCCGGCCAATACCGGCCGCAAGCGGCTTTGTTCAATCGTATTTGTGAACGCTCATGGTAGCGTTACAATTAGCACTGTCGTAGGTAATGCTTGCTCAGTTTAAATGAGCATCGGTGTAATCCCAGATTGAGCCAACCTAAAATGAATTGAGCAGTCCGCAGGCATCATAATACACAGAACTCAGAAATAATAATATATAGTACGGTTCAAGTTAATATAGTTTTAAACTTGTATTTTCGTACTAGCATTTCCCCGCAGTACCGTTCCCTTTACCGGCAAATAAGTTTACTATGTTTCAATTATAACCTAATCATTGAAATAAAACAATTTAACGGATTATATCGCGTATATTATCTCATTTTATTTGTGTTTTTTTCAAAAAATGGGTAGTTTGCACAAATTGTAACTTTGACAGAGAAAAATACATCTTTTTTTAGTCCTCCCGTGACCATGGAAAGCTGGAAAACTTCCGAAACGACGGGAACTAAAATGAGATAATATACGCGATATAATCTGTTAAATTGTTTTATTTCAATGAGTAATAATCGCGGAAACAGAAGAAAATATTATATAACCTAATCAATTTGTGTGCTCAGTCAGTTTCACTGAATTATGTTCAGTGGTTAATGCGTTACTGGTATACAAACGTCAAGCCTTCTTCACAATCTTTCACTTTTGTAATAAAATACCAAAAATTTTATACAAGTAGCTTATGATGGAGGCCACGAAGAAGATCGCCTATGAGATGGACTGATCAAATAAAAGCTGCAGTAAATGGCTCATCATGACTACACAAAAGCACGAGGAAAGCGACCATCGAATGGTGGCGTGTTGTGAAGCCTGCCACCAACACCTGAAATGACCACGACCACTCTGTCAAGAGTGAAACCGACGAAGACGAAGAGAAAACAGGATTCACTGCTGCTACCGGCTGTAGATAATTGTTTTATTTTACATGTATTTGTTTTACTCGTCAGAAACTGACGTATGCTTTATAATTAATCTATCACACGATTAACGTGATTATCAAAGACCCGCTGGTTTATTAAAATATCTTATTAAAAAATCTACTCATGAATTCCTTCTTCATTTGTTACAAATGAGACGTTTACTCTGCTTTAATTGCCCGCCATTTTGGTTGACAATTATGTAAATCATATAATTGGGAAAGCAAAGGGTCAATAATACTGATTAGATTAACATTGACATTGCTAGTTTAAGGTTAGATAAAGGTTACATTGTGTTAGGTACCCACACATTTGAAAAGCTTCTTGGATAAAATAAAATATAAGTATTAGTTACTATAATATTTAGGTTAAAATCGCCAAGTTTCTGTCAAAACAAGTTTTTGTAAGAAGCTTTGTTGCCGATAGTAATTTTCTTTGAACATCCATCAAATACTTGACGATTCTAAACAGCCCAAACATGGACCGTTACCACCATTGAATCGCAATATTTACACTACACATACACTTCCACCACACACACACTACCACCAACTTTACAAAAGTATGCAAAATTTTAGCTCAATCGAAAACAGACTGCAAGATTTGATGACAGACACCGAGACAGAGGATATTATAAAAGCTTGAAAAAAATCTCCAAAATAGTGCATAGGAATCGGTACAAATAGTCTTAACACAATTCATACAGGTAATATTGCTTTTATATATACATTTTTGGCACTTCTATTCAGCTCTGTAAAGGAAACACTTTAGAGAGCCGAAAGTTTTAGGGTTCCACACCTAAAGGGTGCCAATGGAGCAATATTACCAAGGTTTCTGTGAGTCTGTCACACGGTTCTAAATCATCGTACGAGACACACAGTATGTTTTTTATAGAATATTTATTTTTGTAGGCCGCTATTACAATACCTACAATATGGAATTAAATGACTTGATAAGGCATTGATATAAGGAAGGTGTTAGAAAAAACATAATGAAACCCAAATAAATGGGACAAAGGCAAGGGAATGATCTTATCTTATCTTATTATTAGTGTCCTTATGAATACACTTCGTGTTATTACCCTTTCTTGCAACTACTTAATAGCTTCGCCACCTCCAAAAGCCGGATGATACAGTACAATGTTAGCCTCTGGAATTTCTTTGAGTCTGGATCCAGTGGCCAGAAACTCTCATACAAAAATAAGATGTATGGCGATCGAGTTACTTCACCAACAACATAATACGTGAATAAGGTAATGGCAACACTGATGGGATGTCATTCGTGTCGAATCCTGACGTCTCACAGTGTACGATTTGACAAATCTAGGTGGACAAAAATCAAACACGAAGGCATTTTATTATTATGGACCTAACATTACCATTTTTACAAGAAATCTCAAAAAGTAAATGAATAAAACAAATATTTCTTAATAATCACTCGTTTATTAATATTTCAACATGACTGTTATATCAAATTTTCGTTTTAATGTGGATTTTTTTGGCAGTTTCTTTAATGTTGTTATGTATGGATCTGACGATATCAATAAGTATTTAATTAGGTCATAATTGGCGTGTACTCTTGAAATTTTCACTGTGTGACCCAGCCTCACTTTTCGTATTTCTTTATTATTGGCTTCTGAAGCCTCTTCGGTCATTTGGCTAATTGGTATAATGCAGTTTTTTATTATTTCTGCTCCATGTACCAAGACTTTGTGTAGGGTTGCTGGCATGTAATACCAAGGGTATAAACTGATGTAAAGTTCCCGCGTTTCGTCACAATAACGTTGAAATTTTTGAGTGTCGATCTCATACCCACTTGCCATGACTGCAAGTATGGTTCCAAGCCGCAAAATTAGTTTTTCATCGATTCCAGTTATTGTAGCGGTTTTTAAGCAATCGTTAAAAAACCTTCTAGCTGTATTCCCGTCATTGCTGGTTCCAAATCCTGGTTTTACCTTGTCTATAATAAGACCAATGGATTTAAATTTCTTTTGCACTTCTTCTTTCCGTTTTCTTAACATTTCCTTTTTATCATTGCCTCGTACTTGCCATTCACATATTTCTAAACGATAAGAAATGTTCAGTAAGCATTCCATTGTGTGTAAATACGCATGAAGGCAAGAAATCCCGAACTTGTAAAATTCTTCATTCGGATTTCTAGGAATCGTTTTGAGATTCATTTCCTTTGGACTGGCCTGACATATGAAGCATTTTTGAGACGATCTATTTTCTGAGAGCACATTACACACTTTGCCATCTATCATCGATAATAGTAGTTCGTGTTGAATCATAATATCGCTTCCATCTTTTATTTTCATTACAGTAGGCACTAACGCTGTAATTTGTTTTTTTATTTCGTCACATTCTTGCCGAATTAGATGTTCCGTTTCCTTTTTGTATATGAATTTCACAGGTCTGCAAAATCTAGGAGATGAAGGTCTTGGATTTTCCCATATGATTTTCTTATCGGAGTCTCGAACTAGTCTCATTGGAACCAAGGAAACGATGAACATATATTCGTCCGTATCTTCTTCATTTTCAAAAGCCTGCTTATACAAACTGTGTCCGGACGACCCATCGCACCCCCATTTGTATATTAATGTGTACTTATCGTTTGCATCAGATTGTATTAGAGCTTCACCAAGAATATCTTGACAAATTCTTGTTGCAGTATGATTCAACAATGCCTGCAAGTTGACTTCAGCGTGTATGTCTGTCAAAATAATATTTTCAACAGAAGGATAACACCGCTTCTTCGCTTCTGAAACCTTGTCGTAACATGGGTAAAGAGAAAAACCTCTACTTTTAGCTCCTTGTTGGATATCTTTGTAACTATTTACATTAATATCGTTTGCAACACATAACGACAAGGCTTCATCTGGAGTGTATGGCCGCTTTTCTTGCTTTTTTGTAATTCTTCTTCGAGCCGTTTTATATCCTGTGGCTCTTCTTGGCGAGGCTGTTGATACTTCCTGTATCAGATTCGCAGCATCCCTCTTTCCGCTAGCACGTACGCTTACTTGAGCTGCAAAAGCTATCTCTTCAGCGCTCCATTCCTTTAACAAAGCTTCAATCTTGCGTTTCTTTGTTTTGTGCGAACTATCTTCAAAGCTCTTTGATGGCCTGCCAATGCTTGAGTCTGGCTTTGGCGACTGCTCATAAAACATTGCGAAAACTAAATCTTCACTTAACCATTCCTCGTAGGCATTTAAAAATAAGTCTATTCGTCTATGTTTTTTCAGCCACTTCACTCTAAACTTTTCACATTCATTTTTCAAAAAGTCCTTAAGCTGCTTTTCGTCTTCTTTTTTTACAGCCAAATTAACAAATGTGGACTTCACAAACTCCACCATCTGCTCTACTCTGCATTTGGACGAAGTACTGCGCCAAAACTCGAATAACAACTTTTGTTGAATTTGAGCACCTGTAAAGAAAATTCAAAATAACTATAAAATCGCACAAAATCGCATTATCTGGTAATGATTTTATTGAACGTTAATAATCACTGAATACATTAAATACTATATTGGTACATTACTACACTTGGCATTATACTTAACTACTAGGTAAAGTTAAAATTTGCATTATTTTCGGTTTCCTTTCATAGGTTATTTTACTAAGGTACTATTAACTGTTTAAATTTATATAAGTACATTTAAATCTTATTAAAATAATTATAATTACCTCCAGTTGACGAATGCATCACAAAAACGTACAGGAAAACACACAAAACTTTATAATACGAGCGTAAACGATAGCGTTCAAAGTCGTACTGAGCGGGATCGGTCGGCTACCTGGACTGAAGGGTTACTTTGGCCTTTGTTATCACGGGACTCGCTGCAAAAAAACTGGTTTGGGGTATGGTATTAGTTGTAGGAAACGTTTAATGATCTTGTTTGCTTATTATTATGCACGGAACGAATATTTTAATTTTGTACTTTTGTCCACCTAGATTTGTCATATCGTACACTGTGTCTGTTAACCTAATTGTGGTTTTCATTCATTTTGATAATTATTCTAAAGTTTTAGAAATTTGTTGTGGCGTTGAGTTGAGCATATTTGCTCCGCCGCTCAATTAACTGTGTGCGTGAGATATTGTAGAGACAGAGATTCGTTTTGTTTTGAGATAGACTCGTGGTGTTTTGAGATAGTGTTTCTAAAAAAGGTTGCTAACGAGAATTTTCCATAGACCAGGGGGCCCCATGTGCTCTTATGGAATAAACGCTACCTATTGTTAGGAGGTATACTTAGCATTAAACCTCAGTAGATTATGTACTTATCACACATTGTTATTAAAAAACTAATAAACTATTAAATGTTTGTAATATTTCAATGTAAATTTCAGTTTATTAAGATTTTAATAATGCTTTCATCACATTTGTGATTTGTTTAATTTTTACTCAAACAGTAATTCCGATTATGAAAGTCGTGCTACAGTGGGTAACTTCGGTAATTACCGGATTTGGTAAACCCTACTCTGTGCATAATCGGTTTTTCACTACACTACTTTTAAAATTGTGATGATATGGCAACATTTGATTTTTCTTATATTGGTGGAGCATTCACCCGATGGTAATACAAATCGTTCAGAAACAAATTAGTATGAAGATCCGTCTCTTAAAACGTAGTGATTATATTCTCTTTGTCTGGGTCGCCATTAGCAAATTCTTTCATCCTCTGTCAAGCAAGCCTGACACACACACAATATTTGCTTCATTCTATACCTGTTCACCGTACATTCTACAATCCGTGTTGTGGGAATGTCCGATCTTGGCCAATAGTCCGTTGACCCCTAAGTGACCTGTGATCACTCCTGTTGTGATTCTTAGTCTTTTGCTATTTCCACGGCTTCTTTCTATGAATAGCTTTACATACCCCAGGATCACCACTTATCAAAGGAATAAGATCATAGTTAAAAATTCAAGGATCTACATCCTTTAATTTTTGGAAACATGCAAGAAACGTTTTTTGGTATAGTTTTTTCCGCACGGAAAATGGTACGGAACCCTTGGTGTGCAAGTTTATTTCGCATTTGGCAGTATATTTACATTTAAAATAGTAACAATAACTACGCCGTGATGACGGCTTATACCCAAGGTAGCCCAAACACACACATGCTACAAACTGCTGATGACACAAATTCAATTTTGGACACCGCTTGTGCTCTAGAGTGTGTGCAGACGGTGCCCCTTTACAGCACGAAACCTGCACACGTCTCCTCGGGTTTCATCTCGACAGCGCACTAACATGGGAGACTCACATTGACGAACTGTGCGGGAAACTCGGCCGCGCGTGTTTCGCGCTGCGGCGCCTGGCGCGTACCGCCGGAAAAACTGCGGTGCGCGAATGTTATTTCGCAACGGTACACTCGCTTCTGACATACGGCACAGAACTGTGGGCCCGTGCCTCAGACTGGAAACGTGCGTTCTCCATGCAGAAGCGAGCCGTTCGCGCGATGGCCGGCAAACCGGCGGATGCCCCAGCGCGAGATCTCTTCGCGGATTTCAAAATTCTACCCTTGCCGTGCATACACATCTACCAAATGGCAATATTCACGCACGAACATGTTGATTATTTTAAGCGTCGGGGAATAAACACCAGGTACCCGCTCCGTGGCAATAAGCACGCGGATAGACTGGTTACGGAGCCGCACAGGCTCGTCAAGTCAGAACAGTCCGTGTACTTCCTGGGACCTTCTGTCTATAACCGCTTGCCCGACACTATCAGGAATGCAGCTTCCACCGCAGTACTAAGAACACACTCATGAAGTGGTTGATGAAGGAACAATTTTACAGTTTTGACGAGTTTCTTAATTTACCCCTCGCAATGTAAAAATTGTTACATACAATTAATTATTATGACTATTTATATTTTTGTGAATCCACGACTTGTAACAATTGTTATTAATAAATATTTCATTTCATTTCATTTCATTTCTAGTGACCATATTATTTCCTGGTGATTTTGGAAGGTATTCTAAGATTGAATAGCTCTTTAACAGCATGTACTGTTTGTTGACAAAATAGCTTATCTAGCTAGTGCGGTAAGCGGGATTCAGCGTTTCAATTCGATGTCACATTGTTATATCGTTAATTGAGCGATATATCGGTATGAATTGGCAGCCGTGTATGCATTGCTGATGTTAATTCTTGCTATTTGAGTTGACATAATATCTAATATAGAAAACATATTATTTAATTTTGAGCTTCATCGGGTTCCAAGAAAAATCTTTATGACATAGATAACAATCGCCACTTCTCAGATGTCGAGTCCTTATGACGCCAAAATGGCTGGAAGGATTTATTACCTAATTCTTCGTCATCACACTCTCGACAAAGTGGTGTTGGTCATCATATCGGAGTTTGTGGTAAGCTTCATAATTCGTCGCCATTCCTCCCGTACATTTTTGGAGTGCAGTTTTAACGTCGTCTGTCTAACGCTTTGGTGACCTGCCGCGCTCTATCTGCACATTTGTCGCAAGGCAAAGATTGTCTGTCTCTTTCCTTTCAATACAATACGATAACGACGGTTGATGCTATGTCGTGTGACAAGCATAGTCGCTGAGAGTTGTTCTAGACCGGCTGATGCACTTCTTTTACAGTATCAAATTGAACGTAACGAGGAAATGGTGCTGTTTTTAGTATTTTGTGACTACTGTTTTACACGTCCTATTTAGGTAAATAGGACTTGCAAAACAGTACTTCACAGAACGAATTCTCTAAGCACAAAACGGTGGTACATCGAATTTGGCCTCTGGCTTAACATGACATCCTGTCTTTATGGTAACAATGTCTTATGCGATCGCAGGCTCTAGGGTTATGTGACATTTTGCTCCCATGAGCAAAGTATGTTCCAGACTCCCTGCCGCTTTGCAGGCATTGTTTTGCAACTGCAATTTACAGGACGCTTCAATGGCTCTGTAGATGATAGGTGGACGACTGGTCCATAGGCTTATTACTCATGATGATCCTCTTGCTGAAGTATGTAAATTTTATACATATCAAAGATGTTTTAATTGCAAAATTTTAAGTGAAAAACTACCGTGACAGTCAGACATATCTCTTTGCTTCGTTTGCATTGCCTGGAATTTTTAGCATATGTCTACAACTTGGATGCCAAGTTTCATCCAAATCCGTTCCGCGGTTATGCGTTATTGAGTTCATCCAAACGTCTACACATCTATACATTCAAATATATAAACAATCCAGACTTTTTTCGAACAAAAAAAAATACTAGTCGCAGTTTGAAGTAGGTAACCATTAATTTCCGAAAATACTAAGTTCCCAAGGTTAATCCAAATTTCCCAGTACCAGTGATGACCTATGGAATTGAGATATGTTTGTTCATAATAGGTTCGTTCATAAGGCGGCTCGGAGTCAAGCAAAGTACAGTCAAAAGGGCAACGGTCGGAGAGCGGATAGCTGGCTGTTGGGGCAGTAAAGTCCTAGAGTGGCGACCACGCATTGGAAAGCGCAGCGTAGATCGGCCCCCGACTAGTCGGATGACTTTGAGAAGGTTGTTGGGAGCCCGTGGATATCTATGTCCAGCAGTGGAGGCACGACTTGGAGCAAGTTTTCAGAACGTTACCCATACTCATTTCCTTCGGCCTACAAATGATTTCCTTTGTTTGAACTTACCCCGCATAATTTTCCAATCTGTATGACTAAAGCCATACAGTTTTTGAGTTCTCTTATATTATAAATCTTAGGGGACAATACAAAACGAGTTGCAATGTATTTTAGTTCACGAGTAATCCTGTGTAAATAAGGAATATGCATGAATTTTAATTTTTGCTTTATTAAAAGCTCATTCGTGTTACAAACAATAGACAAAACTATTTTTTCGAATAACTATAAAAATAACCAAGATTTAAATTTAAACCATAAAAGATTTCTTTTTTTCTTGCAAAACTCAATTTAATATGGAGTTTATATGGCCGGAGTGCACAATGAGGTAACAGTGCATATCGGACCTCTCCGTCTAATAAGCAGTTTAAAATGCCTATATTATGCATATCTCTCGGCCTATTTTAATTTTAATTTCACATACTGAAATATTTTTTACGGCATTTTGATATTTAGTTGAGAAAAGCGATAAAAAATTTCATACATGTTCCCTATTGGTTCAACTAAACTAAATAATTCGTATTTTCAATACTCGCCATGCGATAGTCTTAAATATCTGGCGAACGTGCCGTGCAATAAACAACGCCAGTTTACAATATTTATGAAAGTTGGGCTAGGTTAGGTATGTTTATTTTATCACTAGTTGGTGCCCGCAACTTCGTTCGGTCAGGCAAAAAGTTATGCATCTCTTTTTAGCTTCGTTGAAGACATTAACAATCATATAACCATCCCCGGATATTCAGCTATGCGTACCAAAAATGTTGAAATCCGTCCAGCTGTTTTGACGTGATAAAGCAGCGAAAACATACAGACATACAGTTGCGTGGCGTCCATATAAGCCGATTCCCACCGGATTGCCTAAGGGAAGGTTAATAACCACTTATTTCTTTAAATATGAGAACGATATGAATACATTCCTTACTTCCCTTGTAATTTTCCTGACGCCACGCCTCTGATACACACATACAGCTATTCGATTCAGTGACCTTGAATAGCCTGTTAATTTTTCGGATTTTTTTATTGGAGGAATCATTAGATATACAGAATTTATTATTATTTTGTATGTCGCACCTGCTCACAGGACAATGGTGTGGATTTTTGGGAGGCGTGCGCGGAGCCGAAGCCAATGCGTAGAAGCTTTTTCGACAACTTAATAAATGTAAGATACCAAATGTTATAGCAATAGACCAGTGATGTCTTATTAATAAACAACAGACGGGTCCTTGAGAAGTGGACCTATATTGGCTAGAAAAAAATATCCATTAAAATCGTAGTGTTAATTGAAGAGTAACTCAGGAGACGTAACCACTGCGATGAGGTACAGAAAAATAATAATTTTATCCTCTCTTGATGACATATTAAAGTGTGGTATAAACATATTTAAAAAAAAATAAGTCAAATAATAATGTTATGCTACATTACTCGTATAAAATAAAAATAAACTTAATTTATTTAGGACCACATGATCCACAGATTGTTAGTAATATAGAGACTTACATTACTATGTTAGTACGGAGACTTAAATGTAAGGAGGCCCAGTGCCTCACTGCTAACCAGCAGGCGTATAATGGTCGCGTTTATCGCGCGATAAATGATATGCTAACGCGCCTGTCACTCTCGCACTCACATACGTGTCAGAAGGTAACGGCAGCTATGTCATTTATTTATCGCGTGACAAAGGTAACCATCATAGGCCCGCAGGCCACTATCCCTCCTGTGGCCACCGCAGCCTGTGGCGGCTGGCACGCACTCTGTGGAACGTCGCGTGAAAACCATCCACGTGCGCATCCGCGAACATTCCTGATGCGCTACAGTATGGCGGCAGCCGCAACGGGATCCTGAACGCATCATTATACTGGAGACGCATTGTGTTGAGCGATCGCTGTCTGTACTTTGTCCAGGAGCTTCAGGTATACAGCGATGTGCAGTATGATTTAAATGATGATATCTTGACTGGCTCTTATCGCCAACGCTCTGCGCTCCCTTTCGATATCAGCGTCATCACGCAAATCGTCCGTTACGACATGCCCACGATAATTAAAAGAGGACACTCTTTTCAGCTGTTTGCCGTTCAGTAATATGAGAAGGACATATGATGGGCATTTATTTCCACTTTGAAAACCATGTACTCACTTTTCAGCACATTGTATTTAAGTACATGCCGCTTAAAGTATGTATCACCAGTGCCAATAAACCATACATCGCAAAAAGGGGACACCAAGCGGGCATTTCAGTAATGATAACGGAATAAAACCAATTATTACTAAATGTTTGTCGCGCATAAGTTTACACAACATGCAGATGTTTTATGTTGTATGAAAAAAATACAATTGTAGTCTTTTTACTTCAAACCTTAGTACGTGCCCGCTGAACACCTCAATGTATGCGATGTATGACTATAACCAGATTTAACTCAACCCAAGTCTTCCCTGGTAATTCGTCCTTTACAACTTACTAAACTGTTCTCGTGACATGAGGAGTTTGAGTCTTGACTTAAGCCTCTTGCACTAAGAAGCCTAGGCACGAATATATTGCATCTCAGATTTAATACTATTGAAGCACAAGCTGACGGGGACCAAGAGCAAGGTGAAAGAGAATGGGTAAGCTTGCACTTGCTTTGGGTATATTTAGAATAAATCTTACGTTTTAAACAGAAGTGAAGGATAATAAAGTCAGTGGTATTTGAGGCTAAAGCTTAGTTAGTCTTATTGAAAAATATTTTGGCTATTGTATGTTAATATTTTCTTCTGTTTCCGCGATTATTACTCATTGAAATAAAACAATTTAACGGATTATATCGCGTATATTATCTCATTTTAGTTCCCGACTATTCGGAAGCTTTCTAGCTCTCCATGGTCACGGGTGGACTGAGAAAAGATGTATTTCCCTCTGTCCAAGGTAAAATTTGTGCAAACTACCCATTTTTGAAAAAAACACAAATAAAGGTGTACATACATGCCAGATGGGCCTAAGCTGTAAAGACAGTTACACATGTGCCAGAAGGGCTTAATTATTTTCTTTTAATAATTTACCAAGCAGCATTTCACAAATGAGGCGTACTGAGGAGAAAAGAAACGCTGCAAAGAAAAACTCCCAGGCTCCCTCATTACTATTTATAATATTTAAAAACAGAGACTATTAAACTACTTTTAAACAGATAAGATATTTTACACCGTTCGGAAATTAAGGTTTTGCAGTCCTGTGTCTCGCTTGTTCCTTGATGAGATGTATTACAGGATCCCAAGCTGGTGGTAGTGACAGTCATCTTCTCTATTGAAATTAGGATGCTTTTTAATCTCAATAGCCTCGCGTAGCATTCTGGGAAAATATCTTTTTTCTTTGGCAAGGATAGAAGGTTTATCAAACTTAATTGAGTAGTTTGGTTTGTCAATGACATGTTCACAGACTGCAGACCTATTACAACGACGGTGCTTGACATCTGCTATGTGCTCCTTCACCCGGGTTGATACACTGCGTTTCGTTTGACCAATGTATGAAAGACCACACTCACAGTCCAGCTTATAAATGCCTGCACTCTGCAAAGGGGTGCTAATCTTCACGGGTCTAAGGTATTGAGACACCTTCTTCAACGGCTTGAAATATAATATTTTCTTCTGTTTCCGCGATTATTACTCATTGAAATAAAACAATTTAACGGATTATATCGCGTATATTATCTCATTTTAGTTCCCGACGTTTCGGAAACTAAAATGAAATATGTTTTTATAGAAGCACGCTTCAAGATGTTTCCGATCTTGTCTGAGACCCCTTTCACATATGGTAATACGGCAGGTTTACGCTCGACTGTTGGTTTCTTCATACTGGGATTCTGCTTGGAACGTGGTATCTGGAGCTCGTTGGCTCGAAGCGCACGTTTGACATTCTGCAACTCAGCAGTCAGATGTTGATCGTCGTAGATACCCATGGCTCTCTGAAACAAAGATTTACCCACTGTAGCAAGTTGACAGGGATGGTGGTGAGATTTGCCATTCAAATACCTATCTGTATGCATAGGCTTCCTATATACAGTATGCCCTATGTCTTTGTTAGGACCTCTAATTACTAGCACATCTAAGAATGCAAGTGAATTTTGATTTTCCAACTCCATAGTGAATTTAATTTTACTATGCATGGAGTTCAGATGGTCTAAGAAAGCTGAAACACTAGATCTAGGTAAAATAGTAAAGGTATCATCTACGTATCTTTTAAAGATCCTCGGCTTGACAGGTGACAATAAAAGCGCTCTCTCCTCGAAGTTTTCCATGAAAATATCGGCGACGACAGGAGACAACGGAGACCTTATTGCCACACCATCAACTTGCCCGGAGAATTCACCATTCCATAGCATATAGCCAGATGTAAGGCAGTGTTGTAATAACTCAGCATATTCTATTGCCATCTGTTGTTCACTCAATCTTCTTTTCACAATTTCGATACATTCTTGAACTGGTAGGCATGTGAAGAGAGACTGGACACCAAAACTGACCATAACTTCATCATCAGTTAGTCTCAAATCCTTAATCTCACTGACAAAATGGTATGAATCCCTTGTGTATGCTTCCGTCTTCCCTCGCAGTAAAGAAAGCACACCTGCTAAGTGCCGAGCTAATCGATCGGTAGGAGAATCGATTTGACTCACTATAGGGCGTAACGGAGCACCAGGTTTATGTATCTTTGGTAACCCGTACAACTTTGGTGACACCGGGCAAGAAGGCACTAAACTTTTCACATCCAGATTAAGATTTTCAGAGTGCTTACTTATCAGCTCGGCTTTCGTTTTTACTACTTTCGCCGTTGGATCTCGCTTAACAAGCTTGTATGTTGTAGCGTCTGACAAAAGTACTTCCACTTTCTGGTTGTAATCACTAGTATCCATAACAACCGTCGCATTTCCCTTGTCAGCCCGAAGAATGGTGATGTCTGTGGTATTGTATTTTATCAAAAGTATTTTTTATTTTTATTTTCACTGTTAAGAGCTGTAACGAAAGTTTTTAGCTGCTCTGCTCATAAAAATATATCGCATGAATAGAATAAGAATAGCTAACTATAAACGTTTATACATAAAGTACGCAGGTATAACTACGTTTTTATTGATTTGTTGTAATTTAAAAAGGCAGTAGAACCGATCAATACGATAAACTTGTCCTATTTACATTATGGAAACGAAAAAAAAATTACAATTGATACTATGCGTAAACTATACGCAACATAATGTGTAGGGAATCATGCTGCGCTTTCCAGTACTCGGTCTCCACTCAAGAGTCTTTCTGCCCTAACGGCTATAGGCTCTTCGAGCTATGTACCCAGACCATTGCCACTTTAGTTTGCTTACCCTGTTTGCTATGTCGGTTACCTTCGTTCGTCTACGAATCCTCATTTCTGGTTCGATCTCGTAGGGGGAACCTGAGTATAGCCCATTCAATAAAAATACCATGTACAGTAACCTTATAAAAATATATGCTAGAGATTAAGTTGATAAAAAATATTAAAGTCAGAAAAGTAATGTAAATATAGATTTTTATGAATAAAAAACGATAAACTATGTCTTCAAATGAATTATTGTTATATTTATTCAACACGCCTACACTTAATAAACAAAACATCAAAAAGATTAATAACCACCAACAATTTATCAAGTTTCACAAATATTATCAAGTCAACAATCAAACGATCATTAATCATTGACAGTTGTGATTAGGTTTCGCGTCACTTCGTCATACTTAAATTGTAGGAATGTGAGCCTTATTCTTTATATAGAAAGCCTTTATAAGACATTACGTACACCGGCGTTTCCATTATCTTAGGTTGCATACATAGCCCGCTAGTGTATACACGGCTTAACAGCGCCCGCCCCTTTCGTGTCCGCGTTCGTAGGTAAGTATAAAAGCGCCTTAATAGACTGGTTTGTTTGAGCTGCAGTTACAGGGTAATATTAGGTAATAGAAATAGTACAGGGACGTTAGTGGATAATCTTTGTGACCGAAATAGAATGTTCTTTTAGTTTTTGGAAGTCACGGATTAGGTAATGGAGGGGATCTTGCAATGAGAGTTGACGCTTCAGACATACAATAAAATAAGCAGTAAGCTCAGCATGGGAAGCAAGGGTATTAATATATTTTGCTATTAAGTTATTTTATTTACAGTAGATAAAATAAACAGTACATTTTTTTTAGGTACATTAAAAATATTTCAATGATTGGTCAAATTGCCTGTTATGCCTGGTAGGTACGGATAGAAGTTATTTTACTAGTTAGTTTGTAATGTTGTAAAGCCTTTCGTTTTTTTCATTATTATTGATTTAATTCGCAACCAGAGAAAAAATAATAATAATATGAAGCTATTGTTTTGACGATTGATTTAGCTCAGCGGAAATAACGTTGCCTGCGAAGCTGAAGGTCCTGGGTTCAAATCACGGTAAGGGCAATTCTTGGATGTTTTCTATAGACCGTACCCTCATCTAGTACTCATAACACAAACCTTATTGAGCTTACCATGAGACTAGATTGATTTGTGTAAAAATTGACCCATTATATTTATTTATTACAAGCTTCTGCCCGCGACTTCGTCCGCCTTAAATTCGTTTATTGCGGATAAGGCTTGTAGCACATGTTTGAGAAAAGTTTGCACCTCCTTCCTAAGTAGCGCGATAAGATTCAGGTGCAAACTTAACTCAATCAAATTTGTGTAGCTTATAACCTGGCCGGGGATTTTTTTGACAGATTAATAAAGTTTGCATTAAAATCTGTTCAGCCGTTTTCACGTGATGCGCGTACAAATAAACAGACAAACGGACAAAAATTCTAAAAAGTGTTGGAACATTTTCTGTTATCGATTTTAAGTATCCCCGGCCAAATTTTTTTCGAATATCTTCCATGTACAGCCTTTCGACCCTCAGCTTTACTATATGTATTGAAGATGATTTAGGTTAGATTGAAACTTTGTCACTGCACAAATCCGTAGAATCTCTGGTTGTTCTTATGATTGACTGGTAGTATGCCATGCAGCATTAAATTAGCCATTTGAACATACAAATAGACAAGTGTGTGTGATAAACATTAAATATATACAAAGAACAATTATCTTTCTACAAACTTACAAACGCGTTTTTAGAAAAGAAAAGATATCCTTAACAAACTATAATAAATCTCAACGTTTCTCGGTTCTCCTTTATCAAGCTCCGCTCCACCTTAGATATAAAATAAAGCCTAAAAATGTTTTCCTTTTCCAATCCGGCCAAAACCTGCAACCCGAAAAGTGTCTGCATTTCGGCCAGGTTCGCTACAAATAGAAAAATACCTATTGGCGGCCAGCCAAAAATCGGTCCATGCATTGGGCTGCGAACCGCGATTTCGGGGCATCCATGCGGAGAGATACTCTTGAAGCTTCATCAGACCTGATTTATCTGATGAAGGCTGATTAAACACTCAACTGTTTTGTTTAGAGCACCTCAATAGGACAATGGAAATCATGTTTTACGATCACGGTCTTTGCGATTGTGAAAGTTTATTTCTCCACTCAGATATTATATTTTTATAAATACAAAAATCTTAATGAAGAAAATAAAGCTTTGACTGATTTTTGGTGCAGTACGTAGCCTTGCCGGGCAATGCTCAAGGCACAGAGTTCAAATAATTATTTAGATCATTGTATATATAAATGAATAGGGCAATAGTGCTTAAGAGATCCAAGACCGTTATTTTATCTAAACTGTAGGTAGATATATATGTCACAAAACATATCCCGAATTATTAATTGTATTATAATTCTGAAGGTGATTTTATGATCAAGGATATTTTTTATTAGTTGCAAATAGAATGCCTGTCGATTAATTACATTTTCAGAAAAAAAAATGCAACAGACTCTTTGAAAATCACTTAAAAACTGAAAAAGTAAGTTTTTTATACACTCCGGTAGACTGGTTTGGCAAGATAGCCTGGAAATTGGTCATAGTGGATATTCCGCACTAAAACATAATGAAAAAGAGGATAACAGATATTTTTTTATAGAGCCAGTATTGGTATACGTATCGAATTTACTTACCTCTGGCACGAAGACTCAAAGTGTGTCTCGGGCGAATTCAAGACCCACGTACGCCAGTGGTCTAGGTCATGTGAGCCATCTCGCTAGTTTCAAGCTTCAAGCTTAAATTGTAAATTAGCATCCACCACATTTATGACCAATCACTATGTGTTGCATCGACGATCCTAAACAAACGAGTTAATTTCGAATTAATGATTTCGTTTAAGTTACCTGCTTTTTTTATTTATTTGAAAACTATACATTCTGAATTATATTCGATAAAACAATTTCAATTTATGAAACAGTAAACAATAACTAGATGACGCAACAACATACGAAAAGTCTCTGGCAACGGCTGAAAGCAAAAAACGAAAAACCGAGCTTCGTAAGTACAAGTAGCATGCCATAGCAGAATAATGGACGGAGGTAGGTTGATGATGATGGTTGATGATGATGACGACAATGATGATGTTGATGATGATTATGACAATAATAATAACGATGATGATGATGATGAGGTCTACTGCGTTTTCGGCGAAATATTTTTGGCCAAAAGCTGCTGGTTAGGTTAGGTTTGTATTCTGACCATGTGTAGCGGAGCGAATGAAGCGAGCGAAACGTCAAAATGCTTGCTTGCGTGTACACAATCGACAAAATGGAACATGGGTAAAAAATGGGTTAGGTTAGGTTAGGTTAGGCTTGAGAATTAAATGCTACACTGAGCAACGAAATATGTTAACAAAAGTAATACCCTCATAATTTAGCTTCACGGTGCATCAGCCTACCCACAGAACCTTTTATTCTAACGAACTAGGTTTGATTTCATAATGCCATTTGTTGTTTAAAGTATGGTATGCCAATCAATACATATGACGAATACATAAATGACATCTAAAACTAATCCCAGGTAATAATTTGCCTAACAATAATTTATGAAATCAATAATTGGGGAAATAATATCAGTGCGAAACATTGAAATAAAGCTTCGCCCAAATATAAATATGGTTATAATAGTTTGGGAGTAAAAAAATCCTAAATAATTTTCGCCGATACATTAAGTAAACCTGATGATAACGATGATAGTAATGATAAAGATGTTGATGACGATGACGATGATGATGACAATGATGATGACGACGACGATGATGATGACGATGATGATGATGATAATGATGATGACGATGATGATACAGTATTTTGTGGCAGTGCTGTTAAAGATTTCTATTAAAAAATATATTGCAATGAAAGTCTACACATTATTAAAATTTTACTTGGCAAACATGTTTCAGTATTGCAAAATCGAATTTAATAACAGTCTTTGAGTAGGGTCAAATTCTCGGTCGAGGTGAACGGTGTTCTGTATACTAAGTATTTATAATGTTATAAAAATTAAACGTCTGTACATTGAAGATATTTTCAAAAAAGTAAGTGATATGGCCTACTAAAGGTCACTAAATGGAAAAAATATTGTTTTTTTTATTTTTTGTAAGTTTGCATGAGTTGTTGTGGCTTCTTCACGTCAGAATGGCTAAACCAAATTAAATTTTGTTTTAGATACATGGGTAGCTGGGTATCCAGAGATGATTATAAAATACTTTATCCGACTACGCTGAAGAAAAAAAAGTATATGATTGTTTTGTCCTCCGCTGATAAAGTTGGGTACCTTCTAGTTTTAATTGAAAAAAAAAAACACAATAAATGTTTTACACGTTTATTTTGCTGCCTCTCAATTTATCGCCAGGGTCCTGGGCAAGCGACCCATCATTAGGTCACATAATTACAAGGCTCGCGAAAAGATGACGACATCATCATCAAAGAACGTGGCGAAGGCAGCCGGCTGAAACATTACATGGCTGACACGATGACGGCACGTCTGAACGGCTTTAATTTCTGGCGTAAGCCAGTGGGTGTACTTCAACAACGAGCCCAAGGTGGGCCTCGATCTTCATCGACATCATCGTCATCCATTTTGTTTCCATCGTCGTTTAACCGGTCAAAAAATCCCTACATATTATGTACAGTTCAAGCTACTGCACGGTTGTAACGCAGTTCTATCGTGGTTGGTATAACTACAATAGAACGCCAATTAGACTGCATCACAACTGCAATAGCCCCTCTGCTTCTTGTACAATCATTAGGCATCTCTTTCTCTTACTTAAATAGGCAAGTTTTACTCGGATTAAAGTTTTTTCACAATTGTATAATGACTACTTTTCGTTTCAGATATAGAAAAAAAGAGACATGAAAATTGCCAATGTTTAAAAGCAAACACCTCCCGAAACTAGAGGGGCCCAATTACCCAACGACGTCTTCAAAAAATCTCACACGCAATCTCAATATTGTCAAACACTTCCAAAGGCCTCAAATAACCGGCTTATTAAAAAAATATGAATTCACCCTCAAAGGGTCTACTGAACACTAAATCTTCTTCAAGTGCCTAAAGTGCAATGTTTTAAAGCAAACCGCTTCCAAAACTAGAGCAGCCCAATTACCCGAAGACATTTTCAAAAATTCTCACAAGCAATCTCAATATCGTCAAACACTTCTAAAGGCCTCCAAAATACCCGGCTTATTCAAAAATCCTGAAGTCGACTTCAAAGGATCTAGTGAACACTAAGTCTTCAGCCTGGAGTGTTAATTGCTGATCGCTATCACCGTTTTCGTGAAGCTGAGCCTTTTGTACCTGTTGGAAGCACGAAAACTTTACATATAAAGGAAGCTTTAGTGAGGCACTTCAATCAAAATGAGAAACTTTGGCCGAAAATGCTGAAGATAGCTCGAATTGAGCGGTTAGCATTATTTGTTTGACACCCGATATTGTCAATAGTGTTTGGTTGTTAATAGTTAAAATAACAATGGCAACTGATTAGTAGATAGGATTTGATACCGTATGATCATGAGGGTATATTTGTACTATTGGTTTGTTATAAAGTTAGTGGATAAAGACAGTTTTGTATATGACCATTAAATAGTTTTGAATTTAAATGTTAGTTTCAAGATAACAACTTGTATTTACATAATTATTGGATACTTAGGTAGTTTTATCCAACACTAATGAAATGTAAATTATGTTTTTTTTTAAACGACGTACGCAACTTGCACATAAGCACACTTACTATTTAATTATATTTATATAAACACTTCGCTCTTACTTAGAAATGTTAAGCTATGACGATTGATTAAATAGATAATACGTCTAAAACGATCATGCGGTTCTTTTTAATAAAAGCGGTACGGACTTGATTTATATGTGTTTTGTCTCGCCGGAACAAGATGGCGCTTGTAATATCTGTCTG
Source organism: Hedya salicella (assembly GCA_905404275.2). Taxonomy (NCBI): domain Eukaryota; kingdom Metazoa; phylum Arthropoda; class Insecta; order Lepidoptera; family Tortricidae; genus Hedya; species Hedya salicella. The sequence continues at coordinate 3,978,145 of FR990101.1, read as the reverse complement.
GAACCAGTTCACACCAGTTCCAATCGCAATTTTTCGCTTTTCATATCATCTTGCACTTTTGCTGCTATCGTATTGCATTTGCTTTTTATTTACGAGTCTTCATTATTTCGTAACCTAAGGATTAATCTAGAACGAGACAACTATCTGACTCGTTTATAATTTATACTTTCATGTTTTAAGGGATGCTTTTTCGAAAAGGGATTCTTGTACGTACAAGGGTAGGTTATTTAAAATGAAAAAGTTGATTAAAACGATGGCTACCCTGGAGTAATATCAGTTCTATAAACACAAATCTAAAGACGAATTGCATACCGCAAACACACACCTTAAGTATTTACTGAGGTTTTTTTTAGCAATGGACTTTAAACTGTACGTGTACTTACACTCCTTACCTATAATCAGATTCAGTAGAGGGAGCGCAAACCTACATATGGTAAATGCCAGGCGCGGCCACTTAGAGGGTGGATGTAGTTAATAACTTTGACTATACAACGCATTTAGGTCACACAATTCAGATTAGTGGTTAAATAGTTACTGTTATGGAGAAAATGATGTTCATATAAATGGTAGATGCCCCCTGTGATATAAATAAAAACTACTAGAAAGATGTGTTAGGTAAAGTAAGTAAAACACACCAAATAGCCTGAAATCTGCACAAGACTCATCAAAACCCTTTAAATGACTCTCAGAGGAGCGAACATCCATTCCGAACTACGAGTACTTTCGTTTAATGAACAAAAGTCCAAATGTTTCACGGCTATACGCCTGGTCCGACAAAGGAGAACTTTTCAATATCGTGTCGCTACATATTTTAGTGGAGACGGCGAGATGTCGAACTTATCTCGACTACGACGTAGGGATGGGATACACGTCGAGATATCGATAAGTAATTATTTCGAGGTCTCTTTCTGGTCTTCAAAAACACGGTTAATGTCTATACAGATACGTTAACAGTCGAAGCAGTTCCACGTGTTATTTGTAATTTTCTAATTAGCAATATTGGAATGTGAGTAGTACTTATTATATTTACAGAATTTCCTTATAATGTGGATACACAAGTTATTTATTACTGGACCAATTTAGTTATTAGAAATTGTTGAAGTAAGGACGTGAGATAACGGATAGTGGGAATCCTTTTTTGAAACATTTTCATTATGGACATAACATTGTTTACTTTAAAGTGGGTGCAGTATATTGAGTGGACTGTTAACACTTTAGCACACAAGGGGCAACTTCATATTTAAGGCAAGAAGATTCGCATTAAAATAAAGGCCTCAAGAGGTGTTAACAACTAACTTTTTTTTTACCAGGAACAATTGGCCTGAAAATTCACAAAGAAAGATAATGGTTTTGTTGAATGGTACAATAGTAATCGCTTTCGGGCTCGAAAAAGATTCCCACTATTATATGCACTTTTATAAAAAAAACAAACAAACAAAAGGACAGTCTTTCAATATCGTGTCCCTAGATATTTTAGAGGTGATGAGGTAGCAGAGTTAGGAAGCAGCTAACGATTTTGAAACGTAATGATTCCGAGTTGTTTCCCTTGGGTGTGCTTCAAAATGTGGCTAAAAGTAACTCTCAATGGTCGGTAACGCAGAAAATTTCGTAAATGGTTTTTATTTAACAGACTTATACATATGGACAATCTTACACAAATCGACCTAGTCCAAAACTAAGCAACTTTTATACTATGGGAACCGAACAACGATATACATATTATATAGAAAATATTATACTTAAGTACATAGAAAATATCCAAGACCCAGAGACAAACATTCGTTTTCTCGACACAAACACTTGTCCAGGCCAAGATTCGAACCCGGGACCGCCATCACCAGCTTGGTAGGCCGTTGTGCAACCAACTGAGATAAATGGGTCGTTTTATTGTGCGGAAGACTTATTTAAATTATTTAACACTTTCCAACATTTTCCAACAGAAATAATATTTTCTAAAGTAAGTATTTCTCTATAAAATACAAAAAGGAGAAATTATATAAAATCAATGTGGGAAGAAAAACAGAACGAAAACATTTGCTTAGCGAAAACATTTGCTAAGCATGCGCAATTTTTTTAGCATAAGCAAATGTTTTCGTTCTGTTTTTGTCAACTTAATACAGAAATAGCACAAGATAACATGTATAATATATTTTTTTACTGCTTTTTTTTACTCATCCCGGTGAAGCAAATGCTCCTGCCACACGCCCTGAATGCATTCAGATGATCCAGCCATTTCCTCTGATCTGCTAGGGTCACCATCTTCAGGTATTCAATCATCAGTGGATGATTTGGCCCATTCATCGTTCCGGATGCATTCAGTCTCACATAGACTTTCGATAGAAATGTCGGTAACAATAAATCCCAACACTTTTTCACCTATCTTCTCTCTGTCTGAACCAAACTTGGGAGGGAGCTGCCCAAATCTTAGGAAATAAACCCCACTTATCCAACGTGTACTCGTGAACAAAATTTATTGGATGGACCTTTTTCTCCGGGCTTTTATATGGAAACTCATCCATTCATATTGACCTCCGCGGACCTGGAGATAACGCGACGTGATATGTCAAAATTTGTTCCCATTGGAAAATTCATTATAGAGATAAAAGGCCACCGTAGAGGTATCTGTTACGTTCTATTCATTAATTTGGTAATATTATAGGTTTAGGAGGAGGAATATTATAGGATAGGAGAAAAACAAAATAGGATAGATAATGATGATGAAAATAGGAGATTATTTTCCAAGTGATTTTGCCACTAACGGGCTATTATGACACGAAGTTTTTTTGTATGAGCGACCGAGTAGTACAATCTGAATGTGGTTAAAAAACCAACTAATAGCATGTCGGATAATAGTCAGTGCAGGGTTCCTTAGCTGTTACTGCAAAGAATTGCATTACAGATGAAAAATTTTCATGTATGAAACTTTCGGATCCATTGTTTCCGAAAATATTCTCAAATCAATTTTTTTTTTAAAAACCTCAATGTCATTTTACAAGAACTGTCGAAATATGTTGTGCCACACGTTGCCACATCTTTGCTGTTTTTTTGTTTATTTCGGATACCTACATTTATGGACCGCTACAAATATTTATATTGACGACACATATGAAGCTAGCGGTCCCAGGTTCGAATCCCGGCCAGGGCAAGTATTTGTCTGATGAGTACGAATGTTTGTTCCTGAATCTTGGATGTTTTCTATGTATTGAAGTAAGTATTTTAATTTATCTATATATTATGTATATTATACATGTCGCCTAGTACCCATACTACAAGCTTTGCTTACTTTGGGACTAGAGCGATTTGTGAAAAGGTTGTCCCTGATATTTATTTTATTTATTATTGGTTATTCAACTACCAAACTAAGTAGCGGTTCATACAAGACCTATACTCCAAATTTTATCGATATGACATCTTGTAGGTTTTAAGTAAAATGACTGTGACAGAATCAAATGGACGGACGGACATGACGAAATGGCGTCTCCAGTGGTTATGCTTTAAGGCCGGTAACAATTAACGAGCGTGGTGAAATGATGCCTATTACTCTTTAAGCCCAAAGTACCAAATAAACAAAGCCAAATATGAAAGTGGACCGGCGACCTGGTCAAGATCGCGGGGACCGTTGGATGACGTCAGCGCACGACCGGTTTCTGTGGAGATTCTCTAGAGACCGTTTGCAGTAGAACTAATTAAAGAATGATAGTTGAATTCCGAAAAAACAGCAACAATTAGCAAGCCTTTGTTCCAGATTAAATCGGATTTCGGCCTTTTTGCTTGTTAGTGTCTTTTTGCTTATTTAAAATGCCATTATAAATTCAATTTGCGGATAAATTATAGCTTTATTTATTTCGTAGCTGAATAGTTTATAACCCAAATAGTGAATTATTTAAAGCCAGATGTTACTCTGACTGACTCATTAACATTATCAATATTAAAATGAAGAAAATACTCGTATGCATAAAGATACACTGACTATTAGTTTTAGTTTAATGATGATTTTATTTACCTACTCGTATGAAAAGTACTACCTTTATTTTGTAAATTTCATTATTACTCACCGTGCACCGTATACACAAAAAATACACTATAATAGACTCAATGACAAACAATAACAGTATTGTCTAGTGCCATCTAGCATAAAGTTAATGAATAAGACGGCAAGTCTAACACGAATTTCATGAAAGCGACCTCTAGTTTGACGTAAAGGAACGACGTCGCCTAGTTTACGGCAAACAAAACAACTTCGTAATGATGTGGATACATTTATTACAGCGCCATCTTTTAGAGCGTTTAAGAACTTCGTCGACAGCGTCTAAAGTTAGGACAAGCTTGTATTGCGGCCTATAATGTGTAACGTGGCACTCAATTAGTATTAAGTTTAACGCAGAGATGGCGCGATGACTACAAACATGAACAAATTGATTTGAAACAAATGATTGATAAAAAACGACACGAACAAACATTTTTCAAACCTTTTCATAGACTTACTTAAATCAAGCTACTTAATTAACACGCTTTTATTAGGTCGACCTGTATGTAACTAACTATGTAACGGAATCTAAGGTAACTAATAGCGTCATGAAAATTGGCAGCTGTATGTAGTTCTGATGACAATACAATAATATGGTACTGTGGATCTGATCTGATGATGGAGCTGAAAAATATGAACCGGAACTTCATGATGGAACATCGAAACATAGCTGTTTGGATTTGTTAGGAAAGTCTTGTAAAGCGTGATTTTCAAGCAAAGTAGGTGCCTTCAGTTGCCAGGGAAATGCAGAAAATAAATATGCCAATTGGAAAATACGGAAACAAAAAAAAAAAACGGCGGCCATATTTATTTTACCCGCTCAGCCGTGAACGCGATAACTTGTGGCCTGTTCGGCTGGACCGGCGCCGGAAAAATTGTTTTGACCATTTTGTCGTTTTGTCCGTAGGATTCAATTTGCCCGACATGTTTGGCACACCTATGTGAGTGCAGGACATGTAAAAACCAGCGCGACTTTATGTGGAAATTCAAAAATTACTTATTCACGTCTACAATTTATACCTAGTTTATAGAAATACGTGAAGAGCAAACATATAATATTAATTAAAGACGTACAACATTTTAGAAGCGCTAAGACAATATTCCTAGGGATTTCTTTAACGTTATTAATCTGTAGATAAATTGTACTTTTATGATGTACGTATAATTTAAATGTACAAATTGTAAACTGCAATTAAAAAAATCGATAGAAGTATTAAGAAAGATAAAATTAGTTTTTTTCCTTTACGGATAAATAGACATTGACATTAACATGAGAGATTTGTTCGCTTAGTGATGTGAATAATTTTAATAACGTGTTAAAAAATAGCGCGTTAATTAGTCTCATGAAATATTAATAAATTTTCTTTTTCCCTAATATCTAAAAAGCAAGTACTAAATTATAATATATCTTCACCCGATGAACTTAAGATCTAGGTATGAAAGGTAACTTCGAACACTTCGAAATCGCTTAGTATTTAAAACGGATCTATATCTGAATCCCTAACGTTTTTTAATCTGTTTTTGCATTCCCTAACGTTTAATGTCATAATGATCACTTGTCCTAACACTCATATGCCCTATCTTTAGTTTTCCTAACATCGTATGGATGATTTTTTTTCCCCATAATGTTTTATTTACCTACTAATGTCACTTGCCATATTCATTATTCATCCTAACGTTATGTGCCATAATAGTCATGTGTCATAATTATCAGTAAGCCTAATGATCATTAATCCTAATGATTATTTATCCGAACTTTGTATGGCCTATTATAGTTTGTCCTACATTTGTACTACCTAACATTATTTGTCCTCATGATTGTTTTCCCTACTTGTGATTAACCTTCTTTTCTGCCTAACCTAACCCGCTTTTGATCCGCTATACATTGTCACAATACAAACCTAACCTAACCTACAGTTTTCGGTTATTGACCCATTTTGACGCTCCGCTCGCTTCGCTCGCTCCGCTATACATGGTCACAATACAAACCTAACCTAACCTACAGTTTTCGGTTTTTGACCCAAAATAAAACATATGCTATGGATTTTTGCATATCCCATCATTGAAAGATCTTAACCTATATAATTACGCCATAATCCTGTAAATATGTTATTTGTATGGAAAATAAAACATAATAAAAATATTATTTTTTATTTATTTTTTATTTATTATGTCTAAGTTTTTATGTAAGTATATCTGTATATTTTTATTTATATATATTTATTATATGAATTTATATGGACAAATGTTTTGTTGATTAAAATATTAAACCGAATTGTCATTTTTTTTTACACCCTTAGTATTACGAGCACCGCTCTAAATAACCTTAACTCTGTACATTACTTGCTAGTGAGCCCGCCCCTTACGAAGCTGGAGGTTCCGGGTTCAAATTCCGATAAGTAGTTATAATATATAAAAATTGGGCAAGTGCGAGTCCGACTCGTGCATGAAGGGTTCAGTATTATAATCTATAGCAACTTTGTTGTATTGGAGGCCCCCCTTAAATATTTATTTTAATTTATTTTTAGTATTTGTTGTTATAGCGGAAATAGAAATACATCATCTGTGAAAATTCCAATTGTCTAGCTATCACCATATGAAATTTTCACACAAGATGTATTTCTGTTGCCGGTATATAACAAAAATACTAAAAACAGTATAATTTTATGTCTGTCTGTCTATATCATAAACCAATATAAAATGATCGAACACCGCGTACATTTTACTTGGGAGTAGGGATCTGGTAACACTGGATTTACTTTTACGGTCGCTTGTAGCGTATATTTTGTACGGAACCCTCGGTGCGCGAGCCCGACTCGCACGTGGCCGGTTTTTAAGTTACCTGAGTACCGTTTGGGTTGCAGTGGGTAACTATAACTCTCGTACGGTAAGGGAAATAATCGCTAAAAAAAGTTGCACATTCCCTGAAGTAAATTTGTGAATTTTAATAAGGTCAGGTGGGGTAAGGGAACATAATTTATTTCATAGGTAAAGAGAAACCATGCAATTAGTCCAACTCTAAAGTATAGTTTATGAAAAATTGGTACGGAATAAAGAACTCGTAATTTTTAAGTTGTCAATAAATCACAGTGATTTTGGTAAAATAATACTTAAATATATATTTTTATTTTTAATTAAAACTAGCAATATTTATTTTTCTATGTCTAAACTATTATAAAGTTGTAAAAATGAAATGTCTGTACATTGAAGATATTTTCAATATAATGATTGTTTTAGACTATTTGGAGGTAATTAAAAGGAAAATTTTTTTTTTGGATTTTATGTATGTTTGTATGTGTCGTTTTGGCTTCATCACGCAAAATTGGCTACACGGATTTCAATTTTTGGTACACGGGTAGCTGGATATCTTCAGATGGTTGAACATCATTCGAAATTATTAAATAGCCTTATTTAATAATTTCGAATGATGTTCATGCAAATACAAAATAAAACAAAATATCACAATCCAAATTTTTAATCTGCAAGGGCACTTTTACGACTACATGTCTGATTTGATTTTATACAGAAAATCAATGAAATAAAAATGACGTATTACCTAAATGATATAATTAGGGACGGAAAGAATGGTAATTTTGAAAATGTATGTTAGTGGACTGTATTATTTTGTATGTTTGTTAGCAAATACTTCAATTTATATGGAACGATAGGACAAGGAACATATGTGACATAATTTTGCGTACTTCGAGCTTTCTTCTTTGCCGGCAAAGTCCCAACACAGCCTGCGTTGTTCACAAATACCTGATCACGGCCTTTGAGTAATATTTGGCACCTATATAGTATTTAGCGCAGGCGAAACGGAACAGGGCATCCATCAGCAAGATTTCTCGGAGATCTACCGTTTGGAGTGGCGCCGGTCAGTAGAATCGCACATGAACTGGGACGAGAAGAAAAAAAAATGTTTGTTTTTTTAATTTTTTGTATGTTTGTATTTGTCGTTGTGGTTCCATCAAATCGGCTAAACAGATTTCAACTATTTTTGGTCCACGGGTAGCTGGGTATCTCCAGATGGTAGGATAGGATGATGATAGGATACTTTTTACCCGACTATGCTGAAGAAAAAACGAGGGGTTATGACTTTTTCTCCTCCGCGAATGAAGTTGCGGGCATCTCCTAGTAGTATAAATAAAAAGGGAATCCATCACAATAATTAGCAAGAAGATACCTGCAAAAACTTCGTTAGCGAAGGGAGGAAGAACCTGTATATCTCTACTACTACTTACTTTTCTTGCTTCAGCGTAGTCGGGTAAAAAGTACCTTGTAACCATCTGTAGATGTTACACATACGCTAAAAATAGTTCAAATCCGTTTAGCCGTTTTTGCACGATGAGGTCGCAATATATATAGGTATGTGCTATATATATGTACTAGTACAACCATATTATCTATGTATATTACTTTTTTTTATTACGAAAAAATATTTAGATCTAGATAGTTTTCCCCACATTTGTATGTGACGCAATATATACCAGAGGCAAACTTAACTCAACCGGAAAGTTTAGTCGGAATAAGTGAAAGTTTGTACGGAACCATTAGTGCGCGAGTAAAACTCGCAATTGACCGATTTTCTTGAAATTCATTACATTTCTGCGGTGAGTTGTATGATATTTAGATTCATATAGACTATAGTGTTAGAGTGATGATCCAATTTAAAAAGTATGCCTTTGTTTCGCGGAGCACTAATTCACAGGTAATAGATGCAGAGAAAAATATTATTCGATTCGGTGACCTTGAAATAGCCGGTTTCATCTGTTTTTAAATATCTTCAATTTCCAAACATTTCAATTTACAACTTCATAATAGCATACCATTAAGTCGAAGTTTCCAAGACGAGGCGTTAGAGTTATACCATTTAATATCGACCATTTCACACCCATAATCAGTAGTTAACGCTAACAGAGCTTTGTGAAACTGGGCTACAGTAAAATATGAAGGGTGCAGTTGGTATATGATCGTGTCAGCACGGTCCAGTAAATACAGTCGAAACCAAGCCCTTATAAAGTTAGAACACAGTAATCAAGCCCTGCAACCAAGTGGAAATCGCAGATATCAGCCAGGATCCTTCCGCTAGACCAAGCAAGATGTTTCAAACGAGTTTGCATACACACAAACTATATATACATGTGTCTACATGATATTAGGTTAGTTGGGGTGGAGGAAAGCAAGCCCGTGACAAAACAAGTCGGTATTTAGAGATACAGATAACTTTGTGAAATCACATTGTGTATTGATATTACAAGGACATTGTCTACTTATGAGGGATTCCTCCCTTTCTCTTAAGTTGGCCACCTTTGTGTACGGCCGACAAAGAAATTGTATACTATATTTATATTCTTTATTGGGCTGGCTGTTTTTAGAGCCCCTTACCCAAAGGGGAAATACGGGACCCTTTAATAAGACTCCGCTGTCGTCTGTCTGTCTGTCTGTCTGTCTGTCTGTCCGTCCGTCCGTCCGTCGGTCGGTCGGTCGGTCTAAAAACATTATAAATGTCTGTCTGTCTATGCCAGTAACCAATATAAAATGATCGAACACCGTGTACATTTTGCTAAGGAGTAAGGCTCTGCTAACACTGGATTTACGTAGGAAAATCCAGTATAAGCTGAGCCCATAGATTTGTAGCGTAGATATATATTGTACGCAACCCTCGATGCGCGAGTCCGACTCCCATTTGGTCGGTTTTTTACGTGAGCACTAACCTATTTTACCTAATTCCAAATTCGTATTTCTAATTGCGGTACGTACACTCGTATTACATGTAGGGGAAACGGGGTAAGGATGGTTCACCGGTTGGTTGTAACCCGACCATAACAGAAAACTGAACTAATGAGTCTGGTGTCGAAAAATCACGAATGCTATATCTAGGAAGGAGTAACGCTCTTTCGATCTTTCAACATCAGTCCATGGACCGTTATTGGCTGCTGTGACCCGTGATCGAGATAACCGTGAGACAACCTTACCCGGTCTCACCTTACTTGGGTGCGGTTCAGGAGCGAACCACCGTTCCCGTATGAAATGAGTTTATGACGATAATAAGCTTCTAAGCGGTGACGATAACTAGTTACATGATTTTATCCGTTATAATTTTATAACACCAACAGACGAAACGCACTTGAGCCGCACCTGATATAAAAAAATAGGCATTTATCAAAAAATAACTGTTTTTTGATCTAATAATTAAAAAGTTTTTAAATTCCAATTTTTAAACCAAATTTTTTCTCATGACGCCCATATTCTCTATTTACGTTTTTTTCTTCTTTCTCATTATGCAACATCATTTCGTATGATCGAGTATTACATTGATACCAAGCACCTGTAATGAGAAACAGTTGACAATCATTTCTCAATGCATAAAAAATGGTATAATTAGTCTGTTTGAAATCTACCAACATAGTTATCAATTAAGGTGGTGGTCTGCAACAAACATCATAGGTCGCGTCCGGCGTCTACTGGAACTATCTTTATCTCCTCTGGACTAGGCTTAAGCTCTGAAAAATAATGAATTTCGGATAATATTTTATCATACAGAGATTTAATCGAAAAAATCTTTAGCCACGAAATAAACGCTCATCTTATACCAACCAAAATACATACACATAATCATCCGTCAGAAAAAATCTCATAGAATTTCAGCTTTGAATTAATCTAGCACTAACTTAATGCAAAACCAGATTCTGAATTTAAAAGCCCGACCAACTGAGACGTGACTAAATTACAGACTTTTTTTATTCGAAATATTCAAAACACTTAAGTGTTTCTCTGAGATTTTACGCATATTTGTATTTCAGTTGAAACTTGACCGACGTGAACTAACTTGCCTTTTATGTTTTAATGGTAAGCATATTCAGACCAAAATAGGATTTACAGTCATATACCCGGGAAAGGTTTTAAAAGCTTTCAAAGTAATTAAATATGAGTACTATGGATAAGACAGTCTTTTCACCGAACATTTGATGACGCTTTTTAACTCTTGTCTGCTTTTACTTTATTAGGTCTTTCACTACTACTAATTTTAAATATTTTTGATTTTTTGATTTCTTTTGATTTTGATATTACTACTAATCAAAAACTTTAACATGTAGATTGATGAAATGATCAACTTCTCTTGTTATGAATCTTTATTATTTTGACGACTGGTTTCGCTCAGCGGGAGTAACGTTGCTTGCGAAGCTGAAGGTCCTGGGTTCAAATCCCAGTAAGGGAAAATATTTGTGTGATGAGCAAAGGTGTTTGTTCCTGAGTCTTGTATGTTTTCTATGTATATAAATAAATATATCTATTAAATATATCATCGTCTAGTACCCATAACACAAGCTTTATTGAGCTTACCATGGGACTAGTTCGATTTGTGTAAAAAATCCGTAATATTTATTTATTATTTATTTATTCTGTCCGGTAACTCAGGAGACCATAGTCTCAAAGTTACTTAGAGAAAAAATAATTAATCTAGACTACTAACATACTTACGAGACGGGCCCATGTAGGAATTACTTCAGCAGCGCGAGTAACAAAATTGAAACAGATTACAATATGAATGGTGTGATTATTGCCCACACATGGATAAAGTCCGTTGGTGGAACGAAGAATACAGAGACGATTGAACCGCGTAATATGGAGAAATATGAAATGATGGTATAAAACATGAACGTTTTGTACTTCAAACATTAAACGACACTTTAAACATATTAAGGCGAGTACTTACAATGTAGGATGAGCATAATTTAATGACAAACATGTCTTGACGATTTAAACAAAACTTGGGAATAAAATTTAAAACTAAGTTTTAAAGGAAACTAATTCACAAAGCTTTATGTTTAAATTAACTTAAAAACCGGCCAAGACGGCTTTTCGCTAATACATGTGTATCACAGTACACAACAAGCGTCGAGAAAAATGCGTTTGTTGTGTATATTCTCCATAGTGTATTTATTTTCATTATTTATTGTTTTAGCGGTTACAACTTAGACCTATTACGGTCTACGCGTTGTCGACTTATAACAGACAGACGGCAGATTCTTAGTAAAAGGGCTCCGTTGGTACCCTTTGGATACAAAACCCTTAAATAATTAGTTCAATGCACAGGTTTCAAATCACATTTTTTTTATAGTTACCAAACAATTAAGCTATTGAACAAGATAGTCAAGAATTGCTCCTTCAAACTACTCAAAATTTTCATGGGCCAACAAAACAGTACGGAGTGGCTACTCTGTAGTTGGAAATACGCAGCCTAACTGTCCCACACACTCAACTTGAAATTAAGGCGAGAGCGATACGGTTGCTACGCGAATTTAGGAAGTGCTGTTACTAACCTCTCATTATTACCGTGCGGTGAAGCAATATGAAATGTCGGGCAAGTGTAAACATGATGCTCGTCGGTTGGCGCCGTTTGAGACTGGTGCCGTATTGGAGGAGACGAGTGTTCTGTGGGAGTTTATCTCTAGTCAAATTGGTACATTCCGGAACAATTAAAGTGGTCGAAATCCGCATCTCACAATTTGTATACAATAGTGGGCATTTATTGACCATCTTTACCCTTTTATTTATTTTTAAACGCGTAGGTTTGTCCCGTAATTACAAAAAACAGAGCAACGCATCCATGTGATTTTTTTGTGAAAAAGTTGAATACGCACAGGAAAGTGGCAAAGTCTTTTAGGCTCGGAAAACATTCAGAAAATATAAGCAAAACACTTTTGCTATAAAGTCAAGGTTTCAAGAAAACCCTTCAAGAGACATGAAGATATTTTTTTATAAATTTAAGGAAATTTGTGGCTAAAGTACGTAAGCGTTCGTTGCGATATTTTGTTTAATACAATTGAATTCGGAATTAATCGACACAAATTTGAAAATTATTTGCCGTCTTCAAAACAAACGTCTAGTCTTAGACACCCCTTTTCAAAGGTCTCTTCGTGGGATGAAGAAGCTTTGTCACCCCACCAGGTGAAACATGGTCGAATTACGGCCGTGAGGATTCAATGTACTTAGTCATGACACGCCTGTTCTAAAGGATTTTCAGGGTGTATATTTGATCTACGCCATAAAAAAATCTACTTATAATGCAAAAAATTGGTTTCTAGGTCCAGCTAGCCACTCGTCTTACGACTATTTTTTTTCGGCTATCACGAAAAATTCAAATAATTGGAAGTATTTTTTACGGATAATTTATTTGCGGCTTAGTATTAACTCAAAAAAATAAGTAGGTATAAACTCGAAAACGGTCTCTTACGTCGCCTGAACTGAGGACTAGTCTTAGACACCCCTGTTCACAAGTCAACCGAGCCGCAAGTCTCTTCATCCCGCCCGCTTTGTCACCCCACAAGGTGAAACAGAGACGAATGTACGGCCTGAGAGGATTTAATGTAATTTATTTGCACTCATGACACGCCCGTTCCAAGCGATTTTCCACCGTGCACTCGTGCCCTAATGAATGTTTAAATTTGTTACGTTCATGTAATGATGTCAATTTTTGGGAGTGATTGATGGAGATGTGGAGTAATTTTAACTGAGTTACTTGAAGAGAATTGGTCGTTCTAAGATGTTGGGTAATTTATGACCAAATTACACTAAGTCCTGTATATCCTGTTGAAATTAGATTAAACTGAATACTTTTACTTGCCAAATATTACGTGTAGGTTACAGGATGGATAATTTAGTCAGTAGTCTCAGTAAGGTTTATAACTTACTAAAAAGTGGGCACCTTATAGAAAATATCTTAAGTGTACAGACATTTCATTTATATTACTTTTTAATTGTAGTTAATATAGACTATTGAATTGGAACACGGGTAGCTGGACATCCATAGATGGTTATAGTTATAGGATACTTTTTACTCGACTTGGCCGAAGTAAAAAAGAGGGTTATGACCCTTTTTCTTCTGCGAACGAAGTTCCGGGTATCCTCTAGAACACTATAATATGGGATGATGACTGAATTTTAGATATTTCATTTTTTTAATATCTAAAATTCAGTCATATTGAACGACGTATTTTTTTACGTTATAACAAAATAATATAAATTCCCCCACTTCTAAACTTTGATTTAATTTACCTCAGTATTTTTTGATTAATTAAAAAAAAAATGTGTACAATGTTTTTTTATTATCTACAATATGGACTAATTGATTTTCGTACCCTGTTGTCTTTTGCAATGCCTATTCTTGGCATGGCAAAAGACTTTCGGGGAATAGACATACAGTTAAATAGACGTTCAGGGAAAAGACGTTTGAGGAATTCGACATTTGAGGAATGGACCTAGGTGAGGGGAGTATTTAATGTCACTCGCACAATCAACACAAATCTTTTTTTCTTTTGTTTCCTGTTCTCTTTTGGTCTATAAGACCATTTTAGAGGTTCTATGTAACAAATCTAAAGACACTTAATACGTCAAATCCGTTAAGACGATATATCGTGTCAAATAAATAGACATAGTTTGTAACTCACACACATATTCTCGAAAAACATACCAGAGCCAAATCTACATACATACATACATACATACATCCAATCACACCTTTTTCCCCCATAGGTGCGTCCACATTTGTATCATTTGCTCGTATCAGATCATCGTCGCGTAGCATGATCGCGTGTCACGATCACGCGTTTGGACGTTGCGCTGATCCGATCACTCGAAATCCATTTGCTACGCGTATCACACACTTGTATCGGAAGAGTGCGGCATTATCGGCGCGCCGACAGTAAGCGTCCAAGCAGCGCGATACGCAGTCATGCTACGGCACGGTGATCGGATACGAGCAAATGATACAAGTGTGGACGCACCTTTATGGGGTAGGCAGAGACTATCTCCTTCCACTTGCTACGGTCTTGGCATACAACTGCTGCTTCATCAACATTCATTAATCTCTTCATTTGTGCTGTCACAACCCTTTCGCTTTGTTTCATTCACACACAGAATATCAATATTTCTCGCATCCATCATCTGACATATTTCATTAATTTTATCATTCATTCCTCCCATTACATTTAACATAGCAAAGTGGCTCTCCATAACCCACTCTTCGCTCTCGCTGGGACTGAGATGTGATGGTTTGCGAACCACAATTATTGAAACTCATTGCGTTCCCACGAGCAGGTAAATGAGAGCCAACTTTTCCTTTAATAATAATATCAAAAGAAAAATCCAGAAATTAATGCCCAGCTGAATTCCCTAGAAAGCTATAAAGTATATATAAATATGTGAACCAAGAATGAGAGTGATTTTCGTAATTCCTAGGGGAGCAAAGCCAGAGTCAGAAGCTGAATAATTCACGTAATAATTCTGACTACTTTATTATTAGAAATAAGAGGGTGCCCGCGACTTAGTCAGCAGAGGAGAATAAGTTCACAACCCTCTTGTTTTCTTGAGCGTACTCGAGCAAAACGTATCTTAAAACATAGTTGAAATCAGATTAGTTTTGGCGTGATGGAGCCACATTGCACAGACAAACATACGTAGGTCACTCGATACATTTTGAGATAAAAAAAAAACTATTGAAGATATTAGTATTATTTATTCTACATTTTTTCAAAATACTCTCCATTACTCTATACAAAGTTCCATTAGTCTGAACCAACTTCGGAAGCTCTTTTGCCAGTCTTCATCAGATAGGTCTGAAATTGCCTCTTCATATGCAGCCACGGCTTCTTCAGCACTAGAAAAAAACTTCCCTTTTATTTATACTTTCACCACCGGAAACAAAAATAAATCGCAGGGAGCTAAGTCAGGACTATAGGGTGGATGTGGTAAGGTTCCTATACCAGCTTTCTCAATAAACGCCTTTGTTCTGAGGGACGTATGTGAAGAGGCGTTATCGTGATGCAGCAAGATTCCCCAAAGTCCAGTCTTTGGTCTCCTCTCTCGCGCTGCTTTGAAAACTTGCGGAAATGCTACTGTAGTATACCAATCAGAGTTGACTGACCTATAATTTTCCAGCATTGATGTTGATAAATGTCAACCTCTTGAAAAGAAACTAGCTACCATTTTTTTGCCGACGTTACGAGGCCTTTGTAGTTTTGTTGGTAACTTTCCCTCTGAGAATGGATCTACTGACGATTGCCGCTTGTTTTCCGGGTCATATTGGTAAATCCATGTTTCGTCACCTGTAATTATTTCCGATACACGCCGCGATGTCCCGTTGTCAAATCGTAGACGCATCTCACGACACCAATCTACACGAGCCTGTTTCTCAGTATCGGAGAGCAAAGGTGGTATCCAACGACAACAGAGCTTCCTTACTCCAAAATGTTGATGTAAAATGATGCTAACGCTCCCCAAACTGACACTTAAGATATTCTCTATATCTTTGTATGTTATTCGTGGATCTTCTCGCACCAACATTTCAGTAGTCCACACGTTTTCTGCAGTTACTGCTGTTTGCGGGCGACTACTTCGGTGGTCATCTTCGAGGCTGGTTTTACCCCTTTTAAATTCGTTAAACCATCTAAAAACTATTGCCCGTAAAGGAGCAGAATCTCCTAACGCTGAGTGCAATCGTTGCAAACACAATTGTTCAGATAAACCAAACTTAAAATCATGAAATATCATAGCACGCAAATGTTCGCGGTTAAGCTCCATCGTTACGAAGAAAAAACGCGGGAACCATTTTAGAAAAATGACTGTAACATATTCATTTTTTAAATTGGAGCAAATCGGCAATTTGTGTTCTATTTTTAAATAAATTTGCTTTTTAAAAACATATAATTCAGGTGCGTTCCATTTTCGAATTTCGAGCATCTCAAAACTTATCGAGTGGCCTACGTACAAAAAAACATTTATATATTTCGATTCAGTGAAATTCAAATATTCCGTTTCACTTATATTTATTTTAATATATCTTTACTGTACCCTTTAGATATGGAACCCTAAAAATGAAATGTCTATTTCATTTTTAGGGTTCCGTATCCAAAATGGCCAAAATGCAACCCTTATAGTTTCGTCATGCCCGTCCGTCGATGTCACATCCATTTTACTCAAAAACTAAATGATATATATTGAAAAAATTTGAAGTATAGGTGTCTTTGACTTATATAAGCCACCTCCTTAGTACTTTAAATTAACTGGGGCACTTCATTGTCTTCATGCATGTAACCTAAAGTTTTTTTTTCTGCAATTATCAATGTGTAGCACATACTACGACAGTCCTTTAAAAACATTTTTGAATTACTGAAGATTTTCAGAAATTATCGCTCCGAAAGTGGCATTAATTGTGTGTCCTTCTTCTCCTCTATTATCTAAGCCTTATCTACAAAAAATATGAAAAAAATCACGAAGACAAAGCATAATAAATACTTTAAACGATAATTATTTTTAACATGATCTGCAGATATACCGTTTTTGAGTTATTGCCGGAAAACTGCGCTTCTCAGCTAAAGGACGTAAGTGCCATGGACATACGCTCTGTTGCTAATGCAATTTTTCGTATGAAAGGCTGCGAAACGCTACACTGAGAATGGTCTGACATGCTCGTGGCCGGTTTTATTAAACTTTATAATAGTATAGATTACGAGACGTTCCTGAAATAAGATGTTTTACGGAAATAAAATCGTCGACTGACGCTTAAAGCACTACGCTTCGCCGCAAAAGATAAAGAAACATTTTGCGGAGTAAGCAAGTGTGAAGTACGTAAAATATGGACCGCTCCCATCCACGGCGGTCTGCGGTTCAGCGGGGCAACCGCTGCAACTCATTTTGTTTTCACCTCGTCGTTAACTGGTTATCTTTGTTTCGTAGAAATAAAACCGCAGAAAAAGTATTTTAGTCTGCATTGTTAGTTTAATTTACATATAGTAAAATTGGTGCAGTTTTTATATTATTTCATTAGGAAGCATTAACTTCATTACAAAATTCATTTATTTTTTATATTTGTTACGTTATCTAGGTAACGTTTCACAACACAAATGTTTATGTCACTAGAGGTGCTATTTACCTATAATCAAGCGTTATCGTGTGTATAGATAGGATATCTGTAGGTAAATTTATAGACTGATCTTTTCACTTTTGAATTTCGGACCTTCTTTAAATCCATAAGAGTTCATAACTTATAAGTGGCAAACAGAGATCCATGCATGTAAGAGGTGGTCGGACGACCGGATTATGGTTGCTCGCTGGTTGCGGGTCGTCTCTATCCGGCCCATGTGGATATCTATTGAGGAGGTCAGTGGCCGTACTATGGCTGAAATGATGATGATGAGTGGCAAACGGGCAGACGAGCCACCTAATGGAAAATGGCCATCCTTGCCCATGCCTGGGTATATAGCTGGAGACAAAAGTGGAGGAAAAGTTGCCCATACGTTCGTTGCCAACCTTTGAGTGTCTTATTAACTCGCTTCTTGAAGAATCTCATGTTATAGCGCTGCGGATACACCTCAGAGGGAAGCTCATACCACATACAAGTCGTTGTAAAAATAAGCGTGATGCCCGTTTAGTTTTGGGATACCAACCATCCAGATAATCGGAATGGACTTGGTTCCTGAGGCAACACACTCCTTAGTAAAGTCTGTAACTCCGACAAGCAAGCTACGTTACTCCTATGCTATAGGCCATGAAACTTGGTTTAGGTTAATATGTATCTGGTGTGGTCAACTTATACTCAGCTAAGCCATCCCTTAGGTAACTGTAATAACTTTTCATTAATATTCTTTATTACTGAAAAGAGCGCACTCCCACCTGAAAGGCCAAAAACGCACTTGTGACTCCTCAGGTGATGCCAGTGTCTATGGGCGACGGTGATCGCTTACCATCCGGCGATCCGTATGCTCGTATGCCTCCTATGTCATAAAAAAATAAAACTTTACACTATCGCTACATAAACTAAAAACTTAAAGAAAGTAAATCTTTTTTTTATGTCATACGAGGCAAACAAGCAGACCTTTTAATCTGTAAATTATTGGAAAAACTAGACGTTGGAGACGGAGATTTACCCAATCTTATTATTCAAATTTATATTATAACAGACTTCGATTGTAAAGAAAAATATCAATGCGACCTCTTCTTTAACGCAGAAGTACTCTGACCAACTGATCTATCTCAAATTTACGTACGTGGCTTGAAATTTTCGAACACAATCTAGTCAGCACTAGTAGCGCCCTCTATGTTTTTTTATTTTGAAATACTAAGCGCATTAGCCATACTCAAAGACATGCGTAGCACGCTACGTCTCTGTCCCATTGCTTCGCCAGCAAGTATAAGGACAGCAAGAGAGATGGCGCTGTGATAATATTAATTTGAATAACAATTGTACTTCTAAATACATGTATTTATTCAGTTTCTTCAATCCCATTATACCCCAGAAATACTTATATTGTTTCACTTTAAATAATGAGTACGGTTTTGTAAATACCTGCTTTATACCTTCGATAAAAATTTAAGAAATCACATATCCTGTGCCAGAGGTTTGGCACAAGGAAACGCAGTCAACACCTAAAAACTGTTAAGTGCCGGCCAAGTTTGTCTTCTCGACTTGGCTTCAGACCCGAGTTCCCACACCAAAGTCCCCTGCCAACGAGTATTGGAAACGAAATTGTTTCCCATATTTACTGTCCAGCGGCTATAAAGAGTGTCAGCGCGACGAGTGCCAAATATGGCACGCTAGCAGAAAATCGGCTCAGCGCTTAAGTAACGCTAAGTGACTTTATGCCTTTTTTGCACTCATGCAGAAAATTCGCAAAATTCCTACATAGCGTTATGTGTATACACGTTAATTTGATTTATTATCGCGGTATTAGAATAAAGTGTGCCGTGTTTTGCAGGAACAAAATATGAATTTTATTTCTTTGGTAAACAACATTATTTTAGTAAAGCTTCAATATGAAAAAACCCTATTGTTACAAATACAGCTTATCTAAGCTGGTTTTGTAACCGTTGTATCCGAGGATACATCATAGGGTGCATTTTGTTGAAGCAAAAAAAAGGATTTACTGTCCTTCAATACAAATGGCAAATCGACTCAAAATTATTTATCAGAAAAATACCAATTTTAAATAAATCTACAAGGAAAATTGCCCATCCGAAATATCGTTTAAAAATAAAATCATGTCCTATTGAAATAAAACAATTTAACGGATTATATCGCGTATATTATCTCATTTTAGTTCCCGACGTTTCGGAAGCTTTCCAGCTTTCCATGGTCACGGGAGGACTGAGAAAAGATGTATTTTCCTCTGTCAAAGTTACAATTTGTGCAAACTACCCATTTTTTTGAAAAAACACAAATAAAGGTGTACATACATGCCAGATGGGCCTAAGCTGTAAAGACAGTTACACATGTGCCAGAAGGGCTTAATTATTTTATTCTAATAATTTACCAAGCAGCATTTCACAAATGAGGCGTACTGAGGAGAAAAGAAACGCTGCAAAGAAAAACTCCCAGGCTACCTCATTACTAATTATAATATTTAAAAACAGAGACTATTAAACTACTTTTAAACAGATAAGATATTTTACACCTTCGGAAATTAAGGTTTTGCAGTCCTGTGTCTCGCTTGTTCCTTGATGAGATGTATTACAGGATCCCAAGCTGGTGGTAGTGACAATCCATCTTCTCTATTGAAATTAGGATGCTTTTTAATCTCAATAGCCTCGCGTAGCATCCTGGGAAAATATCTTTTTTCTTTGGCAAGGATAGAAGGTTTATCAAACTTAATTGAGTGGTTTGGTTTGTCAATGACATGTTCACAAACTGCAGACCTATTACACCGACGGTGCTTGACATCTGCTATGTGCTCCTTCACCCGGGTTGATACACTGCGTTTCGTTTGACCAATGTATGAAAGACCACACTCGCAGTCCAGCTTATAAATGCCTGCACTCTGCAAAGGGGTGCTACTCTTCACGGGTCTAAGGTATTGAGACACCTTCTTCAACGGCTTGAAATATGTTTTTATAGAAGCACGCTTCAAGATGTTTCCGATCTTGTCTGTGACCCCTTTCACATATGGTAATACGGCAGGTTTACGCTCGACTGTTGGTTTCTTCATACTGGGATTCTGCTTGGAACGTGGTATCTGGAGCTCGTTGGCTCGAAGCGCACGTTTGACATTCTGTAACTCAGTATTAAGTTTTATAAACCTTCTATCCTTGCCAAAGAAAAAAGATATTTTCCCAGGATGCTACGCGAGGCTATTGAGATTAAAAAGCATCCTAATTTCAATAGAGAAGATGGATTGTCACTACCACCAGCTTGGTATCCTGTAATACATCTCATCAAGGAACAAGCGAGAGACTGCAAAACCTTAATTTCCGAACGGTGTAAAATATCTTATCTGTTTAAAAGTAGTTTAATAGTCTCTGTTTTTAAATATTATAATTAGTAATGAGGTAGCCTGGGAGTTTTTCTTTGCAGCGTTTCTTTTCTCCTCAGTACGCCTCATTTGTGAAATGCTGCTTGGTAAATTATTAGAATAAAATAATTAAGCCCTTCTGGCACATGTGTAACTGTCTTTACAGCTTAGGCCCATCTGGCATGTATGTACACCTTTATTTGTGTTTTTTCAAAAAAATGGGTAGTTTGCACAAATTGTAACTTTGACAGAGGAAAATACATCTTTTCTCAGTCCTCCCGTGACCATGGAAAGCTGGAAAGCTTCCGAAACGTCGGGAACTAAAATGAGATAATATACGCGATATAATCCGTTAAATTGTTTTATTTCAATGAGTAATAATCGCGGAAACAGAAGAAAATATTATCATGTCCTATTGGTAATCATCATCATTCCAGCCGTAGGACGTCCACTGCTGGACACAGGCCTCCTCAATAGATTTCCACATGGGCCGGATAGAGGCGACCCGCATCCAGCGAGCCCCCGCAGCCCTAATCAGATCGTCGGACCACCTTGCGGGTGGCCTTTCCACGCTGCGCTTGCTGGTACGCGGTCTCCAAACTAGAACCTTTCTGCCCCAACAGCCGTCGGTTCTTCGAACTATGTGCCCTGCCCGTTGCCACTTCAGTTTGTTTACCCTGTATGCTATCCCTGTTTGCTTCCTATTGGTAAAATTGCCAAATTTTATATAGTTCGAAAGAAGTAATGCCCTTCTGAATTAAATTAGATTATAATTATTTTTAAGCACAATATAATTTTTATAATAAACAAAGATCAGAAACAAATGAAGAATTTTTTCGACGATACTGGACTTGAACCAGTGCCTTGAGCCAGACCGGGGCAGCACGCTCTACCATCTGAGCTAATCGTCCACACCCGTAGTCGACGAATTTTGTCATCTGTTCTTGCTTATGGATCTCTGTATGGTGCATCCGACTCTTTAGCCGTTAGCGCCGCCTAGTGCAGAACTATGAAGTTACATTCTGATCTTTGTTTATAATAATAACGCTAGTGGAGTGATCCACTAATAAATTGCAAAAATTGTGATTATTATCATGATATTTGTAAAACAAAAAGTACAATATAATTTTGTCAAAATTCATTTTGAACGGCTTATTTTTGGTCAAAATTAAAAATAGTTATTTGAAGAGGACGATTTTCCATTTGTCCTTAATGACAGTGAAGCAAAATAATATAACAAGGTGACTTTTAAGACGTGATTCAAACTGTTACTTTCCGAGGCCACTCACAATAAAGATCTAGTTTTAGTATGAGACCAATTTGGAAATCGTAAAAAAGAATCCACTTCTCCATACAACACTTGAACAACGGTTAGTAGTTGGTTAGTGGTTGGTAGGTCCAATTTTCTTTAATGTTTTCGATATTAGTCTCATACGACAAGTTGATTTCATCATTGTGAGTAGCCTTGGAAAGTCAACATTTTGTATCACGTTTTAGAAGTCACCTTGTATTTTATCCCCACAACGAACGAAGTTGCGGGCCACCTTCTTAGTCGAATTTAATTTCCTACTATGTAAACGTCATTTGTTTTATGATCTTAACCTGCTCGCAGCCGTACTTGGCACAGCGAAAATTAATCAAAACTTTACCGTGACTCGAATACTAACTTTGACAAACTCGCATCTGACAAAAGGTTTGATTGCCAACACACCTGTACTTTGAATTGTATAAAATGTATATTGCCATCAAAATACTGTGACAAATATGAGCTTAGAGAATTAAAGAGATATTATTATGATTTCAGGTGATTTTATTTAGTTACGAGTCTTGCGTTGACGTCACACTCAACACTTAAAAAGTTTCAAACTGATTATAATTATGACTGGTTTAGAATAATTTTCAGTTTTTAGGTGTTCAAAGGTGAACTGTAATTTCAGTTACATTTTGTATTAGTGAAATGCTCGACTTTTCACGGCAACAAAAAATGATTACGTACTTCTGTACTATTATAAAGGTTACGCCAAAAAGTAACTGAAAGACCAGTTATCTATTTTCGTTTCCAAGGAACAGATGGTCACTATCAAACAAGTCAAGCTAGGAGTATTACAGTGTTTATTTTAATTATATTTTAATAGATGCACAATTGCACATATTAAGATACCAATTTTAACCAATGAAAACGCTTTACATAATGGTTATGAGCATAAGAAAGCCTTATTAGCGAAAAGTTTTAGCTCAAACTGGAACTGAAAGTCAGTTACGCGGGACTGGGCTATTAACCTGCTTCTATCAGATATCCTGAATAATGGCTACTTTAATCTTCTCAACGACATTTGAATAAATTGCATGCTCCATGTAGTCACTGAGTTACAGCCATCAAAGTCGCGACATGATTTCGTTGCATGCATATGTTTTTAACTATTTAGCAAGTGACCCGAACTTACGGAACTAAAAGACATCTCGAGTCAAAAGCATATTTCAAATATTCTAGTTTAGTTTACGAGCGTTCACGAAACGTAACTTTGCATAAAAATAGAGCCCTATTCTTAAACTAAAGCAAATATTTTGCAGACAGCAATAACTCCGGATTCGATCAATTCTTTCGGAGCATAAAATAAAAGATTGTCACATTGGCGTGGATTGGGACGCACTTTGCCTTATAGGCTTCCAAACAAATTGGGACCACGCGCCGTGAAACGTTTGGGGAAAATATAAGCTTAGCGGTTGACTGTTGAATGATGCTACAATATTATATAAGTAACCCTTCTTCTGGTTCTTTTTTTTTTTTTTAATTTCCTTATAGAAAAAAACTAACGCAAAAGATTAACACAAATACTTTTAACAAGACTGTTATAAACGTTAACGCGATCGTCACGTACGTCCGTCGGTTTGTCAGTAGAACCGACGGCCGCTGTGACAGAATGTTTCTATAAGGAGTATAAGACAAACCCGAGATGGACAAACGATTTTGTGAGGATTGTGGGATTTCGATGAATGCGGGTAGCGTAAGTCCTATCTTCGGCGAGACCAGGAGTGGATATTCTACGGCTGAGATGACGACAGAAGACGCAACTTTCGAACAACAAGATCACTTCGCTCGCTTGTATCAGAATCCAGTACCCTACCTATGTTATTACTTTGAGCGTAAAATAATACTCATAATCTAATGAGGGTTGAGGCTTTGTGGTATGTAATTTAAAACAGTGTAATACCTACATGCTATACTCGTTCCTATTCCCAGCGCCCAGTCGCCTGTAATAACGGCGCATTATCCACTAAATGAGCCCAATTACGCGGAAATCTAATGAGCCGTTGGATGCAGAGCTTTACAAACGGAGTTCTTTGTACGTTTCATTTGGATATTAGGATGAATTACATTGGTTTATTTTCACAGGCTACTCTCTTCCCATTACTGCATGCATTTCAAGAGAACGCTCTTAGAAAAAGAATTGGTGTTTTAGCCATAGTGGAAAAAAAGCACGTCACATTTTGACGATTTTTCTTGTTCTGAGTGATTTTATTAACTTTTTCATTAAAAATCGTACATTGACGTATGGGTGCGAAACGTGGAAGGTCACAAAAGACATCTGACATCGACTTCAAACTTCCACCGCTGCCTCTGCCGTATTCTCGGTATATACTGGCCCGGGAAAAACTCCTACGTAAATCTGTGGAAACGCTGCAACAAGACTGATCAACCAGCATTTAAAGCGCTGGAAATGGATCTGCATTGGACTCTCCGATGGGACCGAGAAAACATTCTGAAGCAAGCCCTAGACTGGATTCCCCATGGGAAGCGCAAATGTGGCCACCCCTGAGCAGACTGCAGTAGGAATGACTTGGAGCGAAGGGAAGCGTGAAGCTCAAGACAATTCGGAATGGCGATGTACTGTGCCGTGGACGCCCTCTGCCCCATCTTGGGGACATATAGAGACAGAACCATTAGTCAAGTAAGTTAGTATTTTTATTTAACATAAGTACGTGAATCAGTTTGTATGTTTCATTATGACATTAAGATAAGTTACATTGGTTTAATTTTGCCTTGCGCCGAGTTTTAAAGAATAAGACTGTTATGAGAAGAAGTGATTTCCGTAAATATTGATTTTTTTTTTTCTTGTGAGTGTGTCAATTGGAAAGCTGTCAATCTTTTTGAGGAGTCCTGGCTGAAAAATGCCGTATCCGATATTTTTACTTATGGTTAATTCACACAATACCATTTTACGACGACTTACAGTGTTATAAGTAATAAGTAGTGCTAATTTCTGTTTTTTATGTTCATAATTGGGTCGTCATTTTACCGATATTTAATCTGTCCCACTAAAATATTTTTAATTACGGTACTAAAAACACAGTTCTTAGTTTTTTTTTACAATGTTACACAAATCGAAATAGTCCCATAGTAAGCTCGATAAGGCTTGTGTTATGGGTACTAGACGACGATATGTTCAATAGATATATTTACTTATATACATAGAAAACATCCAAGACTTAGGAATTAATATTTATGCTCATCACACAAATATTTGCCCTTACCGGGATTTGCCCTTTCGGCCTGATGAAATCACAAAAACACATATAGACATAAATAATTCAATTCAGTGGTCTCCAAATAGTCCGTTTCAATATATTTTTTTAAATACATTCAATATACAGATATTTAATTTTTAAAACTTTATAGAAGTAGCCCTAGATGATTATCGTTACACACTTGGCATTTTTTTTAGTTTTTTCAAAATAAACGCAACAGAGGCGTCATCTACAACTCCGTCACAGATTTTAGTATGAAGCCAAGTATCGGGCAAAAAGAAGGTCTACTTCTCTGATATGCCCAATTTTGAAGTTTAATCCGTAGGCTGCATATATTTATTTATTTATTTAAACATGTCATGTAACAAAACTAAATTAAGCACAGATCTAATTACTAATACTGTAGTCAGCTGTTTGACAATGGGTAGCTCGGTGGGAATCGACTTCTATGGACGCCATGCCACTGCAGCACACATCTATCTTTCGCCATGCGAGTAAGTCACACGATGCTGATGCCAACCTCGAATTGAGTTGTGAGAGAGCGCGGAGTAGCGACGAGTTCCTGAGTGACACAGTGCGCGCTACTGGCACCGCCAACAAGTCGCACCGCCGTGCTCTGAGAATTATCCTAGGGGTATCCAGAGCATAAAGTCGCACGAGGCAACGCACTAGCTCTGGGCAGTCTGACTCACGGCAGATGATCCGACAAGCATATATGGCCTATTAGTTTTAGGGTCGCTCTGTAATGGTTTGATCCGATTTCCATTAGTGATGTGTAACAGTTCGATTGGTAAATATTTGTCAAGCTTAATAATCTTTTCGTCCTCATAGGAAAAGGTGGCAGGAAATGCTTTAATCCCATTACCCCAAGGGATTGAGGTAAGGAACTGGAAGCTTTCTCAACGAATCGATTCAGTAAACAGTAGTCTATTATCAGTGTAGTAAGCTGAATTCATTCTAGAGCATCGGTCTGAATTGGAATAAAAGTGTAGATTTGATAATCATATTTACATACATAAAATTGTGACTTTTCAGATCGTCTTGACGAAATCAAATGAAAAAAACGCTTCATATTCAGAAAAAAAAAGATGACGTACTTGTACATTTTTTTGAAACCCTCGCGATTATTTGGATACTGAACAAAAATTCATGGAAAAAAACACAAGTTCGTAAATAAAATTAAATAGAAGATGGACGCATTTAAATTAAATCACGAGCTTCGACACTCAACACTATGCAATCTAATATAGATACCCGTTTTACTTTATTGCATTTTCAAAGTCCTTTGCGATTTTCAATCAAGTCTGAATGCCCTTTATTTGATTGCAGCTCGGTGAGAAACACTCTGCACCTGACGCTGTCAATGCCTTTACAGAAAAAAAACATCCAGCCAGTTCAATATGGCCGGGCTTACGAAGAGGATCACGGTTTTTCATGGAAATAAATCTTTAGGTAAATAACAGCAATATATGCTGGTACTTCCCGGTACTACTTATCTATATTATGCACGCGGAACTATCTGTATTATTATGGAATATCTGTGTACCTCGCCGCATGACGTCGTGTGGCGCTCTGGGTAAGGGCGTCCATTAATTACGTGAGCCATTTAGGCTAGGGAGAAATAGCAAGCTGAGT
This sequence comes from Hedya salicella, assembly GCA_905404275.2. NCBI lineage: Eukaryota > Metazoa > Arthropoda > Insecta > Lepidoptera > Tortricidae > Hedya > Hedya salicella. The sequence continues at coordinate 3,950,671 of FR990101.1, read as the reverse complement.
TTATCTAATCTTACTTTGGGATGAGGAGGAAGGGTGGGGATTGGCAAATATCACGTACTTAATTTTTTTTCTGCAAAAAACAGTGCAAAAAATGTGTTGAATTAAGAAAACAATTTTTCGTCACTAAAATGTGGCTAATCTTACAATACCATAATTATTACGAAAAAATATTAAGCAACTTATAGTATTTTATAATAAATTTATTTATACTAGAAACTCAAATTTTGAGAGAGATTGGGGGTTCGGGGGAGGGGTTGAGCCAAATCTCACGAAATCTCACCAGGAATCGGAAAGTAGCCAAAACTGCCTCACGTAATTAATGAACGCCCCCTAAGTTATTGCTACTCAATGGATTTTTCTACCATTGGTACTACATTGGTATTGATACCAATGGTATCGTCTGGAATTATTTTGATTTTGGGTATCCAATACCAAGTTCCTTCATTCTCTGTCAGGTGATGGCATGACATTCACATAGTGTCTGTTCCATTGTTTGTGCCTCCTCACCGCTCATTCTACAATCCGTATTGTTAGAAAGTCCCAGTTTGACCAGGAGTCCTTTGAATCTGCAGTTTCAAGAAAGTATTCACAGGTATACCCCCCATTATGATTCTGAGTTGTGCTTACCGCCTTACTTTCGCGGTCACCTTTTTGTTAAAATTAATGTCTATAGATTGTAGTGGGATTTCAAACTATTTCTTAGAGTTCCGGGACTCGACCAAATAACTTGAAATAAAACAAAACTGGCGCTGCGGAAAAAATAAGTCCATGAAAGTTGAAACACTCGAATAAAGACATTCATTAGCAAGATGTATTTTGTTTTAATGTATTTTTAATGTTTATTAGGGTTCCGTACTATAAAGGTAAAGAATTAATCTTTATGGTGTGACTCTGTCTGACCGACTGTTGTAGCATTATATCTCAGTTATCTACTTATGCTATTAATTTGTGGAATGGTTCAAACTTTGCAAATGATTTTTTCAATACGTACACTGGAGAGCAAAAGTTTCAAAATACCATCATATTTCCTAAAATAGTGCAGGGTTATAAAGATTCTAAGTCCTGTCCTGTAAGTATTTATATAATATGACATCTAAATTGCGAAAATAACATGATGTTTTTTATTACGTTTTCAGATTTAAATCGGACTCGTACAGAGCGGGTTTATGATGGTTGCGTTTGTCACGCTATAAATAAGTGACATAGCTACCGTCACCTTCTGACACGTATGTGAGTGCGAGAGTGACAGGCGCGTTATCATATCATTTATCGCATGATAAACGCGACCATCATAGGCCCGCTGTAAACCCATGATATGACAAAAAATACGACAACAGAGCGCGATAACGCAAAGTAGACATTTTATTATTTTACTATGGTTAAATTTTGATTTAGGAAGGAATATGTAAAAAAATATACCTCCCCGGGGTATTTACTAGCTCATATTCTTAATTTTCATAAATCATTTCTTAACAACCCGGTTGCGTTAAGTTTGCACCGGTTCTTTATTAGTAAACTCGAGCAAAAAATGTCTGTATAAAACTATTCTTGAAAATTGCTTTTATAGTGTAACATATTTTCTCGAGACATGTAAAATTAGGTAAATTTTATTATTATTGTTATTATTTTGATTTTATTTTAATAAATTTGACATCTATAATTATTATTGTTGCTAATTTAATATTTTGATGAATACCAATGTTACTAATTTAGACTACAAATATTTGCATGCCTTATTATCTTAGGCTGAATACATGATACTTCTTTTTCAAACTTATGACACCTGTATGATACTGTATTCTAGGCAAATAAATATTTTTAATTTGATTTATTTTATAGGCTTCCATTTCAATGACATAAGTACCTAAACTTTGTTTTTAATGCATCAGAGGGTAAATTATATTCTAAAGTATAAATTCAAAAGCTCATATACCATATACACATATATATCATATACACAAACAATATTGCTATGCACCCGGCAAGTCCTATGGCCGCTGCTTCTCTTAATTTTATTAGAAATATTCACAGTAATTTTCTATTCGAGTTAGATTTTTCCACGTATTTTATCTCCGAGCAAGCCTCCAAGGCTCGTCTAATAATTCTATTTGAGATATTCGCCTATATTTTCTATTGGAATTTGGAACTCAATATTCTAAGGGAGCTTTTCTAGCACTTTTTCAATATTTTCATCTACGGAAACTCTGCACTGTCCAAAATAGAAAACTACATAACTCATACAGCGTGTTACATTTTGTAATTCTCACTGAACCCCGATTGTTCGCCTAATTCGATGAGACATAAGTATTCACAGATTCATACTCATCTTTTTTGTTGTATTAGGGTACCCACAGGGTAAAATGGGACCCTATTCACTAAAACTCCGCTGTCCGTCTGTCTTTCACCAAGCTGTATCTCATAAACCGTGATGGCTAGACGGTTAAAATTTTCACATATATTGTATTTCTGTTGCCGCTATAAGAAAAAATACAAAATAGTATAATTTTATGTCTGTCTGTGTCAGTAACCAATATAAAATGATCGAAGAACGCGTAAAAATTGCGTAAGAGGAGGGCTCTACTGACACTGGATTTTCATATATGCGGCCGTTTGTAGCGTATATTTTGTACGGAACCCTCGGTGCGCGAGTCCGACTCGCACTTGGCCGGGTTCTTTATACTGATGATGGTCGATCTAACCTTCCGACCGCCTGGATGCCCTTATATTTATGATCCTTGTAAAATGAGAATAATTATGTTTTATCCAACTTGCTCGGAAATGTTCCCTTTAATGTAGTAAAAACACACCGCGAAGTCCATCGTTATATCCGCTGATACGATAATCAATTAAAAAAAAGTGGCATTACTTCCCGGACAGGCCAGGGAAGTGTACATTATTGTGCAGGTTTTTAGAAAGAAAGAAGAAGAAAGAAAACACATTTATTGCAGCGAAAAGATAACACCATTACATGAAGAAAGCTTAAAAAAAGCTTTTTTAACTTTTAATTTCATCCAAGACTTTGAAAATTCACCATACAGCCAATAGTAACGTACAAAAACCGAGATTTAAAAAAAACTTTAATTGTTTTCTGCGTTTAGTTAATGCCAATAAAAATAGAAAAAAAAAGAATAATTATTGTGTCCAAATCATAATACAGTTCTGGGACTGATAAATATTTTGTAGCAAAGGTTTTTTTTTAATGTTGTGCGTTTAGGAATTGCCGATTCAACTGAAAGTAATAATGCACATATTTATTTTAACTAATGCTATGGGTTTTCTTTTTATTTATTTTCATTTCGAAATTTTATGTGAAACCAAATATACAATTCCGACCCAAAACTTTTAACTTTAATATCCTTAAAAAAAGTCAAGGCGGGAACGTGAATTTCATTTTGTCAAAGATGTCTACCGTGTTATTTTTTACGAAAATAAGTTACATAAAAATGTGTCAAATTTGCTCAACTATGGTCTATTTTTCTATTTCCTTTTTTTTATATAAGTTGGTGTTATTAAAGACATTTGGATGCAAAAGCGCTATATTTCTTTATCTTTTTGACTTTTACTTGCATTTTTAACTAAATACATATTTGAAAAGTCAAAAACTACCAAATTCGTGCACCTGCAAATGTATCGCCTATTTCGATCAGCGATACTAAACGTTTGAAACATATTTTCCATAGTCCATTTTATAACTAAAAGTACAATTTCACAAATACACAAGGTGTATATGGGAGACATTTCTTTATGGAGAGACTAGACAAAAAAATGCCATATTTCATAGGTACTATGTGTTTAGTAGTAACTCAACTGAAATCTAGGGAATGGCAGATTTTTTTTTTCGTTTTCTAATCTTTCCAAAGGGAAAGTTAAAAAATGCGGGTACCACTTGCAAAATCTTAGGAAAAAAAAACATATTGTAAAGTTAGGTACTTTAACAGGTAAGGTAGACCATAAACTTCAGATACGCCAAATTCAATAGCTACTTCGTGCACACTCGATATTCCCGTGCATGCTGTTACTCCCAGCCCCGATGGCTCGCCTAATTCAATCAGAGATATTCGCATATTCAATTTGTGTAAGAGTGTAACGATACTACGTACACGTTTCATATTGTGTTAACTTGATTGAATCTTGCTTTAGCATTTTCTGCATAAGCAAGATTCAATTCTTGCTTCCGGATTGTTTGTATTGAGATATTCGAATGATACTGACGGTAGGTATGATAAAAAATAAATAAAGATGTAGTGACGCAACTTAAGTACGTTGATGTCTTGAATGTTGGTTTCTTGAATTATTATCAAGAAACCAACGTTCACATGACTACTTAAGTTTATGATGGCTGAATAGAAAGCGGTCAAGAGCATGTCGGACCATGCTCAGTGTAGGGTTCCATAGCCGTTTATACAAAAGATACACTACAGATGAAAAAAATACGATTTGAAAGTGTTCTAGCAAAAGAGTGAATAAATAACATAATAATGGTAAATCTCTGATCATGTTGAAAACAATTTTCGTTGAAAGCATTGATTAAGCTTCATCTTTGTAATGTTTTTCATATTTTTTGGACACAAGGTTTAGAAAATAGACGGCCTCCACCCTCTGCGGAGTGCGGACCCAATTTATGCTAATTTAGGAGCATTTTTTTCTGAAAATGTACATTATCAAAAAAAAATTGTAGAAACAGCAAAATGGTTTTAAAAGGTCTTTCGATATAGGTATGTGCCACACAATATTATTTGCTGATATTTTGTTTTTCAGTTTCGGTTACATGTTTGGAGTGCCCCCCCACCCGTAGATTTTTTTATTTAACTATTAAACTAAGTAGCGGCTCACACAAGACACCTTTACTCCAAATTTCAGCAATGTACATCTTGATGAACATCTAGATGTACATTAAGATGTACCCGCTACTACAAGTAGTTTTTGAGTAAAATGCCTGTGACATACGGCCGGACAGACATGACGAAACTCTAAGGGTTCCGTTTTTGCCATTTTGGCTACGGAACCCTAGACAAGGTAAGAACGGGGTTATTGTGAGACGAGGATGATGGAATACTATTGTTGTCATAAAGTTTTATGCCAACAAAATGTAACATGCGCCTACCTCTACTTATCTACTACCCCTACCCCTATTACCATTCTTACTAGCTATTCTTACTGACTACTATAAGCTATTACTGGCTAGAAACTCTACAGTAACTAAACCCCAAAAGGCCCTGACAAACTACCCCTAAGCCGGACCTAAGAAAGAAATAAGGATCTAGTTTATATCTGAAATATATATTATCTTATTCTAACCGCTATTTACTGTAATTTTGTTCTGTTTATTATATTGGCTGTGATTGATCAATCTAGTGGTAGTTTTCCTATGTTGTGTGTATATTGTAACCAAGGCTCTTTTCGGTAAAAGTAAGGAAAGCTAAGAATATACCTATACTGTTAAATAAATGGAAAGACGTCACGCCCTTTTTTATAATGCCTTAATTCCTATTCTAGAACGTAACTTTTATGATATCATTTCAATTCTATCTACCGTTATTTAATGAATGGAAGCTTGTGTGATAAATGATAACAATTTAACTCTTTAATACTTAGGAATGATTTACTTATTAGCTTGATTATAACAGGAATTTATAGTGTGTTTATTCCAAAGAAACATACTAGCATAAATTATTATATGTTACATATATATGTTGGCTTCAAATATAATTGAACTAGGGGTACTTACAGATATTCACATCGATAGCATTTACAATAAGTGTATATGTTATCTTTGTTTGAAAAGATAATGGCTTCTACCCGTTTTTCAACGATCGGTTATCAGCTAGAGGCCTTTCATTAGATTTTTTTTTTCCTACGGAGGCCTAGCGCCCCAGGTCTGCTCAGGATGAAAAATGATCGTTATGGCTACATACATAAGAACAAGGACTACCCCTACGGTCCTTGCATATATAAATATATAATAAATGCCTGAATCTAACTAGACTCCCTCCCAAGTTACCTATATTTTTGTTATTAAAAGCAACTTCAATCTGTATTACTTTACTATAAAGGTTTTAACATTTAGTGTTTTAAAGTATAATTTGTGAAACTCCATTAACCTATCTACTAGTTACTTCTGTATATCTGAGTAGGTATAGTGTTGAAATCCAAATTCAAGTCATTGAAATATTCTCAATCCTAATAGTCCCTTGGAACAAATGAAATAGACTGTGGGTTTTCCACATAATGACTCACATGAGCATAAAGATTTATGTAACTTTCACTCGAACTTCCGTAAAAGCATTATAATGGATGAGATATCTCATACAAAAATAAATGAAACTTCTACAGGTGAAGCATTCCAGCCTTGATCCCGGAAGGTAAGTGTTGAAAAGTTGGCGTGCCTTGTGCTTACCAAACAATTCCTAAAGACGACCTTATGTTCCTTTGTACACTATTCCAACCAGTTACAATTGAAGAATACAATCAACTGTAGAATTTGGATGTCATAGTCAAATTGATGATCCCGAGCGTAACGAATATTTTGTGGATATTCGTAAGAACGCCAGCGAGACTGCAGCATTCAAGAGCAAACGAGTCGCCCCGGCCTCCCCTCCGAAGGATGAGAGACAAGCGATCACAAACAAAAGACTACTTCATTCCTAATAAAATGGTACAACAAATTGTCGCTCCTGTCGCAATCACAAGCTGTGTGGGCAAGTGTGAGAGAATTAGTATGCCAAAGTCTACTAATCTCTACCTAGGAGTAAATTAATAGTCCATAGGGTACTCATTCGAGCTAACTAATCATTCGCGATTAAAAAGTTGCACCATTTTTCTTAATAAATAAAATATAAATTAGTTACTATGACTTGATTAAGGCTTTGTAACACTCGGACTAGTGAATCTGAACTAATTTGGCTTTAGTAATTGTACTGATAACCCCATTATGAGCTAAAACATGAACGCTGGAAACTAATGCATGATTCAGAACTCAGAACTTATTTTGCGGGTTAAGATAATCACTATGTAGTCAAGAATATCGCATTATTATCCTATGGAACATTCCTAATTTACCACGATTTTACGTATATAATATCTGAAACAATTCATCCTTAATTAATACATTCCGACAAAAAAAATAATGATAACTTGTCAGGCAAGTTTGACAATGACATATATATTACCCTTACTATAACCAGAGTCAACTATTAATATTTTTTACCGATTGTCAATATTTGTGACTAAGTTAAAATGACAATAATATTGATTAGTACAATTTATTGATATAATATAAATATGATGCTTACTAAAGGATGGTAAAAAAATGAAGCGCACTGTGATGTTTCAAATAATAGACAGTTACTGTGACGCACCTTTTTAACAACTACCTTACTATAATTAAATAATTAAGTGCACTTTGTCAGTGGTTTTTGAAAATTATGGAAGATAAATTATAAATTAATGTATAATGATACCAAGAAAATAATATTCCTATATTCTCGATAGATTACAGATCAAACAAAGATAAACATAAGTTGTACTAAGGTACACACAATTGAAATGAACACAAGATAGAGACAATGTAACATCTAAGAAAAAGCATAAACACTCACCAGCATCCATCGACGTATGAGCTATGGAGAGGCACATAGGATTAACATATCACACGTTTATATGGCCAACAAAGCCTTCTGAAACTATATCGTCAGCTCAGAAAACATTGCTACTACAAATGTTCTATGGCTAGCACCAACTACTAAAGCATTAAGACAACTAATTTATGTACTGTTTTACGATAATCTAAGCTTTCCCTCCCGACATAACCAGCAATGTACTCCAGCGTAGCGCCGTTAGAACAGAACAGTTATGTTTGAATCCCAGTAAAAACTAATTCCTAACCATTCATTGAGACAGCTCTATGGAGAGTCAACTCAATGACATCCTAAGCACTTCCCTCCCGGTCCAACGTAACCAGCAAAGCTCTCTAGTTTGACACCGTTAGGCAAGAGAACTGAGCAGCCACATCAGAGGGTAAAAGGCCCCGCAATATACAGTACAACAATAAGTGATTAATTTTAAGGACTTACCAGGGTTGCTTCTCTCCTTGTGAGTTCTTTGAGGCTTGAGGACTGCATGAATCATGGTGGGTCTACTATAGCTTATATACCCCTCGGCGAACACCCACACATACACATTTTTCCGAAATTCCAGTATAGCGATTGTTATCAATACTACCAACATAATACACCATTTTCCCCATACATTATTGTTTTCGTCGTTCGACCACATTATCCTCTTGGGAGACTTTAATATTGATATGTCAAAAAAACAAGATAATGATTTTTTATTCTGTCATAATCTCACTCAATACATTGACCAAGCGACTCATTTTACAGGTCATAGTCAAACGCTAATTGATGTAATTTGCTCGAGTACAAAAATTTCCGATATATGTATCGACTTTATTCCCGAGCTAAGCAGCCATGCTTTTATATCGTGTAAAGTAAACATTAAAAAGACTAAAGTTCCTCCAAAATGCATTATTTACCGGCCGCTTAAGGAAATCAATTTAGAAACTTTCAGTGCTGACGTCGATCGAATAGAGTGGGAAAATGTATTAGCAAGAGACGTTCACAATTCTGTAACTAATTTTAACGCATTTCTACTCAATCTGTTTGATCGGCATGTACCCCTGAAATTCACTGTATTAAAAGAGCGTTCATTACCGTGGATAACTTATAACGTTAAGAAAATGATTGCTAAACGAAATTAAGCTCATTCACGATACCGACAAAATGGCTTGGATAGCCATAAAATGTACTATAAAGACATGGAGCAGATAGTCACTGATGCCATACATAATAAAAAATCAGCATATTTTAATAAGTATATCGTGTCCAACATAAAAAATACTCACGCTTTTTGGAAGCATATTAAACAAAATGTAGCCGACTTTAATAAAAAAGACCATGAATTACCGCAACTTATTGGACCCTACTGGCATTAATGATTTCTTTCTTAATGTGCCCGGCGAAAACACAACTAGAATATCTGACTTAACATACTTTGAATTCAGTAGGCACAGTGATGCACATTTCGGACTAAAGCCGGTAACAGAAGCAATGGTTACTAAAATAATACGATCTATTAACACGCAAGGAAATGATGGTATATTCCTTGATATGTTGATCATGACCTTGCCACGCACGTTATCCACTATCACTGCTATTATTAATCAGTCTATTGACATGGGCGTTTTCCCTGAACCCTGGAAAAGTGCGGTAGTTGGACCAATTGCTAAAATAGCATCACCGACAACATTTATAGACTTGCGGCCTATTAGTATCCTTCCTCTTATCTCAAAGGTACTCGAGCGAGCGGTTTGCATGCAACTGGTGGAGTACTTGGAACATAACAATATTCTTCCACCTAATCAGTCAGGCTTTCGGAAAAAACGAAGCATAGCGACCGCTCTTCTAGATGTTGTCGACGACATCCTCGCTGCACAAGATGAGGGGAAGGCCACAATTTTTGCTTTATTAGATTTCTCACGCACCTTTGATACAATTAATACCACTTTACTTTCATCTAAATTAACATATTATGGGTTTAACCACAAAGCTGTAAACTGGTTTGCATCCTACTTAAGTGAGCGTACTCAGCAGGTGGAAGTAAGAAACTCGGAGGGTCTAACAATGACCTCCGAAAAGTCACTGGTCACCAGAAGTGTCCCCCAGGGATCCATTTTGGGACCCATTTTATTTATACTATATAGCGCAGATATAGTAACAAACAATATTAACAATTGTAAATGTCACTTATATGCAGATGATTTGCAGTTATATATCTCATTCCGGCCTGTGGATACAAATTTAGCAGTCACCAAGTTAAACCATGACCTTAACGGGATTGCACAATGGTCTGAACATAACAGTTTAGTTTTAAACCCCTTAAAATCCAAGTTTTTAGTACTCAGCACAAAAAAAATAATAGAAAGTACGATATCTCGCAATCCACAGGTCCGTATTTTGGGCGAGGACATTGTCCGTGTAACAGAAGCCAGAAATTTAGGAGTAATAATGGACGGTAGACTAAAATTCGAAAATCACGTCCTAGAAATTGCTCGTAACTGTTTCTACCGTCTTAAAGTTCTGTACAGGATTCGTGCTCACCTAAACATTGACATGCGTATCAAACTCTGCGACACACTTATACTATCAAAGCTCAATTATGCGGAGACGGTTTTTGGATCGTGCCTATCATCGTGTACAAAAATGCAGATACAGAGATTTCAGAACGCCTGTGCTCGATTTTGTTTCCCTATTTCACACAGAGCTCATGTTACAACTTTCTTAAATAATAGCAGATTGCTTAAAATGGAGGCTCGGAGGACACTGCATCTCGCTTCATTGCTGTTTGGAATCATACACAGTAAACAACACCATCGTATCTCCACAACAAACTAACCTTTTCCAGCAAGCATGTTAGACAAGCCCCCCGCCTCATCTGTCCGCGACACAGGTCGGCTAGCTTCCGCAGCAGCTTCCGATACGCTGCCACGCGATGCTGGAACAATCTACCACTGCCAGTAAGAAACGCATGCTCACTGCATTCATTCAAAACAAAATTGAAACTGTACCTCTATCAGGAACAAACTTCTTCTTCTGCATAGCCGACTGTGTCTTATGTGCCTGATGTATTTTTTGTATCACTGTTGGAAAGTCTATAATATATTTCAATTATAATTGATAATTGTCATTCTAGTTGAGTTATCGCTATACTTCAGGTATTATATATATATATATATATCAAATGCTGAGTGGTCTCCTTTTTGGATAACCATCAATATTGTAAATGTTTCCCTAGACTTAATAACTTGTGTATGTTGTTGATACATGTAATATTGTTGTTGTTGATCCAAATAAATTTTCATTCATTCATTCATTCATTCATTCATTCATTCAAACGTTGGTAAACCTGCTCCTAAATCCGTCCTTATAATTGGCTCATCGGTGGCTCATCCAATCACAGCTTATAAAAATTTGGCTTTACTTGTAACAAAATAAAACACTAACATTATCCATACATTATTGTAACATGTTGGTAAACCTGTCCCTAAACCCATCCCTGTAATTGGCTCGTTGGTGGATCATCCAATCACAGCCCATAAAATCCCGACTCCAGTTTATCCAACATACCCATGACAAATCACTCTTAATATTATCGATATCCCCCAACAATCCAACCACAGCTCGCCAAATATTGTTACTTTGTTATCACTGTAACAATACCAACCACACTAATATTATAAATGCAAAAGTGTGTTTGTCTGTCTGTCTGTCTGTTACCTCTTCACGCTTAAACCGCTGAACCGATTTCGATGAAATTTGGTATGGAGATAGTTTGAGTCCCGGGGAAGGATTTAGGCTACTGTTTATACCGGAAATACCCTTATCCGCGATAAACGAATTTAAGGCGGACGAAGTCGCGGGCAGAAGCTAGTACTAAATAAATAAATAAAAAAAATAACAAAAGTTATCACCAATCTCAATGCACAATTCAGTTGAAATCCCTTCTTCTTATTGTTACGTTCTTATTGTTGCTCTAACATTATTGCCTAAAATACATCTCTCAACTTAACTAGTCTTGTCATTGGTCAAATCCAACGTATAGTTCCATAATTCAAATATGGGTAGACAAATCCCGCATACATGTTTATGTTGCCATAATACATATGAAAAAGTTCAATTATTGGAACACATTTGTTTATAATTCTCTCATACATTAACGTGAATTAATGAAATCATTAGTACTAATATTAATATAAAATGAATTTTAACAAACATTTTCATAATACATATATATAATTATCCAGAATATTTGCGTAAGTTACATTATATGTCAACACTGAACCCATCCATAACCAATTCTATAACCATAGACAATAAGTCTACGAGTAATTTTCAACCGCCTACATTCCTCTCTAATTATGCTTACTTGACACGACTTAACATACGTTGATCATAAATCTCTTCAAACCATCAGTATGAGAATTCGTATCAATATTTTATGAGTGTGTTCAATCTTGATTGAAATATTACAACTGCATAAAATAAAACCTTGATACATATTAGTAAGATATTATATCAATTTATTTGTCTTTATTTTCTACTTAAAACATTAATAATAGTTTACTATAAATATTATGACTGGTTAGTTAAGTGGTAACATTACTTTTAAAGACTTGTGTAAAATTATTATATGTCAACATTTAAAGTGTAATATGTTTATGAAGTTTGCTTAATACATTTAGATGTTGTTTAAAATACTGTTATTGAAATATAACTCAAAGAAATATTATGTAAAACTAAAAATTGTTTACGTTTTATTTGTTTCAATCCATAGACTATAGTTTAATATATTAATGAATGCCTTTAATTATTATTATTTTTAATTGTATAATCGGAATTTATGATTTAAATTATTATTGAGATATTTTATTAATTATTTAATTCATTTTAAATAAATTCATAGACAAATAACCAAGATTTAAGAAAACTCTAACAACACCTAATCTATAGTGTCCAATCTATATCAATGAACCCTTGATAATGTGTAGATTTTTTGCTGATAATAAATATATTTGCTAAAAGTTAGCTACCTATTTTACACAAGAAACTAACCATCTTACAGGATGTTGTGACATTAATTCTAACTGAATGTAAGACAATCCTACGATATTTTCAGGTCTGTATACATACAGTTATACTTTTATTTTTCTGGTGGAATCTTAACAACAAAATTAAAGAAATTTAGCACTTATTGGACCTGTAGAAATTAACAAGGGCGATGCGTTCGGCGTCCCGTTACAAAAAGTAGCGATAGCCTCAAAAAGTGCCAAGTTTGGCATTGGTTTGTTAACAGTAATCGCAAATTGTTGCCAATAAATGCATTTTGAGCTCTCTCTCTCGACTAAATTATGATTTTCGTACTGTAATAAAATGCTTTACAAAAAACTGCCAAGTTAGCCCCGGCCGATGTGTCGCGTTTTTACTTTGCGGACTTGGCTGACACAATGTTTTATTTGTATTATAAGTAGGTATTAGAAACACATACGAATTTTTGAATTTTTATGGTTAGTATTTAATTTATTCTATAAGATTTACGTTACATTCACTTACAAGCAAGCAAAATAGTCGCTGAAATTGTATAAAAGCATATTATTCATGTTTCAGTGTATTATGCAAATTAATTGTTCTCCTTAATTTCCGTCTGTTTTAGCACAAAGAGTATCGTGCAATAATTTAATTACGTGAATAATACTGTATGGTTGCTTCGAATGGGTTTTGTATTGCTCATTTACGCTCAGCTGATGCCATATTAATTTAGATAAACGCATTGTACATAAACCATTTAAACGAGTACCCCATCTACATGCTTAAAATGCGCAATAACTTGATTATCTAAATAAAGCAAAACTGAGTTATGATCAATTCATAAATTAAAGCTATGTTCTGATTTAGATACGATTTACGATAACTATAAGGTAAGGGAAACATAATTTATTTCGTTGGGAAGAGAATCCATGCAATTGGCCCAACTCTATTTCTATTGACACATGTCAGTTTTCAGTATTACATTTACAAGTTTTTCTTACCCCGGTTTTTCTCTTACCCCACTTGGCCTTAATACTCACGTTCGTAGAGGCCGAGTATTGCTCGACATGTTTCAATCCATATGTAGTAACTTAGAATAAGACATATTATAAGATGCCAGCATTTTCGTTCGTGGAGGAGAAAAGGTCTCCACACCTCTTTTTTTTCTTCAGCGTAGTTGGGTAAAAAGTATCCTATAACCATCTGGAGATACTCAGCTACCTGTGTACTAAAAATAGTTGAAATCCGCTTAGCCGATTTGGCATAATGAAGCCACAACGATACATACACACATACAAAAATCCAAAAATAATATATTTCGATTCAGTGACCTCCAAATAGTCCATTTAAATCATTTTTTTGGAAATATCTTCTCACAACTTTGCGATAGTATAGATGAGCGCTTTCGTGGGTCTTCTTGAACTGCGCGCTAAGTGTTTAACAGCACGACTACTCTACACAGGCGCAGGCGCGGCCGACGAAAGCATTGAACTACACTGGGTAGGTGTGGATAGGCTTCTTTTCCAGTAATCGGATTCTGTCGGGGGAGCGCAAGTCCACACACGAGAATGCCAGCCGCGGCTACTTAGAGTTGGGACGCAGTGCGCAAGGTACAAGAACTGCGGAAGTGGGTTGAATCAGTTCAACTCGATTAGGGGAGAAAGAGAAGAAATCGAGTATGGAGGAGACCCAAAAATACGGGCTGAGTGACTCCGGCACTCACATCAGACGAGATCACTCTCGTCCTCCGGATCGGAGAGCACGTGTCTACGATGAGTAATACCGGCCTCTTTCGACACGGCTACTAGGGCGCCTCTGAGGGGCCGGGGATCGTCGGAAAGTAGTCAGCTGCCTTCCCAATAAGGGGGTTCCTAAGTTACGGGGAATTGGAATTTCCATGTCCTTAGGTTGGTCACATACCATGACATCCTACCAAATGACTTTTATGACTTTAATTTTTTACAGCAGAAAAGCCCGTTAAATATGCAAAATGCAAATATCTAACAAAATGGGTCAGAATTTGAAGACAAGGCGACCGGTTGAAAGATCGCCAGAGCAACATAAGGAGCTACAAATAGATACAGCTCTCACGATCTTTCAACACTAGTTAAATAAACTCAACGAATGAGTTCAGTCTCACTTTTTTAGGGTTCCGTACCAAAAAGGTAAAAACGGAACCCTTATGGTGCGACTCTGTCTGTCTGTCCGACTATTAGAGCGCCATATCTCAAAAACTACTTATGCTATCTATTTGAAATTGGAGTATTTATAAAAATGGTCAGCCCACATGTATTGCAAAGAAAACATTATAAAATATACTTTTATTTTCTAAAAAACTACCAATATGAGGGGGGCAAAAATTAAAGGTCTAGTGACTAGGTCAAGTAGGGTATCATATGAAAGGGCTTGATCGGTACATTTTCATTTTTTTTTTATTGTGCTTAAATATCGTTTTATTAAGGAAAAGTGGAACCCCCCCCCCCCTTTATCTCCGAAGTTTACCAAACGAAAAATCGGGAATTTTCTGGAATCATGTAATTTAATATGAATACTTATTACACGAAAATTATAACCATACATCAATCAGTCTTTCTTTTTTTTTAATCACCAAAATATTTTTTGAATAACCGGTTTGCTTAAGTTTGCCCCTCATTTGTATGTGACGCCATAGAAACCAGAGGCAAACTTAACTCAACTGGCAATTTAAGTAGGAATAAGTGAAAGTTAGTACGGAACCCCCGGTGCGCGAGTCAGACTCGCACTTGACCATTTTTTTTTAAATGACTTCAATGCACTGACATTTCACTTTTACAACTTGGTAAATAAATAAATAATACAGGACAATTTTTACACAAATCGACCTAGTCATGGGGCTTACCATGGGGTAAGCTCAATAAAGCTTGTGTTATGATTACTAGAGGACGATAAATATATTAATAGATATATTTGACACAAAGACATTCACGGAACAAAACACAAATCTTTGCCCTTACCAGGATTTGAACCCAGGACCTTCAGCTTTGCAGGCAACGCGTTACTCCCACTGGCCTAAACCGGTCGTCGACTTTATAAGTATAGAACTATAGATGTCATAGAAACATGGGATATCCGTAAATTACGTAATCTAATTTGTGACTTCATTCTACCAATGTCTGTCTCCTCATTAAATTGAGGTCATCAAATTATTAAAAAAAAGCATGTTTCTTTTCTTACCGGATCCATTATTTTTACCAGAAAATTAAACATACTTATCTCAGACGTTGCGAAAGTCAGGAATCTACAATTTAGTAATATTACCCAGAAAGCGATTTGTTCAAATCGGTCAACAAATAAATTGCGGGAACCGAACGTAGCGACCATCCATATATTTTATTTCCACGTCATTTGGCCGAGATACATCGTTCCAGGGTAAGTACCTAAAGAAAAAGGAACGTCAATGATATCTTTCTTTTTCATTTCGTATTTAAGGTTCATAATGTCTGATGGTTTAGTCTAGCCAAGTAGCTTGGTTCAAAAACGAAAATGTTTAAAATTTTCAGTCGATGTAACTCAGATTAATTATTATTTGTGATTAAAGATACATTTTAAACTACACTATTATAAAGTAGTAAAAATGAAATATCTGTACATTGAAGATATTTAAAAAAAGTTACTGTAACGCACTATTTGGAGGTCTCTGATTAGAAAAAAAAAAAAAAATATTTTTTGGAAGTATCTTTGTATGTGTCGTTGTGGCTTCATCGTGCCAAAGCGACTTAACAGATTTCTGCTATTTTTGCTACACGGGTAGCTGGGTTCTTATAGATAGTTATAGGATAACTTTTATCCGCCTTTACTAAAGAAAAAAAGAGGGCCTATGACTTTTACTCCTCCGCTAAGGAAGTTTCGGGGCACCTTCTAGTTTATTATAATTATCAATTTAAGCATTTTTCTTTTCACTGCAATATTTGTCTTTTTTTTCTCATTCTATTTTGAACTCACAGTTTTAATAAGATCTGTCCATAGAGTTGCCACACGCCCTCGAGACCTTTTTTTGCCTTCAACCCGTCCGTGCACCACTAGACGCTCTATGGACAGCTAGTTTCGGGAGATATGTCCAAAGTGTCTGAGAATTCGCAATTGTACAGTTGACGAAAAACTGTCCTTGATTCGTAACTCTTTTAAGATGGAAAAACTGCGACAGACACCAGCATCACAGAGTGTGATCAATGACATCTCGTCAAGACCCTTCCCATTGCCCCGGTTGATCTCGGGTTCTAGAACCGCGGGGACGTTGGCACTGACGAGTGCCCTTCTTAAGATGTCTTTGATTGCGGTGCTTGGATGGCGCGAGTGGCGGCCGGCTACCGAAGACCATCAAGGCGGTCCTTGGTAGCCCCAAAAGATGCACATCAATGGCTCTTACAAATCTCAGCCCCATTGATAGTATATTATTCTGAATATCGACAGCTTTAGTAATTTGTTAAATATTTGGGGTCAGTGCTCCATTAGCAAACTAGGCTGTCAGTTGCCAAGCAGAATTGACAAGGGGTATCGTTCTAAAATTTCGCACTCGACCGCCTTACTTCGTCTTTAATATAACACTACGAAGTAATGGTACATGTCTAGATCACAGGTCAATATATATTGAACATCAGTCAAGTAGGTTGTCTAAACTGACTTAAGAAAACGAAGGCATGGTTGAGACCTATGAAAACTAATAGTTTATACGTGTCTACGGCTCAAATTATAGTAGTGACGAGTCCGTCAGCGCTGCGTTCGATGCTGACGCACATTTTGCGAATGCTATAGAAGGACAGAAATATCTGCGCATCGACAGTTGTTTCCAAGCCTTAAGTGCTTGGGGGCTTAGCGTCGTTGAAATGTTATCACTGATTAATATTATGAAGCCAAACTCAAAGTGCTTGTGCTTCAACCATGTTGCACGAAACTGCCCTTAAAAATTGGCTAATAACAGTAATAAAAAGTACCGCGTAAATTTGTCATATCTATATCTAAATCTTTTCTATAATGGAATAATAAATCAATTGAAGAAATGTATGTTCGCGCATCACTTTAGAACGGCTGTACCTGCTTGGCAAATTCTTTTTTTTTTGTTATGTTTGTATTTTTCAGGACAAGGGTTGTATGTAAATATACTAAACATTGCATGGAAAAGTGATCGTTTGGGGTTCAACATCGTGGGAAAATCTATGTCTAAAAAGTGAGTGAGCGAGACAAAAAATATAAGGTAGATACTGAAAAACTATTTAATTATATGGTCCAAACAGTAAAGATCTACTTAGACGAGGCCGGGGCGGGCTCTTAATCCCTTTTATATGGGGTCGGCGCAGCAAGTTTTTTCTTCCATCCCTCATTATCACTCCATTTTTTATTCGGTCTCTTTCTTCCTCTATAACATCTACATTCATAGTTAACTAACGCTTTTCTCGTCACATGACCTTTATTCCTTCTCATAGTAAAATAAAGTACAATTGTGGAAGAAATATTGATGGTTACCCTATGGTAGAATTAAGAGTATAATATTTTCTTCTGTTTCCGCGATTATTACTAACGCCACCACCACAATGAACTCAAATTAAATAATATACGCGATATAATCCGTTAAATTGTTTTATTTAAAAGATTTTAGAGTAGTTTCTCCATTTCTAAATAGAAATACCAAAATTCCGACAAGCTCTGAACCTTTTCCAGATAGTTACTTGCATTTTATACATTTATTTATTAGTATCTTGTCTCGGGATTGTTCCTTTCACTTTATTTTTCTGGTTTTGATAATATGATTAGTCTCATGTTATTGTGCATGGCTTACTTATTGGTTATTTGTTGCGATGTTGCTGCTACATTTAGGTTGTCTGAAAGAGAGCACTTCTAAAATATCGCTGCCTGAGCTAGACCACCTGCTGTTTACCGACTCTCATACTGTTTACTCAAGGATCACATGCGATTTATTTTCGGTGAGCAATAAAGAGTATTGTATTGTAACGTAGGTAAAAAGACATTTTGTATTGCTTGTGCATCGACTTACTGTACACTGTTACGCAGTCCCCAGAAAGAGCTTCAATAAACAGTTAACGATAAATCCTTAACAAATAAGCTGAATTCTTGAAATACAAAGATCTAAATAATTAAAAAAATTCAAGACTCCGACTGGATTTAAGCCAGTGCCTTGTGCCTTGCCGGGGCGCACATTTATTTAAATCTTTGTATCTTAAGAATATAGTTTCTTAGTGAGGAAATTAACTTTAATAATCAAGAAGATGGTGATGGTAAAACATTAAGATTTTTGTATATATCAAAATAAGCTTCAATAAGTTTTTAATGAGACCGTCACAGTAACATGAAGGTCGTTACTAAGGTGTCAAACGCAATCCCGCTCCATCGTTCCTTTTGGCCGGGTAAAATATAATGAAGAACGTTGAGCAATGGAGGTTTAAATGGAGGAAAAATTCCCCATTAATTTTCTGGCAATGGCATTTGGTAACAAACTTCCCCAAAGTAAAATAAAAGAGTTAAGTGTACTTTGGGAAAGTTTCAGAACGTTACAGAAGAAAAACAATCGTAAAATTGGACTTTAACTAATTTTTAGATTTGCGTTGTTTTCAATCTGGGAAAACTCTTAATCAGTGATTGAAAAAGTTTAGAGAAGGGTTGGAGTTGTGAAGGTCAAAAAATCAAGTTCTTAACAGGGTTAAAAATACTTTTGATACCGTTAGCAAACTAATTTAAATGTTTTTTGAACTGAAACAAATCCTGCTTTTCTCTTAGATAAGATAAGAAAATTTTATTTCACGTACAAATTACGCAGCGTGGGAAGGCCATCCGGCCACGGTCTCCACTCGAGAACCTTTCTGCACGAACGGCCAACGGTTTTTCGAACTATGTGCCCTGCCCCTTGCCACTTCAGTTTGCTTGCCCTGCCCCCGTATTGCCTATCGCGTTTGACGCTCGCAATCGCAATCAAGTGTCATGATTTTGTATGGGCTATGACAGTTGATTCCGATACCAAGTGTCAAAATTTCGTTAGGCAATAACCCCGCTGTTTGCTATGTCAGTCACCTTGGTTCGTTTTCGAATCTCCTCATTTCTGATTCGTTTCGATCTCGTAGAGATTTCTCGTTTAAAAAAGAATTACGTTTTATCAATAAAACAATTTAACGAAATTACTGTCCAATATATTTTCTATAATCTAAAACTGTGACTTGATAAAACATTCACCCATTAAATGTACACACGTATTATTGAAAATTATATGCAAGGTTTCGTTTCGATTAATTAATATTGACTTCAGTAAACTTTTTATTTATAACTAGAACTTTCCGCGACGGAAGAGGAAACAAATCATAAATCTCTTTTTTTCTACACCGTAGTCCAGTCAAAAGTATCCTAATAACTATCTGTGAATACCGAAGAGAGAAACGACCGGTCTAGCTCAGCAGGAGTAACGGTGTCTGCGAAGCTGAATGTCCTGGGTTCAAATCCCGGTAAGGACAAATATTCGTGCGATGAACATATACATATATATATATATATATTGGTTGGTCTTGGATCTTTTCTATGTATTGAAATAAAACAATTTAACGGATTATATCGCGTATATTATCTCATTTTAGTTCCCGACGTTTCGGAAGCTTTCCAGCTTTCCATGGTCACGGGAGGACCATGATCTTTTCTATGTAGTTAAGTAAATAATATATATCTATTAAATATAGTCTAGTACCCATAACACGAGCCTTAATTGAGCTTACCATGGGCTTAGTTCAATTTGTGTAAATTGTCTTGTAATATACCTATTAAATAATATTATTATCCACTTATTTATTTTAGATCTCAGGGTAGGTTTATTTATTACTAGCTGTGCCCGCGGCTCCGCCCGTGTGGAATTCGGTCTTAGTCAGTAAGCGGCTAATTCACCCCTCTCCCCTGGAGCCGAAACTTGAAGTAAAGTCCAGATAAAATGATTATACAAATACCACTAAATAAAACTACACTCCAAAAACAATAGTTTTTTGCACTTATTTAAATTTTTGACGTGATTTAAAAGACATATAGTATATAAGCTGTAATACTTAGAGGTGTATATCGGACGATACAGTACCACTTTTCTATTTTTACGTCCTTGACTGTAGTACTATCTAAATCAAGTCCATGGCAAATATCACCCAAATTGGTCCTCTAATCAATCAGTCTAAACATGAAAAGGTAAGAAATATACACATCCATACTTCTTAACAACCTTTCGAATTTAGGTCTAATATTATTTAGAAGTAAGATTAGAGGAAAGGTGAATATAGATATTGAGGAAAAGTATTTACATTCTATTTACAGTTATGTTTATGTATGCACAACTAAATATATACATATAATTATATCTACAGTTATATACTCCAAAAGTAGGTATGTAAAGTATATTTAAGTACATAACATTGACATTTGACAATATTTTTTTGTACACCACATTGTGAGTCTTCCCGGCGGGCATCAGCACGAACAGCTCCGTGCAGCTGGTGACGCGCGAGCACGTAACGTAGCTGCCCGTGCGAGAAGTAGCCCGTGCGCAGGTCCACCCCTGCGACTTGTTAATGGTCATGGCGAAGCAAACGCTCACGGGGAACTGGAGGCGCTTGAAGCGGAGCGGGACGTTGCTCGGAATGAAGGGGGTGCGAGGGATGAACACGGTTTTTCCGGCGCCGCACCCCATCAGGATTTGCGCCTCGATGAGGTTTCGCTGCAGCTGCACTACTTTTAGCCTGGTTCCGTTGCATAACTTTGGAGGTGACAAATTCCGAAGAAGCATGATCGGAACTCCAACTTTCAGGGTTAAGGTGCTGGGAGTCCTGAAGCGCTCAGTGCGTTTAGGAACTCCATCAAGTATGTTGTGACGAAGCGTTCATCCAAGACAGTGTTAATGGAATTATATACTACCTGTTCACCTTCGATTTCCGCCAATATCCGCGCATTCAATCAAATCAAATCAAATCAATCATTTTTAAAACACCTCATTTGCAATAAAACATACTTAAATGCGTGCAAATACAATTTTAGAAAATAAATAAAAGTAATAAAACAACAACAATGCTCAATTTAAAATAAATACAATGTCCAATAAAACATTAATAGTGGGCGAAATTCATTAGAAAATAATAAAATATGAACGTCGTATTTGAAAGAAAATTAAAAAAACAAACAAAAATAAAAAATCAAAACATATATTTGATTAATATATTATGTCTTATGATTCAAATTATGAGATATTTATAATAACATAAAGAAGAACTCATATTAGTCTAGTGCATTCGCGTAGAATTCCTTAATTGAATAAAATGGTCCGTTTATAAAATTCTGTCTTAATTTTCGTATATACTATAGCTACTACTTTCCTTAATACTAATATCCAATTTATTATATGCTCTAATTGCAGTACTGTTTAAACTTTTATTAAAATATTTGTAATTACTTTTGGGTATAAGAAATTCATTCTTATTCCTTAAGAGTGTATATGTGTTTTGTCTGGCAGCTTTTAGTTGATCTTTATTTTTAAATGCGTACAAGCAGACAAAGTACAGGTATAAGGAGACAACAGTCATTATTGTATGTTCTACAAACATGGATCTGCGAGTGACAGGTACACGTAGACACCCTGTAAGAAATCGTAGGGCCTATTTTTTGTTTTAAAAGCACTGCATTAATATTTGTACAATTTCCGCAGACTTTTATACAGTATCTCATTATGCTTTCAAAATACGCAAAATACACAGTTTTCAATGTGGGTCTGTCTGCAGTACTTGCTAGACTTTTCAAGGCGAAGCAAGCCGTAGCCAATCTGTCTGATATCTTGTCAATCTGTTGGTGCCATCTTAAAAAAGGATCTAACTTAACGCCCAAAAACAGCACGCAGTCCGACTTTACATTGGGAATATTACAGATAGGATCGGGACTATTAAATCCATGGCGGAATATCATGTAAAAGCTTTTTGTAAAAAAAAGAGGGTTATGTTTTTTTTTCTCCTGCTGACGAAGTTGCCTTCTAAAAGGCTACAAATTTCATCTCTGTGCGGACGCAGTCACGGCCAACAGCTAGTGGAATTATATACTGCCTGTTCATCTTCGATTTTCGCCAATATCTGCGCATTAACTGCCGCTGCCTGTTCAATTGTCAGCGTGAGTATGGCTCTCTCACAAACCGAAGAGCTCTCACGTCACGTCACCTGGCTCAGGTCTCCTTATACGCTCCGAATGTGGTCTTCAACGGACGGAACGACCCTGCATAACGTCTCTGGTAATCGAACCAGGCCGTTGGTTTCCTCCAGAAGTCCTTCTCCAACCTGAAGCAGTACCTGGGCGAATTCTTGCGCATGTGAGGTCCTCCTTGTTGATACCACCGAGCCACTTATCTTTGTTGTGTTATTAAATCAATTATTCAATTAAATTGGTTAATATCCGTACCCCCTCTTCTAAAATTAGAGTTAATTTGGCAAATATATATTAATTTTTGCGCCACGTGTTACTTTAGAAAAGTACTCGATACTCGGCTCGTACTCAATAATAGTCGTAGGCTCGTGTAGCACATATTTGAGAAAAGTTTGCACCTCCTTCCTAAGTAGCGCCAGACGATTCAGGTGCAAACTTAACTCAATCAAGTGTAGTGGCTACCCCCCCTTTTAAGGGTTAATTTTTTATAGCTTATAACCTGACCGGATTTTTTTTCAACAGATTAGTAAAGTTTGCATTAAAATCTATTCAGCACGTGATGCGCGCACAAAAAAACAGACAAACAGACAAACATACAAAAATTCTAAAAACTGTTGGAACGTGTATGTGAACTGAATCTATGAACTGTTATCGATTTTAAGTATCCCCGGCCAATTGCTTTTCGAATATCTTCCATGTACAGACTTTTGACCCTCTTCAGCTTTATTATATGTATAGATTATTATAAAACCCTGTGTATCAAAAATTGTTGAAATCTGTGTACTTAGCTGTTTCGATGTGATGAAGCCACAACAACACACACGAACATTTAAAAAAAAACAAAAATAAAATAATCTATTTCTTCATATAGTACGTTTCACTTATTTTATATCTTCAATCTATCTACAAACTATTAATTTTTACAATTTTATTTCACACAATATTTCATTACAATATGTTGAATTTAGCGACAGAACTCTCTCGTGGCCACGGCTAATTGCTAGGCACAGGTCAGTTGGCACAAAATCGATAGCAGGCTGACCTGGTTGAACCTGGCCGAATAGTTTGTCTTGGTAATACAAAAAGTGAATTTGGTGATATAGGTACCTACCTAAAGTAAGCAATTGTGATAAAGACACAAATCAAAGCACAAAGAAAAATATTTCCACGTCTGACGCGTAATCGAGAGGTAGCAGGTTCGATTCCTGGTGTGACCACTTGCGAAAGCAATCGTATTATTCTTTGTTCTTTGATTTGTATCTATATCACAATAAATAATATTGTGGTGTTAATTTTCCCATTTTAAAAACACAGAAAAACATACGTTTGTGTTTTATATAAAAATACTAAAGTAAGTAGGGTAAGTCCGGGGTAGATTGCCATAGTTTTTTCCAAGACCAATTATGCTGAAACTATGAACATTAGAATTTTGATTTTAGTTGAAAATTGAACTTTGGTTATCTATCTAATGTAAACAAAACCACAAACATTGTTAAAACTAAGCGAACGTGGTCAAACAGTATTTTGAAATCAAATTAGGGTTGGCCATCTCTTCCGGATATGTCCGGGAAAGATGGCTATAACATTGAATATGAGTAGATTTAAAAAATATACTATTTTTGTGCACATTTCACTCCTTCTTTTAAATAAAACAAACATTTGTTTTTAATTCGGTTAAATTTTAATGAACTCACAGTATATATTTCTACATAATAGTCAATTCTTCATTATTCTGGATTTATAGTAATGTATTTGTCATCTCTCGCTACTACTGTTATGATTTTAATTAATAACATTTATCTTTTTTTTTAGTATCTGAGATCCCAGTTCATGGCTTTCCAGTACTAAATAACTGCGTATGGCCATCTCTCCCGATGCAGCCGGTTCATTATATCAACGAATAAAAAAAAAGTACCGCGCCCATTCAAGTTATTTAAAATTTAATATGTACGAAAACCTCAGTACTTGCTAAAATAATAATTATTACTGGGCCAGTTAAAAAAGAAATAAAGTTACGTTATATATCGACAATCTCTTTATAAATTCTCAAGTAGCGTATTTTAAATAAACTTATTTTTCATGAGATTTTTTCTTTTGACCTACTTGTTTTTCCACTTTTATCAAGTGTTGTCTTCTCAACGAATAAAGTTTACGTGAAATAAGCGACATTAACATCCTATAAGTTGGAAAAATTTCGACGGGCCATCTTAAACTTAATAAACTCCGGAATTACCCTAATTTAAATATCTCCACCATGAGTTTAAAATCACACTTGAAAACATAAAATTTACCCAGGTACATTTTAATTAAAGGGACGAACGTATTTATTCGATAAACAGTAAAACTACCTTGAGTGTTTAAAAATACAAATGAGTCTCAAGAGTAAAAAGTTAATTAAATTAGTGATAAAATATATTGCAACTTTACAACAGAAATGTGCTACGACAAAAATTAAGTCTTGTTAGCTACGAGTAGCTCAGAAAATGTAACTTGTTTCTTTTTAACGAGTTCTCTTAATTTGATCTATACTATTATAAAGTTGAAATAAAACAATTTAACGGATTATATCGCGTATATTATCTCATTTTAGTTCCCGACGTTTCGGAAGCTTTCCAGCTTTCCATGGTCACGGGAGGACATGACATGGATGCATGGATGGACATGGAGTAATAATCGCGGAAACAGAAGAAAATATTATATTATAAAGTTGTAAAAATAAAATGTTTGTATGTTTGGTTGGTTGTTTACGCAACAAGAGTTTTATCTAAAGATGATTGAGTAGTTTTGTATTTTGCATGTGACGAACAAAAGTACCATTTCACCTAAAGGAAACTAAAAACTACAATATATAAAATTGTACTGATGATTAAGAAGCGGAGCGGTTCTCAAAACACTGTGAGCGCTTTATTGATCTTTATGTAACTAGGCGTAGGGAAGAACGTTCCTCGTTTTATTGTGCCATAGGAAACAATACATCATCATCATGCAAGACAAACTGGAACAGCCGAGAGAAGGATGGGAACACCGTCTAAGAGCAATAGTGGAGGGGGTTTTCCAGCAGTACCATCTGCAGTATGCTCCCCATTACACTGGTGGCGTTACCCCTCTGGATAACAAGGGCGATTCTCTGGGATTAGAAAGAGTTAAGCGACTGTTTTGAATTTCCCGTGGCGTGGACCAACTGCGTAGACCATCTATCTGCCTTCATAAAAAGTTCATATCGTAAGATTTAGATATATTTTAGACTAGAAGGCGCCCGCAAGTTCATTCGCGGAGGAGAAAAAATCATAACCCTACATTTTTTTTCAGCGTAGTCGGGTAAAAAGTATCCTATAACCATCTGGAGATACCCGTGTACCGAAAAGAGTTGAAATTCGTTTAGCCGATTTTGCGTGATGAAGCCACAACGACACATACAAACAGACATAAAATCCAAAAAAAATATTTTTCGTTTTAATGACCTCCAAATAGTCCATAACAATCATTTTTTTGAAAATATCTTCAATGTACAGACATTTCATATTTACAACTTTATAATAGTATAGATTTAAATACCTACGTCGTACAGTGCTGCTCGCCATGGCTTGGTTCACTTGAAGGAAGATTCATAAGCGCATTCAGCCGCTGTCCTTCTCTGTTAGCTAAGGCTCTGACAGCCTGGCTACTCAAGGAAGATCACCTAGTTATGATTGTCATTTTATATACTGCCAATAGTAGGGTGGAGGTGGAATACGTAGCGCAGGGCCTCCGTGGCCGGAGTACGCTTGATGCGAGCGGCGCAGTACAGGTTATGTTGGCGTTCTTTTAAGGACACCTGTGTCTAGCAGTGGAAGTCTGGTGATGCTTTATAGTAGGGTTTCATAGGACACTGATATTTCACTCGAAAGCCCTGTACACTCTTGAACGCAGCACCTAACACGTCCAGCAGTACCCTTTAACGATGTGAGTAACCGTTATTGTAATTTTAGTATGATTTGAACAAGGTCCCATTGACGTTAATTGATCCTAGACCACCTTGATGTCATTACTGCTTCTTGTAAACGAATGCTTTGAATGTAGTATAGTACTCACAATGCTAGTATTTCACAGGTCAATTCTACTAACGAACCGTTCGGATGCATCGGTAAAGTGAAAAGTTTTTTGGCAGCGTTGCTAATCTAGCGTATTGTTCAGAGAAGTCTCTCTTGGATGCAGTTAGCGAAATTAAAACTATTTTGGCAAGCAGGTGGATGAATTGTTCTATTTGTTTGTGAACGGATGCAGTGTTATTTATGAGACAAAAGGACTGTTTGGAACGTTATTTATCTTGTTATTTGTTTGGCCAGCTTATAGTTGTTTTAACAGCTATAAATTGAATTAAAGCCTCTGGTTCACTTCAAATTATTGTAAATGTCATATAAGTTCCTTTGTAAATTAAAACGAAAATTAAGTTTTTTGTTTCATTTATACTCATTGTAACTTGGTCTAGTTCTATTTTCTTTTTTAAATAATGTTAGATGTTTTGTTATTTAGATATTGATAGTAGGTACTTTGTTGCATACACGTTACGTTACTTTGACATAAAAAAAATAGTCTACCCCTGTGCAAGGAATCTGGAAAGTGTCCCAATCACTGGAAATTGTTTTAATGAAATAAGCGATAATATCGAAAACCAAAGGGTAAATAATTTTGTACTTAAATCTACATTTAGTAATGATGTCCCGAGGAAGATGGATATTTAAAATAAATCTAATATCACAACTTCAAGAAAATAAACTTGCTTTTGAAATATTTTCATTTTTACGTACATTAAACGTTATTCAAGTTTGTCCCCATGTTAAGCTGCGAACATAAAAGCGGTACTGCAATAACCCTTTTCACGATCGGCCAGTAAATCTCTAAAAACGCGGTATTGAACTAAAACGGTATAATATTTCAAGCATCAGTATAATAGGCTGAGTCTTTTCATAAGCATGTTGGCTCCAGGCCAAAGACTTGCAGGGAAACTGTGGAATTTAAGCGCTGAATATTCAAACGTGTGAATTTACTTACGACACCTCGCTATGTTGTCTGTTCAGTGATAGCCGTAGTGATGTGGGACTTGTCTTAATGTTTAATTTTTTTTCCGGTACTTCCAAACAAAAATGGAAACATGATTGAAAGGGGGATCAATGAAATGAGGTTGCACGTGGCTGAAATGAGAATGTTGCGATGGATCTGTGGCGTGAAGAGTATGAACAGAGTAAGAGAAAGTAAGACCTAAGTGAGACGAAGGATAAAAGTAGCACCAATTAAAGATAAGGTATGCGTTAACCACCTAGCGTAGTATGGGGATGTGATGAGAAGGGATGAATGTGACAAGAAAAGAAGAATCTAAACAACGAGATGACAGGTGATAGAGAAGCTTCGCCGACCCCAAAAAAAAAGGGTTCAGGGCAAAAGAGTGAAGACTTACGTGCAACATTTATACAGAAACATTCATGGGACTATAGGCAAAATACAAGGGTGGAACTTTTGGCAATTGTGTTCCCCGGATATATAATATCACTCAGATCTTTTCAAGTCGAGAGTGAAGTTCTGAGAGTAAACGTGCTCCAAAGTCAGCTTCATTGTTACTTCCCAACAGGTGAGATTGATGCCAAATTGCTAACCGATACTTCATAAAAAACTGGGAGAATTGAACGTATTTATCTTACTAGAAATGGCAGTAAATACATGTAGATGTTCTACAAAACTTGACGTGGAAGGGACATCAAATAAAATTAAAATTAAAACAGAACGTCACAAGACAATAATTTCGGGGCACGGACAGCCAGCACTTAAGAATCTGGCAGTTCAGGCTCTGGGACAATATTCTGGAAATTCCAATGTCAGACGAGAGAACGCGCTTCTTGAAAGACGCTGTAAGATGTCTGGAATATGGGCCTATCCAAAAATGCTGGATGCATTATAGTACCGAGGCAGTTTCATGATATGTACGACAAGGATTATATTGTATTCTGATGGAGCACATAATATAGTTGACTCAGAGACAACATGTGTAAACATTGACAATATGCCTTAAGGTGCGTCCACATTTGTATCATTTGCCCGTATCAGATCATCGTTGCGTAGCATGATCGCGTGTCACGATCACGCGTTTGGACGTTGCGCCGATCCGATCACTCGAAATCCATTTGCTACGCGTATCACACAGTTGTATCGGAAGAGTGCGGTATTATCGGCGCGCCGACAGTAAGCGTCCAAGCAGCGCGATACGCAGTCATGCTACGGCACGGTGATCGGATACGAGTAAATGATACAAGTGTGAACGCACCTTTAAACAGTGTAATTTTCACTTCGTCATTATTCCTGACAGAACCTTACACCTTCTTCACATAGTGCCCAGGAAAGAATAGTTACTTACTCAAAAGCAAGTTTAATATCACAGCAGCACATCACTGTTCCCGGTGCAATATTAGTTTTTGTCTCGACGCGAGCGATAGAAATATTGCAATATTTGATTTCAAACATCTTCCAGTGACTGGATGTCAAAGACTTTATGTACTTACTGCATGTTTACTATTAATATAAACTTCAGCGCGAGGGAATATCCGGAGACTTTGAGTTTCAATATTATAATACTGGGAAATTTTATGTTTTCAAGTACTAACAAGTATGTTGAAATACTAAAAAAAGGGATAAGAAGCGAGAAAGTCCTGAATTGTGAACAATAACAGTTTGTGTGGCTCCAAAAATGGTTAAAAAAATGATAAAATAAAGAACATCCAACTTAGAAATGTAACGAACTTACATTTATTTCTAGGCCTTACTTTTATTTGCAGTGTACTATTTTTTGGCAAACAGATATGTTACTTTTTAGAATACGCTAATAAGTAAATCCTTAATTTGATAACAAAATCATTAGTAAAAATGTACCTTTTCACTTTTTCTACTTAAAAAATGTTTTAAAAAGTATGAATTAATATTAAATTTGCTTTTACGTCTGAATTCTTTTCTTCATTCTATTTGTTACCAAGAAAACGGATCGGTTTTCAGAACTCATAAATATTCTACCAGCTGGAGATGAGGTAACAGTTTTCAGTATTGCAGTATACAAAAGAATAAAATTACCATAACCAGTACATTGACTTAATAGAATTGTCTAAAAATTCAAGGAATAAGAATTCTAGGCCCATAACAGATTTTTGCATATGACAACCAACGTCAATGCATTATTTATTACGTTTATATTTATAATTTTATTGTAAAATAAGAATTGTGCGATACAATGGCTTAGGAACAAATGACATCGCATCCATTTGATGGTTTTTTTAATTTCAATAGTGAGAGGTTATTAAACAAGATGCATGTTGCAAATTACGTGTTTCATTATTATCTTGATCAATAACTTTTAATAATTACTATTTCACAATAATCATAATATGAAGCAATGTTGAAGATTTTCTGTTGACATTTACGTCTTTCTATGCTAAAGAAATATAATAAAATAAAATCTTTATTTTTCATATCACAATGGATACAGGAAAACTACTTAAATACATTAATAATATTATATATGGGCAGCACCAACATTATACTTTGTGAGAGACTGGAGTCCGAACTAGGTATAAACCGGTAATATAATCTCCAGGCCCTCACCCCGGACATAAGTGGTATGAGCTATTCATACTCTAAAATAATCATGATATAAACACTAACGACACAAGACAGAGAGACGAGGCTGAGAATAAAAAGGTCTGTGTAAAAATATATAAATAAGTATCAAAAATAATAATGACACTCGTGTTTAAGCACCTATATTATAATTTTGATGTATGTCAATTTCTCATTTATTTATTTATCTTTTATTGTTCTTCAACTTTTTAAGTCATGATACTGCGGAGAGCGCTTACCGTTATATGAAGCAACCGCCATATTTTATTCTAACCCACGAGTAGTTGTTAGTACGGTTGACGTTTAAACTGAGTTCATATTTCAAGCGAACTGACTTATTGAACACATAAAACGTAGGACATAAACCATGAAATATTACATTGCACATGACGCATTGTTGACACGGACGATTTACAATACTCGGATATTAGAGTGGGATATAATCATAATACAAGTTGTAACACTCTTGACTGAGTGTTAGTAGTCAACGTGTTTAAGGTCCTGTTATGGCAGATACAGCTGACCTTACGACATTTCGTCATTGCTCCCTGCTAGCAGACATTCTAGCGCACTGGTGTACGAGGCGTCCCACCATGGCTCTTATTTGATCCGTCAACCACATTGGAGATCGTCCGCGAGGTTTGGTTTCCACCATTCTACCTTGAATAACATAGAGGCGCTATAATAGAGTCATTGTTTCGCCTTTGATGCGCTTGAACAGTTTCAGTATGCGAATTTGTACTGAAGTCGAAAGACGTTGTTTCATGCCATGTTCCTGCAGCATGGAAGTGTTGGTGCAAAATTTGAGTACAAATAATGAGCACTGAGAAAATAATGATTGAGTTTCTTCATTGAAGAACAGCACCATCTCTCTGGCTGTTCTAATACTTGCTGGAAAAGCAATGGGACAGAGACAAAGCGTAAGCGTTAATGAAAAGGGCGAGGACTCTTTAGGATTTGTTTCTTTTTTAAAAACCTATCGTGTTTCATATCAAATTAAAAAGCATTATGTGACGGGTCTTCAAATAAAAATTGTTTTGTAATTCCTTTGCTTTTGCTCCAGGAAACACTTTACTAATTAATATACATTGAAGGAAACATGGAGCTCTTTACTCGCGAACCATGCTAGCAATCGTATTGAGGGTAATTTTCTACTATTTAATAAATTTCTATGCGTATATTAAATAAAAAATCCTACTCTACTAATTATTTGCTTAATTAGCTAAAACTTGTTTGTATTGAAGCAGCGACAGGTGAATTGAGTTGTCTTAATAAGCAAAAAATCATAGTTTAAATGAGTTCATTCGAATCAAGTTCCTTCGCAACTCGAACCAACGCGCCGAGTCCAACCATCGCTGGAGTCAACGCTACGCTCAATAAGTACATTACACAAATAGCGAGTCAAAACAAATTTGTGCGTGGTAGTCATGTAGCGGAGACTCGGTGAGTCAAGTTAACTCGTATCAAGACCGAACTCAACTCGACTCGCCGACTTGTTGACCCGGCTGCGAACGCCATCTAGTTGATAAGAGTCTAGTCAGCGGCCGAATCAACTCGATTTATCCGAGTTGGGAAAAACTCGACTCTTAACATCACAGCGCTATAAGCCGTATATTTACAGCATAGCAACACAGGCAGTGTAGGTAACCACAATAATCGAATAAAACGTTGTAATATACACCCTTTTAAAACTTTAATAACGTTAAATAAAATACGAGCTACGCTCAATATTTTACGTTTTACGCGACAAGCCGGCCGGAGATTACGCCTCTTGTCTTGCCTTGGTTCATTAAAAACCCTCTAGTGCAGAAAAATGTACCACAACATTACATTTTTAATGAAGCGTTCGCTACAGTATAAAATGTTATTAAATTCGAGGCTGGAAAGTAGTTTTCAATGCATTTTTATGAGGCCGCTTGAATAGATCTGGAGTTAAAATGTTCCTTTATTATCTATGTAAGATATCCTTTACAAATGACAGAAATGGAAATGGCAGAAAGTTTAGTTAATGATAGCTAACAAGCTCTAATAGTAGGGAATTTTACTTTGAATCGGTTTTCACATCTACTGCTGAATGCTGAACATAGATCTCTCCCACAAATCTCCTCAACGAACGATAAAATGCCTTCAGCATCCATCGGCTTCCGGTGACCTGTACCAGGTCGTGAGCGCTTCTTGTGTGAGGCCAGGCCCCCCCACGTATTCCGATTCAAGAACCTTTACAATAAATTCTTCATCGTTATTTCGTGCCATATGCTCCGCCCATTGCCATTCACGTTTCTTACTTAGGAGCCCAGTACACAGCGCCACGGCTCCGGGTGCTGTTTTGTGTATATTAATAGAGCAGCGGTGCGTCATCGGCACATCGGCGAACGTCATCGTACGTATGAACATAAATTGTAAGTAGATTACTAAATAAATGAGCAAATAATGTTTCCCAAACTATTTGTCTTAGTCTTTTTCGAAACCATAAAATGGTCAGAATTTCTGTATAACAAACTTAACCACAAATGAGGTTTTTATTCGTTTTTTTCGGAGTTGGAAAATGAAACAGTTTGGCAAACAATTGAGGCAGCTTGAGAAAAATAATTTGGTAAAGAAAAAGATACGTTTGTAAAAGCATTATCTCGTATAATTACAGTACGAGTAATAATAGTAAAAGTGTACAAACGAAACAAAATAATATGAAGTTTCACCATAATTCTAAATAAAATCTAATAGAAAAGTCGAACACAAACTAACACCTTGAGTTAGGCAAATATTCGAGAAAAGCTATTTTAATACAAGACACGAAAATCTCGACCTCCCGAAGTCTTGAAAATTGGTCACGGATTTCTTTCGAGTTTTGAATTTAAATAATTTTTCTTTCACCGCCACCTACTTGCATTTATATCATGGCTTAAGTCAAAGACGATACGAAATTATAAAATAAATACAAAATTATAAAAAAACAACACTACACAATAGTTAATCATATATTACGTGTGATCCTTAATTAAGTAAGACAATCCAAATCTGCAATCACTTAAAGAGTCAAACAAGCACTTTGTTGCAATTATTTTATTATTCTTTGTCTACGATTGAAGTATTATAAAGAAAAATACTTTCATTGCAAACAATCTGAGGTACCCACTTAGCCGCAACTTTATTTGCTGCAAATTTTCTGAAATTAATCCTACATAAAGTTGATCAGTATTTTTTCAAACGTCTTCACGGCATTTGGATGTTATTGAGTTTCTACGATTGCTTAGTTGTAGATCTAGACGGACTGGATGTTTGCAAACGTTTTCTTCGGTGACTACAGATTCAGAGGACGGTCGCCTATCCGCTGTACTGCACGACTGATCAGATAAAAATTCTTATAAACAAAAATGTAATTGATAAATTAAAACCGGCGTTATTTAGTAAAATTCCATATACATATACAAGAAAGATAGTTTTTTGTACTTGTTTCTGTTCTTTACTGTATGACTGTGCACGGACTTAAAATTAATTTCTTTTCTACCTCAATGAAGAGCGGCGCCTGACTGACTTATTGTCGAAATTGCATGAAAATAGGCGCATGTGTATACAATTTATAGTCAAATGACACCAAGGCACTATTTCGCGGAATAGTACAGAAATAATCCAATAATAATAATACCGATATTTATTCTATCCGCTGCCGCTTGTAGCTTGTGCCGCAGCTCCGCCTCCGCCAGGTGTAGCCGAATAACTGAGTCGTCGCAATGCAGCGCGGATTCATATTGTTGTAGCGCCACTCAGACCAAAAGTATTGAATAAACGAATAAATAATAGTCTCGATTGACTTGTGTTTATATCTTCTGGATTAATTATCTTTTAACATTGTTAGGATGGGAAATATAAAGTGTGTCATATGTAAAGTTGCCAGACGTCTTTAAGAAACTAACTAACTAATCTTTAGAATTTAGGAGATTTTTTTAAACCAGCTTATCAGCAAATCTATACGATTATAAAGTTGCAAAAATGAAATGTCTGTACATTGAAGATATTTTCAAAAAAAAATACGAAAAAAAATATTGTGACGGACTTTTTGCAGTTCACTAAATCGAAAAATATTTTTTTTGGTATTTTTGTATGTTTGTATGTGTAGTTGTGGCTACATCACGCAAAATCTGCTGAACCGATTTCAACTATTTTTGGCACACGGGCAGCTGGGTATCTTCAGATGGTTATAGGATACTTTTTACCCGACTTCGCTGAAGAAAAAAATTAGATTATGACTTTTTCCCTTCCGCGTACGAAGTTGCTTTCATAAGCATCTGACTAATTATATATTGTGAGTGAGTGTTGTTTAATAAATATTTCACTTGAAATATTGTATGTACTTTATGAGCATTATTTATCGTATAATACGGTTACAGACATTTGCAATATTGATCAGTAATATTTTAATTCTAAAATTATATA
Source organism: Hedya salicella (assembly GCA_905404275.2). Classification (NCBI taxonomy): domain Eukaryota; kingdom Metazoa; phylum Arthropoda; class Insecta; order Lepidoptera; family Tortricidae; genus Hedya; species Hedya salicella. The sequence goes on along the minus strand of FR990101.1, from coordinate 3,915,773 downwards.
CTACCTGAGCATTGCAAGCTTTCAAGTTGGACTTCAAATGAATCGCCAAAAGACTCAAATTATGACTAATAGCACAAAGCGTAGGGTGCAGGTAGATGGGCAAACTATACATTATGTCGACGAGTACACTTACTTGGGCCAGATAGTTTCTTTCAGCAATAGACAAGATAAAGAAAATGAGAGAAGAATTTTCTAACGCCTGGAAGAGCTCCGGGTCCATGAAAGAGCTAATGAAGGGATCCCTTCCATTGACACTCAAGCGTAAACTCGTTGACATGTGCATTCTGCCCGTCCTAACTTACGGTGCTCAGAAGTCCAAACTGAAAGTTTGCCAACGCGCAATAGAGAGTAGCATTTTGGGGGTTAAAAGGACGGATCGTGTCCGGAACACTACGCTACGCTCCCAAACTGGCGAAGCGGACGTTGGAGCAAAAACCGCCAAACTCAAGTGGGACTGGATCGACCACGTAAGCCCGGACAGTTGGGCTTGTATAGTCACCCAGTGGGTACCACAGGATGGGCGGCAACGACAGGGCAGGCCGAGACGGAGATGTCGGGACGACCTAGATGCGTTCCTAGACGACCAGAGGCAGTCGATAATAGGGAGTTGTGGAGATCTAAAGAAGAGGCCTTTGCCCAGCAGTGGGTCTCTTGTATAGGCTGTTTAAATATATATACTACAGTAAAAAAGTAGTTATCTGTACATTGAAGATATTTTTTTCGATAAATAAAATGATTGCAACAGACTAAAAGAGGAGAAAAACTCATACACTCTCTTTTTTATTCAATTTAGTTGGCTAAAAAGTAGTCTTTAATCTCTTGTGGATACCCAGCTATCCGTGTGCCAAAAATAGTTGAAATCTGATTTGCCGTTTTGGCATGATGATATTACTTAGTAGCGTTTTGCCGAAACTTCAATCTTCAGTAACATTAATACAAAGTTAGCTTGAAAACTATTTCGCTGTTCGTCTATATAGTAGACTGCCTGTTTCTGTAACGTGTCTAATTCTCAAAATGATATTTTCGCGTTTTGCCTAAACTTCATATATAACAGATGTAATGTCTATTTTTTCAACTGACAAAATTGCGTTTTGCCTAAACTTCAGATATGAAGGAATTCATTAAAACCTCATAATCTATTTTTATCTTATTCTGGTCACTTGAATTTTAAAGTTAAACGACGACAAAGTTAACATAATTCATTTATCAACAAACTTCAGGTATCAGGATACGTTTTAGGCTAAACGCGTTTTAGTCTAAATGCGTTTTAGGCCAAACGCGTTTTAGTCTAAATTCTGACGTAGGTCGTCTTACTGCGCATAGGTCTTTACGCGATATAGCTTTAGCAGTTTTAGGCTTAATACGTATAAGTTCAACTGCGATGTGTACATAATGATATTAGGAAGTTTGCGTTTTAAACAATGTGTGAGTTACCACTGTTACACATATACAACCTTTCCTTACAATGTGCCGTATACCCTTCGTGCTGGAAATTGTCCCGGGTAACGCCGGTGCCTAAGAGCGGCAAAGGGTCTGACGTGTCAGAATTTAGGCCTATTGCCGTGTTGTCGGTATTTGGTAAGTTGTTTGAGTCGGTTATAGACTACTCCATTACTCGACAGGTCACGGTACAATTTAGCGACGCTCAGCATGGTTTTCGTGCAGGCCGGTCGACTACAACAAACCATATAGTTCTGGTCGATTATATAACTGAGGCCATGGATGCCCGTATGCAAGTGGATGCGGCATATTTTGATTTTAAAAAGGCATTCGATCTTGTGGATAATGATATACTACTGCGTAAATTCGCAGACTTGGGTTTTACACCCAAGCTCTTGCATTTCTTTGCTAGTTATCTGCAAAATCGAATGCAATATGTTAAATTTGCAGGATTTGAGTCGCGCCCTTTCTATACTCGTTCCGGCGTCAGTCAAGGGAGTACCTTAGGGCCTACTCAATTTCTGATAATGATAAATGACTTGCCAGATGTCGTCAGCACGGCTGGGTGTCTAATGTTCGCAGATGACATTAAACTATACCATAGAATAGGCGACGACAACGACAGACTAAAACTACAGAGTGACATCGACGCCATAGCTTATTGGAGTGAGGATAACCGACTGTACTTTAACGTATCCAAATGCGTTTCTGTTACCTTCGCCAGGCTGCGCTCGCCAATTGCCACCACCTACACCCTTAGAGGTGTCACACTGCAGCGAACTGATGAAGTACGGGACCTGGGACTGACTCTAGACAAACAACTGGACTTTCGCCAACACGTAACAACGACATGTAAGCAGGTGTCCAAAACTCTGGGGTTCATCATGAGGATCGCATCACAATTCTCTACTGTACGGGTGGCAGTTATGTTGTACGTTGCGTATATCCGTAGTAGGCTCGAGTTCGGTGCCGCCGTGTGGGACCCCCACGAGAACAAGTATACCATTATGCTAGAGAGAGTACAGAAAAAGTTCGCCAGGTATATGTACAAACGATTGTATGGATATTATCCGTTTTTGTACCCATCACTTTTCGTGTCGGGCATGGTAGGGTTGCACACTCTCGAAGCTAGGCGTGAACTACTGCATATAGTGCACTACTACGACCTTTTAAATAATAAAGTCGACAACCCATCGGTGCTGGAGCGCATGGGGCTGCTCGTGCCGGCTCGGCTTCCGGCGGAGGACGCCGACGGCGGCGCAGTGGCGGCGCGGAGGCGCCGGCGTCTGTTCGCGGCGCCTGCCTCCCTCCCGCGCACCCGGCGTGGCGCGAACGCTCCCACATCCCGAGCGATCGCGGTTTTAAACCGCATCACAGTGGACGCTGGGGATATTGACGTATTCGCCGATAGTCCAGGTATCTTTTATCGGAAGGTTCTGGCCTTCCTGACTTCATGTACATATTGATATGTTTTAAATGTGTACCTACTGCTAGTTGTTAAATGATTGTTTGTAGTTTTTCATGTAAATGTTTTGGTATAACATACTGTGAATTTACGTGTAAATTAATAAATAAATAAATAAAAAAATAAAATAAATAAATAAATGTGCAAATTAGACCACATAGGTATATTACGTTTTAGGCACATAGGTATATAATTGATAGATTCAGGCGTTACTTTGCGGAATTCCATACTAGATCAATGGATTATAGTTCCTTTGCTGTTCCGCGAACTTGTGTCTTTGTTAGATGTGACAATAAATTGTGCTCACATGCGCATATTTTCATGCAGTTTCCATAAAAAAAAATACGCATGCAAATACAACAAACCAACACCAAACAGTATAATCCTCGACGTTTTGGAAGAAGAGACCACTGAGGAGTCGAAAGCCGAAAAAAACTCAACAGTCAGTCATTTTTCAAAACAACTCTTATATCTTTGAAATAAAACAATTTAACGGATCATATCGCGTATATTATCTTATTTTAGTTCCTTTGCAGCGTTTCTTTACTCCTCAGTACGCCTCATTTGTGAAATGCTGCTTGGTAAATTATTATAATAAAATAATTAAGCCCTTCTGACACATGTGTAACTGTCTTTACAGCTTAGGCCCATCTGGCATGTATGTACACCTTTATTTGTTTTTTCAAAAATGGGTAGTTTGCACAAATTGTAACTTAGACAGAGGAAAATACATCTTTTCTCAGTCCACCCGTGACCATGGAAAGGTGGAAATCTTCCGAAACGTCGGGAAGTAAAAAGAGATAATATACGCGATATAATCCGTTAAATTGTTTTATTTCAATGCGTAATAATCGCGGAAACAGAAGAAAATACTAACTCTTATATCTATTACAATATTTGTACTTAGCCTATCCTAAATATATGTTTTGAGTATAAACTCAATGCGTAGTTCTTCAAGAAAACATATCTTTATTTTGGTTCAATATATGTATTTGTATATCAAAACTTATAAAAGTAAAAAAATATAAAGAATATAAAAAACCAAATAATGTTTTTTTTTTTATTTAAAAGAACTTAAATACGATTGATATGCCACTTTATAAGAACCGTGTCCTGGTAAAAGTAAATTATTTGGTTTCTGTATGAGCTATGCATTTTTGTCTGTTAAATAGTCCTCTACATGCCTTTGCCAATGTATGTAAAGATATGTAAAGATTAATTACTTGTATATTTTTTAAAGCTCATCTATATCATTGTAGATTAAAACGTCATTGAAACGTCGGTACCTTTGAGAATAGGCCTTAGGATAAATATCGATGCCAATAATAGTAGACGTAGTAACCGCCAATGGATTTAGTTGGCTTTGACTACGTTTCCGCTACTTGCAGTCGATATGACAAAAACGAAGGCCATGACTAATATCGCTGTAAACATGCCGAATAGTAACGTTGTTGGAGACAATATAGAATTTGTGAGTACTATGTCTACTTCGGTAATGACCGAAGTAAACAGTGTAAGGATAAATAGTGGTTTGTTTATCGTTCGTCCTAGGCAGTTAAGCAAAGGAGAACGCTACGCTAATCCAGCTCAAGCGGGCCGCGTTTACTAAACTATAGGTATGGTTTTTAAAGCTAAGCTTCGACAATGCCTAAAAACCAAAGCTGGTGGGTTGAAACCAGCATGTGCTGCCTGGTCTCATGCACGCATTAGAAACATGAACCCTCACAAATAATAAATAAATATTATAGGACAATTTTTACACAAATGCCTTTAGGCGGATCCGATTATGCCAGTTTGGTTTTAGGTCAAAATCTGAGTTAGTAGGATTCTGGTCATAGCACATTCGCCATAAGTCTGTTTCCGGTTCATATAGATTTGGGATATGACTTATGAAGTCGAAGTCACTTTCTCTGGAAGTGAATTTCTGAGTAGGTCAGATTCTGAGTGGGTCACGGTCATTATAGTATTACGTCGTATTAATTATAAGTTTGTTTCGGAAAATAGCATTTTCTTATTAGGTCAGATTCGTATCGCGTTGTTTTTTACATAAATCTGAATCTTATGTCAATTAATTCTGAGAAGTTTTATTTTTTAGTAGGCCAGATTTTATACAAGTATAATTCTGACAAGGATAGGTATAATTCGCAAGAAAAAAAATACCATGAAGTACTTACTATGACTCAATAAAAAATGGTAATTAGATACATATCAATAGTAGATTGTTAACCAAGGGTTGAAAGTGACCCATTTCACCTGAGATATATTTCTTTTTTCTTTTCCAATAGTTCGAGGTTGAAATGGGTAATTTCACCCGAGTTAAACACTGCTTTTCATTTCGACTGTGAGGAAAATAAAATACTTAACGCAGATTTTATAAAATAGACCAACTGAAACATTATTTTAATATCAATCAAAATAGATCACAATAAACCCGTAATTTTATGTATAGCTGAGTTTAGATATATGAAAGCTTTCATTTTAATAATAAGACATAACTCAATTATCTTCGACTTTGTGAAAATAAAATAAAAATACTTTCCACCCTGGGGATGGAAAAGTTATTTTCCACCCGGCTATCTACCCATGAGAATTAAACTTTCCGAACAGGAGAGATGAAAAGTTATTGGCCTCGTAGAATCATAAAACACGATCAGCATAATAGTTATTGTTCTCAATTACAATGTCATATTAATATCTTTTTGTTCACTAATGCTTCTTTTATGTTTATGTCGTTCGTCTTAACGAACTACAATAAAGAACACAAAAATATGATGGATCTGATTAAGAGATAATTATAATGTTAAGTTTTATTTTATTTCCAAAGTAAGTGTCATTTTATGTTATGTTCTTTTTTTTATTATGAAAAAAATAAGACAAACGTATTTAATTTTAAATCAGAAAAATGCGAAATTGTAACATGTTATTTTCCCTCTGACTGTACATCGGCCTAACGTTGACATTGATTGACATCACTATCTGACCTTCTCAGAATATATCTTAGATAGAATTTAATCAACATAGAAATGGTTATATTTAGAATTAGACATACTGAGATTTTAGATACGCAATTTTCTGACCTGCTCAGAATGCGGGATGATAAGAATCTGAAGTGTAGGCATTTGACTTAGCAATAATCTAACATTTTAAGGAAATTGGATATCATAAACAATGCCATATTCGGAATCATACCTACGAGTACTGAAAATCAGACTTAAATAGAAACTAGCAACCTTAGAGTCGTACCTACTTAGATTTTGACCTTTAGCTAAACTGGCAAAATCGGAATATGATCGGATCCGCCTAAAGGCACAAATCGAACTAGTCTCATGGTCAGTTCCATAAGGCTTATGTTATGAGTACAAGAGGACGATACTGTTCATATATATATTTACTTATATACATAGAAAACATCCAAAACTCAGAAACAAACTATTTATGCTCAAAACACAAATATTTGCCCTTACCGGGATTTGACCCAGGACCGTCAGCTTCGCAGGCAACGTTACTCCCGCTGAGGTAAGCCGGTCGAGCTAAAACAAAGGAAAGTATGCACTAAAAATATCGTCGGTGTTCGTCTAACAAATCCTTCGATATCTGAGACCCAGTTTCCCTAGCGTTGATCAAAACTTAGGTACAGGCATTGTACTCTAAAACGTCAGGCCACTCTCACCTTAGTCCTCCCGGTAAATATCCTGGCTGGCTAGCACTGGTGGTCAGCTTAAACAGTTTGTCACGCACCGAAAGACCCACAGTATACAAGCTAGCCCGAAGGAACCGTTGTAATATAACTTCTTCTTCGACTATTTCTTATTTTGTGTTGTCAACAAATATGGATTTTCTGCATTAGAATTGTTATTCGTGAATATTCTGACCCTGAGCACTTTCAAGGTCAGATGATTTATTAGCATTCGATAAAAAGCAATCATTATTAAGTTAAGGTGAACATAGGCACTACCCACTCTGACCTCCGATTATAGGAACGAGACCCGTATTTAGCAATGACACTAAAAATAGACAGTCTAAAAGTAGGTTTGTTTACTTTCTATGACATATTTAGATAGTACCTAAATTCTTAGCTTAATTTCCATAATGCGTCATATAGGTACATCTGTTACATATTGTGTATATTTCTCATTTTTATCTGTCAAAAACATAACTCTGTTTGGATCGCATTTGACTTTTTAAGAAGAGCGAGATATCCATTTCGATGTGGTTCCGTACAATACTAATAGGTGCGTAAATGCCTCTTGTTGTCAGTATCAAAATGTTCAACAGTCAATTTGTCATATAAATTATATGACAAAGCCGCATGGGATTAATGTAAATTATAGCGTCATGTAGGTATATGTATAATTATTTTAACGATATACCTAAGGTATTATTGTTATGTTAATCTTAATTGTTTTATATACTCTTGACATATAGAATTTTATTCTAGACACATTCTACATTATTATTTTTTCTTTTTTATTGACAATCCTTTTGGGATTAACGTTATTGATTATTTTAATTTTTAAAATGATGATTTTATCAATAATATTATACTTAAGTTTAATGATCTGATTAGGTTTTTCTGGGTTTTCCCTGATCCTTGCAGCAAGTGTTGGATCATATTATATGTCTCCCAGCAAACATTCACTCTCATTGTAACTGACATTTCGAAAGTGCTTGTAACTAGGCCTATTTGAATAAAGAATATTTTGATTGATTGATTGACTGATTATAAAATTATAGTATTTTAAGATGAAAATTAGGAAAGAACAAACATTAGTTTATAGGTACTGTGTAGGTTGTGTCACGAAAAAAATACAGAAAATCTCAAATGAAGGTTCTGGTTTCCAGATGAAAAAATTAAAAATAATATTTATACGATCACTTTGTTGTCCATCCGTCTGTCAAAACCCTTTTTCTCAGGAACGCGTAATGGTTTCGAGTTGCGCGTTGTCGGGCCGGGCCCATTTGGTTTTACTTTCACAATCGAAAATAGAAGACAGCTTTACTGCCCACTATTACAGTACCATTACTTTGAGTTTACCTCTGATGTATGCTTTTATTCCATTGAATATTCGACTTTAACACTAATACAAAAGAGTTTCTATTACAAACAAATGACGTTTGGACAGTGTGTAAGTAATATAAACTCTTTAACATTAGTATTAAAATCGAATATCCAATGGAATAAAAGCATATGACAGTGGTAAATCAGGGACCGGCCCGCTATCCCTTTCAAAGGGTTTTGTCAGGGTTTTGCATAAGGCTAACCTTAAGAACATCAAGCCCCAATCAGTTAGCCTTAAAAACCCTTATCTAAGCGCTAAGCCATATGAACAAGCGGTATCACAATTCCCCTCAAAAATAAGAATATTTTCTCACCCATCCTTACTAAATCGTTAGCCTAACAAAGGGTTACCTTTATTTTATAAAGCTTACGACGCGTAGGTAACATCGAGCGAGACTATTGAGTGCTTTGTCGGCGGCGGCATTCTTGATTTTTGAGCGAGACCGCTTCAAACCAGGGATGTTACTGATATACGCATCAGGTTTGTGCGAGTGAAGTTTGTTTATTTTGACAAGGACTGTCGCTTTTGTTTTCTTTTGTACGGCAGCTATCAATGCTTAGAATCGGGTTAAAGCGATATTGTCATATTTAGTTAATTTTTTGTTGTGTTTGTGTACTACAATGCCATCACCGACACAAAGTGGAATATGGGCATATCAGCACGCGAAGTACCTACTTAATACCTATTACTTTAAAATAAAGTAGTATTTTCTTGTTATTATTATTAAGTAGTCAATTTCTTGTGCTGAAAATAACAATGTTTTTTTTTGGAGTCCTGTGCTAAATTTAAATGTCTAAAAAATAAGAGGTTCCTAGTTCGTCGAAAATGCTGATCAACTCAAAAACGGCTGGACCGATCTGTATTTTTAATCTTTTAAGTAGTTTTATTGCCAACAAATTAGGATCTTATGGTGGAATCATAGATGAATCGAGGGAAGTCATCAAATATTATGGGCATTCATTCCTATCCTAAAGCAATTTGGGTATTTTACAAGTATTTATTTTACAGTAACTTGCGTTTGCTTTCGTAATGTTTTATTTATATTTTATATTGTTTTTTAGCAGATTCCCCAGATATCGATCACCTGCAAACTCATTTTTTAATCCAATATTTGAATGGGAATCGATTAGAGTCCTTTTGTCAGATAAACTTGTCTGCCACCCTCTTGCAAGCAGCAATAGAACAGTTCTATAAAGGGTTAATCAGGGATCGGAAAACGTTCCTTTTGGCATACCGGTTTCGGTCATTGATCCGCGAACGAAAAGGGTTTAGTTTCCGTTTGCAGTTATCGGTTAAAGAACTGTTCAATTGAGCTACCCGTTAGTGCCAAATTCGTTCGTAATTCGTTTTTGGGAAACGCAATGAACCGGATGAAAAAAATTCATCTTAACCGGTTAATTTCTCACAATGACGACAAGATAGGACGAGCATTGCTATCTCTTTTATTCCACTACTGAAGGAAGCCACACCGTCAGCAGTATTACATTACCTACTTCACTGGATTTTGTTTTGACCTTGCTGCTTGCTGAATGAATTGCTTTTTGGCGTGTGGCTTTGGTTTAGCTTGGCGTGTCTTGTTTGTGCTTCATGCCTATTTTTTAAAATATGAAGTCGCAATAATATAATGACCTTCCGGGCAGTCAAGCATTTTTCAGTGAAAAGGAGTATTAACGACTAATAGGGTTCTAATGATGGACCTTGGAGGTACCTACTGGATCACAGTGAAAAAGTCATCACAGGTGTCGTTTTGTAGGTTATTGGGGGTGCCGATTCCGAAAATGGCGTCCATTTAGGAATTCAAGATGGCGGAAATCACTTTCTATAAAAAAGTCATCATGGGTGTCGTTTTCTAGGTTTTTGGGGGTCCCGATTCCGAAAATGGCTTTCATTTTAGAATTCAAGATGGTGGCCATCACCTTCAGGGAAAAAGTCATCATAGGGGTCGTTTTCTAGGTTTTGGGGGGTGCAGACCTCGACAATGAGGTCCATTTTGGAATTCTTATGATGACTTGTTCCCTGAAAGTGATGTCCGCCATCTTGAATTCCAAAATGGACGTCATTTTCGGAATCAGCACACCTATAAAGCAAGAAAACGACACCCATGAGAGTTTTTCATAGAAAGTGATTTTCGCCATCTTGAATTCTTTAATGGACGCCATTTTCGGAATCGGCACTTCCAAAAACCTAGAAAGTGACACCTATGATGACTTTTTTACTGAAAGTGATGTCTACCATCTTGAATTCTAAAATAGACCTCATTGTCGAAATCTGCACCCCCAAATATCTAGAAAATGACACCCATGATGACTTTTTAAAAATAAAGTGATTTCCGCCTTCTAAAAGTCCAAAATGGATGCTATTTTCGGAATATGCACCGCCATAGACACCTAGGACGAGTTTTTCACTTAAAGTGATGTCTGTCATCTTCATCATCTAAGTCCATTAAGCTAAAAAGCACTCGTCTATATTGATCCAAACCTTTGTTTTGTAGGGGTACCCTCAGGGTCCATCATCAGGACCATTTGGTGGCACCTTATATAAATTCTAAGTCTATTTAATGATTTCCTTCAATTCCTCATGGATCATCAGATCTTCACTGAAATTAAATGGGACGGAACTGCATGGTGCTTTTAAAAAAGAAATTAAATGGTTTGTGAATGACGGAGAATTTCTTCTCTTCTTCTATCTTCATAAATATAATCGAATTAAGACCCACCTCCGTTTTTGGGAGTCTGTCAAAAAGTGTTAATATCTTCAAAACTGGATTTAAATGGGGTTCATTAAACATTTTTGCTCCTAATGACATAGAATACGCAGTTAAAATCTTTCGGATTCCTCGCTGGCACCGTGTGTAATAAAATTAACGATCAAAAATTACCATTAATTGTGTCGTGTGATAGCGCAGCAAATTCGTAAAGTCCACATGAACAACTGGCAACTAAATAAATCAAAACAAACAAACAGAACAGGCGAGAAGGCGAGACACAAAGGTATAAACTAAATGAAGTGAGTGTAAAAGAGATTGCATGATGACGCGACCGTCGCGTTAGGCGTCGCCGTTGCTCGCATAATACCGGTTAGAACTAGTCTTGTCTCATTCTCTTAAGGCTTAAAGTATGACATGTTGAAATGGAAAGTTTTATATTAAGCGCTATGAACATAAGGGTAACAGAGTAAGGGTAAGAGAATATCGGCATCTAGCAATTGTAAAGGGTTAGCCTTATTCTTAGGTTCCCCTTACAATAAGGGATAGTCAAATGTATGGGTTACCAGTTAGAATCTGCCTGAAAGTCTTTTACTGGGTTATACATTACAAAGGGAAGCCCATTGAAAGGCTTTAGCCAGGGAAAGGGTGGTCCGGTCCCTGTAGTAAACTCAAAGTAATCGTACTGTAACGAATGACGTCATAGCTTATAGGTACCTATTTTGTATGGGGTGTTTTGACGCTCAGCAGATATTACCTAACTTTGCCTATCATTTCTGACGTTCCTAATGCTCAATCCCTGTTGGTCATTTATTCTACTCTCCTTATGAGAAACTGAATTTATTGACTGAACGCAAAGAAAATGAACGCAAGTTCCCACGTAGGTTTCTTGGTCCTTACAAACTTAAATGACTGTAAAGACCGGATTATTATGACACACGGACCCCTAAAATATTCACATATGGCAAAACAAAGCACCCCGCGGAGACAAATTACGCCTCGCAAGAGCCCGGATTTGCCTTACCCTCGAAATCTATCAAGATCCGATCGCTACCCGCGCGACTCCTTAGATAATATCTAATTTTAATATTGGAAAATATTTTGTGCATTTTATAAAGCATTCTACTAACATTTACAGGCGGCTTCGTGCTATTACCAGGAATTAGTAGTGTATTTTTTTCTTAGCTCTCTCTATCTGTGTGCCAAATTTGAATTAAGTAACACACAAAGTTTTCTCAAAGTGGGTAGTTTGCACTAATTGTAACTTTGACACAGGAAACATTTTTATTTCAGTCTGCCCGTGAACACGAAAGCTGGAAAGCTTGCAAAACGTCGGGAACACAAATGAGATACCTAATATACGCGATATAATCCATTTAAAATGTTTTATTTCAATGAGTAATAATCGCGGAAACAGAAGAAAATATTAAAGAGGGTTATGTTTTTTCGTTCCGCTGACGAATTTTATCTGCGCCTTCTAGTCCATACTAACATTATAAATGCGAAAGTATGTCTGTCTGTCTGTCTGTCTGTTACTTCTTCACGCTTAAACCGCTGAACCGATTTTGATGAAATATGGTATGGAGATAGTTTGAGTCCCGGGGAAGGACAAAGGCTACTTTTTATCCCGGAAAAATATCCTTATCCGCGATAAACAAATTTAAGGCGGGTGAAGTCGCAGGCAGAAGCTAGTAATTAATAATATCTTACATATTTACTCGACCAACATCGATTCCAAAAAAATCTGAACTACTTTCTGTTTTAATTTTAGCAATAAATTTAGCAACATACGAGTATCAAAGTATTTTTGGGAAAATAGTAATGTTGATTTTATTTCAATTGTTCGGATTCAATTTGGCAGGGTAATGTTGATTTTACTTTCAATTTGGAAATAATTTGTATCGATATAACAAAGTCACCGCTTCGAGATTTGGGACTTGTAACAATTAATTTACAATGGATTTTCTGTGAAAATAAAAGAAAATGTAATAAGAAAAAAAAAACAGTTTTTATTGAAGTTTGACTGTCCTATAAAAAGAAACGGGCAACTACAGAGCTTAGTTATATATAGAATTCCAAAAGGTTTGAAGTCGCGATTGCTAAAGGTTTCCTTATATATAGATACCTACGTTTTGGTTCCATACAAAAAAAAAACATTTTTTTTCCTTAATTATTTTATAAATCATTACATAACATATTTTATTTCTTACACTATGATCTATCGGAAAGCATTTTTGAAAATAGGTTTTTACGAAAAAATATCGAATGTCCAATTTAAGGCCCATTCGTCCCACAGTGCGTAAGCAAATTTTGACATTTGAGTGTGTGACACATGTTAATAAATACAGAGACCAAATATTAAACATAATAGCCCAAGAAGCACACAAGCTGTATTATAGCTTATACAGCCCTTTAAGCTAGCTGCATAATGGCCGTTAAGACAATACAGCTTGTGTGCGACTTGGGAAGACAGGAAAAGGCAACAAGAAACGTTTTCGACTTAAAAATATGCATAAAATGGTGAAATTACTCCAATTAAGTTTTTAATAATGAACTATCATAAAATCCGTTTAAAAATAAAGCAATAAGCCTATCTGGATCATTAAACTCGGCAAAGAGGCATTTTGGGTTGCAGTAAATTGAGCCAGCGCAAACATTTGCTTAAACTCCGGTTTGAGCGAATGCCCGTTGAGCATTGCCGGCAATTGCCCAACTCAATTCTTTAATTTTATTGGAAAACTCGCAAAAAGATCACTTATGTGGGAGATGGAATAGCAACATCTTCATTTTAAAATTGAAAATTTGCAGCCATGGTCGATTTTTAAAATGTTTTTGGGTAAACACGGCAAGATTATTGCAAAAAATTCCGAGGAATATTACATACCTTATTTGATTATTTACTCAGCTGCTTTCAAATACGTTTGTTTTCAATTTAATTGTAGAAATAAATATATTGAATCACTATACCTTTATTTTAAATAAAATAATACAAAGTCAAGAGAGATATGTCATGATAAGACAAAAAGGGTCTGTGTATACTACGGAACCCTAAAAATTCAAACTAAAAAAATTTTTTCAGCATTTTTTAACATATATTACTAATTTACCGTAGTATAAATAACTACGAACTAATTATACAAAACCTTGTTGCCATTATTTTACATATATCAAACCTAACCCGTTTATATATTTTATTTGAGTAAGATCTTATAAAATTATATCCACAAAAGACAATTGTTACAAATAACAATTAAGTTTCAGAGGCTATTTTAATTTCCAATTAAGTGTGCATCGTATTATCCCAATTTAACACTAAACTTCACTTGGCTAAGTGTGCACTTAGCGCGTCTTACTAAAATATTCAAGTGGACCCTAAAATTAGACCCTATTAAGAAACGTCTCATGTTGTTTAATTAGTGTTTGCTTGAGAGGCTTTTGGGACCTATTTTAAACGGTAATGTCTAATTACAACCGTGAGACAGCAATTGCCTTTAAAAGTTAATAATATTAACTTTATATCAGTGCTTATATCTGTGTTTTTCGGCACTATACAAGTGTGTTTCATAAGTTTACCATCTACGGACTAAAATGTAGTTTTCATATAAAATGTATCAAAAACATTACTTTGTTGAAATTCATCATTTAAAAATGACGAATTTCAACAAAGCAATGTTTTTATTAATCCATACTTCCATACTAATATTATAAATGTGAAAGTGTGTCTGTCTGTCTGTCTGTCTGTCTGTTACCTCTTCACGCTTAAACCGCTGAACTGATTTGTATGAAATTTGGTATGGAGATAGTTTGAGTCCCGGGTAAGGACATATGCTACTTTTTATTCCGGAAAAATGCCCTCATCCACGATAAACGAATTTAAGGCGGCAGAAGCTAGTATTGCAATAAATATCAAAAACTCGATCGATTGCAAATTACAATGAAATAAGGTAAGGGCAAATATTTGTGTGTCGAGCAGAAAACCGAGTATCTGTTATTTCGTACAACAGTATGTGTTAGTAAAGTAACTCATTTATTCAGGGAATAGCTGTTTTTTTTTTTCGAAATGTGTTCCCACGGAAAAAGTTATTCGTATGGATGGGATGTAGATCACTTATTACATTAAAGGAAATACAATTACATAACAATAATAATTGTGTATGAAATAAAATTCGCGTAACAATGAATTTTTATCCACTGTTTATCTTATAAAGCGATTTATTTTTTGTTACCTGATCATTAAAAGTTTTAAAAAGACGTGTATCTTTGTTTTCCTGAAAGACAGTCAATTGGCAAAAAATATGTCAAAATTGTGAATGTATCATAGACTTTAAACAGCTGAAAGCAAAGCATGTTTGTAGATATGTTATGAGGATCATAATAATAGACTACTTTATTTCTAACAAGTTACTGAACGAACACCAATACGCCTATCAGGCAGGCCGGTCAACAGTGCACGCGGCGCGGGACGTCGTGACGCGGCTGCTCGCGCACCTGGAGGGTGGCCGGCAGGTCGCAGCGATATTCTGCGACTTGTCGCGCGCTTTCGAGATGGTCGATCATTCACTTCTTCTAACTAAGATAGCCTGCTATGGTATAGATGGTAATTTTCTTAATACAATAGCTTCATTTCTGAATAACCGAAAGCAATGCACATATATACAAAATTCTAGGTCTAATCTTCAATCGCTGGCCGACTCCGCGGTTCCCCAGGGATCAACAATGGGTAATTACCTATTTTTAATACTTCTAAACGACATAACCGCGGCATGTTCAGATCCAGAATATGTAGTATATGCCGACGACACTTGTATAATAGTAAATGCAGATAACTTACTGAACCTAAAAATTAATTTAAATCGGGCCATTGAAAAGATATCTTCCTGGTTTTTAGCGAACGGCATGCAACTCAATGTAGAAAAAATCAACTTAATACATTTTCAATTACGTAAATCTAAGAACGAGAAACTCAACATAATGTCAAATAACATACCGGTACCGCAAGTCGAGCAAGTAAGCTATCTAGGATTCAAAATTGACTCCGGCCTCACATGGTCGCCTCACATTGACGCGACTTGTGACAAGCTAAGCTCGGCGTCCTACGCACTATCGAGACTTGCCCCAACTTTATCTAGTGAAAATCTGAAAAAAGCGTACTATGGCTATTTTCATTCCATTCTAACTTACGGTGTGGATCTCTGGGCCACCGCGGCAGATAGAGATAGGGTCTTTAAGATTCAAAAACGAGCAATACGTATAATCGCTAAGAAACCATATGACCACCCTGCGCAAAACCTGTTCAAGGAATACAAAATACTTACCTTACCAAGTGTGTACGTACTTGAAGCATGCACATACGTGAGACACAATCCTGACTTGTACACGACCCGTGCGCAAAAGCACGGCAGAAACACCCGCGGGAAAAACCTGCTACTCATCCCGCAGAGGAGATTAGCCAAGGTTCGAAAGTCACTCGGCACTATGGGACCCAAACTGTATAACGCCCTCCCACCAGACATTAAAAACTCCACGAGCGATACTAAATTTCACAATAAATTAAAGAAAATTCTAGTAGAAATTGCATGTTACAACATTGACGAATTCCTGGAGAAAATAACATTGACCCACACATAGTGCCTATATCTCACTATTTTAAGATAATTTTATAATTAATATATGTGAATGCTATATGACGTGTAAAATGTATATTTTATCAATAAAGCTCTGATTCTCTGATTCTGATTCTGATCCAGGTGTAGGGTGGGAGATACCTTGGGAAGGCCATGTCCATGAACCCGCAGAAAAGGGCAGTACATGGGCTGGTGGCAATGTGCTGGATTTTTTTAAGATCTTTATCAGTGAAAAAGGAGTTTCATCAGTAAATTAAGTGACATGTAACAATAGGATATCACTCCCATTGTTACATGTCACTTAAAACATCTCATATTCTCTTAATACCTATATCGGGAAACGGCTTTTTGTATGGCGATTAACAATCCTCTTGTTTAAATGATCCTTGGTGCAAATATAACAAAAAGAGCGTTAAATATCAAAATATACCAAAGAAACTTAACTCCTAAAGATACTCATGACGATTTGAACTTTAATCTTGTTAGAAAACATACAACTTCCGCTACAATTTTCTTTGGCATTTGCGAATTGGACACGCGTTTACACTATTGTGCCACCATGTCGATATGAAACTTTGACGATAGGCGTAAGAGCTACATTGCACTGTCATGTCACCTGGTGTAATGAAGAAAATAAAAAGATTTTACGGCGTATTCCGTACTCATGGATATTCAGTAGTCATGTTGGACGTTCACTTGTTTAAACGAGATAGCTAGTAACTTTTAAATATTCAAGTTGTTTTTAATAATTTTGTGCCAAATATTTTAGTGTTTCTCATATAAGAGAATACTGACGGAGAACTGTGGTGATTTAAAGTATTTACAATGAATAAAGATAATGGATATTTTGGAATAGAGCAGGTAAGTATTCCATCAAGATTATTATTTGAAAATAATACTGGTGAAATTGCCACGGCAAATAGGAGAAAAACAAATATTTGACGTTAAATTGTCCCGGTGTGAATATGACAATTAGCCTCTTTATTTTTCTGAATATTAAAAAGAGATGTAAATGTCCTTGGTTAATTCAAGGTTTTTGTTAAAATGGCACAAATCAAAATTTCTTCACAAATTTTGCTCCTTCCTAACGCTATATAACACTAATGTTCAGTTACTACCTTTCTGCTAAAGTTGGCTTGAGATAACAAGGTTTTTCAAAGTAGTGACGATTGCTACTTAAGGATCGTAAAGGACAATGAACTTGTCACCACTCGTATTTTAAAATGGAATCTCCATTGTCCGTAATATATTATTAAGCATCTTGCTTCAAACATAACATACACATATTTTAGGCTGCTTCTACACTAGCGTCCAGTTTACTCAGCCTGTGCGGTGGATTGAACCTCGGCTTCAGTGCTATGATGCTAAGCCAGTTCATTGAAGACAAAGAATTCGCGTATGATGAGAAATACGGCTCTTGGTTAGGTAAGATCAAAATCATACTTTGTATAAATTATATGGGCATTTGTATTGGGTATGAAGTTTTTTGGATTATTTTACTTATTTGGGCTAATTCAGAGCAATAAAGATTTCACGGACAGTAAAAAAATAACCCCATTTTATTTAACCAGATCATGTACGGTTGGAAATAATGATTTATTACTTTTGGGCTATTTCATATTATGTATTAAGCTTTAAAACTGCTAAACCAATTTCTCGGCCAGCGGTACAAGTTGAAAATGGCCACATGTTACTTTTTATTGATTCAACTGATGACGTCCGATTCAAAACAATCTGTTTTTTTTTTCCTGGATTCCATTCTAGTAGTGGTCAGCTCTTGTTTTCTGCATTATACCGTAGGGATGTGGCATCGCCGTTATTGTATTTGATATCGTTATCAATCATTTGCGCCTGTGCGTGCGTAATTCATAATAAAAAAAATTCTTTATTTTTAGCATCAATATCACCTTTATCCATGCCCATCGGATGTATGTGCTGCGGCTTCTTCATCGACGCATATGGCAGAAGAACTGGACACATCATACTCGCCTTACCGTTCATTGCTGGTTGGCTCACATTGGTATTCGCACGAAATATACCTACTATACTCGTCGGTCCTTTCTTAACTGGGCTATGTTCAGGAGCTACGAGACCATTAACTATGATTTATTTAGGTGAAATAACAGATCCGTAATACAGAGCTATTGCGTTATTTTGCCCATCACTCGCTATGAATGCAGGGGTACTGTTTAGTCATGTCATTTTTACTTTTCTGTATTGGAGATGGGGTTCTTTATTCTGTAGTATACCTAATATAATTTCCTAAGTAATGTTCTGCTTTTTGCAAGAAAGTCCAGAGTGGTTGATAAGCAAAGGGAAAACAGAAATTGGAATTAACAGTTTCAGTAAATTAAGAGGAAATAATAAATCTGCAAAAGACGAACTTGAAATATTATTAGACAAATATAAAGAAAAAACTGCAAACTTTGGTTTAAAAAATACTGTTTTGTTCAGTGCAAAGTTTTTAAAACCTTATTCAACGACATTTGTGTTATTTCTATCAGTACAGTTTTGTGGTATCAATGTTATTCCATTCTATGCAAAAATCAATGGAAATGGACACTTTTCTATTGATAATGATTTTAGATAGTATTATGGTGCTTTCATTAGTACTAATTTGTTTTTTTGGTCAATGTTTACCACGTAAAAATACATTTTTGACTTGTAGTTTTGGCACAGCTATTGTATTATTTATATTTTCAACATTGTTGTATTTTGAATTAGTTTGGGTGCCTATTGTTTTAATGATTATTTATATAGGATTATCAATCGTTACCGTTAGCGTAGCATGGAGTAGCTGAAATATTCCCTACTAGTATTCGTGGATTGGGATCGGGCATCAGTTCAGGATCATCACATTTGTTATTATTTGTAGCCGTGAAAGTGACGCTAAGTATAATGAACACGTTTGGTGAAAAAGTATTATTCTTATGTTATGGAACTGTAGCTTTTCTATGTTCTATCATTCTTTGTTTTATTTTACCAGAAACGAATGGTATTAGTTTGAATGAAATTGAAGCTAAATATTCTGAAAAAAATACTAACCACGATACAGGTCTGTAATACTACTAAAATAAAAAATCAAAAAGCGACATTATTCAAAAGGCTGGAAAACAAGCATATTTGTTAATACGAGTTACACAAATCATTTGTCTGTTAGGATTGTATTACTTTCTTAAATTTGACTCTAATTGCTACGTGAGCTAAGCTTGGTTTGGCTCACCAGAGGGGTTCCTCCGTAGTTAGAAATTTAAAAATAAGTTTGTATCGCGCTGTCTTAAATTCAAAATTCAAAACTTTAGTCTGCAAGTTGCCCCAAGGGCATTCGCGTCTCCCATACTCAAATAACGTTTTACCTGAGAGCGAGGGGATGGCACAAAACGAAATTCGAATTTCGAACATTGGTGTCACCATCCTGCTCAGCCCCGCAAGCGCGGGGACATCACTAAGTGAATAAAAAAAAACGTTGTACAACTTCAGTAGCATATGAAGTTAATTACGAGAATCGGCCTTGGAATTCAAATCAAACGCTAAAACATACATATAAAACATAAAATATAGTGCTCAGGAATATTCAGAAGTTTTATTTTTAAATAAGTTGGCTGCTATTAATAATTTTGTTTCATCCTTTTTCCAAAATTATTTAATACAGACAAAACAATGCTACAGCATGTTTTTTATTTTTAAAACAACTTGCAGATTTCCGGATCAGCTTTGATGTATCATTGTATTTATTGGTAGGTCGGTGCGAGGATTTGCGTTAACAATGTCAGTCGCTGAAAAGTTTGACATCCAACGAGTCTAAAGCCGGATTATCTGCCAGTATATGTACAGTTGAGATTTCACGTGTGCGCCTAATATGGACGGAAGCGGTATTCGGAAGATTTGACCCGGGATTTTGTACCTAGGGATTTCATTTTAATATGTATTGAGAGACTTATTCGTGGAGTGCACGCAAGTGTGCAACTTTAGCTGCTTAGAATTAATGTTCATAATATTACTGAAATATTAAGCGAGATAAGCTAGACTAATTATTTGTTATTCAATGGAACCTCTGCATGATGTATTTATTTTTTATTAAAGTATAAAAAATAAACGAATGAAAATCATCATTATCTTAATCATATTCGCTCATCAAGTCTGCTGCTGAATGGTCTCAAGCACACATTTCCACAAATCCCTTCTGCATCCATCGGCGTCAACCTTAACTGTGAAAATAGGACTACCTATATACTAAGCTAGTAAATACTTGAAATGATACAGTACAATGATGTGCTGAGGTACAAATCTCTCCCAAAAAAATCATATCAGCTCAAGGACGTCTACTGCTGGATAAAGGCCTCCCCAAGGATCTCCACAACGACCGATTGCGCGCCGCCCTAATCCAACGTTTTCCTGCGATCTTCATCAGATCATCGGTTCATCTTGTTGGAGGCCCTCCACGCTGCGTCGTCCTATACGCGGTCGCCATTCAGCCCAGCAATGTGCCCACCCACTGCCACTTAGGTTTAGCATCTCTTTGAGCTATGTCGACGATCTTGCTTCTTCTGCGGATAAAATCATACTTAAGGAAAATAAAAATCCAAATGTAATCTTAACTAAGGTCGCAAAGGACGAAAAACTCGACACCTAGGTACATCATAATTCAATAAAGCGCCGAGCTGAGCTGACAAAAGTTGAGACAATTGAGTTCATGTGTTTTACAAAAAGTACTCTTGAGCAGAAACTTTCGCCTTTGCCTGTTTGTTAAACTGAAACTGATTTTGGCAAAGTTCGAATTCTCTTAAATTTACTTTGTTCTAAGAAAACAATGTTGGAAGTGGGGGATTTCGTGTCAACTGCTAAATTTAAAATTTCCAAGATAGAGTCAGGTCAGAATAAAATTGAAACGTACCTACACTTCAATCCAACGGTATTTTCCACTTGATCGAAGAATTTCAAATAAACAAAAAGCATAAAAAAATGGTAAACTTGTTTTCTAGTAAAAAATACTTCATACCTAACCTACCTACGGGGAAAATGTGTTTTCTTAATACGAGCATTGCTAATTATATGAGTCAATTTAATTATTAAAGAGACGCTAAAGATTGCTTTTAGGTACTTAACAGACTATACATTTTCAGTATTTCATTAATTATATTGAGTACATGTTTTTAATTTATCGCTTACTTGAATCAACGCTTATTCTTACAAAGTTAGCTTTTTTTTTCATTTTACTCCCAAGAAAAGTTCACAATCTCAAAACATAATTCTCAAGCAAATCATAGAAAGAAAATTTAATTTAAACATTTCAAGAAATGGATTCTCGCCAAACTCAAATACATCTAGTCGCCGAAGCGCTGCCGTTAAGTTAATTTAAACTCAGTCTAGGCAATTCAGGTCGCTGCATTTACCTGTAATGGAATCAGCAGTGCATTTACAGCTGCATCCCTTCCGGAGTTGCCTCTAAATGTTTTAATTTGAAACTTGGCGCTTTTATTGAAATATAAACTAGATTTAGAAATAAATTGACTATGTTGGCGTCATGGTACTGATGCAGACTACAATATGCCAGCGCTCTTAGGTTCAAATTTATACTCGTACCTATTGCAGTGAATTAAATACGAGAACACTTAATAGCACAACTAATTTGAAGTAATTTATTAAGTGAATACTTTCCTTTTTCAGTACACCCTTGTTTGACTTAATACTTAGACAAGATTTGCAAATTTGAAGCCTTTCCAACTTTGAAAATTCAAAATCTTTTTCAAAATATATGTCAAGTATTTCACAGGAAAAAAAAACTTGAATGTTTCAAGAAATGAATGTGCATTACACAAAACAATTTAAACGGATTATTATATCGCGTATATTATCTCATGTGAGTTCCCGATGTTTCGAAAGCTTTCCAGCTTGTTGACCACATGAACACACGGATACTCAAATGAGATATCTTTTATTTGAATGAGTGATAATCGCAGAGACGGAAGAGAATATTAAATGGATGCTCATCAAACTCAAATACATCTAATCGCTGAAGCGGCAGCATTAAGTTAATTTAAACTCAGTCTAGGCAATCCAGGTCGTTGCATTCACCTGTAATGGAATTTAAAATGCATTTATTGCTATAGCGGGGCACCATGACTCTGCCGCGAGCACACTTCTTACCCGCGCCCGCTGTCTTTCCCCCCGTTGCCCGCAGACCATGAGAGTGTCACGAACGGAGTTGCAGGCTAATATTTACATTTTTAATATTTAACATTTATAGATATTTAAACTTGTAACGAAAGAAATTGACGCGGTTATGCTTCATGGCAGTCACCCTGAATTGAAACTAGCCGTCCCGGCCAAGTGCGAGGCTGACTCGCTTACCGAGGGTTCCGTACAAACATTCAGTTTACCTAATGGATCGGTAAAGTAAAGTTTGCACCTTGTATCTATAGCGTCGATACAAAGGAGGTGCAATCTTAACACCACCAAGAAGTTAAAAAAATATTTTTCAAAATAAAAATAAAACTAGTTATATATATGCTTATAATTTTCACTAAATATATATGTCATTTTTTGTAATCTAATTTAAGTTCGTATTATTGCTTAGTAAACTTCGGTAATAAGGGGGGATGGTATTTTGTCATAATTTCTTAAGCTGTTACATAAAAATTTAACCAATTTAATAAAATATATTAACTTCGTCTTGGCACAAAAGCCTAAGGTACAGTCATGTCTGGAAATAGGTGTATAATTTTAAAAAACATTTTTTACAAGCCTACTGCATCTTAATGTAAGATAAGGTCAAATTGTGTTGAAGATGTATATTTACTATAATGATGCAATATGTGAACGTGTTTGAATTTAATTGGTGAGTTTTCAAACATATTGTCGTAGAAATAAATAAAGGAAAATGTTTTCCGAATTAATTTTGAAATAACTTTAAATCTGTTTTATCATTTTTGAACCCGGAGTTTGGCTATAAGATAAAAAAACATCAAGGAAGTTTCACAAGCAATAACCCCGTCTAGCGTATAAGTCGTCGAATTCAAAGCATTTTATATCTTTCACTTGGACTTCTTAGAATAATAGAATCCGATACTCGGCGTCCAATACATCAAACGCGGTATATTTTTGTGGATCCCCGAGATCGCATTTGTCACGTAGGCCCGATATTTCCTAGGGGACCATCCCCCAAATAACGTCACTAAATTTTTTACCACAGAAAAAAGGCAAAGAGTTTTCGCGATTCGGGTTGGCTGTAGAACGGTTAGTAAATATTAAAGACTGTGTCACTACATTCGCGTCATCAATACATTCAGCTGTTACTTTGTGAGAAAAAATACAAATTTTTTTGGCAGAACATTTTATGAGTGTTTTATATACCAATTAGCCAGTAACATTTTTTTAGAGCAATTTTTTTTTCAATTGTTCTCAGCCTACGTATTTATTTCATTTTACCTTTTTATTAGTTGGGATTGTTTGAAATGAAGTTGTTTGTGTGAAATTTGCGTATCGTCATCCTTTAGAAAATAAAATAAAAGTTCAACATTTATTTGTGCCTGTTTCATTTCAATTGAGTATCACGGTCAGAAGCATTTGTGAAATAAAAGCATGACAGTAAAATACATAAAGAGATAATAAGTAGAAAATATTTTTGTTACCAATGTTTTATATGAAAGGCTTTGTTCAAACCCCGATCCTCTAGAACAATCATCGAAATGTTATTCACATTAACATGACAATCCAAATTCTTAAATTGGCAAATTCCATCCAAGGTCTCAGAGCAAATCCTTTAAAAAGCTCGTCCTCGTTTCGAATCCCATTTGAATTTCATGAATATTAATTGGCAAATTTGTACGGTTGGTGATGCCCGATATCGGCACCACATCTTACTTAATATTCCAGTTTTAGTTGTTGACAAGTTATTCATAAATTTTAATACCGGCCACTGCATATTTTTAGTAGACCGGGAAAATAAAGGTTTCATTAAAGTTTACGTGAATTGGCAACAAGACATACCTAAGTACAATGCATATTATTTAATTGCAAAAAATAAAGGGCATTTTGTATCTATACTATTATTAAATTGTAAAATGTCTGTACTTTGAAAATGCTTTAAAGAGAGTGAGTGGAACGGATCATTTGTATGGACGATTTGAATGACGAATAACGGGTAATTGTGGTACATGGGTAATATATTTGTATCCGAAGTCAGTTATAGACTATTTTTTCTAGACTATGCTGTACAAAAGAAGGTTATGACTTCTTTCTCTTACGTAAACATAGTTTTTGTGGTTGTTCTTCTTACGCCTACGTTTCGTGTACGAGTAATGTACAGCACTGTGCACCCTCGCCGATCGAGTCAAGTACCATATGTTTCTTATTTTAAAAATATTGCTAGTTGGAAAGGGACATTATGTCTGTGTCCTATGGTCTTGGCAAGTGTGTTAGGTACAGCTGTACACACATTGTTTTGATCAAAGTTATTCAATAGGCATAGGCAGCACTTGGATCAACACCATTATTGAAATAATGTGTGTGTGCTTTCCATGGTCACTGGTGGACTCCCACCCGTGACCATGGAAAGCTGGAAAGCTTCCGAAACGTTGGGAACTAAAATGAGATAATATACGCGATATAATCCGTTAAATATCAGGTCACTTCCGGTATAAAAAAAAAATAAAAAAATAAAATACGTTTATTTCAGACCAATGATCCATATTTTGTTAGTTACAAAGCACTTATTACCTATGTTAGTAAATACAAAATGAAAACAATTACACTACACTAAAACAGAAAAAGACAGCCTATTTAGCCCTTCCTGCCGTCACCTCGACCCAGTACTTGGTGAGACGGCAATCGAGGCGTTCAGATAATGTCCTCAGGAGGCCGTTGCTGCTGCCTCGCACGCAGGCAAGCAGAGACGCAATTCTTTTACGTCTTATGGCGTAAAAGTCGTCTGTTCGCGCCTCCGCGAACATGCCCGATGCACTACAGTGCTTCGGCAGCCTCAACAGCATCCTTAGGACATTATTGTACTGGACTCTTAGTGAGTTATACGCCCTCTGCGTAAAAGCTGCCCACAGACTGCACGTGTAGAAGTTTTGACAATATGCTTTAAAAAGCGTCAGTTTTACTTGAGTGTTACAACGTGCAAATCTGCGGGCAACCATATTACCCCTCACTGCCATGGCTCGCCTTTCTCTTTCCAAGTCCATATCGGTATAGGTAACCTCGGTCCGTTATTTTTCCTTATTCTTATCAATGATTTACCGGTACAGATTGCGCATTCCTTCGGTCTTATTTTTGCTGATGACGTAAAACTGGCCCTACCTGTGCATTCCTCACAGGACACCGCTCTGCTCCAGGCAGATATAGACAGAGTACATGAATGGGGTAGATCTAGGTCTAGCTCTTAATATATCCAAGGGCGCTATAATTACTTATATCTAAGCAGCCACTTTATGACGACTATTATATAGCGGGTGAAAACCTTAAACGTGAAACCATGGTAAAGGACCTTGGCACATGGTTCGACTCACACATTTCACCACCAGACTCTCGAAATCTGTAAAGCAGCTCGTAAACGTATGGGCTTCATTATGCGTCAGACCCAGCTATTTAATTGTCGACTAACTTTAGATGTACTATATTACTCATATGTACGTAGTAAAACAGATAGCAATGCTATCGTGTGGAACCCGTATGAAGCCAAATACGTACTTGCAATAGAAAAAATACAAAAAACGTTTGCAAGATACTTGTTTAAGAAACTGTACTATTAGTATCCCTCTCTTTACCCGACCCCCTACGTGCTAGGCATGGTAGGCTACCAGACATTAGAAGCACGGCGAAATGTTACTTTAGTACAATTTGTTCTTCGGCTACTGCGAGGAAATATTTACAACAGTTACCTGTTATCACAGATTTCCTTAAACGTTCCCCTAATACCTAAACACGGTCTGCGTCCCCGAAAACAACCTCTGCTTAGCCTCCCGCGCGCGCGCACCAGGGCACTGTCTAACTCACCGCTTCACCGCGCTCTGCGGCTCATTAACAATATATTACACCAGGACGAAACTCTTTATCTCTTCTCGACCTCAGAGCCGAGATTTCTATCTACTGCCGGGAATTATCTCGAGACCATCGTGGCTTCCAGTACGATAAGTGATAATTAATTGTATTTTATGATAATTCAATTTATTTATGTTCTAAAATGTACCTGTGTCATGTTTGGTGTTTTTTTTACTGTAAGTGACTTATGAAACAAATAAATAAATATATAAATAAATAAATAAAATAAATTATTTAATTTCAATGAGTAATAATCGCGGAAACAGAAGAAAATATTATCAACACCATTATTTGTGCGACCTCACTACGCACAATCTGAGTATTTGAAACGTCCCCCGTTTTAACAATAGATTTAGTACAATAATATAATAGCAATAATATCACTTTGCCTTTAATTTTGAAACAGTTCTTCCCGGTAAACATCTTGCTGTCTCAAGCAATAGCAAGCAATTAAATTTATAATTTCACTTTCATAATCTGTATGTTTAGATCACATCAACCTCTAGTAGTTCTTGCATCTATTCGGTGCTGTTTCTGTGTGGGTCACATGCGGGCAGGAACAGCATCCACACTGTGTACACCTTACAATTAATTAAATTGTCGAAAGAGCCTCTACGCTTTGGCTTCGGCTCTGCGCATGCCTCCCAAAGGTCTGGGACACTATTGTCCCATGAGCGGGAGCGACATATAAATGATTTGACTTTGAGCATGTTTTGCACAAGGCACGTACCATTTCATAGCCGAATTCAGTTTACAGACTTTACCAAGTTAACACTCGTTTGCGAATGACAACTATGAATAGAAAATGTACCCAAAAACAGTTGCCTTTCCCGTTTTTTCAGCTTTTCAACCGCGGCGCTGTGAATAGTTTTTTAGTCGTCAGTTCTATTTTAGATGTTTGGCTCTCAAAGGGAGGGCACCAATTTAATTTGAGCATTCATTCCCTTTGCTTTTTATATTTCAGACTGTATTTACAATTGCGTCTATTTGCTAGTCGTTTCTCCTAAATAAGATTAAGTGTACCAATTCAGATTTGACGCTCCTTGAATATGTTAAGTAGTTCTTAGGTACCTGAGAATTTGTGGAATTGTAAGAGTTTGGAGCTATAAAACTTAGAAGATTATAAACGAACTAAGTTTTTACAATTTGGCGACACGATCGTAGAACTTTTTCTCTTTGCTAGATTGAAAAAGGAAACTTTTTGGGTTGCCGGCCCCATGATGATTGTAAACATAATATTATATGCGTGATGCCGAATTTTCATTGCGAGTAAACAGACTTCAGATGAATATAACGTTGACTTAACTATTGATAAAAAGGGTATTTTTAGAGTTGATAAAATGATTTCAAGTGTCCCATTATAACTTAAATTGAAGCTTAAATTGAACTTTAAACAGTGAAAATAGCTCATTAACTCTAACGTACGCTACATATATAGAAAATTAAAAGTCCGTCAGCTACCTGGTCTAAAAACCCTCTTTATATTATGTTTGATGTCGTAGATATAAATTGTGAAGATAAATCTACCGCGAAGTATATGTTAGACATTATAGCGTACACATATTCTAACCAAGAGGCAAACTAGACTCCCAGCGGCGTAATGTATGGGGCCTATTACGGACCTAATCTTGAAGCCTTTCTCATATAAATTATCACCGCGTTATTTCCAAGGAATTTTCACTGATATTCCGCACTTTAACAGCGGGTGCACTTTAATAACAACCAGGAATGTAGTGCCATGGTAATATATGACTTGCTTGTACGATAATGAAATTTGAGTTTTTTAATTTTCATAATTTTTAAGCTGAAGCGATTTTTAACAAGAACTCGGACCCTCTTGCAGGTCGGAAAGAAGTTGTTTTAGTATTTAATAAATATCTTCTATCTGGATTCGTAAAAGGAAAAGTCTTGCGCGCGTATCCAAGAGCATTTAACCACTGGCATCTGCCATTAGAATGCATTTCTTTCTGCCAAAATAATCGTGAAATCTCCGGTTAGTGTATATGGTAAATTGCGAGTATATGGGTGTTTATTTGTTTGTTGGTGATTTTGTTTAATTCTGTGCGTTTGTAGAAATGGGAATATTTCCATAGTATACTGTACGTGGTTACTTTAGCCCCCGCTAAGATTGCATATAAGTTCACTAATGACACGGCTTGTCATTATTTGTTAAAATGCTCTAAGGCGCGTATTTACGATCCTTTGTTTTTGTTTGTTTTGATTCGTATGTATTCTATTGTGTGTGAATATTACGAGTATTACTAAGTTTTACTTTTTTATATAATTTGACGATCACTTTTCGAGTGTTAATACTTTACGATAACTAAAATGCTTTTTGAAATGTTCATGAACATTTTAATGAAGAGAATAATAAAGCAAACTAAACTTTGAGGTGAGAGATGAATGACAGCACTTGTCATTGTCACATTCTAAAAAGTATGCGAGTACGAAAGCAAGGAAGTATGTTTTATTGTTTATTGATCGTGGGATTAAGGCATTCATCATAGGCCGTTTGGAACGTAGTGTCATCTATACTTCTATACTATTATAAAGTTGTAAAAATGAAATGTCTGTGCCTTGAAGATATGAAAAAAAAGTGTTACGGACTTTTTGGAGTTCACTAAAACAAAATATTTTTTTGGATTTATTGTATGTTTGTATGTGTCGTTGTGGCTTCAACACGCAAAATCGGCTAAACCGATTTCAATCGCACACAGGTAGCCGGATATCTCCAGATGGTTATAGGATACTTTTTACCCGACGGCGCTGAAGCATCTTCTAGTAGTAATATATATCTATACTATGTATTATAAAGTTGTAAATTTGAAATCTGTACATTGAAGATACTTTATTTGGATGTCACTGGAAATAAAATGTTTTTTTTTTGTATAGGTATAGCACAAAATGTTAAATAATACTTTTACCCCAGTAGGTACGCTTTAGAAAAAAAGTGTATTTTTTCCTCCGCAAACGAAGCTCCTTACGTAGCAGACACTTTTACCAATTCTGTGCTGACACTAAACGAAAACAAAAACAGCAAATAAAAAGCTCTTATGGCATAGAATTACTTAATAACTCCAGACAGATATTTATTGCCAATTTAAACTTAAGTGTGCTCATAAACGGTAAGCATAAGCACTTACGAGTGCAAAAGTGATCACATTTGATGCCAAAGGCGTTGAAACCTTTATAAACCTTTATCGTCCGATAAAAAACATATTTCAAGATGTCGCCATAACACTTGCATCATAAAGATCTAAATCAATATTACCGTAAACGATAAACCCTCTTTACTTGTCCCCGTAAATATCAGCTTTCGTAAATAAGGTTTTACGAGTAATCATCTGAAAATAAACACTAAAGTAAAATACGACCAAAATACACGTGTATCGAA
Source organism: Hedya salicella (assembly GCA_905404275.2). Lineage (NCBI taxonomy): Eukaryota > Metazoa > Arthropoda > Insecta > Lepidoptera > Tortricidae > Hedya > Hedya salicella. Next base: position 3,886,042 of record FR990101.1, on the reverse strand, counting down.
CTGACACACGATCAAAGAACTGGAAGAGATATATTTGTGATTTTAGTCCATATTTTTCGATTAATTAATGTAAACACATGCTTATGCTAATATTTCGAACAGTCATTTTATTTCGCAAAAAATATTTTAGTCAATATTTAAAGACGGAAAATAGTAACATTTTTATAACAAAACCTCGTATGTTGACTGTGTTTGTAATTTAACATCGAGATAATGATAAGATACCAACACGTAGAACCGGTGATCTGGTGAAGATCGCGGGAAACCGTTGGATGAGGGCGGCGCGCGACCGGTCGTTGTGGAGATCCTTGGGGGAGGCCTATGTCCAGCAGTCCTTTTGCTGATATGATGATGATGATAAACATGTAATAGTTCACAGGTAGGTATTGAAAAAGCAATAGAAAATGAAGGCGATATCCAGTATCCACAGAATTTACATGCTATAATTACCAAACTCAACAGCTCTGCTTATATAGTTCCCAGAATCACATGGTAGATAGCTCTGGCGGGATACATTTCTTGTAGAACAACTATCATCAACGCCCATTTGCCGCTGTAACGTAACAAAATTCGCAACTTGGACGGATCGCAACACGGTGGACTGACGATAGTCAGTAGACGGAATTGCAGATCTTCAATCAATATCATCGAAAAGCATCAGGTACGGGCTGCACACCGGTCGTTATAATTATTCCCGGGCAATCATCTAAGTCTTTCGCATCAGTATTTTTTACTCGACTCCATCGCAAAAAGGGTTATGTTTTTCGAGTGCATGTACGATATATGTGGATATGTATCTCTTTTTCTGTACGGCACGCACTGGCAACCTAAACGATTCGATGGATGTATGAGGTTTAATTGAACTCGTCTTGGTTCTGGGACATTCCCAGAACCAAGAAAGGCTTTAATATTTTGCGGTCGGGCTTTATTTTCAAGGTACTATCGCTGTACTTGCTTCCAAACTTGCATTATTTACCTTGTTTTTGGTTTAGATTATTTTATTTTTCCAAGTTTTGGCATGTTACAATCCTTCCTGAATCTATTAACATTTTATCATGCCTCTTTGAATACATCTGATAAACTCATAGATCCTTCCATTGAAAGGTTCTTCCGCGGCGCTCAAATCTTCGGCACAAGTCTTGGCATTCGTCACGTCGCCGGTCATATCCGTCGGGATCCACGAGACATTCTTAAATTTTCATAGCGAACACATTTCTCTGCTCCCTACGTGTCACGGCGAAAAGTGAAAATACGAAATTGCGAATAGAATTTTATGCGAGCCATTCTCTTGCGATTGGGGACTCGTGCGTAGAGTGCATTTGGAGTTTGTTTTTAAAGGAGCCTCACGAAGTTTGTTGAGTATATTTAAAATAAGTGCTTTGTTCAGCATTGTTTGATAATTTAGTAGAGTTAGGAGTTTTGAATACAAAGTAATTTAAAAACAATAGGAGGTGCGTTGGCTCAGGACAAAAGTTTTTTTTACGGTTTTATTTATCCTTAGATTTGTTAATAATGCAGTTACAAATACCTGATTTAAAAAAAAGAATATAATATAGTAACTAAATCTCAAAACAGTAACTTACTTTGACTAACATTTAAATTTATTGAACGACCTGCCTTAATGTCGGCAGCGATATATATATTTTTTCTGCGAAAATTCAAAGAAAATTCATCAAAACAAGGATACAAAAATAAAACAACGTTTTTTTTTATTATTCTTCTATATATTTGAGTAAAATGATTGAACGGTATCAAAGTTTGAAGGCGTCTGTGAAGACTGAATTTTTGGGGGATTTGTCATTTTGGAATCATTAAATAAAAAACAAATTCGAAACGCTATTCCAGCTTTCGTTGTTGGAACTGTTCATTACAAGTACTTAATTAATGTTGATACTGCTCGCTTAGTATATCATAGTTATTTTCATAGTATCATGTCATACGGTATTCTGGTTTGGGGCAAAGCAGCATACATACAGAATAGTCTGTATGTCTGCTGCTTTTTTTTTTACATTTGATTTGTGTTACAAAAAAGAGCGATCCGTTCTATATATAACCTGAATCCCCGTGACTCCTTAAGAGAACTTTTTGAAGACATCAACATATGAACCGTAGCGTCCCAATATATTTATGAGAATATTATTTATGTTATTAAGAACCTAGAGTATTTTACTAAGAATTCAGATATCCACAATTTTAATACAAGAAATTAAAACAAAATCGCTAAGTTCCGCGTTCGTAAAGTAGCCAAATCATTCGTAGGCCAATGTATACATTTTTATAATAAGCTTCCAGATGATGCTTTAAAACTACCGTTTCCAGCTCTCAAAAATTACTTAAAATGATGGCAAAGGCATATTATAGGGTAGAGGACTATTTAACAGACAAAAATGCATGGCCCAAAACAGAAACCAAATAATACACTTTTAGCGGGACACGGTTCTTAATAAGGTGGCATATCAAACGTATGTAATTTGTTTTAAATAAAAAAAATGTTATTTTGCTTTTTATATTCTATATTTTTTTTACTTTTATAAGTGTTGATATGTTTTCTTGAAGAACTACGCATTGAGTTTATACTCAAAACATATATTTAGGATAGGCTAAGCACAAATATTGTAATAGATATAAGAGTTATTTCGAAAAAATGACTGACTGTTGAGTTTATTTCGGCTTTCTTCTCTTCAGTGGTCTCCTCTTGGGAAACGCCGTAGAGTCAGACTTGTAAAACTGCCCTTGCGGCCTACTTACAGAATAAAGATCATTAAATAAATAAATAACACAGGGACAAATCTTACACAAATCAACCTAGTCCCAAACTAAGCAAAGCTTGTACTATGGGTAATAGGCGACGATATACATAATATATAGATAAATGATAATACTTAAATACATAGAAAACATCCATGACCCAAGAACAAATATTCGTGCTTATCACACAAATACTTGCCCCGGCCGGGATTCGAACCCGGGACCATTATTTAATTATTTAATTATTTAGGTTAATAAAAATAATTAGTCAGCCTGTCAATTAAAGACCTTGAAGAACTGTCAAAAACAATAATAGTCAATGTTATTATACTGTTGAGTTCGTAACGAACCACTGAACAGAATTTCATTAAACTTAAAATTCTCAAGCCAAGCCCTCAAGCCTGGACTTACAGCGAACTAAGCCTTGACATTAATTGCTCAAATTATTTTCGTTAGGAAAACAGATTAATGTACTTCAAACAGTCTCATTCACGTCTTTTGCACGCCATTCCGCGCCAACCGGGGAAATTAGGGGCCTGAATTTGAGAATTTAATACGAAGAAACAAAGTTATGACGTTTTGCGCTTTTGCAACTGCGTGGTTCAATAGTTATACAATCTGGTTGTTTAGCTCTGCGGCGAGCTGTAGGAGAGGTTATGTTGAGCAGTGGACGTCGTGGCTGATAGATAGATAGATAACCTGTTTGCTTACTTGGTGCTACAAAAAACCGGCCAAGAGCATGTCGAACCATGCTCAGTGCAGAATTCCACAGCCGTTCATATAAAAAAAAATGCACTACAGATAAAAAAATATGATATGAAAAAGTGCACTTGCAAAAGAGAGTACCTATCTCTACGGCACTGCCGTCCTTTTACTGAGAAGCGACGTTTTTCGGCAACAGTTTGTAACAGAGAACTATGGCAGAACCTCTAGCACACCTGTGACACGCGACTTTTTGTCGCGCAATAAAGATTGTCTCTTTCCTTTCAATATAATGCGAGAAAGATGGGTGATTCAATGTCGCGCGACGAGCATAGTCGCGCAGAGTTTGTGCTAGACCGGCAGTTACCTAATATATAAAAAAGAGGCGTAGTACCACAATTCAAAAGATTACCTTCATTGCCGCAATGACACGAGTTTAGTTTTTTTTTTTTTTTACTTTCTTTAGAATACCTAAAATAATAGACTATTTATACATTACAAGTTACGGGAACCAAAAAAAACATGCATCAAGCTTTTTTCGTAGTACTTTAGTACCGAGTATTTCAACACCATACGCATACATTGCCCTCTGCCAAAGTAATCGTTAAATCTCCGGTTAGATACGCTCAATGCCAGTGTGTGGGTGTGTTTTTGTTTGCGGGTGACTTCTTTTAATTGTGCCCGTTTGTAGAAAAAGGAATATTTCTGTAGTGTGATGTACGTGTTTAACTCACCCCCGCTAAAAATAGGTACATGAACATTTTGTTCGGTAATGACACGTCTTGGCATCTCCATTAGTTAGGAAATACTCCTAGGTTAGTGCAGAACTCGCGCAAGTCAGAGACCACAAAACAGATAGGTACAGAAATTAATCTACATACAAGTGCGCTCGATCAACGCACTCATAGACACTGCTCACAGACACGATATCTCGGACCGGTTGGAACCATTGCGAGCGCGAGTGCCATCCGCTTGACACACGCGTCTGTAAACTTTTTTGTGCATATCAGTGGATGGCGGTTTAAATTCAATGTTAAATGGTATTTTTTTGTTTTTTATGCTACTACCCAAGTAACACACAAGCTGTATTAGAGCTTATACAGCCCTTATAACGCTCAAACTGGCTGCATAATAGCTGTATAAGCCCTTATACAGCTTGTGGTTCGTTTTAACGTATCACATTGCATTTTTTTCAGAAACCGTAAACTTTTCAGGATTGTTATAAAACAAACCTAACCTACACTATTTTAAAAAATCCTGAAAAATTTACGGTTTGTGAAAAAAATGCGTTATGGCAAATTATACATTTGGCAAACGATACATTACAACAAACGCCTTTAGGGATTCCGAAGGAGACCCCGAGCGTAGGTATGGAAAGTGAAGTACATATGATTGACTTCTATACCTATCTTTTTGTGCAGACTCGCTCTCGGCCGGGTTTTAGTATTGTAAGGTACCAATTTTGAAAGTCATACCGGCCACAAGCAACCCCATGACCTGAACTAAATGATTAATATTCATGAAATACAAATTGAGACACTGGAACTAAATGACCGGGCTTTCCCGAGCATTATTAATCGAAATTTCTTAATTTCAACGGGATTAAATTCTGTGTTACCACCCTCGCTATTTAAGTTATAAGTTGAATAAAGTTTTGGACAATAATTACATTGTGGGTAAACGGGAAATCGAGTTGTAGGTATAATTCGCTTAATAACTAATTTGTTTAATAGAGTTTTGGTATACGGCTACAGAAACTTCTAAATTATAATTATTAATGGATCTAGCAGGTTTAGAGTATGGGATCGTAGAATTTCGAATGTTGTATAGTGTTAATGGTAATTTATCATGATAATTAATTTTTTTTGGTAAATCAGCGATCGACGATTTTCATGTGAAAATGCATATTAAATTGGTATTATATGAAATTTTAGTGTTTTTTTAATATGTTGAAAAGTCATCGAAATTTATAGATTCAGATAGGTGCGAATGTGTGTTCTTTCTCAAATATGTTGGATGTATAACATTTTATTATAAATCAAATAGATTTTTTCCTAATTTTACATCTCACGCATTACAAGATAATTCGATCTCAAAGATAATTTATAAGACCATAAATGTACCCTATCTGACCAAATAAAAAAAATACGACATGACTATGAACTGATTTGTTGAGTGGTATCAGCCGAGATCGAATGAAGTTATGATGGAGGACATTTTATATTTTAAAAGTATAAGAGGATAGGCCTGAAATAAATATACAGAATAAAGCTAAGTAAATAATTAATATCGTTATAAAAATGATTTAACTTATAAGAAAATTAGAAACAAACAAAGGTTTCATAAAAGCTACCGCGACAGAATATAAATTACATAAAATAATGTATCTACTTTTTTCCGCACATTTCGTTTTAAAATAACAACAACAAAGTTATATAATCACTTCTTTCGCGGGGGATATAAGTCATAACCCCTCTTTTTTCTTCAGCGTAGTTGGATAAAAAGTATCCTATAACCATCTAGCCCGATATAATATATATTTTCAACTATCTTCAATGTACAGACATTTTATTTTTACAACTTTGCAATCGTATACATTATAAAGTTGTACAAATTACACAACTTGTGTTCACGTCACACCAAAATGGATAAGTTTACAAAATGTCAACCGGACTCGAGAAGATTCTAGGTTTATATAATGTAGTGTAGAATAGGAAATAGCTTCACAGTAACTAATTCACACGATTCATTAGATGGTATTCAAACGGCAAATGACAACTTGTGCCTGTTAATTAATTTGCGTAATACCGCATAATTGTGCACGTAATGCAATTTGCAGTAATCGCATTGTGACGTCAATTAGAACGTATATGCCCATACAAATAGACGCTATCTTAGAAATTTATTTTTTACCTTACTGGCTCAGAATGTTCCGTTTACAGCGTCAAATCTGCGTAGAAAAGTATTTTTTTCCGCTAGCGCGGTAAAGTCATTTGAAGTACAAAATTATATTTTTTGTTTTGTTTGTTATTTGAAATGTTTATTTGGCTTGAAAGCCTCGCTACGCCCACACATCTAAATTTGACTCGCTGCGCTCGTGGCTCAATTTTAGATTCCTTTGCTTCTTCGTTTTCAATTCAAGCACTCGCCCATAATAACAACTTTGTAGCCTTGCATAAAAAATAACTATTTCTCTTCACTAGTTCGGAAACGTTCTTGTAGCGCCAAATCGGCGTGGAATAGTACATTACTGCAGAGGCTGCGAAGTAGGGGATTGCTGGCCGAGTAGTTATAGATGGTAGAGTCTTAACGAGACCATCTAGAGATGCGAGGCCGACAATCCCTGTTCGCGCCGAGGCTTTCTCAAACATTCAATGAAATAAAAACATATTTTTTTAATATAATTAATATTTTTTTCCCACTCTAACGTTATTTTAATATACTTACATAAGTTGTATCGCATCGGTGGCGTGGCGCACGGCTGCGCGGCGCACCCCAGCGCGCGGCGGCGCTCGGATAGCGAATTGAAACAAAAGAAGGTCGCTTTGCAGGCCATGGCCCCCAATTTCGTATGGATTATTATTATGTGCCTCTCATCGCGCTGCACCCGAAATGTGAGACTTCGGGGTCTATTATAAGGAACACAACGTCGATATTTCTTTGCTGTTTGAAAATGACTATTTCATTGTCACTATTAGCTCGTAAAAGCTCGGTTATGGCATAAAATTGACGTGCAAAAGTTCATTTTATACGCTGGCTTGCAAACGTTACTGTGTATTTGTTGATTTTGTTAAAAATGTGTAAGTGTATAGGTGCACTGAGTATCATTTGTTTTAAATTCAAAATTAAATATGGATTTATTTTATAATTATTATATATTTCTTATTATTCTAAGTATCACGCGTGTTTCTCGTTGTATTGAGGTGAAAACTTGTGTTTCAAGTGGCTGCTTAACTATTTGGAGACTTGTGTTTAAGACCTTGACTACTTATCCGTGCATTTTCAGAAATGGCATATAATTATCAAAGTCTGATAATTTGGAGGGAAAATCCCCAATTAGGAATAAGTCTTTATTAATCAGTCCGAGAACGCATAAAATGAACAACATTTCAAAAAGTTGTAAAAATTAAATGTCTACAGACATTTAATTTTTACAACTTTTTGAGATCTCATAGAAGATAAAAAAAATAGTTACGGTCTATTTGGAGATCACTAAATCGAAAAATATATTTTTTTGGATTTTTTATATGTTTGTTTGCGTCGTTGAGACCTCATCACGGCACATTGGCTAAAAAGATTTCAATTTTTTTTCGTAAAAGGGTAACTAGGTATCTCCAGATCGTTAAAGGATACTTTTTACTCGACTACGCTGAAGAAAAAAAGAAGCTTATGATTTTTTTCTCCTCCGCGGACGAAGTTTAATAAAAGAAGTTTAAAATACTTGTTATATGTAATGATTGTAGGACATTGGGTACTTTACTACGGAAAAATTCCCCACGGCGGACAAAGTTGCCTTTCCGGCATTTTTGTTATGGTATACGGGTAAACGACCCCGGCTCCCCGAGATGCTACTGGCTCATGCCGTGCCGATGGGTGCGTGGCTAGAGGCGAGTCTAGTCGTTTAGCGTGCCGAATTGCCCTGGGACTGGTGACCCCTTACCTGGTATGCGGGGCTCTGCAGGGTTCGAATATTTTATCCCTAGCTGCTCGCGGCAACGCAATGAGTTTCAATAGTTTCAAAAATCATAATGGCGGCGATGTGGTTCGCAAACCATCACGTCTCGGTTCCTGCGAGAGCGAAGAGTGGGCTATAGAGAGCCGCTTTGCTACGTTAAATGTAAGGGGAGGAATGAATGATAAAATAGATGAAGTACTCGTATGTCAGATGATGGATACGAGAAATAGAGAGATTAATGAATGTTGAAGAAGCGGCAGTTGTATGCCAGGACCGTAGCAAGTGGAAGGAGGTAATCTCTGCCTACCCCGTAATGGGAGAAAGGCGTGATTTTATGTATGTATGTATGTTTTGCTAAGAAAAGGGGCTTTATAGTGGCGTATGGGAATACCGAAATATAATTACATTAATTATTCAGGTACGGTGATCGTATTATTTTAATATTGTACTATATGTAGAGATATATTTAGTATTATTTGATGACTAGCTTGGTATTGATAGCGCTTGAAGTGGCAGACTCAAGAGGTTGTTGATTATAGTCTTGTCAAGTCAGAGTACGCGCACATTTTGGCCGGGCTGCTGCGCGCCGGCCCGCAGCGCAGAAATCGCTCTCGAGTATTTTATATGAACTATCGAACACTGAGGCGGGCTGCATCGTACGTTTATCTATGAGGCCCGTTGCGGCCCGCCCTAATGTGCGCGTACTCCGCAGCACTTAAGGAGGACTTAAACAATTGAAAGCAGATAAACAAAAATAGTAAGTAGTTTATTATTGGTCATAATCTATTATAATAACATTATCTAAAAAGGCAGCTGGCATAAGGTTAACATTTTCTTCATGTCTAGCCCAAGAGAGATAATATCGTCTGGTGACAAGCAAAACTCACTAAAATATATATAAAAATCACTGCTCTTCAAAACCACGCACCCTGGTGCGATATCGATACTGAGATACAAGTTTTATTTCAAGTAAGTATTTGTTGGTTAGTGAGTTTTGGTTGTCAACAGGCGATATATCATGCTTGCGATATGTGCACAACAACCATCCATGAATATACGAGCAATAGTATTTCTGCAATCCTTCGTACCCATTTCGCGTGGGATCAATTCAAATATATGTATAGTAGTTATTGTCTTAATCGCACATGTCTTGGTAGCATTTTTGGTGCAGCGATCATGGTAGAGTACCATAAATGTTGCAAATTGCAACCAAAATGATGGATTAGGGTTACTGTCGGCAGTATTAAGTATGTTTAATGGTTTAAATTGGTATTTTCCATATCTATAGCATAATACTATGATCGCTGCATAAAAATGCTACCAAAACGGTAAATCCTTATAATGTAATCTATAATATCAAGTAGAATTACCGTTTAAAAATAACGCCATCTATGATCAGTGTCCGGAAATATCAAGTAGCCAATGACAACAATAATATTTACGCATTTTAAGAAAAGTGTTATTATAAAATATAAATGTCAAAAAGTGGTATCTTTATATGATTTTATAGTACCGCTGTTAGGATCATTGCGATAAAGTTTTGCGTTGGGTCCAACAATAACCCTATATTGGCTCGGTATATTACTCATTTTAATGTACACCCATTTCCTCGTCCGGTGATTTAAGTTGTTTTTAAAATGGCGTCCCACTTTAAACAGTGCAACGGCGGTCGCAATAAAATCCATTAGGGCAATAAGCTAAGCAAAGCCAACAGACTAATGGGAAACAGAAATAAAGTGATCAGCATTGATTTGCTGATGAGGAGGCTATAACGGCAATTTGCTCGCATGAAAATATAACGGAAACAAGCGCACAATTAAAATGCACGGGTTCTGTAGATTTATATATATTTTTAATGTTCCAATCAATATAATTTGAATCACTTTACAAAACCGTCAATCGCTTTGTCACAAAAAAAAAGTACTTAAAAGAAACGTCATCCGCTTCACGGTGTCCATTCGACCAATACGTCGGTATAACCTTGGATTTTTACGAATTTAATATTTTGGATTTGATCACGAAATTCCGAGCATAAATAGTTCTCACAATACCACGTCAAGCTTGTGTGACAAAATGTTTTTACTTCTCAGTGGATATAGAAAAATGGTGAAAGAGAAACCGTTATATCTTCGTAAGTACTCGATTAGTACCTACAGAAATCACGTCATACCATTGTTGCCTTTACGCACGAGTGCGAAAAATTTAAGGAAAACGCTTTTTCTACCGACGCTTTACAACCTTTTAAGTGAAATGTTTGAATGACGATTTATTATTAGCTTAAGTATCCATTTATTTTATGTCAATATCGTTACTACTACGGGAAACTATATTCGCATTCTGTTTTTTTTTCATAAAATATAATGTGGTGTAAAATACGACTGAGTTACAAGTTACAATACAGCATGGGTACAGAGGCCTCAATCATTCAAGCGGAAGTCTTCGCCATAAATAAATGCGCCGAGATAAACCTTGACAAGAACCTAAGACACCATCACAACATCAGCTCGGACAGTCAAGCTGCCCTGTTTGCACTGGAATCCCTAGAGACCAACTCGAGGCTAGTGCAAACCTGCAAAAATAACCTAAATGCCCTGGCCAATTCCAATAAAGTTATACTTAATACTTAGATGGGTACCAGGACACTCCGACATTGACGGAAATGAACGAGCAGACAAACTCGCCCATAAGGGCGCGGACACACCCCAAGTTGGCCCAGAACCCTTTTGTGGGATCACAAAACGAAAGGCATACGTTCTGTTCAATGACTTATATAGATCTAGGGCAATCGAGGAATGGAGGCTCGTAAAAGGACAAATCCACTCGAAATCCTTAATTAAGGGATTCAAGCAAAAGTTGTCGAAAGAGATACTACAGCTCAAAAGACCAAAAACCTGCGCAATAACAAGAATCCTGACAGGCCACTGCAAACTAAACAAACACCTGTTTTAAATGGGTATGAAATAGGACGCAGTATGCAGATTCTGCCAAGAGGCAGAGGAGACTGCAATGCACGTCCTCTGCTTCTGTGGACCACTCATGAGGAAAAGAAGTATCCACCTAGGGCAACATGTCGTGCCCCCGGAAGAGATACAAAATTTCAGTGCCCAAAGAATTTGGCAATTCCTAGACTCAACGGGCCTCAGTAGTGAACTCTAATAAAGGGCTGCCACCATAGATCAAATCTGGTCGAAGCGGCATACAGAAGGCCCACAAATCAACAATAATAATAAGTTACAATATATAAAATGTTAAGAGTCGCACTCAAGCTCGACCGAATTTCACCTTTCCATACAAACGGAGTTTCATTCTCATTTTAAAACTGCGTGTTGGAATGTAACAAACTTTGCATATACAATGACATGAGGTATATCTAGGCCTGTAATTAGTTTATATGGCTCCAGTTTATAAATCAAACGGAATAAGGCAAAAACAAGTTTTGTATGAAAATTTTTAATTCACTGTATGTTTTTTATGATGGTATCTGAAGCTATATAAACTAATTACAGGCCTGCATACACCTTAAGTTTTTCTAAGTACAAAGTTTTAGAGCAAACTAGCAAGTCGTTTTAAAATTACAGCGTAACTACGTTTGTATGGAGAACCGAGCTGAGGGCGACTCTTAAGCCAAATTGTAAAGAAAAATTAAAACTATTTTTCTATCTATCAGCCACGGACGTCCACCGCTGAACACAGGCCTCACAGAGTTTTGTTTTTGTTTGTGTGTCTCTTCGCTCTTCTGGTCAATATATGACCATTCTAGAGGTGATGAATTGGCGCCTCGCTCGGCTTTGAGTCACCCAGAAAAACATCATAACCCTTTTATTTCTTCAGCATAATCAAGTAAAATGTATCTTGTAACGATCTTGGATGCCCAGCTACCTGTGTACCAAAAATTGTTGGAATCCGTTAACCCGTTTAGGCATGACGAAGCTACAACGACATACAAAATATAAAAATAAAAAGCGGCCAAGTGCGAGTTGGACTCGCCCATGAAGGGTTCCGCAGCCGTTCATACAAAAAAATGCACTAAAGATGAAAAAAAATACGATATGGAAAAAAAACACTAACAAAAGAGCGTATCTCCCCGGCACTTACGTCCTTTTGCTGAGAAGCGCAGTTTTTTGGCAATAACTTAAAATGAAATGAAATGAAATTGCTACTTTCGGAGCGAATATTTCGGAAACTTTTCACTAAATCAATTTTTTTTTTAAAAAGCTCAAAGTGATTTTAGAAGAACTGTCAAAATGTGTGACACACATTGATATTTGCTGAATTTTTTTTTTTCAGTTTCGGTTACATGAATGGAGTGTCCCCCCTAGAAATATATATATCTTTTATTTAACTATCAAACTAAGTAGCGGTTTACACACGACATCTATGCTCCAAAGTTCATCAATGTACATCTTATAGTTTTTGAGTAAAATGCCTGTGACATACGGATGGACAGACAGACGGACAAGACGAATCTATAAGGGTTCCGTTTTTACCATTTTGGCTACGGAACCCTAAAAATCGATTCAATGACCTTCACATAGTCCATATAAATTATTTTTTTGAAATTATCTTAAATGTACAGACATCAATTTAGAACTTTACAATAGTATACATTTAATATTTCTTTCTGATGTCCCTCCCTATCTATTATTCAGATGTTCAGTGGAGGACCGAAAACGGCATCGTATTCTTAGTAAGACAAGTAAAATAAAAAGAAATATTAGTGAGCCGTGTCACTACTGGTCAATTTTTTCATGCATTTTAAAAATCTCAGTCTAGATAAAGACGTACAACACACTACGGAAATATTCCTATTTCTACTGACACACACAATTAAGAGAAATCACCTACAAACAAAATAGCACCCACACACTGATAATAAACTAACTGGAGATTTCGCGATTACTTTGCCAGTAGGGAATGTATTCGTATGGCATCCTCCAGTTGTTATGTAGCTACTCTCTTAAAGATCCGGTGATTAAATTTCACAAATTTTACCTAATAAAGACTTCGCTTTGAATAAGCACTTAATTATAATTCTTAATAAGAATATTTGTATAAACTCACATCAAATAGAAATAACTTAAAACATAACTTTTCTAAAATACAGGAAAGTTATAGTTTCGAACAGATTTTGAAAAGCTGAACCCTCCGCAAAGATAAATATTCCTTTTGCATTTTATTTCTATTTTATTCTCTCGGCCTTCCCGTTTCTTTTGTTCTGAGTGATTTATAAAGTACTCTAACCTTACAAAACATTAAACATTGGAACGTAGGAATGCAGCAATCATACATAAATTTCACACAAATTCGTATGAAGGGGGAAATGAACAAACGTAATGTCTTAGTAGGGAAAGAGATTCAGATTTATGTAATTACTTCCCCACGTTCTGTGGGTATTTCAATTTAGTTATTTTTTTAAAATTTATGACTGGAATAAATATAACTAAGGACTGGTAGATTTATTTTCGGGAATGTATTTTTCTCCAAATGCTACATGTAGGTATTTTAGTTATAGTCATCAATTATAGTGCAATGGAAAGCCTTATTGCAATATCTATACTTTTATAAAGTTGTACAAAATGTCTGTACATTGAAAATGTAAAGAAAATAAATGCGGACTACTTGGAGGTAGCTGAATTGAAAAATATTTTTTTGTATGCCAAAATTGGCTAAACGTATTTCAAATTTACTATTTCTTGTACACGGCCAACTAACTGGTCATCCACTGATGGTAATAGAATACTTTTTAACAGACTACACTAAAGAAAAAAACAGGTGATATGAAATTTTCTCCTCCGCGAACGAAGTTCATAATATATAAAAAAAAACAAAATTACTGAAATTTTGCAAAAACCGCAAATACCCACATTTATATTCATTCTATTTCCCAGGCGCAATGACAATCCGACATAAAGGAAATATTTATTTACCTACCCCTCTGCGATAAAACATTACCAGAAAAAGTATATTATTTTCTTTTACCACGGAACATACTATAAAGAATAATAGGCAGGAAACGCGGGTACCACGACAACAAAACGCGCTTACATTACTAACATAAAATAAATAATACGGTTATACTTTTGTTTTTGTGACTTGGACTAGGAACTTAGTTGTCTTAAGCAAAAAAGATATGAATTATTACCTAACGTTGTCATATTTTAGCTACTAAATAATACAATTTGACACAATTTATGTAACCATTAAAACCACGCCAAAGTATAAATTATACATTTGGAGTAATTTTCTTACGAATCGCTTTTTAACCTAAAGTCTTATTATTAAAATGTATGCCTATGAAACATGGAGATGCCATACGAATACATTCCTCTCTGCCAAAGAAATCGCGAACTCTCCATTTAGTTTATACGGAAAAAAGTTTACTTCACTTCACCCCCCCCCCCCCCCCCCCAAATGCATGAAAACATTCATCATCATTTCAGCCATAGGACGTCCGGTGTGCTGGGCACAAGGCTCCTCAATAGATTTCCATATGGGCCGGATGGAGGCAACCATAAACAGGTCGTCCGACCACCTTGCCGGTGGCCTTCCCACGCTACGCTTGCCGGTACGCGGTCTCCATTCGAGAACCTTTCTGCCCCAACGGCCATCGTTTCTTTGAACTATGTGCCCTGCCCCTTGCCACTTCAGTTTACTTACCCTGTTTGCAATGTCGGTGACCTTGGTTCGTCTGCGAATCTTCTCATTTCTGATTCGATCTCATAGAGAGATCCCGAGCCGAGCCCTTTCCATAGCTCGCTGAGTGACTCTGGGCTTCCTTAAGAGGCCCATAATTAGAGACCACGTCTCGGCTCCGTAGGTCATCACTGGTAATACCCACGCACTGGTTGAAGAATTTTGTCTTTAACACTTTTGTCTTCAAGCACTGAGGTATCCTGGACGAGAAGACATTTCGCAGTTTCCGAAATATTAATGAAAACATTGTTTCAGTTAAATGCTCCAAGCTATAAAACTACCATAGTTAAATGTACTTCGTGATCATTTGTTTATTTTAGAGAATTTAGGTATATAGCGTAGAATAAAGCAGTAGAACACTGGTATGTACTTATACGTAACTGTGTAAATATAAACTCAGGTACCTAAGTATTTTTCATGAAATACATTATTACACGTTACAAATAGTAATTGCTAAAAACTTAATTTCAAATTAGTAAATGTTGCATGTGTTAAAATTAGATTAATTCATAAATTGAATATTAATTTGACGTCAATGGGACATGAAACATTACAATACAGCCCGCATCAGTCAGAAAGATGAATATGTTTCTCGAATGTATGTAGGTATTATAGTTATGAATTTGGATATGTATGTATGACTATTTATTTGGCATGCGCTACAACTTCAATGTCTTGATGAATTTAAACGTATTAGATGTCTACATGTAAATTAGTTGCCACCGTAGAAGTAACATAATGAATTATGCAATTGGGGTAGTTTTTCTAGTTCAAATGAATTCCTTGTTACAAACATTATAGACAAATATTATACAATCGCGCCTTTTGATTTCATACAATCTGTGCAAAATACGAATGCAATACGAGCAGTGTTTTATAGAAAAAAAATTCAAATAACCTAAGGCCGCTATATTTTTTCTCAAAAAAATCATATCCTAAACCCTTATTTTGCTTCTGCAAAATAAGATTTATAGATTTTACTCTCGCGACACAAGTTGCTGGCACCTGACAGCACATTGTCATAAATCCATACTATTATAAATTTGTAAAAATTAAATACCTGTACATTGAAGATATAAAAAAAATATGGATTATTTGAAGGTCATTGAATCGATTTTTTTTTTGATTTTTTTATGTTTCTATGTGTCGCTGTGGCTGCATCCCGTCAAAACGGCTAAAGAGATTTATCAAGATATCAATTTTTTTTGATGCATGGATTCCTAAGGGGTATAGTAGGTATCCACAGATGGTAAAAGGATACTTTTTACCCGACTACGCTGAAGAAGTGAGGGGTTATGACTTTTTATCCTCGGCGAAATAAGTTGCGGGCACTTTAACAACAAACCGATTTAAACTACTACTAAAAATTTAGTATACACCAAAATTAGTTGAAATCTATTTGGCCGATTTGGCGCTATGAAGCCACAACGACACATAAAAATAAACAAAAATTAAAAAAAATATCGATTCTCTCCAAATAGTCCGTTACAATCCTTTTTGTTGACAATATATTCAATGTTCAGACATTTCATTTTTACAACTTTATAACGGTATAGATGTACAGTTGGTGTACAGTTGGTTCATGTTAAGTACTTGTGTCCTTCATCATGATAAACTTCAAACAAAAGACAAAATAAAAATGATCAAGAATATCAATTTCAAAAAGATAAGCTTTTCAGTTAATGCACCTCTAATATTTTCATGTGACGAACTTTACCTTATAGGGTGGACCAAAAATTTTTGCACTTATGAAACATCGATAATAAATTAACTATATATGTTTTTCTATATTTTATTCATTTAAACTAGTTACAGATAATTGCAATTTATTTTTTAATAATTACTTTATCCAGATGACCTCTGTCTCGTCGTTAGCACTCCTGCAATCATATAGGAAAACCGTGGAAAACTCCCTGACACATACAACAACGAATCGCGGCTATCTCATCATCTTTTTATAAAATTGCTTAACACAAAAAGCCCGTTGTTTTCCCGTGAAGCGCCCCATTACAAATAAAATTGCACGAAGTGACCTATAGTTTAACTGTGTCCGAAAAATTCTGTGTTGCTATTTGCAAAATTTTATGGCCCACCCTATATTTGAAACAGCCAGAACTATTTTCTCTCTCAAACATCACGAAGTCTAATGAAGTTACAATGTATCGCTTCAATGGAGCTTGTTAGTGTTATTTGCGTCCTTTTGTTGGAATCTGCATTTTGCTCGCACGCTGAATAAAATTATAAAATACCCGGCGTTTTCATATTTAATTGTGGCTTCCGGAAATGTGTCCCTTTTTGTTAGTGGCTAATTTGGTTAAATAATCCTCCCTATTTTGCGAATGAATGCATGTACTCGTAATTCATATCGGACGTTTTAAAAAGGTGAATTTTAAAATACGAACGCAAATTTGTGTCTTGGTGAAGTATAAAGTATTATTTTTTACGTGGCATTTCCATAAAAATATTCTATTGAACGATTTTAGTGGCTATAATTGTTTTTTGACCAGATTTACTATTCAAAGCCACTACCTACCTTTTCTCGAAGCGCTTCGTCGTTTTTTGAACTCTCATAACTTGAGTGAAACTAGATAAACAATATGGATTTCATGTCCATAGTGGACTTATTAAACATATAAAATTTCAATTACATAGATTTTATTGATTTTATTGATACCCAAAAAACCCAGATTTCGCCACTTACAATTTTATACTTTAGCTTTTATACTTTAGATTTTATTGATACCCAAAAAACCCCGATTTCGCCACTCCCTGATGATTCTTAGGGTACTTTCTGAAATTCTAGGAACCCAAAATTTGGTAATGGGTTTTCTCATACAAACTTTATTTCATACTAGAGGTCTAAAAATATAAAGATACACAGACTTAATTTTATATTACGAATAAAAAAAATAATTGTTTCAGGTTTAAATAAAAAAATATTGTCATAGGCAACTTTGAAAGAGAAGTGAAATCCCACCATAAACACTTTATATCATTTTAAAAGTTTAGAACCTAAATCCAATATTTTCCTGACGTAATTTTGGCTGGCGTATTTTATTTATTTATTTTTACAATTTAATTTCACAGCATACCAGTTAGAACTAAAGCACTGTGAAGTTACAGATAAGTTACTTAAGACATAAAATTACATTTAAACAAGAATTAAGTTAAATTGAGGAGGCACGCACATCCATCGCCTCGCAGAACAGAACAGAAGAAGTATTTTAAAGTTGAAAAACTAGTCTTCAATGTCCTTATATTTTAGGTACAAGATGGACATTGTCGGATCTTCAGATACTCGGAATATTTCGTTCCATTGCTCTTGAGAATAGAGAATTAAGATACACAAGTCGACGAGCTTCGCACTTTGACGCCGCTAAATGCGCTTCTGGTGGTAACACAGGTGGGTGATCTGCTTTTTTGGCCATGGATTGTGAGTAATGAGTTTTTTAGCCATTTTAGACATTGCCCCCCATGAAGGTTAGTACTTTTACATAGGACGTAGCTAGATTTGCGTAATATTGCCACTACATATATTTTTTATGAGTTTATTTATTGATATGATATTTTCTTCCAAAATATCATGGAAGGAAAAATCGAGGGAAAGCGAGGTAGAGGAAGGCCAAGACGAAATTACTTTGAGCAAATAAAAGAAAAGGTTAAAGTCATGTCTTACCAAGAAGTGAAGGAGGAAGCCCAAGAAAGACGGCTGGCGGTTGCCACACCGACAAGAGCGTAGCTCTGAAATTGAAGAAGAAAAGAAATTTATTTATTACACATAAATACATATGAAAAAAAAACCTCAAATTATCATAAAGGTCTAAAACGATCAGAGCTAATAAAAAAATAAAAAATTGATCGGTTTACATGCCTTAAACTGCGTTGAAAGTTGTCACAGATTACACGAATAGTCAATAAAATATATAATTTAACCCGCAGTTATTCAGCATCTTTTATGCCTCATAGCTAATCTGTGCACAGCGCTCGGATTTATTTTGTTCAGCCAGCCCCGGATTTCCGAACGGACTTAAATATTAAGGAGGTTGTCTATTTGTTATTTGTGCAAATTCATTTAAGTCTACAAATGAAAATATACAACAGATTTTTTATGGCATACTAGGTATTAGACGCTGTTTCTTAGAAGTTGCTTAAATTTTACGTCGCCTTTAATGAAGTCGGGGTTTAAAAAAGATCGGTTATGTCGTAAAATAATACTGCTCTTCGTAACAGGGTGCTTTGTAGAAAAAATATATACAATTATTAGTATTCCAGAATTTTGAAAGGAAAAATATCTCAGGTATGTTCATAGAAAAACAAAATCATATTCAAATGTAGCAAAACTGAGATGGAAATTCAGAACAGAATAGAGTCTCCAAATTTTGTACAGAAAAATATTTCTCAGTTGCGTTACGTTCATAGAAAAAAAAAAGCATTCATACAATTATGTAATGAAACTGAGACTTTTTCTAGCATGAGGTTCCAACGTATGAACGATCTGAGTAAGATTTTAGCCCAAAAAATCAATATAAAAAAACCTAAAAGTATTTTTTCCGCAAGTCACCTAATAATGTAACATCAACTGCTATTAGACTCTAATTAACCGACTCCCTAAAAAGGAGCAGGTTCTATGTTTGACTGTTTTTTTAAATATAATTGTGATAATACTGTGTGAGTGTCCTATCCCAGTTGATTTAAATTTATAAATACTCAATTTAGGCCCAACGTCCGAATGTTTAATCATACGGGATCAGATCAAATCAGTTGCCACCTTAAGAGTCCCCGGCAAGCTCGTTTCTACATAGAAACGTAGTTACGCTCTCATTTTAAAACAACAACCTAGTTTGATATGAAATTTTTTACTTAGAAGAAGTTAAAGTATATACAGTTCTGTAATTAGTTTATGTAGCTTCAAAGACCATAGTAAAAAAAAATCAGCGTATTTAATTTTTCTTAAAAAACTTGTTTTTGCTATATTTTGTTTGTTTTTTTTTTTAATAAACTGGAGCCATATTAACTAATTACAAGCCTTGTGTTATTGTATATGCAAAGTTTCGTTACAATTCAACACGTAGATTTAAAATAAGAACGAAACTCCGTTTCTATGGGAAGGTGAAATTCGGCCGAGCTCACCGGGGACTCTTAAAAGTTCGAAGTTATAGGAATATAATTTCCTTAACTAAAATATATATTTAAAATAAAGAAATCGAAGAAAAATCTCGAAACAATCGTTACACTCGATAGTTTTTCGCTTCCAATCCAAAGAAAGCTAATAAATTATTTTTAAATCAAGATTCACTGAGGTAAAGTGATTTTAGTTGTTTCGAACAGACATACGATCAATTTAAATAAACTTTAAGTGCATTGGCTCGTACTGGTGCCAATGGAACGAATAAACGAACCAAATGAATACAGCAACGAATTCATATTAAAAATAAAACTTTTCCAGTTGCGGTCGGTAGATTAAACCATTTTATTTGTGACGTTATGCTGTGAAAATCTTCCTATCAAATTGGTACACTGAACGCAGCGCGCCGAACCTTTACTGAAACCACTGAAAGGCCGATGCGGTATAATGCGTTAGTCCGTTTTATAAACTAATATATAGCTGTAAATATGAAATTTCTACACATTGAAGATATAAAAAAAAATGTAACAGACTACAGCGAAAAATTATATTAAGGCTTTTTTTATGTTTGTATGTGTCGTTGTGGCTCCACCATAACGGCTACTCAGTTACCCGTGTACCAAGATTTCAACTAATTTTGGTACACGGGTAACTGAGTATCCACCGATGGTTATAGGAGAATTGTCAAAATTTAATAGATTTTCTTCCTAAAAAATTTTTCGCTGTAAATTCCGCAACCAGGAACCATGTGCCATTGTAAGTAATGCTAGTGTTTGAAGATGTATTTGCTTGAATCATGCGCTCAACAAGAAAAACATACCTACTTAACGCATTTACTGCTGAGCCACGCCCCCTAGGAATAAATTTATATAAACTTAAACGCATGTGTACGTTACCCGCAGTCAATTCGTTAATATCTAATCACATATCATGAACAGGAATAACATTGTCCTACTAGGCAGCTTCATTTGCATTCGCGCCGTCGCTTGTTTAAAAGCGAAGGCTATTGAAAGCCTTCATTGCTGAACATTTTGTTTTAAATATGTATTTATGGAACTATGTGTCCACTACACGGTAAAGGTAATTACTATGGATATTGTCAGTGTAACAAAAGGTCATTCCAATTATTGTTCGTGGTGATTAAATTCTGATATTATGCAATGCTACGCATATGTATAATGCAAACTTAAATGTAGATTATGTAATATGTACCTCACCTGAAACATTCACAAACATTCATTCTGTATTATGAAATTAATGAATAATCTAAATCACTTTTTAGAAGGTAACTTCGTTACGTGAATATTTGAATTTAAGACCAAAAGCTCACTGAAGATGTCGAATCGTCGACTGTTGACCTTCCGTTAAGATCTCCATGATGGCTGGGTAGCGACCCACGTCCAACGGCTTATAATAACACAATACGTTATCTATCAAC
The DNA here is from genome assembly GCA_905404275.2 of Hedya salicella. NCBI lineage: Eukaryota > Metazoa > Arthropoda > Insecta > Lepidoptera > Tortricidae > Hedya > Hedya salicella. Next base: position 3,864,661 of record FR990101.1, on the reverse strand, counting down.
GTGGCTGCGGCGGCATTCCCGTTTGTGGGTTAGCGCTCCCCTCACTGAATCCAATTACTGGTAACAATAGCTAAAACTGCCCAGTTCAAAGTCTAGTGCTAAAAAAAATATATTTTCTAATCTTACCTTATATGTCGATTGGACTGATTGTCGACAATAGCAATTTTGAAAAGAAACAAATAAGGAACATGATATGTTGACGAATGAGTGTCAGTTTGTTGTAAGAAGAATCGACATAAATAGTCGTGTTTAGCTAAGTGGGGTTGCTTGCGAAGTGGAAGACCTGAACCAACTAATTTTTGTGTGATATTTGTTCTTGAGTCTTTGATGTTTTCTATGTATTTATATAAATTAAATCTCTTAAATATATCATCGTCTCGTATTCATTGTACAAGCCTTACTGAGCTTACCATGGGAATGGGACTAGTTCGATTTGTATAAAAAAATGTCCCGTAATATTTACATATATATATATATATATTATTATTCATTTAAATTGGTATAAATTATGTAAATATTAATATTTAAAATGATTTAGCGCGTTTCCATGCCCTAGGTGATACTGGCGCCAATCGCCAGTTAGATTATGAATAAAAAAAAAACCCAACATACATATTACCATTTTATTCTTTTAAATATTTATAACCTAGTAGTTTTAGTTGTGTTTGTGATACATCTGTAAGACACTGTATTAATCTTATTGAAATGATCCTCAAGCACTCACATAAACCCAAAGGTAAAAACAAATTAAATGAAAGCCCACTGAAGCGCAAAAGAAAAAAAACATTCAGTGATGTATTCCTCATTATCGTGCTAAAAGGGCGGTATTTAATGAAGTATTCCATGGTACATACGTCTTTCTTTGCTGGCAAGCATATGGTTTTCCCTATTGAATCTGAATGTAATCCTCTAATAGATTTACCTGTCCACATTCAATAACGCAAATGCATGCTCTGCCTACCTTTCAATGGTGATTTGAATGAGCGTATTCCATTTATATTTTTGATAGTTGCGTTGTGTCTTAACCGTGATGTACGAATAGATTTAACATACGTAAGAAAGCTTACTTTTTATATTTCAAAACCAAATAATAAACAAAAACTTAATAGTAGGTTTTCAGTGGCTCAAACATAAAATAAAATATTTGCTTCCGTACCATGGTTTTTCTTCATTGATACTATTAAAGTGAGCTCGCCGAGGCCACTGCTGGGTAATAGTATCCCATTGTTCTTATAATGTTCCCAATTCTAAAATATTGTACAATATACTAGAAAAGCAGGTTTTTTTTTGTGAAAGAACACCTTCTAACATTTTTGAAATTGGTTAAAACTCAAATAAACATTTTCATCTTCATTTTCATCTATGCTTCCAAATGAATAACTCCAGGCAAACACAACTAGTTTACAGAGTAACCATGTGACTCACTTATGTTATACTTTTTCATCAGCAGCCGAGAACTTTTCTAGGGCAAAAGGCCGCCTATGTTACCCGATCCGAAACCAAATTGTGTCATCTATTTCATAACTAAGTAAAAGAAAGATGAATTTAGGTAAATAAAAATTTGTGAACTAATATTGTGAAATAACACAATTCATAAAGAAATTCAATCTTATTATTGACTTATACAACATAATTACTAATTATGCAACAAAATCAGTATTGTTTAAGTGATCGTGAAGGTGAGACTTATGCTCGGAGTAGCCTAATCTGAAATGACGAAATTTGCAGAACGAAAGTAACTGATATATTCTGAAGAATTGTTAAACTGAAGTAGCAGTGCGCGGAACACATCGCCCAGCATTGCATAAGATGTATGTACCAATGAGTAAATTTTCTGTGAAATACTGTGTGTGCTTTTAAATACTGAATGAAGAAGATTATAGAAGTAGAGCAAGGCCAAAGAAAAACTCGATAGATTAAGTGAAATATGATATGGAAAAGAAGAACTTAAACGACAAGATGACATGTGATAGAGAGGGAATGAAGCAAAAAACATACGCCCACCCAAAATACGAGGGATAAAGGGAACATATTGATGATGAAATACAACCTCATAGTACCAGATAGTAAGTATGGATTCTAACATATTTCTGATCCATCGCTGTATTTTCTTCAATGTACTTCCACGTAATCTTGCAAAGTATTCTTTCGCCCCAGGAGAATACTACACTTTGGAAGAACATTTACAATTAAATGGATGGTGTGTGGTCTTGGATTCATTTTACCCTTTGGTTTTAGACATCATCTTTAGAAGTCTGTTTTGGTTTTCAATGCATATCGAAGTTTATAATTAATTAAACTAAGTGCAAACTGCGTTTTTGTTTTTTGATACAAGTAAATCAGTTAGAGATGTGCAGTTTTATATGGGTGTTGGTATGCAACTTCTGCGTAAATCGCTCATTATCACATTCACGCTAACCCTGAAGGGTACCAACATATATTATTAAGCTTCCGTCTGTCAGTCTGTCTCTCTCATGACTGTATCAGGTATACATTAGAAACTTTCACAGAGTGTATATTAGTGTGGCCAGTGTACCAACAATAATATGAATAAATAAATATATTAGAAGGTGCCCTCAACTTCGAGGACAAAAATCATAAACCCACTTTTTCTTCAGCGTAGTAAGATGAAAAGTATCCTATAGCCGGATCTATATCTGAATCCCTAACGTCGTTTGTCCTAATATATGTGCCATCTGTGGACAGCCAGCTACGCGTGTTCCAAAAGTAGTTGAACTCCGTTTTGTCGATTTGGCGTGATGAAGCCACAACGACACATACAAACATACAAACATACAAACATACAAAAAATAAAAATATTTCTTGTTTTAATGACCAATAAATAGTTCGTTACAAACATATTTTTTAAATATATCTTCAATCATTTTCTTTTAACAACTTTATAATAGTATAATATATGTTAAATATAGTTATATTTTATTGACGATACGTTTGGCTCAGTGGGTTGCACAACGGCCTACAAAGCTGGCATCCAATGGTTTTGAATTTCGGCCTGGGCAAGTATGTGATGAGCACGAATGTTTTTTCCTGGGTCTTGGATGTTTTCTATGTATTTAAGTATTATAATGTAAGTATTATTTATTATGTATTACGCGTGGTATCCATAGTACAAGCTTTGCTTAAGTTGGGACGAGGTCGATTTGTGTAAGATTATTCCTGTGTTATTTAATTAAAAAGCGTCTGGGCCATATCAAAAACGTGTTTACGTACAGTCCGGCACCCTTCGTACTTGGCTGGTTTTTTGATTATTTGTTTGGTTTATTGTTCTTTGCAAAAACATTGCTTTTACAAACAGAACGACAACAACCTCAGTAATCCTCGATGTAAGCCGTCGATTCACATCCCGCTCTTAATCAGTCTGAGAGGGAATCTAATTAAACCTTCGCGCGTACCGCGAGAAAGCTTTTGTGACGGAACCGGTTAAAATATTTTGCGGAGAATACTAAACAGCTTTAGTTAGTACCTGTCAGTTTAAATGTTGTTTGTAATACTTACTGTTATATTTTTTGGATGTTTGCTTCTATAATATTCTTCTTCTTCTTCTTCTTCTTCTTCTTCTTCTCAGCATATATGTGTCCACTGCTAAACATATGCCTCTTGCATGGATTTCCAATTTGTTCTTGATGCGGCGATTCTATTCCAGGTCCCTGCCGTCTTTTTGATGTCGTCCGACCATCTGGCTTGCGGTTTTCCAACGCTACTGCCACCCGTTCGAGGTCTCCAGTGTAGCGCTCGCTGACTCCACCTGTCATCGTCTCTGCGACATATATGGCCGGCCCATTGCCGTTTTAGTTCTTTAATATTATACGGTTGTAAAAACGAAATGTCTGTACATTGAAGATATTTTTCAAGTAGTAAGTGATTACGGACTATTTGAAGGTTTCTTGGGACACTTAAGTCAGTTTATAATATAACTAGAAGGCGCCCGCATCTGTAGATGCCCAGCTAGATCTGTTTAGCCGTTTTGGCGTGATGAGGCAACAACGACGTATACAATCATACAAAAAATCCAAAAAATATAAATATTCTGTTTCAGTGGCCTTCAAATACACAAAAATTTTTGTAAATATCTTCAATGTACAGACATTTCATTTTTATAACTTTATAATAGTAGTAGTAGCTTCTGCCCGCGACTTCGTCCGCCTTAAATTCGGTTATCGCGAATGAGGGTAGTTTTCCGGAATAAAAAGTAGCCTATGTCCTTCCCCGGGACTCAAACTATCTCCATACCAAATTTCACCCAAATCGGTTTAGCGGTTTAAGCGTGAAGAGGTAACAGACAGACAGACAGACAGACACACTTTCGCATTTATAATATTAGTATGGAATAGTATGGATAGATGTGACAGTAACTCTGTCGGTTTGTTTCCTTTTCACGCTTAAATCTCAGAACCAATTAAGATGAAATTGGGTATGAAGATATTTTGAGAACCAGGAATGAAAAGAAATTTATCCCAGATAATATCCCTTATAGAGGTGAAAATAAGTGCGGAACTTGGTATGGCGATTCGCGGCAATGTGGGCGATCCTGCGGATAGAACTAAGTTAGCTGCGTCTGTTTGTATGCCATTCTGAGATTCATTACGAAACTACATACTGGACTGATTTCTTTGTAGATTCGATGTGATTAAACACAGTTTACTTTGATAATTGAAACTAGTTATTGAAGACTTTTCTTATTCTGTCTGAACTGAAAGTAAATCTAATTACCTTAAGCTCTTGCGGGTAACGCGAGAACGCCTTTGTGACTGAACCGGTTAAAAGATTTCGCGGAGAATACTAAACAGCTAGAGTTTGTACCTGCTGGTTAAAGTTGGCATCTCCTCTTAATCTATCCATACTAATATTATAAATGCGAAAGTGTGTCTCTCTGTCCGTCTGTTACCTCTTCAGGCTTAAACCGCTGAACCGATTTGGATGAAATTTAATATGGAGATAGTTTGAGTCCCGGGAAAGGACATATGCTACTTTTTATCCCGGAAAAATACCCTCTTCCGCGATAAACGAATTTAAGGCGGACGAAGTCGCGAGCAGAAGCTAGTATTTTTATAAAAATGTATAAATTAAATAACTACATTGTTGCGCACGATCGGAACTGATGGCGTGCTCTCATTTTGGAGGCCAAGACTGAGCCTGAGAGAAGGTATTAAAAATATTAAAAATATTGATTTAATTTTTTGTATCTTTGTATGTGTCGTTGTGGCTTCATCACGTCAAATCGGCTAAACAGATTTCAAAAATTTTTGGTATACGGATAGCTGGGTATCAGTCTCCAGATGGTTATAGGATACTTTTTACCCGAGTACGCTGAAGAAAAAACGAGAGATTATGACTTTTTCTCCTCCGCGACCGAAGTTGCGGGCATATTCTAGTTTTTAATAATAATAATAATAACTACATTGTTGCGCACGATCGGAACTGATGGCGTGCTCTCATTTCGGAGGCCAAGACTGAGCCTGAGAGAAGGTATTAAAAATATTAAAAATATTGATTTAATTTTTTGTATCTTTGTATGTGTCGTTGTGGCTTCATCACGTCAAATCGGCTAACGACCCCACCGCCCGCTGGTTCACCAGGGCAATCAGTCAACGCAGGGCAGCTTGTGGCGAGCTGTTGGGGAGTAGCGACCCCACGTACCTGAGTGCTCCTGGGGGACCCTGACGGAAGGTGTTGGGGTCAGGACCCCCACCTCTGGCTTGCCTTAACCGGCCGGTCAGAGTGGAGTCGCTAGAGCTGATGCTCGAGGGTGGACGTGGAACGTAAGTGGCGAGTTGGCTTCGGTAGAAAGTCCAGTGACACCTCTCCGTCCTTAGCCCTCCGCACCGATGTTGCCCTCAGGCCACTATATGTGTCGCTATTTACGGGGGCCCATCTAGCGGTGGGCAAGTCATCGTCTACCAGTGCCTTTAGCCATGGGACACTTTTTCCTGGTAGACGTCCGATTGTCTCAAGCAATAGCCCAGTATTTAGTCCATCATTTAAATCCCATAACCCAGAATATTTAGATCTCATCACTCTCCAATAGTTCTTGCATCTAGCGAGTGCTGTCTCTGTGCGCATCCCATGATACAGGCAGGAACAGCACCCGCGCGGTGTACACCTTACATTTCATTAAATTGTCGAAAGGGTCTCTACGCGTTGGCTTCGGCTCCGCGCACGCCTCCCAAAGGTCCGGGACACCATTGTCCCGTGAGCGGGTGCGACATACATAATAATAATATTTTTAATAATAAATATCAGGGACAATCTTACATTACACAAATCGACCTAGTCCCAAACTAAGCAAAGCTTGTACTATGGGTACTAGGCGAGGATATACATAATATAATAGATAAATTATAATCCTTGAATACATAGAAAACGTCCAAGACCCAGGAACAAACATTCATGCTCATCTCACAACTGGCCAGGATTCGAACCCAGATAAAAAAATTAGACATTTATAGATTCTGAGTTCACATAATTCTATATTCTATTCTATTCTATTCTATTAAAAAATACAAAATACTCACCTCGGAGAAATGTTTAGTTACAACAAAAATCATTAAATCCTCCTTAAAAATGCAGAAGGTGAGAGAGATAAAATAACGACGATGGAAATTCAAACTTCAGTTACAAATTATTTCACACAAAACACTGCTTTAAATTCCAAACGCTTCCAGCCTGTCAATGGGCTAGACAGTGAAAAAATTACACGTCTTTAAACTAATAATGTGAAGATTAATAGTAAAACTAACTGTGCACCGGCACGTTGGAACATGAACGGTGAAAAATGGCCCCCAACTTCCATTATGGTAAAAGCAGTGTTAGCTATAGTGACTTGACTTGCTGTGCCTCACTTTTCTTGGCGGTTCACGGCAATATAGTTAAAATGGAATGCACTTTGAAATTAGTGGCCTAATTTTTGCTTCCCTCGACTATCTTTCGTGCGTCTTCACATGAGACTACTACTCGTATATTCTATTTTGTGTGTTTTTTATGATTATAGCTTCTTTGCTTTTACGCGAAATAGTGTCTGGTTTAGAAGTGACAATAAATTGTGCTTATGCACATACTTTCATGCAAAAAAAATAAGCATGCAAATACAACAAAACACTACCAGACTTTAATCCTAGCTGTTTCTCCTGTCTAATGAAAATATACACAATTGAGCACAATTTATTGTCACTTTTAACCAAGACACTATTTCGCGGATAAGCAATGGAGCAATCCATTTATCTAATATGGAATTTCGCAAAGTAACTCCTGAATCTATCTTTTATTTTATTGAATATAGATTATTTTTTATTGTATCTGCCGGTGGACAGACTCATAAAAGTGCCATTGCGGCGGCGTATGAACAGAAATGAGTTAATTTTTTCAATAATGAACTACCATAGTAAGTTTTTTCTAGGATTTTCCCAACTTCAGCTGGGTAAATATGTATCCAAATTTTATTTGTTAACTATCTGCCTAACTTTTTTCTTGTTCAGCCGGTGTGCAATAATAGCTATTTACGGTACAAGTGCGATAAGTATGTTATTCACAACGAGTGGCGGTGATATAAAACACAAGCAAAGTGAATGTTTTACACTGACACAAGTTGGGAATTATCTACTCGCACTCAGAAATTGCCTCATTGTATAGACAAACATAGACAAGCAAAGTGCCACTTAACGCACGTGTGTGGTAAAAAGAGCACTTCACGTATCTGTACAAAGAGGCACATTCCGAGAATATATATTGTAAAGAGTATTATAATGTAATGTTTCGATTAAGTGCACTCTTGCCCGGTTTTCTCGATTGATGTTACAGACGTGGGAACGGTCCGATCCCCACTGACAATGGAACACAAACCATTGCAAAGCCGTTTCCATTGATTCTTACTCGTTTATTCGTGTAAAGCAATGCAGTGTTGCCTCACTGATGGCCCGATATGTTCGCTTGTTAGTCTGTAGTTATATTGCCCTGTCTTTTACCCCTCGTCCATTAGGGAACCAAGGTGGCCTATGTTTTCGTTTTCATTATTGTTCTAATTTCAAAAATAGGCTTAGTAAATTTTTAGTGCAATTTCATGTTTGGGTCTGACTGAAAATTTATGATAAAGTAAGACGAAATCTGGTACAAATTATTCGACGACTGGTTTGGCTCAGCGGGAGTAACGTTGCCTGCGAAGCTGAAGGGTGCAAATTCCGGTATGGGCAAATATTTGTGTGATGCACATTTATATTTTGTTCCTGAGTCTTGGATGTTTTCTATGTATATTTGACACAGATCACCCCCACTAGATAGCTAATATTTAAAAGTTTGTTTGAGACACGACGCACCGCGTTAAGGGGCATGAACGAGGCACGGCGTGTGCGGTTCGAGCGCTGCCATTGGCTGTTTCAAGGACGCTCGGATTCGTAGTGATGGGACAAATTCATAACAGGCAAAATGGTTGTCGATACAAAGTATTGTACTGTACATCTACTTAATAAGTAAAACTGTTATCTATCATCATTTATCAATTTTATTGATTATTATTAAGGTTAATTAAAAAAAATACAGCAGACTGCACATATGTAGAGGATTTAATACTAACCCTTTTTGATGACATTTTCAAATATGAGGCGTATTGTAATGTTGGGGCAAATGCGGACTATTCTCAGTGTTTTATGTGCACCAGCCGACTTGAAGATTAGTGACAATGGAAATTATATGCTATAACTTTCTTCTTCCTCGTTTCTTCAACGTTTCTCGGAGTTGGTTTGAAATAGATTTGAAATCAACTCCGAGAACCCTTATTATGCTCTCCTCCAAGTCCATCATCAGGTCCATCTTGCAACTTTAGTGCTAACTGTTCTCTAAGAGAATTCAAAAAGTCTAAACAGCATAACTCTACATCAAGCCAACACCGAAATCCCTCGTACTTCCTCCAACTCCATAATCAGGTCTAGAGGATCTTGCGACCGGGAGCTAACTACTTGCCAAGACGATTCGAAAGAGCCCAAGCAACATTACTCTATCTCAAACCAACTCCGAAATCCCTCATACTGCTCCCAAATCCATCATCAGGACCTGACAGTCTGCCTGTCTACTAGAGACATAGGACTATTTGTTCGTTTCAATTTATGTCAGAAGCGTAGTTATTAGCGTGCATTTTTTTTAATTCAAGCAGTCATAATCAATTTGATCATCATCATCAAAACATATATTCACAAAATAAACTAAACTAAGAGTAACTACCAACTAAAAAACTAAATACTTCATTGTATGAAATAACTACTCTCAAACTAAAATAACAAATAAAAACTTGATAATACTTCCGTGTATCACAATCCCTTTCCGTATTATTTTATTCGATACACAGCAAAAACAACTATGGCACTTCACTAGCGGTATACATGATTCCGTTAGTAAGGAATAGCGTAATTGTGTTTTACATTTGATCAAAAGGGACGGACATATTTCGAGAGAGAGAGCTGAGAAGCGCAGTTTTTTGGCAATAACTCAAAAACGGTATATGCGATCATGTTCAAAATAATTTTCGTTGAAAGTATTTATTAAGTTGTACTTTCAGTTTCAGTTATAATAATATGTATGCAGTGCCCCCGTTAGAAGTTTTTTTTTGTTATTTACTAAGTAGAAGCTTACACAAGACACCTATACTCCAAATTTCATATACATCGTGTAGTTATTGAGTAAAAATGCTTGTGAGATGACGGACGGAAGGACGGACATGACAAAACTTGATGTTTCCAATAAGGATGTTGCCTGACATCAAAATGTGTAAAAATTTGGTTAAAACAAGCAAAATAAGGAACTTCGTTAACATTTTGAGTGTGATATCTTACATGTAGCTTATTTATAAGCCCTTAAAGTTGGGTGTGAAAGTCCATTTTTAAAGTATGAAAATTTTAATAACTAATAATACCCATGTATGGTAGGTAACCTTTGTAATGAAACCGTTTCAAAAAACATAAGTTTTAACATAGCTGCAGAACAAAGTTCTTAATGTCCCTATACAAGGTACTAACCGTTTGACGTCACTAAGCTTTTTACAAATAATGGTTCAACCGTATCATATTTGGAGGAGCCCAAAATTGGTATGTTTTCAAAATGTTTTTTTTTATTTGAATTTAAAATAAGCGATTGAAATATTATGATGTGAAATATTTTTAGAATGGGCTCAGTAAGTAAGCTTTTTCATTGAACACACACACGATAGGTTACAGAATATTTTTTCCAATGCAAAAAAAGATGACGTCACAACTCTTCTCCTTTTTGTTTTTGCTATGGGTTAAATAGATTCTTATAGCCTGAAAAGTTCAGGCTTTTAGCACCATTTGCAGCTTTTTTTGGCGTACCTACCCGCTCACGATGTATGGATTGAATATTATTAATTCTCCGATAATGTGAGAATCTGGTGAAAATATAATTACTTATAATTATTTACTTGATTATGTATAATATCGATATATACCTTAGAGCACAATTGTACTAACTGCTTTAGAAAAATGTTGAAATTTCATGGGTATAAATATTGTAATTAGTAAGAGTGTGAACTAAGGTATCGATATAATGTACCACAAAATTTGTGATATATTGTGAGACATTATGTACATATATAAAGAGTAAATAATTATAAGCAATAATAATTTTACAGCACTCTTTTGTTTTGAAATACAATTTATTTGAAAAAACAGGATAAACTAAAGCTTTTCTAAAGCCTAGTGGCTAGCAAATTGAATTAGCATTCCGTATTAGCAAAATTTAAAAGAATTTTAAAAGTAATGGAATTTCAACGAACCGTGGAAAAATAGCAAGCAGCGAATGGAAATCTAATACTGCTTCCTAAAGCGAAAAAGAAATGAAATGGAGCAATACGGAGTGACTATGATGAAAATTGGAACCGGTTAAAAAGGGGACAGAAAATTGATACGACCCTTTGAAAACACTTTAGACGTGCTTTAAATTTATTAAAATAATATAGGTATCCGGTTAAAACGGACATTTCAAAATATGTTTCGGGCGGGATTCAAATTTGAATGGCTATCCGGGTCAACACAAGTACTTTAACACGTTCCCTGTGTCCGGGTGCCCCCAATGGTGGGTCACACAACTCCTTCTCAGGAGTCCATGTCTCCGCCGCTGTGGAGTCACTTCTCCATACTGTATTCGCCATTAGAACGTATGACGTTGTCAAGTCATTTTGTACGAAGTCAGTAAACTTAGACGCCATAGCAACCACATAAAATTAAACGTCAAAATAAAATGGTGATTGCAGAATGTAGTATTGGTATTATATTTGGAGTTTTTGAACCGTTTGGTTGACATATGCCGACACTGGCGTCAATGGCATGATTTTTCGATGACGTGTTTAGCCGTCTGTTACGATGAAAAGATTAATCAGCTAGGCTATAAAAATCATGCCCCATTGCCCGATTCATAAAACTGAAACTTTACATTTTGTTGGTAACACCATTAGTTCATAATAAATTAAGACCGTTAATTATATTATTTGAATGTTACATTCATTCATTCTTTAATGTGCTCTAATCTTCAATATGCAAACATTAAAAAATAAATCATCAAATTATTTATATATGCTTGAGAAACAAACGACATACCAAAAAAATATTGCATTCTATACACCTAAGGTTTAAATGAAAATAAATCCAAGCCGAAGTAAAGCATTTTTTTTTAATGCTAATCATTAAATCCATAATCATTTTCCGTATTAAAATAGATAAAAAAATCCTTTTAGAAAGTTGTAAAAATGAAATATCTGTTCATTGAAGATATTTTCAAAAAATAAGCGTAACGAACTGTTTGAAAGCCACTTAATATTTTTTTTTAATAATTTTAGTATGCATAACGTCGTTGCGGCTTCACCAAGTAACACGATTAAACGAACTTCAAGTGTTTTTCGTACTAGGGTAGCATGGCATCCACGCATGGTTATAGGTCTCAACTACGCTAAAGTAAAATAGAGGATTATAACTTTTTCCTTTTACACGAACGAAGTTGCAGGCACCATCTAGTTATTTAACACTTTCGCAATTGACATTTTCGTAGCCAATAACATAGAAAAAACCGTATTCTAGCGAAAACATGCTACGAGCAGAGCGCCGCCGAGCGGGCTCGCGGTCGTGAATGTGTTAAAAAAAAATTGAGAAATAATTTTCTTTCTTAAACCACTATACGGTACTCTAAAAATCTCAGGCATCGTCCTGATAGCTCATCTCTCGGATCTCGAGCCACGCTAATGTCTCATTGTGCGAGGCGAGACAGCATTCAAGTGGCTTTTCACATCAAAGGCAGTTTTCTCTTTGAGCCACCGTGCATCTAGGAAGAGTGATATTCGTTGCTGAACTCTTGAGGGGCTTGGCGGCGGCGGCTGCAAGACAATGGTTATTTTTATCACATAAAATGACCTAAATACTCATGGATATATTATAAAGCTGCAAAAACTAAATATCTGTACATTGCAGATATTTGAAAAAAAAAAAGTGATTCGGTCTATGTGATAGTTATTGAATCGAAGCATTTTTTTTTAGATTTTTTGTATGTGTCGTTGTGCTTTCGTCACGTTAAAACGGCTACACTGATTTCTCAAAATTTGTTGGTATACGGGTTGTTGGGTTGTCCATAGATGGTTATATAATACTTTTTATTCGACTAAGCCGAAGAAAAAAAATGGATATGTGTTATTACCTTCTAGTTAATAATAAAACATTCCACACGCAGACCTTGTACAATTGGTTAAGTTTGTGCAATTTTCTTGTATATTTTAGAGGTGATTCTTTATTTCCGTTTTTATGTAAGTTTTAGGGTTCCGTGGGTCAAAATGAAAAACGAAACCCTTAATAAGATCACTTTGTTGTCCGTCTGTCAATAAGCTGTGAAAAAATAAAACAAAGCCAACGAAATCAAAACACAAAGCCATTAAATAAAAAAGGTGTTTCATTACAAATTACTGTTGAATTATAGTATTTTATGCAATCGTTATATAATTTACGCATTTTCAGTCGAATACCGCGTTTAGGCTACGAAGCTTGCCGAGAGGCCTAATTAAGGTACGAGACTTAAAAAGTTAATTATTTATATATTAATACTTTTTCTATGAGTAACCCATAAACTGCAATAAATGAAACATTGCTAAAAAAATATTGCAAAAACTCTAAACCGCTGCACACTTCTTAGTGTGCAGCTGTTTAAAACGCTTTTTCTACCATTTTCTTCTTAATAAAAAACGAAACAAAAATATGTTGTTTTCCTTTGAAAATATGTATGTAATTCTTAAGATTTTTTTTTTCCATTTTAAACCACTATGCGGAAGCGGAACTATATTAATATCGATCTGAACTCGCCCTGCTAGTTTCTTGGAGTAAGTAATAATGGAAACGAAATAAACATCACAGCAGTAATAATGGATCTCAAGCCACGCTAGTTACTATATTATAGACGTGTGTTCAATTACGTTACTTTTTGAAGTGGTTTATTATTTCCCATTTTTTTTACTTTGCATTAATGAAAAGTCCAATAATAAGCGAGCGCTTGAAGTTTACCAAGTTTCATCTAAATTCGCCTGAATCTTTAAGTGTTATTGAGTAACAACATCCAGATATCCAAATTATAGGATACATTATTTTCGGCAAACTATTTTTGCAAAACTGCCTCTGCCAAGAGTTTCATTACTCAACTCACGCTTCTCTCCGACACTGAAAAATCTGTTTTTTAACCTACTTACCTCTAAAATGGCCCTACAGGCCAAAAGAGATCAAAGAGACTAAACAAAAAATTATCTGTTTTTTTAGAGCCGCTGTGTAGAATCCAAGGGTGGGGTAGGTTAGGGTAGGTTTGTTTTATAGAGATTCTGAAAATTGTATGGTTTCCGATAAAAATTAAGGTTGTGATCAGTAGCGTGCGGTGTATATAGGCACAAAGGCACTGCCTACCCTGGACGACCATGGCTCCATATAGGCACAGAGAAACTGCCTATTCTGGACGATCGTGGCGCCATATAGTCACAGAAAAACTGCCTACCCTGAACGACCATAGCTCCATATAGGCACAGAGAAACTGCCTACCCTGAACGACCGTGGATCCACATAGAAACAAAGAAACTGCCTAACCTGAACGACCATGGCTCCATATAGGCACAGAGAGTCTGCCTACCCTGGACGACCATGGCGCCATATATGCACAGAGAAACTGCCTATTCTGGACGACTGTGGCGCCATATAGGCACGGAGAAACTGCCTACCCTGAATGACCGTGGATCCACATAGGAACAAAGAAACTGCCTAACCTGAATGACCATGGCTCCATATAGGCACAGAGAGACTGCCCACCCTGGACGACCATGGTTCCATATATGCACAGAGAAACTGCCTATTCTGGATGACCGTGGCGCCATATAGGTACGGAGAAACTGCCTACCCTGAATGACCGTGGATCCACATAGGAACAAAGAAACTGCCTAACCTGAATGACCATGGCTCCATATAGACACAGAGAAACTGCCTACCCTGGACGACCGTGGCTCCATATAAGCGCAAAGAAACTGCCGAACCTGAATGACCATGGCTCCATAGAAGCACAGAGAAACTGCCTACCCAGGACGACCGTAGCTCCATATAGGCACAGAGAAACTGCCTATTCTGGACAACTGTGGCTCCATATAGGCGCAAAGAAACTGCCGAACCTGAACGACCATGGCTCCATATGGGTACAGAAAAACTGCCTAACCTGAACGACCATGGCTCCATATAGACACAGAGAAACTGTCTACCTTGGCTAAAATGAAAACCCTGTGCACGCCGCTGGTTGTAATACATAATTTGTTCATTTATTGTAACCCGTAAATTAGATATCCAAAAATCTTAACACACATTTTATATTTAGTGAAATGGGCCGTACCGTGATGACTAAGTATAGAAAGAGAAAGCAAGATAGATAGTGTAAACGCGTGTGAAAGAGACCAATGTAGATTGAACGGATGGATAATAAAAACGGTTAGTTGAGGCGGAACTTTTTGAGATCTGTAACGGAAATTTATGTGTTACCCAAATTGCTTTTAATTAATTGAAATTTATGGATTAAAGTTCCTTTGATTTTCCGCGAAATAGTGTCGTGGTTAGATGCGAAAGTAAAATTATTATTACATGCGCTTGTTTTTCTTGTGGAAATGAAAGGTCCTCCCGTGACCATGGAAAGCTGGAAAGCTTCCGAAACGTCGGGAACTAAAATGAGATAATATACGCGATATAATCCGTTAAATTGTTTTATTTCAATGAGTAATAATCGCGGAAACAGAAGAAAATATTAAATGAAAGTATGTTTAAATTTTTTTGTGGAAACTGCACGATAACACATCTAACCAAGAATGCTTTTCCGCGAAACGAGCTATAATCCATTAATTTAATATGGAATTCCGCAAAGTAGCGCCTGAATCCATCAATTATTTATGATTTTTTTATTGAAATCTTGGTTGTTTTGTTTCGCCCTTATTCGCATTTATAAATGAAATACTTGATTACTTACTTATAACACTTGAAACAGTTTTCTGAATCTTCTGTTCTTTTCCGTTAATAAAAAGAACTGCTACGAGTTTATTTTATTTAATAATTCCATTCATCGGAATCGTCTTCAGCTGTTATTTGATCTGCATTTCATTTGTACGGTTGCCGGTAACGAAAACACTTCCATGTTAGGGGTTTTATGGGGAATGCTGTTAGCGGATTGGCCGTTTCCGGGATATTTTGTTTATTTTGCGTTTTTATTAAGGCTATGAGGGTGAATAACGCGTAAAGAGCTTCTTAGAAACTGGAGCTTCTTTTTTAGATTTTAATAAAGTATACTCGACAATTCTATTACTTTACATATTGTAAATGTGCATTAGAATTTTGAGTAGGTTTTATCTCATTGAAAATATTAGGTTTTATTTGTTACACAAAAGAATGAAACATTAACAATGATTTCCTCGTAAAGTGCGATGTTGCAGTCAGCTCGGTTCTCCATACAAACGTAGTTACGCTCTCATTTTAAAACGACTGGCTATTTTGCTCTGAAACTTTGTACGTAGAATAAGTTAAGGTATATGCAGGCCTGTAACTAGTTTATGTAGATTCAGATAACATAGTAAAAAAAATACAGCGAATGTAAGTTTTTCATACAAAACTTATTTTTACTGTATTTCGTTTGTTTTATAAACTGGAGCCATATAAACTAATTTCCGGCTTAGATATACCTCATGTCATTGCATATGCAAAGTTTTGTTACAATCCAACAGGTAGTTTTAAAATGAGAACGAAACTCCGTTTGTATGGGAAGGTGAAATTCGGCCGAGCTTGCTGCGGATTCTTAAGGAACAAAAAAAAAGGTTTTGTTCATGAGAAACATACGATTGAAATCAATAATTTGACGCATTTACAGATGTTATTAGCTTTACGAATAAAAATGCTAGTTTAAACAGACGCACTAGTGGTCCAATAAAGGTTTCGTTTTGAGGTACGGAACTCTAAAAGAAGTGACGTGACTTACAAGGAAAAGTAAAAATAACTGATTATTATCGCCGGCCTATCAAAACTTTTCCCTCTTAAAAGAACGAATCAAAACGAATAATCTAAATTAGACGCCCACCCGCAAACCATTAACTTTCTTTGACTTAATCAATAAAAACCCATTAAAAATAAATATTCAATGCCGTCATCGGTTCCAATCTTGCCAATATTGTCGCTCTCGAGCAGAATCGAACCTGTAATCTTTCAATTACAAATTCAAGTGAGGGGCTCCAATTAAGTTACACATTGATCGGGGACTGCCAGTCTCCCAAGTCTTTTATTTGAGCTGGCGATTTAATCAAAATATCAAGTGGTCTCGTTTGGTTTTTTTTGCTTTGAACTTTCCCTGAAGTAATGAAAGATATGGATTGGATCCATGTCAGTCACGTTTTAGATGGCTAAAAATATCGGTAAGTAGAAAATGATTGGGCTGTATCGGGTTAGATTTTAATATTCATGGTGAAAAAGTCAGGTTTTTCAACAACATGCATGTTTAAGGTAAACTTTTTTTAGTTACGCAACTAAGAAAACGGAACGAAAAAATAATCATAAGGTGCCAAAAATCTAAAGTATTGACGTAATATTTCAATAAGACAAAAAGGATACCTAGTTTTTATTTTACACATTATTGTGCTTCATTTTATGGAAAATATGGTAAACTAAGATTTATCTATATTTTACATAACTATAGGATAACTAGAAGAATTTCCGTGGACAATAATGCTCACAAAATCTTTTAAACCAACAAAGTTAGATAGCTAACCTTTTTCAAATATTTAAAAGAGTTTCATTACAATATTCATTGCAACATAAAGTTCCCTTATTAATACTAATATTACAAATGCGAAAGTGTGTCTGTCTGTCTGTCTGTCTGTCTGTCTGTCTGTTTGTCTGTCTGTCTGTTACCTCTTCACACTTCAACCGCTGAACCGATTTGGATGAAATTTGGTATGGAGATAGTTTCAGTCCCTGGAAAGGACATAGGCTACTTCATATCCCGGAAAAACACCCTTATCCACGATAAACGAATTTAAGGCGGACGAAGTCGCGAGCAGAAGCTAGTAGTTTATATTGTATTTATAATACCTTATATGCATAGCGATACACTAGATGCAGGGTTTAATGAAACTGTCAAGCTTAATGTTAACTTGGCCACACTTGAAAAATGTCTGGTTTGTCATCGCAGAATTTAATTTTCAAAAGTTTCCATCCAGTCAGTAAAAACTTGTTGAAAAAAAGGAGTTTTTAAGCTTAACTCGGAATTGGATTAAGTTTTAATCTATGTAAGTGCGTCTTGAATATCTTTTGATGTCGAGAACTGCTACTTCATAATTGGACAGCTTGAAGTTAATTAAAATTACAGTAACATTTAGTACTAGAAAATAAAGTTCTGTGTTGGTGGCGAAAAATTAGATTTTATTTAATAGAAACTATGAATGATTGCTGTGAAGACACGATCAAAGAAAAAACATAAATAAGTTTTTATACAATTATTTAAGTGCAAAAATAAATCAATACTAGGGCCTTAGCAGAAATAAGTTGATGACAATTAAATTAACATTAAAATACTGAATGCACAATATTACTCCATGAAAGCCGCTCCAAAAGTGCCTAAAATTATTTACTTGCCTTATTTAGTTTTTAGTACTTTTATACCAAAAACTGTAAAACTAGACGTCATTTGTTTTTTTAAATGTACAAATGGATTACACAACAGGACCATCAAGACACACAGTAAAGATCACCCGGAATAGGGTACATGCATGAATTTTTTTATCGCTTTTCTCAACAACATATTATAATATTTAATTCAAATTATCAGATGTCAAATATAATTACAATTATTATTACAATACAATACGAAACTATGACAACATGTAAAAATATAACAATAACTTACAGTAAAATGAAAAAATAAAATACAAATAGAATGTGTTTACTTGGATTATGTAAAATTTAACAAAATTCAAGTAATAATCACTGAATGTGATAAATACACAATTAAACATTACAAATGCTCAATATTATACAATTCAATTAAATTCTCTGGTGTCAAATATAATTTTAAATTAAAAATTTCATTAATACCACGGTTCACATGACAAAAACAGAACACTACTTAATTTAAATAACTACCTATATCAATTTTGTTACCTACTCAATTACTAAGCATCATTTTGAAAAAGTTCGTCTACCGAATAGAGACACTTCCTTAGCAAAAAAAGCCTTGAGATTCCTTATAAACATATTTAAACTCGTAATGGACTTCAAGTCACTAGGTTACTTATTAAAGAGGGCAATTGCCTGATAGCTCGAGGAGTGCTTGACAATATTGAGTTTAGTGTTTATTGTCTGAGGTAGGTCCATCCTTCTGGTTGATAGGCGTTTTTGTCTCTCTTCTAATGTTTCCATACGATTCAGGTTTTTTATCAAATCAATAAGAACTACAAGAACGTATAAACCAGGAACAGTAAGGATTTCATACTCCAGAAAATAAGGTCTGCACGAAGTTGTCTGAGGTATTCCGGCCATTGTTCTGACTGCTCTTTTTTGGCTCACAAATGCCGACTGGATATTGTAGCGGTAACTATTACCCCAGAACCTGATGCTATACCTTATTTTGGATTCAACTAAAGCGTAGTAAACCATTTTCAGCTGTGATATGGTGACCTCTTCCCTAAGACTTGTTAGTGCATAGCAGGCCGAGCTAATAGACTTTACTAGCGAGGATAGTTCATCTTTCCAATTCAAACTCGAGTCTATCCAGACACCAAGAAATTTGACTGATTCTACTTGGTAGATGTTCACACCATTAGATGAAATGTGCAAAATGTCTTTGTTTCTCGCGGTGGTTTTAAAAAGTAAGAAAGCTTTCCAGCTTTCCATGGTCACGGGTGGACGGGTTGTCCACCCGTGACCATGGAAAGCTAGAAAGCTTCCAAAACATCGGGAACTAAAATGAGATAATATACGCGATATAATCCGTTAATTTTTTTATTTTTATAGTTATTCGAAAAAATATTTTTGTCTACTGTTTGTTACATGAATGAGCTTTTAATAAAGCAAAAATAAAAAATCATGCATATTCCCTATTTTGTAGTCTGCTATATTACAACCTTTACTCAATGAAGTCGGTGCTAAATTGATTCAACACTAAAATATCATGTATATATTATGGATTAAATGCATTATTTTAATCTGAAATTTCGCAATGAAAAGCAAGGATTATATGTGTTAACAATAAATAATTTAAAAAAAAGCTTAGTATTTTACTATTTCTGAAATAATTCGAGTAGCATGAGAGTGGTGCACATTGGGTCATTTATGCTGTATATTTAGTTTTTTTTTGTGTAATTTTTACATATCCTGTACATGGTGTTACTTTATCTATCTTCACTCGTTTCTTCAAAGGTTAACTGGAAGAGATCCCTGGTGGGGAAAAGTTCGCCTTTGTACTTGTATCATCTGCGTTGCTTGTTTTAATAACTGGTTCAGTGGTTATTTATTAAGGACGATAAAGTGTTTACAATTACATACATGCATACATAAGTTGGGACTATTATGCTTATGTAGCGCATCGGGAATATTGGCGGAGGCACGTCTGGATAGCGTTATTGCTATAAAACGTCAGAAAACAGCCTCCCTGATGCGGCGCGTGAGTCAGAGTCCCAGCCAGTACAATGTGGTAACACTGATTCCGTCCACATGGAGTCTACAGGGAGGATTGTATATAACATATTTTAAAGAAATAAAATAGATATTTTTACTAACATAGGATGTAAGACTATTGTATTTTTACTTATATATTTTATAGACATTGTCTGAGTTAAATAATCGAATTGAAATTGAATAATTAACTTAATTAAATTTTTGGTTAATTTTGCTAATTTCCGTGAATAATGCTGTTATATAAAACCGGCCAAGTGCGAGTCGGACTCGTGCACCGAGTGTTCCGTACAAAATATACGCTACTAATAGCCGTATGAATGAGAATGCAGAGTTAGCAGAACCCTACTCCTAAGCAAAATGTACGCGGTGCTCGATAATTTTATATTGGAACTAATATAGACAGACAAACATAAAAAAAAAAAGATTTTCACATTTATTTAGTTGATTGTGCTGTAAGAGCTTCCTTCATACCAAATTTCAAGTTAGCCATCCAACAATAAAATATCCAAATAATAAATATCCAACGGCGAAAGTAATAAAAACGACAGCCGAGCTGATAAGTAAGCACTCTGAAAATCTTAATCTGGATGTGAAAAGTTTAGTGCCTTCTTGCCCGGTGCCACCAAAGTTGTACGGGTTACCAAAGATACATAAACCTGGTGCTCCGTTACGCCCTATAGTGAGTCAAATCGATGCTCCTACTTATCGATTAGCTCGGCACTTAGCAGGTGTGCTTTCTTTACTGCGAGGGAAGACGGAAGCATACACAAGGGATTCATACCATTTTGTCAGTGAGATTAAGGATTTGAGACTAACTGATGATGAAGTTATGGTCAGTTTTGATGTCCAGTCTCTCTTCACATGCCTACCAGTTCAAGAATGTATCGAAATTGTGAAAAGAAGATTGGGTGAACAACAGATGGCAATAGAATATGCTGAGTTATTACAACACTGCCTTACATCTGGCTATATGCTATGGAATGGTGAATTCTACGGGCAAGTTGATGGTGTGGCAATGGGGTCTCCGGTGTCTCCTGTTGTCGCCGATATTTTCATGGAAGACTTCGAGGAGAGAGCGCTTTCATTGGCACCTGTCAAGCCGAGGATCTTTAAAAGATACGTAGATGATACCTTTACTATTTTACCTAGATCTAGTGTTTCAGCTTTCTTAGACCATCTGAACTCCATGCATAGTAAAATTAAATTCACTATGGAGTTGGAAAATCAAAATTCACTTGCATTCTTGGATGTGCTAGTAATTAGAGGTCATAAAATTGACATAGGTCATACTGTATATAGAAAACCTACGCATACAGATAGGTATTTGAATGGCAAATCTCACCACCATCCCTGTCAACTTGCTACAGTGGGTAAATCTTTGTTTCAGAGAGCCAGGGGTATCTGCGACGATCAACATCTGACTGCTGAGTTGCAGAATGTCAAACGTGCGCTTCGAGCCAACGAGCTCCAGATACCACGTTCCAAGCAGAATCCCAGTATGAAGAAACCAACAGTCGAGCGTAAACCTGCCGTATTACCATATGTGAAAGGGGTCACAGACAAGATCGGAAACATCTTGAAGCGTGCTTCTATAAAAACATATTTCAAGCCGTTGAAGAAGGTGTCTCAATACCTTAGACCCGTGAAGAGTAGCACCCCTTTGCAGAGTGCAGGCATTTATAAGCTAGACTGCGAGTGTGGTCTTTCATACATTGGTCAAACGAAACGCAGTGTATCAACCCGGGTGAAGGAGCACATAGCAGATGTCAAGCACCGTCGGTGTAATGGGTCTGCAGTCTGTGAACATGTCATTGACAAACCAAACCACTCAATTAAGTTTGATAAACCTTCTATCCTTGCCAAAGAAAAAATATATTTTCCCAGGATGCTACGCGAGGCTATTGAGATTAAAAAGCATCCTAATTTCAATAGAGAAGATGGATTGTCACTACCACCTGCTTGGGATCCTGTAATACATCTCATCAAGGAACAAGCGAGACACAGGACTGCAAAACCTTAATTTCCGAACGGTGTAAAATATCTTATCTGTTTAAAGTAGTTTAATAGTTTCTGTTTTAAAATATTATAATTAGTAATGAGGTAGCCTGGGAGTTTTTCTTTGCAGCGTTTCTTTTCTCCTCAGTACGCCTCATTGGTGAAATGCTGCTTGGTAAATTATTAGAATAAAATAATTAAGCCCTTCTGGCACATGTGTAACTAACTGTCTTTACAGCTTAGGCCCATCTGGCATGTATGTACACCTTTACTTGTGTTTTTTCAAAAAAATGGGTAGTTTGCACAAATTGTAACTTTGACAGAGGAAAATACATCTTTTCTCAGTCCTCCCGTGACCATGGAAAGCTGGAAAGCTTCCGAAACGTCGGGAACTAAAATGAGATAATATACGCGATATAATCCGTTAAATTGTTTTATTTCAATGAGTAATAATCGCGGAAACAGAAGAAAATATCTTTTTTGTGTAAATAAGTTAGAAAAGAACAGAAGCGTAGGTAAAATAAGAAAAATGACACTTTCAAAAGCTAAGGTTGATTTATAGAATCAACCTAAAAATTTTTTAATACTAACTTCCTTGGCTAAATATGTAGCATTACCATCAGGCAAGAAGGTATGTACATTTGATATAATATTACGATAAAATTAAGTTGTTTTTCCATCTGTGTGTTAGTGTATGTGTGTGTGTGTGTGATGATACCCTGATTTGTAACGTAATTAAGAAACTTGATTTGCACGTTGTATCGAACCGGCATTCCGTATCACTGAACTAAGCGTGAAATGTATGAACTTGCTGCGCCAAGTGGTTTTCAAACTGTAGTCAATATAACTGTCGAGTACTACCTAAATATTTCAACCTTATTACGCTAGTTTGTGAACACAAATTTAATGGAAAGATGGCAAACTTCGAAATAAAACTATCAGTTCAGATAAAACATAATACAAATTATTGATCATAAATAACGGATAGCAATAAACAAAAATAACTGACTATTTTTAAATAGGAACATTTACCATTTAAATTATTTTATTTATAGATGAGTTCATCACATTCATTCATGCTTCTTTGATACAGAAATATAATAATAATAAACTCAATATACAACTTTCCGCCTATCCGTCAACTCAACAAGCCGCAAAAACAACAATCAATCTATCAATATCGAAATTCCTAAATCCCATCTGAGTGGAAGTCAAAATTCACGAGTCCTGTAAAAGATTACGCCTGGAGTACCGTTGTTTGCCGCAAGTAATATGTCAACGTCGCCATAATTCATTCTGTCACCTCGAATCACAGCAGTCCGGGAAATAAACATTTACTTACTATTTTTATGTTAAGTCTTATTTTGTTTAATATTTCATTCTGTTTTTTAATTTGTTTATCGAGTTGTGTTTAATCAGTTACATACAAAGAGAATGTGAAACTTTATTATTCTATTGTTGTCGATAATTTGTTTCATGGTTGCAAAATACTGATTAGCTCCGTGGTTGTTAAGGTTCTTATGAAGCTAGTGGTCCTGGGTTTGAATTTTGACCAGCAGGTCAAATATTTGTGTGATAGTCGCATTGCTTACGGGTCTTATTGAGTACCTTGTCCAAGTTTGATGATATATTGTTTCTGTCGTATAGGTACTTAACAGATAAAACATATGACTTTTTAGATACTTTCTTCTTCTTGGCTTCACCACGCCAAATCAGCTAAACAGATTTCAACTATTTTTGATGCACGGTTAGCTGGGTTAGAAGATACTTTTTACCAGACGACGCTGAAGAAAAAATTTGGGCTTTTGACTTTGTATCCTCTCTTATATAGAAGTTGCGGGCATCTTCTATGTAAATTGTAATGAAACAGAAATACGAGATTCTTGTTCATAGTACTTAAATAACACAAGGCTTGTATCAATATTAACAAAGCGTCGCTTTTAAAGACTTAAAATGTCTCACTACAAATTCAATTACAAGTCGCAAGATTCTGAGACGGCTAAATAAAAAGGAAGGATTACACATGCCGACGCCACGGGACAAGGGGATACAGAGATACGTCTTTTAATTAAAAGAACCTAATTATTTCACTGAAAAGGATTTCGACTAAGACATGATTATTCTTCGTGTGTGAAATTGATGCCTTTTCAAAGGATTTTTCAACTCTTCTTTTGAGAGATTTCTGCACGGGGTGGCGGGTTTCATAATGGGATCTAGTCTGATTTATGGGTCTTAAGTTGTGTTGGCTTCTGAATGTGTTTGATATTTGCTTGACATGAGTTAAGCTAAGTATTTCTTGGTAAGCACAAAGGAAATTACAAAATAATATGTCTTTTCCCAAACATCCATTGAAATTTAATTCGTTCTTACCTTCGTGGTAATAGAACGCGAAGTACGACCTTTTTAATTAGAACGATTTTCTATTTTGCAAAAACAGAAAAATGAATTGAATTGATATTTTTTAAATGGACAGGAGAGTAGAAAATGCTACTTTGACCTGAAATATAGTATAAAGTGTTAGAAACAGAAGCAAAATAAGTATTTTTGTTACATGGATCTCTAGGCACTAGAATAATCAATATACTTCACGTCCATAACGTGAAAATGCACGATGACGCACTTTAATGTTTTTATGTTATAAGAGGCAAACGAGCAGGCGGATCGCCTGATGGTAAGCCATCACCTTCGCCCATAGTCACCTGCATCACCAGAGGAGTCACAAGTGTGTTGCCTGCCTTTCAGGTGGAAGTAAACTATTTTTTGAAGGCTTGAAGGTCGCATCGGTTCGGCAATACTGCCAGCGACAATATATTACGTATTCCACATTTCAGTTGGGCAAGGCAGGAAATTACTAGCAAAACGCACAGTTGTGGACTGCCAACCATAAGTGGTGAGGATGGAAATATTGTACAGTATTCAGTATTATATTTAAATACAGTATGTAATATTTAAATTATAAATGAAATAATAATAATACCCAAGCTTAATATTACCAAATAAAGGACTATGCCTAAGATTAATTCCTGATAAAAGTTCACTATTGACAACAGTTGCTACATGCAACTACACCTTCAGAAAAATAACAATCATTGGCATAAAAAAACGGCTTATTTAGGTAACAAATATTAATTAGGAGCCATCAAAGAACACCTAGATGTCATTAAAAATCTTGAGTCTAGATTTCAAACTACCCACTTAAAGGTGTAAAAGCGAATCAGAACGTTTGAAGTTTCAGTCGAAGGGGACTTTTGACTCGCGCCAGACGCAACCGGAGTGCTACTTGAAACATCAAAGAGTATGATTATACCGCGGGTAGGTGTGTCTGTGTCACTCGGTCTTTGAGGAATAAGACGTTTAGTTGTAAAGTTACTTATTTGTATTGTCTATGAACGATAGAGTGAAATGAGTATATACTGTCGAGGCGTGTTGTTGTGTGACTTTTTTTTGAGGAATAAGACGTTTAGTCTGTAAAGTATGAAGCTAAGTTACTTATTTGTATTGTCTATGAACGATAGAGTGAAATGAGTATAGTCTGTCGAGGCGTGTTGTTGTCTAACATTCTTGAGGTATAAGACGTTTAGTCTTTAAATTATTAAAGCTAGTTACTTATCTGGGGGCACGGCAGCGCCCCCGCCAAGTGGAGCACAACAAAGGCACGCCGTACCATCCTTTCTCGAGGCCATTCAGGACATTTTCGACCCCCTGTAATTTATTTGCTGATAAAGCTACAAGCCTGAATTTTCAGTGACCAAGAGGACATAATACATCTTAGATATAGTTAAAATTACAGTCAATTATAACTTACAGTTAAACATTTATCGCAGGTCAAAGTTCCTCAATTTTGTCACTCACTCACTCACCGACCATAGAAATTCTAAGGTACTGCCAGCAGATTTACAAGGTTCAAATTTTGAACCCTATAAGTGTTTAGTCTTTAAAGCACCAGAAAACTTAAACATTCTGCAATTTTAGTCTAGTATTCCAGATATCCACTCACTTGCCTTCGGCAACTATAGTTACCTGTCACCTGTCTTACTTCAAATATAAGTATAATAATGTAGTATGGTCTGTCGAGGCGTGTTGATGCGTGAAGAGTAATACGTTTAGTGAGTAAGGTATTTATTAATATTGTCTATGAAAGAAACAGTGAAAAATATGAGACAGTGTCACTTTGTCGGACGATAGTGTGACCTTGTCTTTGAGCTATAAGATGTTTGGTCTATAAAGTATGAAGCCAAGTTACTAAGCGGTATTAAATTGTCCATACTATACCTGTAACCTGTGTAGGCATGCGGCTGTGTTACTTGGTCTTTGAAATATAAGACATTATTAGTCTATACCCAAAGTTACTTATTGACATTGTCTATTTATGAGTGATACTAGTAGAGTGTGATTATAGCGTGTGTATGTGTGGCGGTGTCACTTCGAAAAGATGTTTAGTCTAAAAAGTATGATTTTGAAGTTATTTACTGCCAATGCAAATACAATTAACAGCAGAAATTTTGATTCCGTATATGGCTAGGTTAGGTAGGTACGTGATTTTCGTGTTCGCGCCGCAAATTAGGTATGTTTCATTTTGTTATGTGCTGCCACTGAGTTTCTTGGAATTTATGAGCAGAATGTTCGATATTTACCGCTAGCTTTTCGGTGAACGAAACCATCGTGAGGAAAACTGCAGACATTTAAGAAATTCAAAGTGTATGTGAAGTCTTCAATCTACTCTGGGCCTATCGTGGACACTCGCCCGTTCCCTCTCATCCTATAGGGGAGGCCTGTGCACAGCAGTGGGACATAATTTAGGCCGATAACGATGATGATGACGAGTTGCAATGCACTTGAATGAAAAATATATTGTTTAAAATGATTAATTCAAATTTGAACAAGTCTAAGTCAGTATTTTATTTTAACTTATTTTTACGCAAAACAAGGTCAGACTCAAGTTCTAGGCTTAAGCTTAAGTTAAATCTTCTTTTAAAAGTAATACAGTTGAAAAACAGAGCGTCAATAATTTGAATAACGATGTAAAATTGTGCAACGTTTGCTCTATTGAAAATTAAAAAAAATGCAATTGTGCATCCCTTTATTGCATTTTTGCTGTTTTGTTCCAAATTTATTTGAATACAGGTATTTTTTAATCGAAGAGCCAGGAGTCGTGTAGAAATTTCGACCCATTATTTTAAATGCAAATGAATGATTACCTACTTAAGTAAAAGTTTATTACTACTTTTATTAGTAGTCGTAACTTCAGTGGTTTTATGAATAAATTCCATGTAAGAAATTGTATAGACTTTCTTCAAGAACCAATATCCAATCAACCGAGTGAACACTCTAAAGTAAAGCTGTCCTAACGATAGATTATTTATTATTCATCAGCATTATTTCCTGATAAACCAAAATTACCCTCAAAGTCGAACGTTTTCCGTTTTAGTTCATTAATGACAAGCAAACGATATGGTAGAAATACTTCCAAATCAATATACCGTCATAACCAAACGACATCAACACCTTGGATTATCCCCAATCTACACCCTTTCCTGGTGCGAAATTCCGCGGCAATCTTCAATTATCATTTCAAACATTGGGGAGATTAATTAAATTCCACTCTTGTATAAATCGAAATCGAGGCCCCCTGTGTTACTCTTCTAATGCAAAAGGTCACAACTCTCAAAGATCCCATACCGTGTTAGGTTCTTTTACTTGCAACGGTTAGTATGTTATATTCGTTTTCAAAAGAGCATAAATCTCAAAGATTCCGTACTAAGTTAAGTTCTTTTGGTTGTATCAGATAGTGTAATATACCGTGCGTTAAACCGTTCTGCGAATTGGTTCGTGTGCATCGGCATTTTGTTTGAAGTTTATTGCGTTGCAACCCTATTTGTAGTCTGTGGGGTGCGTTATGAAGTCGCTGAAATTGACCGTGAATTGGGCATCTAATCGGGGATGTGGAATAAGTGGGAAATGGTATTGTGAATTGGAGAAGATTTGTATCGCGGGTTCGTAGCCAGTAGGTTTGTAGAAGGCTGGTACTTACTATAATATAAACCTTTTGTGATATTTGTAATTGAGACATCTAAAGACGTTTACTGCTGAAAGAAATTCAAAATATATACCTAAATATGATTGGTATACCTAGCGATTTCTCTGGCACGAATTTAAGTGGTCAGTGCTTGACATAAAAATAACATCGACAAATCTGCCAATAAAGCCATTACACGTAACACATGTTCGTTTTGATGGGGTTACGTATGTGACTGTAAAATGCGAATGTTAATGTGAAGCGCTAAGTAAATTGTTAAGTTCACCTTGTTTTATCTATTTCCTACTTTAAAATGAAGTGTTTTATAATAAAACTGTTACATTTTATTGTTAAAAGAATGGCTGTGTTATTTTTTGAATTTATTTGTAATAATAGATTTTTTGCCCTATGTTGTATTTTGGTTTTTCAACTCGCTTTCCCCAAGTCCATGTAGGCAATATTCATCTCACGACATCATATGCCTGATCATATTTTAATCATATCAATTTTCATCAAGTCTCTTTCATGAAGGCATTTTATAATACGGAAACCAATCAAAAATATAAATGAGACAATTTTACATGATTAGAATGATCGTAAAGAAGAGATGAAATAATAATATATAATGTTTAATTAAAACCAGAGCTTGATAGACTTATGAAAAGCATTTCAGCAAAGTTAAATTTTAATGAAATAATCATACTCAATATTACGAGTAACTTCTAAGGAATTCCTTTTGCAAGCCACCACCCAATAAATTAACACGACCAAGCCAAAATAAACAACATCCAAGCACAGACAGAAAGCTATAAATATTTAATACTGTTTCGTAAACTTAATGTTATTCATGTAACTAAAGAAAGGTTTCATTAAAATAGAAGAGCCCGGGAGAATTTTTGGATCAATAAAAAACTAATTGGGGAGGTCCGGCTATTACAAAGGCTTGTAAACAGGGCAAAATACATTTTCATAGGCTGAGCGGACCTAAGCTTTGAGATTTATTATACGGTTGAAGATAAACTGGGAAGGGTAGATAGGGAATATTTAATATACAATACGCCTGTGCCCATGATCCATTTGACCAATAATGGGTCTTGTTTTAAAGATCAGCCGTACTACCATAACTTGCCCCGACGTCGCTTATTACTGTTTTAAAAGAAAAGGGATGGATCATATTCATCGCACTACACGAAATCCTAAATCACATTAGTACACACAAGTACAGGCAGTACAGCTGCTAAGGCATGAAGGATGATTCGAATAACTTTATTAATAGCTATTTCTGCTTAGTTTAAAATACAAATATGATAAAAAAAATAACAGTTTTAAAAGATTACACGAATTTTCCATATTCCAAATATTTGCAATACTCGTAAGTGTTATGTGACATCAGAATAAGAAGGAATGTTTGGTCAGATGTGATAAATAACAGAAGAAAACCTTTTTGTCACGTTTGACACTTTTTTATGCTAGTTGGTTTGGATTTGTCTATTACATTTGATGATGATGTCCTCCCAGACGTATCTGACTTTTAACCATTGCCGGTTAAAACCGCACTGGGCAAACGGAAAGAGGTGGACAATATTTGTCATAAAATTTAAGCAGCGCAATAGACGTAAATACCTATTAGTCTCGCTCGTGACTATTCGGGTGACGTATCTGAATTTCTCTTCCCATCAACGGATTAAAACATCGTTACTATAGAAAATTTGTTTGTTTGTGTCCGGACACAATCTTTCCACGATTTTCCGAACAGCTTTCAATGCCTCATTAAACTGTTTTACTTGGATGTTTTTTCAGTCCATTAATGGAGGCATTGTTTTGCTTCCTTATCAAATGTAGGTGTATCTGTAGGTGTGATTTGTGAAGTAGTAATATAACATATTAGTACCTTATTGTCGTCGACTCGCCTTTGTTTTCTTGAAGAACTTCAGTTAACACAGTTTGAATACTTACGAACAATTAATTTACTTTTAAACTACTGTATATAAAATCTTGTCACAATAATATTATGATGAAGTGATTCTTTCCAAAACCCTTCTAAATGCGACTATGTTTATTAGTTGATCCTTCATTATTTTAATTAATTGTAACAGATATACTCGTATGTTGCTTTAGGTTGTTCTGTAGACTTATAACTTTAAGTGGAGTAAAATATATCTATGTCCTTGTTTTGGAGCCAAGAGTTAGTCAATATATAATATGTTGACTATACGTTTTTAATTTTATTCTTTATTTTCTCACAAATTTTGACGATATTCTGTAATGCATTCATGGCGTATCTTCACATATATTTAGGATGTAGCTTGCGTCTATTATTATTATATCGCATTTATCGTATTTTTATCATTTAAAATTTCATGCGTATATTTTATTGCTTAGACTGAAATAACCAATTGAAAAAACTTTAAATTTATCAAGTAAGACCAGCGGAAGGCAGTAAATAGGCTTTATTTAAATAAAGTGAAGTGCGGCAGGTTAATTATTCAATTATACACGGCGGTCGCTTCTAGCCAAATTCGAGACTCCGCCTAAATTACCCAACCTCATATCTCAATCACTCCTGTTATTTAACGATCAGCCTTCCTAACGTGACGAAGAGTTTGCTTTTGAAACTCCTATTAAGGTAGATGAGAAAATGTGGAAGAGATCAGCCGATTTGCATAAAGGTCAATCAGAGCGATCGAGGGCCGAGATTACAGGGACGCGGTGTGTTTGAATAGGTCTTTGTTCGTACCTTATAATTAAGATGCTTATTAGTTATGCTAAGTTCGGATTTAAGGGAGAAATGAAAAATGATTTTTGAAAGCAGGTCAAATTCGAAGAAAATTTAGAAATAGATCTTTGTTACGTGGCTCCGATATACAGTTTCTAGGACGCTATTAGGGTTATTATATAGTTAGCTAGAGCTACCCATAGCAGCGAGGGTGGATCCACTCAAGGGGGACTGATGAACAGGAGTCCCTTGGATGCGTATGGCGCAGTACCGGACGTGGTTCGGGAAAGCCATTGTCCAGCAGTAGACGGCTTTAACTGATGATAACCCATATATTAATTTATTAAATAAAATAAGTGGAATGTATGTGACACTAATTGTAGTTTATCAGATTTTATTTCACAGAGTAACGAGACGAAGGATCTCTTTGCATTCGATAGGAAATACGCTAAGATTGACATAAACCTCTTGTTTGGTTATTTGCACAATTTTCACAGTATAAGGAAAATACATTTGACACACGGGTGTAGCCGCAGGACTTGCAACCAAAATAGATAGTGACACAGTTAAATAAATCTTATAATGAGAATATTAAAAAATATATATTTCTTAATTACTTCAACACGTGTATCACACATTTTTTTCTAGCTCTCAGGCCTCTCTTCTAGATTTCCACAACTTCCTATTAGTCGTAAATTTGGGCCAATATGTTTGGAACGCTTCTAGGTCATCCCGCCATCTCCGTCTAGGCCTGCCTCGACGCCGCCGCTAATCTTGCGATTTACTATACTTTACAGGGAAAAGTTCTCAATTCAAGGAGACTTAACATGAGCAACCACTTCTGAAATACAAATGTGAAAAAGTCACCAAGAGGGTAGCTGATTTAAAGTTATGTACCTCTTTCTTAGACCCCGCTCTCTATGAGTTAAGTATGTAACTTCTGGTAAAAGTTCTATAAGAATTCAACGAAATTTCATCTAATTGGATGACGTTTTACAGACAATTTAAAAGTACATTATCATCCCGAGAGCAGTGCAAAGAAATAATTTTATAAGTATTGATTTTGCGTTAATGGCAGATGTTAAAAAATAATTATAAATGGGGACAGAATCTATCTTGAAAGAAAAATGTAAAAGGTATTGATGAATTCAATCCATTTGCGGTCGCGGGAGATGGCCTTCGCGTCGTTGCTCCATCACTACGGCGGTTTACAGAAAATCATAAAAATAATTTAACATTCCATGAACAGAGCCGAATTAAATAGAAATAAGCTATTGATAAGCATTGATTTGACATAGTTTGCATAAAATATTCAGTACTTCCGAATACTCAATTCATCCTGAGCGACAAAAACTTGGATAGTATAAGGCGCTATACTACACACGAACTATTTACAGAAAATATAAAAAGTCAATCTCATCGGGATGTGTAGTACTGACCGGGGGAAAAAAACTACAGCTATTGGAAGTAAGTAAGTTTATGTAAGACGTGCAAAATGTTGAGAACATAAAAATACACAATCTGTCTTGAGAGACAGTTGTGAAAGGTTTCGACGAAGTCAATCCATTTGTGGCCGGCCGCGGGACGTGCCCGACACGCCATCTCTAACGACTTACAGACAATCATAAAAGTCTATTAACATCCCGAGTAGGGAGCGCAATCAATAAGATAAGGTCACGAGTCGGCATTATCTCGAAAGGGAAGGCTCTGTTATCGATTCCAATAAATGCCTCTCTTTTATTTCAGGGAGAAAAAAAGAAATTACTGCTAACAGCTGAAATTCTCATTAAAATTCCATTACGCTGCTTCGAATATCGCTATATTTGACGGTAGGAAATTTCTGTATATTTTTTTCATTAACGACCTGCATAACAAGGGTATTTTTTTGATAAGCAGACAAAAGGTAATGATGATTAGGGGATTTGCGTTCGACGTTTTTCTGAATTAGGATGTTCTGTGACATGAATATGTTATTTGATGCTGCAGTCATTGTATTGTAATTTTTTTGGATTGTTTCAAACGATATTACGGCAAGGGACATTAATATGCGTATTCGAACAGCAGACAAATATTCACTAGCATACCAGTTCACATTGTTGTTATGCAAATTTCCACCAGTTGCTAACACCATGCGGGATGACGTTGTTAATGTGCAGGTTTAATTCTTATTTGTATTTTTATTTTATTGAAGCAAATTTTAGAGGTGAGGTGATCATACAATTTTGAAACATGTCGCTTGGTACGCACATCAAGGTAATTAAAAGTAGATTATCCTCAATCAAAGAATGCCAAGCTAGATTTAACTGGAATATAACATTACGCCCAGAGTGATAAAATATTATAGTGTTTCACTTCTTGTCCCATGAGCCGCAGGAGAGATCTTAACCATTCTGTAGCATCACCCACCCGTGGTGTGTATACTTAATTTTACGTCTCCCGACGGCTGCGAAATGGCATTTTCAAGACAAGGTAATATACACAATCATGATGCGAGAGCGCAGGACCGGTCACGATGATGTTTTTTCTCAGAGGTTGATGTCTTTTGGTTGGTGATAAGGATGTTTAATACAATTCAATTATATGATATCCATACTATGATAAAATTTGAAGATATTTTCAAAAAAATAAGTGACACGGAGTATTTGAAGGTAACTGAACTGATTCCTTTCTTTTGTTTGTTGGTATGTGTCGTTGGGGCTTCATCGTGCCAAAACGAATTTGACGGTCATCCACAGATATATAGGATACTTTTTCTCCGACTACGCGAAAAAAATGGTTATTATTTTTTCTCTTTCGCTGATGAAGTTGCGGGCACCTTCTTTTATTTTATAGAACCACGTATAGAGTACAAATCTGTTGAAGAAAAAAATAACTCTCATTTCAAAAAAGTTACACTCGTATAGCGTTTCCCATTTCCTAATAAGTATCTTCACTAAAGTACGTTTGTTATCAGTACAATATTGCTTACTTTAAATAGGTTTCGGTCTAACGATAATCTAGACATCGGATCGACGTATCGAGTGACCCAAGGGCTGGCACGCACTTGACCTATTAGTGAACGTAACGACCCACGCAAGATTGCCAGCCCTTTTGACAACCCTACTGACATAGATGACAAAATAAGTACGCTCTAGTGCGGTCCCGAGGTCGGAGGAGGCGGGGTCGATCAATATTTTGATATCTTTGTCACGTTAGAGTTGAAGTGAACCTTGGAGTACAATGTTGTAATGTAACTCTTCTGTTCGATGTACAGCAAAACTTCTTAACTAAGGTGGTTTGGCCCACTTTGAGTTCTCGTAACTACCACATTACACATTTATGTATATTCAACCATCGACATAATGTCAATATTTTAATGAAATTACGATACATTCTGTATTATTTTTATCACCCCCGTGTCGTTCATAACATTTACCGTTCATTATGTGGGCAACATGATTTTGGCAAGATAATGACGTAAAATTGTCAACACACCACGAGCTGTTAATAAGGAAGGCCTCAGATCACTGGTTTATCGCTCTCTCCTCCGGCTCGTGCATGAAATTCCCGGGGTCAGAGACATTATTTATTTTACCACCCTAGGTTTATAATGTTCTATTAATAAGCTCGTAAAAACCACTAACAAACATAAAGCTAATATTTTCTTCTGTTTCCGCGATTATTACTCATTGAAATAAAACAATTTAACGGATTATATCGCGTATATTATCTCATTTTAGTTCCCGACGTTTCGGAAGCTTTCCAGCTTTCCATGGTCACGGGAGGACTGAGAAAAGATGTATTTTCCTCTGTCAAAGTTACAATTTGTGCAAACTACCCATTTTTTGAAAAAACACAAATAAAGGTGTACATACATGCCAGATGGGCCTAAGCTGTACAGACACATAAAGCTAGCAATAATAATACTCTGACAAAATTGGTGGGTTACATTGGTAATCGATTAATGGGTAATTGGCAACGCGATACTTCTCTTGTTTAACAGAAACATTATATTACCAATTAGCTATATCGAAATTTCGGTTGAAATTTCGATACACTCTTTTCAATGCAGCTAATAGCAATACTTTTTGTATTTCGTCTTCAAATCTACGTGTTTATAGAGGCTAAGAGGGTTTGAACGACGTATAGTAAGGCCCAATTATATTTGCTCTTAGAGTTTTTGGGCGTTTATACCAATAGCTTGTTTTTCTAACTTGTCTAAATTATCCAAGTACATATTGCTAAGATAACTAGAGTTCACGTACAGCAAAATAAAACATTTGTGGAGATAGATAACTGCACATTGAGGTAAGTAAACGTGTGAACGTGATCCCACAGATGTGGTGTTCCTGTCATGTAGGTTATTACATACATAGGTGGTCACATAGATTACGCAGTCAGATGAGACTGATGATATGCATTCCGAAGCTACCTGATTTATCAAATTTGAGAATAAAGAATGAACTCATCGTGATCATGAGTAATTTGAACATGGTCTGTCATTCGAATACTGTCTACTGTGTGTGTATCATGTCAAAGATGTCGACTACTGAAAAAAGGTCTTCCCTAAGATCGACGTGTGTGAACGACCTGTCTCGTGCATTTATCCAACGGTTTCCTGCGGTCCTGAACAGTCTTCCCGCTGCGTCATCCTATACGCGGTCGCCACTCAAAAAGCTTTCTGTCCCAGTGGCCATCGGTTCTACGAATGTGCTCCGCCCACTGCCACTTTAGTTTCTTTGAGCTATGTCGACAACCTTAGTTCTTCTGCGGACTTTCTTATTTCTCATTCAATCACGATGGAGTTTCATGGTTTAGTTCGTTTTATTGCCTTTTGTGTGACTTTGAGCATTCTTGATGAGGCCCATAGTGAATCACCACGTCCCAGTACCGTATGTCATTACTAGCAACATACACTGATTAAACACCTTCGTCTTAAAACACTGCAGTACATATTTGGCACAAGTAGATCTTACGTAGAATGAACGGTTAGTTATTAAACAAAATACCCATCTCTCTTCGCCATAAAATTTAGTCGACGATTACATAACAGCTCAAAAAGCACTAGTCCATATCTAAAACGCTACAAAATCAAATTAGCCCTAAATTCTGGTGTTGCCAGATAAAAATATTGTCAACAATAAACCCGGCGAACTAATGCCACAAAAGTACGGGTATAAAGCACAGGGTTGTTGTAAACCTTTCTTATCACGCCGCCGCAGTCTGCGCGGCTGGCAACACTTTCTATTTTAATATTTCCGTTTTTCGAGCAAAAATTAGAGCCTTGGATGGGACAGATATGCTGTAAACCGAGTATTGTTGTTTAGTGCGCACTAGAGTAGCGTAAAATCTTTTTATTGCATAACCTGCCACTACGCGGAGAAAAAAGTCATAAGCCTTTTTTTCAACCGTTTAAAGATCTAAGGATGTTTATACCCGAGTTCGCTAAAGGAAAAAATGTGTTACGCCTTCTTTTTCCTCTGCGAACGAAGCTTGGGAATATTACTTCCATATAATATTTGGTAACTTGATTAAATCAACCAATTCAAACGAATTTCATCACATGCCTATATTATTTTATTTTCATTCTTGGAATTTTGGAGAGTTTTGTTCGAAGTCGCGAAGTTTAGTCTACTCCGCTACCACAAACGTTACTCAATAGATATACGTGATAACATAATTCGTTAAAGTTGCTTTACTTAAACGTTTTATAATTGTGGAAAATAAAGATTACATTAGTGAAACCTTGTCATTATTAGCCTAAGTATACAATTAACAGTCCACTTGCTGGTCATTGGACGAGTGTCCGATCTTGGACCACCGTCATCAAACCGCTCCCAGGAAATCTCCTCACATGGTTCGCCTATATGGCAGATAGCCTGCCTACTCTAAGTTTGCCCATAAGTTCACAGTTCGCTTACATTTCGCCCTTTTAGAATTGTAGTGACCTAATCCAAAGTTTTCAAGATTCTACGTTTAGTTATAAAAAGATCTTGAATTTAGAACGTTGTTCAACTTTGTTCCTTCTTCCTTGTGGCGTATTCCTCAGTAATGGGGGTCGTGACCTCCATTCTGCATCTTTTTTTTTCGAGCGATCTTTCTCCATCTGTTTCTGTCTCTGGCGGCGTGGAGGGCGTTGTGAACTGTAGAGTCAAAAGTAGTGTGGATCTGGTCAGACCAACGTATTGGGCTGCGTCCAAGAGGCCTTATCTCCTCTACTTTGGCGGTTACGATAAGCTTTTCCAGGTTGTCACGTCTTTCCTTGCTATGTGACCGAAGTATTGTAGAACTCGTCGTAGACACTCGGATGATAGCCGCGAGGAGACATTCAAAAACATCAACAATATGTTCCAATAACTTTGTATTTTCAGCTGGATCATTATAGTTTTAGCGATAGGATAAATGAACAGTCCACAGCCATTTTAACTTAGGTTAGAAGTAACTTTCCAAGCAATATCGACCATACCTATTTCTTTGCCGGTTTCACTTTCGAATATTACCTTGTAACATTGAGTCAATTTGACCGTACTGTTACAAAGTACTGAGTACTATTTATTGCTTACATTCTCTCCAGCTGTCACTCTCATAACCGTTTGCTAAAGCGTGCCCCAAACACCAACTTAGCGTGTGTATAAGGGATCTAAAGCGGATTCCTCTCGTATCTTGAAATAAACTTGTGACATTTATATGGTGAAAATAAAAATATTCAACGAAATTTTCATTAATGAAATTCATAATATGTAACTCACAAAAACATAGTTACTTGCTAATAGCAAGATTAAACAAAATGAACAACATTCAGGACGCAGACTATTTGTACGAGTATTTTGTTTAGAAAGTGCTTATAAGGAATTTAGAATTTTGGCCTTTTTTTATGACATAGGCAAACGAGCAGACGGGTCGCCTGTAAACGATCACCGTCGCCCATAGACATTTGCATCACCAGAGGAGTCACAAGTGCGTTGCCGGCCATTCAGGCCTTCCGACGTTTCTTAAAGGCTTGAAGAACGCATCGGTCCGGAAATACTGTAGGCGGCAATTTATTTTACAGTTCAGGACTTGTCTTCAGTCCAGTGATCTGTTCAATTGCCGATACATTTTCGGCAGTCAAAAGAGAAAGTCGCTATAATTCAGGGCTATTTTTATGCCTATTCTATGCCTGATTTGCGAGAAAATACCTAATATCTAGAATTATCAATAAATGATAATTTTACGTTTATATTTTTTTTTGTTTTTCCTGCCGAAGGCGAATAATCCAAATAAAGGCGGATTATGTTGTGGCGCAAGACGAGTACTAGTTGTGCTAGCATTCTTCAATTGATCACATTGCTAACGTCGAATGAGGTCCTCGGACGAGGTCAAGGCGTCCCATTTACTGCCGACCCAAGATGCAGGAAATCCTGATTTGGGCCGCTGATGGTCACGTGGTATATTACAAATTTGATTACATTGTTAGTGTGTGGGCATCGTGAGAATAGACGATATTAACAGCAACAGTAATAATGTAATCAGTTTAGTAAGTTTGGCGATATGAATTCCGTGATTACACCTCGCAGTTGTCCCGGCGGCCGCAATAGTGAAGTTTTTCAAACTCAGTAAGATAATTTTAATATATAGGGGAGACCGGGTATGGCTGTCGCATGGGTTGGTTATCACACACACAGCCATAACAGAAAACTGAACAATCGGATGAGTGCATCGACCGGTATGGAAAGATCGCGAGAGCTATATCTAGGTGGGAGTTATAGCTCTCGCGATCTTTCGACGCCAGCTCAAAGTCCAATATGGCTGCTGTGACAAGATACTTTTTACCCGACTACGCTGAAGAAAAAAGGACGGGTTATGACTTTTTCTCCTCCGCGAACGAAGTTGCGGGCAGCTTTTCGTATAAATATAAAGGAAAGAACTTGCAGGACCTAGCAGTGGTTCACTCATATAGGCTGCCAAAAAAAACTTCAGATATAAAGATCAGCCCTCGCAGAGTTGAATGTGAATGAATATGTACTATCTCTCTATTTGCAATATCTCTAGTATCAAAATAAATCGAAGATTGTATTACTTTTTTACCGAAACCGCAAACAGGGTAAGCAAACTGAAGTGGAAATGGGCAGTGCACATACATAGTTCGAAGAACCGAAAGGCCGTTGGGGCAGAAAGGTTCTCGAGTGGGGACCGCGTAACGGCAAGTGCACGTGGGACGGCCACCCCAAGGTGGTCAAACGACCTAGTTAGGGTTGCGGGGTCCTCGCTGGATGCGGGTCGCCTCTATCCGACCTACGAGGAATAATACTGAGGCGGCCGGTGTCCAGCAGTGGAAGTCCTAATGGCTAAATTGATGATTGCTTTTTCAAACAAATGTCAATGTTCATTTGGTTTCACATATTTATATGTCTTCTATTATCATGTAGATACTCATAATATTATTCTAAGGACATACTTAACCAAAATTATGTTCCCCTAATAAATTTTAATTTCATTTCTGTTGTCTTTGGGACATTCGTACAAATTTTTAAATTCACCGCATTGTGTGACAGAGAATTTGTACATGGCATAAGTATTTCTGTCTTCACGTGTGAGGCCCAAGGGGCGCTTCTAAATTCGGCCAGGGAACGCGGGAGTGCGCTTCTATTTGACTCGAGTTTCCAAATTTAAAACAGCATATTATGGACATTGTATTTGGTCTAGGTAAGGAATTCTTCTGGATGTTTCCATAATATTCTTCTTCTCTCATTTAAGAGCTCCATTTTTGATGCTATCTCTTTACATTTTCGATAAGACGTGACCTTAAAATTCTGTTTTATTTGCTCAAAGAAATTTCTGCTTAGCCTTTTTTGTCTCGCTATCAAATTATGTTTTCCTTCTTTAGTATCTTTGTGGTAAAATTCATGTCCTGACCTGACTTTTAACATCCTAATCGTATTCCCTGTCTATTTTATATTAGTGTGATTAGAGTCCATAATATCATGAATTATTTAAAAAGGGAAAAAAGTTAAATACACTGGCTAGACACTTTACGATACCGCTCGCTCTTGCGTCTTGTGCTAGCCGTAGCTTCATTCTATACTAGATCGTGAGATGAGAAGATAGCTAAATATTGAACTTCTTGTTCTTCATCACCATTATAATCATATCAGTTGAAATACATCCACACAGACAAAGGCCGTCTTCACAACGACCAATAGAATATATGCAACGCACTCGTTAAAACAGATTTATATATGTATACAATGTTTACTATTGCTAAGTGAATGTTTATTACGACCATAAATAGTTTGAATCCATTGGCTGCAGTCTCAAGACGTGTGGACCATGTGGTGCATGATGCCGCCAACCGCCTTCTTCATAAAGTCACATCATAATTATAGTGAAATTTGCTAATGAAAACTACCATTTTGTATTACACTATTTCTCTTAGGTGGAATACGGATCGCGCGCCGCTCGGGCCAGCGATGAATTTGTGCCGAGCCCGCACCGCATGCTACTGTCAAATTCCATAATTGTTTACATTTTACACAAACGGGCAGTGTAAGTTGTCAAATGAGCGTTAAGTGTGATGTTCATGTGGTATAGCAGTGAGGCTAGACTGAAACACAAAAAAATATTTAGGTACACGATGAGTGGTCATGCGCTACCAGCATCCAGCAGTTTTACGTGATCTCGACAATAATTTCAGTCTAGCTTGTAGCAAATGAATCGTAGGCATACTAGGGAGACTGGATAAACTGACCAGCGATTCACCCCAGTATCACCTGATGGTAAATGACTACGGCGACGAGGATGTAGCTCGCTGGATAAGCAACAGCCATTTACTTTTGCCTTGACTGGACCCAAGTTTGGAATAGAACTCGGTTTACAATAGAAATAATGAAGCAAATCGCTTCGTGCGTGTGAATGGTAAATTGACAACATAGAGATGAAATCTCTACCCACACGCCTAAAAGTCTGATGGTGAGATTAAGATGTGCAATTCCTGCACAAATTGTCAAAAATATATATTCTGTAGAAAACAGGCAATCTGGTAACTTTGCGGTGAATTGAAAACTTAAATTAAGATGCATCACTTGCGACGGTTATTCGAGAAGTTTGTCATAGTAGACATTTTTCTGACATTTACACTACGTTATGTAAACTGGTACTGAAACTATTAAATCAGTTTTGACCAAGTTTAAATTTATAAGAAGCATATACACAGTTTCACTTATTGATTTTGTAAAGTTTCACAGTGCGCGGTTACTTGGTTAAAATTGGCTAGCACTAACAATCTGTAGTATGGCAAAAAATACTTTCGGAATATGGTGGTGTGGTAATTTATGCATGCAGATTTTCACTTCCGTTTCATTTTTCGAATCCGTTATATTACTCGTATTTTCCGTCTCTGTTTGGATAGATAATGAAACTCAGAAACCACACAGCAACTTCAGTTAGCAATATGTCCAGCAAGGTCATTTCGTCTCGGCACCGTATCACATACGTTCCGGAGTCAGTTAAGGATCGATACAGAGTCCTCTCTTATTTGGGGTTATGGCCAATGACCTTGAATCTATAGTTAGGAACGCAAGATCTTTTTGTTATGCTGACGATCTTAGATTTGTTAAATTTGCGTACGGGTTGGAGCGATCTGAAGACTGTTAGTCGTCGCAGAAGGACATTGCCTCAGTTTACCGGTGGAGTGTGGACAACCAGCTTCTTTTTAATATTTTCTTTCTTGCGTCCCAATACTTGTTCATTATGAACTAGGATCTGAACTGACTCTGAAAAGTCTACTCGGTAAAGGATCTCGACGTTATCTTTGACATTAAGCTTACTTTTCTCGACCATATCAGATGACGAGAGCTCACTGCCAATAGTTTCCGTAGCCAAAGATTCGTAATCCGCAACGTAAGAGATTTTTAAGATCCCGGGGCTATTAAAGATGTTTTATAATATAACGCTCTGATGCAAAGCAGCCCCACAATGTGATCTTTTTGTCTGTTATTAGACGGCATTTTGTCAGAAATATCTGAAATTCTCTTTGTTTAATTTATTTGATATTTAATGTTTGTATTCGTTCATTATTGTAATGTTATGTAAACATATTTATGACATAAACATATTATTCCACTAAAAATATTTTTAAACAAACGCGTTTGTTTAAAATACTTCACTATATTTTTCAAACTGTTCATAATGCATGCAGATTCTCACAGATATCAGATTTGTTGTCGAGGGTTTCATTGAATTGTAAAACGATACCGATTGCACTGAAAATACCATTGTTGCATTGTTTTCCCGTATTCCTGATGAATCTTCACTGTTCATTCAAGATGACACCTCGAATGGCGATAGTTCTTCTACTATCACTCTTTACACTCCTTACACTTGAAGTCAAGAGG
Source organism: Hedya salicella (assembly GCA_905404275.2). Lineage (NCBI taxonomy): Eukaryota > Metazoa > Arthropoda > Insecta > Lepidoptera > Tortricidae > Hedya > Hedya salicella. Next base: position 3,822,364 of record FR990101.1, on the reverse strand, counting down.
ATATGTACATATAAAACTTTGGAAAACTTACAGAAGAGTTACAGTCAAGCTAAGGACCAAGAGAAGAGTATGACAGATGGGCTAGTAGAGAGGGCTATGGACTTTTTTTACTCAAATAAAACCATGATGAGCTTAGTGGCGAAACAGTTTTGGGACCTTGGATCTCATGTGATTGATGCTATTGTGGACATGAAAGGTAAGATTTTAACAGTTCTCTCTTTTTTAGTTATTTGCTTGAGTAAATGTTGTACGTTGGGCATGTTTTTTTCTGTATTGTGACGAGCTAGGTCGCAATTACAATTCCTTAGAATTATATCTCCATCATTAATTTTTTTATTACACGGCATTAGTTTTCATGAGGCTTTTCCATTAAATTTTCTATTCAGTTAAAAAAACATTCATAAATTCCAAGAAGTTTTAATGTTGTAATGTGTGTAAACTAATTTAAATAAAACAATTTAACGGATCGCAATTAACAATTTATCGCGTATATTATCTCATTTGAGTTCCCGAGCTTTCCATGGTCACGGGTGGAAAGCTGAAAACCTTCCGAAACGTCGGGAACTCAAATGAAATAATATACGCGATATAATCCGTTAAATTGTTTTATTTCAATGAGTAATAATCGCGGAAACAGAAGAAAATATTATAAATCAAATATTTGCTTCAATTTTCAGGTAAAAACATCAATTAGGAAAGTTAATATATTGGGAACGTTAAAGTTACAACTAATCTGTGCAGTGCATTAACAATAAGTCAATGTTTGTTATGTATTTATTTATTTAAGGTAGAATTCACTCTAGTCTATTTAGAATGTGGTAAAATTGGTTTAAGAATCTTATTGTTGTTACTTGCAGCAGTACATCGTGTATCTTTCTAAAAATTCTCAATAAACATTATTTTAAATGATGAAGCTGTTTTCTGATTTTTAATATGTTAAAAATGGATCGGCATATCTTCTTCCGTATTTTTCCTGTACTACATGATAAAGAAAAGTAAGCTCAATGCATACAAGTGAGTCAAGTATAAACTAAGACACGTTTGGCTAAGTTGGTTGCACAACGGCTTACGGAGCTGGCGGTTCCGGGTTCGAATGCCGGCCAGGGCAAGTGATGTTTATGTGATGAGCACGAATGTCTGTCACTCGGTAATGATTGTTTTTTATTTATTTAAGTATTATATTTATCTATTTATATAATTATGTCTTTCGTCGCCTGGTAACCATAATACAAGCTTTGCTTAGTATGGGACTAGGTCGATTTGTGTAAAAATATCCCTGATATTAATTAATTATTTATTATTGTTAACCTTTTCGACGCTTTGACAAATAAAACGCCATAACATCATTAAGTTTCACGTTAACATGACCCGTATCTTAATGAGCGTCGGTCTATATTGGTCTAAATCCCTTGCCGGTCGTTGGCTTTGAACCAGCGGGCCTATGATGGTCGCACTTATCACGCGATAAATGATATGATAACGCGCCTATCACTCTTGTACTCGCATACGTGTAAGAAGGTGACGGCAGCTATGTCATTTATTTATCGCGTGACAAACGCAACCATCATACGCCCACTGAGGTGTGGGCATATGCATCGTTGACGTCCAAAAGGATAAATTTTGACAGAATGCACCCGTGGATACCCACATTACCTACATTGCATTATTTGTTCATCCAAAAGGTGACAATACACTCCCGAGACACTTGCCAATCAATATGCACGCTGCTATTGAATAATGTAAGAAATACGAGTATTATGTCTGAAAATATGGAACAAAATGGTATTGTATTCGTGTTGCGTATGCGGAGTGCTACATTTTTAACTCTTGCGTATTTCGTGGCAAAAACTGGAATGAAAAGCAGAAAAATCTAACAACAATTAACCTTATATCAAAGTGGATTAAACTGTTACATAAGCTTATATAATGTTGTCTTGTTTGTACTGGTTTATGCAATAATAGTCTGTTATAAAATGGAATAAAAAGAACTCTAGAGTAACATACTATAAATGATACAAAATTACGACTGACCAGCAAATACCCGGAAAAGTTTTCTTTCTGCCTATTTCTTACAAAATACAGGTAAGAAAATAAAACATGGAAATCTTATAGTGTACAATTCATTAGAATAGTTACCTAAATACTTGGTCTACATTAAAAAATCCTAGAGAGATCGCGGGCTTTTATGAACCACAATATAATAAGCATATCCATTTTTGCGGTTTTGCTTTAAAATCATGTTTGATTGTACAAACTATAGGTACAACATTCAGTAAATGTACAAAATAATGAGATAATCATTAAAGTAAATGATTACTTTAATTAATAAATCTGCCAATGACACTTATATGCTTCATAATATTTTAATAGGCTTGATAGCATACATATACGTATATTAAAATAGAATTAAAAACCACTTCTTAATATATTAAAGTTAGAATATCTGGCGTGTACTTATTAAAGCCTCTTAAGGCAAGAGTCGGCAACCTGCGGCTCGCGAGCCACATAAGGCTCTTTGGATGTGAAGCTGCGGCTGTATAGTTTAGTGTTTTTTAGGAAAAATACTATTTGACGATCGGTTTGGCTCAGTGGGAGTAACGTTGCCTGCGAAGCTGAGGTCCTGGGCTCAAATCCCGGTAAGGGCAAATATTTGTGTGATGAGCATAAATATTTGTTCCTGAGTCTTGGATGTTTTCTATGTATATAAGTAATATATCTATTAAATATATCGTCGTCTAGTACCCATAACACAAGCCTTATTGAGCTTACCATGGGGCTAGTTCGATTTGTGTAAAAATTGTCCCGTAATATTTATTTTATTTATTTATTTTATGTAAGCAAGAAAAAAAATTGTGGCCCTTTAAAAACTTTGAAATTTTGTAAATTGTAATTTTTGAGTTTTACGACTTAGAAGGTGGTCGAACCCTGCTTTAAGGCATTCTATGTCATTTGATTTTCATTTTCTGAATATCTCTGGATAGGTGATACCTAATATTCTAAAACTTGGAATCGTTGACTCACCGAAATCTCGGACGTCCAGGCCCGGAGTTGTAGGTAGTTAAAGTAAAGCCTATCAGGCATGTTGTATAACGGCCCTGTTATATGGCGGTCACGTTTATCGTGCAATAATGACACGATAAATGACAGCTCGAATCATTTTATTTGTCTCACGATAACGGCGACCATCACAGGCCTGCAGAAGTTTAGTCATATAAAAAGACAAATAAAATCACCTTGCTCTCCAATTTCGATCGCCTGTATTACGGGAAGTGCTCCAAGGAATTATTCGGATTTATCCCTGCCGCATCTGTCCACCATTGTCCTACGCGACGATATTTCCATCCCCACCACTTAGAGGGTTGGCAGTCCACAACTGTGCGTTTTGCAAGAAATTTCCTGACTCGCACGACTAAACTATGGAATAAATTGTCGCCGGCAGTATTATCGGACCGATTCGGCCTTCAAACCTTCAAGAAAAGAGTGTACTCCCTGAAATGCTGGCAAAACACTTGTGAATCCTGTGGTGTTGCAAGTGTCTATGGGCGATGGTGATCGCTTACCACATACGTACACCGTACCCACGTACGGTGGGATCACATAAAAAAAAACTGAATTTGATCGCACAAGTACTCAAGCACAACCGCAAAACCTTTGTCGAGTAACGTACACACGGTATGTTTTGGTTCCATTCGAAATGGTTCCGCGTTGCGAAGGATGCTTTCCAAAAATGTTACCGTCGATACGTTGTTTTGCAAACAAACAAAAGAACAATACCTAACCAGAATTTAACTGGCTATTTAAAAGATATGTGGTTACAGTTCGGAACACAATCCCAGCAAACATGAAAGTGTTTGTAAGTACAACTGCAATTTTATTAGTCGTTATTGAAGTAGGTACTCAAATAACGTATCATGCTAAGAGAGAAAAACCACCGTCAACAGACTATAGGCCTGACAAATGGCTTACTAACACGGCTACAGATATGTGGTTCGGGAAACAAACTCTGGCAGACATTCTTGGAAGAGATTTTAAAGAAATGGTTAAAAGGACTATAAGAATAGGTAAATACTGAATTGAAATTCATATTTAATGTAATAATTATTTGTTTCTATAACATTTTCTAACATAAATACATCTATAGGTAGGTACCAGAGGCGTGGCGTCAGGAAAAATACAAGGGAAGCCGAAGCGTATTCAATTACTGATATTTAAAGACAAAGGTTACAAGCCTTTCCTTGGGCAACTCGGTGGGAATCGGTTTATATGGACGCCACGCCACTGATAGGTACTATTATGATATTTTAAAAATGAAACATTGAAGTCTGTACATTGAAGATATTTTCAAAAAAAAATTGAACTACCTTCAAGGTCACTAAATCGAAAAATATTTTTGTATGTTTGTATGTGTCGTTGTTGTTTCATCACGCCAAATCGTCTAAACGGATTTCAACTATATTTGGTACGCAGGAGGGGTATCCACAGAATGGTTACTTTTGCGTTTTACCCGACTACACTGAAGAAAAAAATAGGTGTAATGACGTTTTTCCTAAGCCAATGAAGTTGCGGGCACCTTCTAGAACATACATGGAATCACGCGTCTTTCCCATAAGGGTGTAAAGACCACTACTATCCACTTGCTACGAGATTAACATAGCTGTTTCGCTTCGAGAACTTTCATTAAATTCCTCATCCAAGCTCGTCCGTTTAGAGTACTTCTTTAAAACTTTCTCTATTTGCTCTAGGGATGTCCTCTTAATCCTTTCTTCTTCCAACATTTCCGATCACTTTCGCTTTATATATACATAATTTTCGTTAATCTTCTTTCATTCGTCCATTCAACATGACCAAACCATCTCAACAACACTCACAATAGTGCCCCCGTCAAGACAGCCGATCGAAGCGCAAGAGCCATACCTTTTCTTGAAGAGCTTCAACATATTTCTGAACCCTCATATTCACACCCTCATAGGTTTTACAAGTTATAAATCAGTTTTTATTGAATTTTCTAAGTATTTTAATTAACTATTTTTATTACAGGTCGATCAACAACCAATCATATTTTAAAATATAAGCAGCTAAATAGTACAATTAATTCAGCACCAAAGGAACTAATAAGTCAAATTTTACAAAAAATGCGAGTGAATAGTACTCAATTTTAATTACATTGATTTAATCTATGTCTTTGTGTATTTATTACTCCTTTGAAAAAAATACACTACCCTATTTTGACCCGACTACGGCAAAGCCAAAAAGGGATCCGCCAAAGTTCATATAAAATTGCAAATAATACAATTTTACAATCTAATGATCATTGTTCATATTTATTTTTAGTTAATAGTCATTGGAACTCCGAATGTATTATAATCATAATGTTTTTCAACATAAATACTCTTTGTTACTACAATTTATGTATGTTTAATATTTCAATATAACGTTCTCATGCAATAAAATCAAGTGTAATATATATTTTAAAACATATCGCTGCTTAGTCATAATCTATTCATATATAATTTTGCAAGATCACATTTTCTAGCAATAAACTTTAGTATCTTACATTTTTTCTAAATGCGTCTTCTTTGATTTCATTTATAGCAGCGTGCACGTGAAATAAAAAAATCCAAATTATAAAAGTAAAAAAAAAATCGATATTGGAGCTCCCAGAGCCAGCAGAACCTACGGTTAGGGTTCTTTTTTTATGATCCTAAAAACAAAGCGGGTCAAAAACCGGTAACTGTAGGTTAGGTTAGGTTTGTATTATGACCAAACTGGGTCAAAAACCGAAAACTGAAACTCTAAAATCGAATGATCAACCGACTAAAAAGAAAAAAAAATCTAGATATGAGGCTCCCACAGTCAGCAGAACCTAAGGTTACGGTTATTTTCCTATGACCCTAAAAACAAAATGGGTCAAAAACCGAAAACTGTAGGTTAGGTTAGGTTTGTATTATGTCCGAGTATAGCGGAGCGAGCGAAGCGATCCGAAAACTGAATCTCAAAATTCGAATGATAAACCGACTAAGTAAACATAGTAAATTGAATATTGACGATACAAATTAACCTTTTCCTGTAGCGCGGCCGGTTCATGATTATGATCTGTTTTGGATACATGCAGTAATTTATGCATGTTTTTCCCTTCATCGAACGTGATACTTATTCTTGACTTGCACATGTATTTTTTATTTTTTTTATGTTCGCACATCTAGTATATTGTTCAAAAATCGCTTTTTTAGTACATACACCCATCAAAGTTTAGTTAAAGTCCCCCACGGCTGGTTTTAAAACGTTTTATCGGCCAACCGCGTTAAGCGGGGTAGAAATAAAGTATATCTTCTAATTTCAGTTGTAATGTCTGTATGCGTTCCGAAACACGTTGAGAATAAATACTATAACTTCCAAACATTAGGAGCAAAATGATTCTATGTAATAACTTTATTAATTAAGTAATTCTTGCCAATAACATTATAGGTACAAATAACTTCTAAATAAATTCCTTCTTAAAATATTTCGAAGAAATGATAAGAATAGTCACAAATCGTTATTTGTATATAAAATCGAAAGACCAATTTTATATGAGCCAATATGGACCCGCCAAAAAGAAGGGTTATCATTTTTCAATGATGTACTTTTCATAGTATAATATAACACGCTCACTTATTACTTGCAACACAAGCACAATACAAGTTTTATAACTTGCATGACGGAGTACTTTCTAGTTATCCAACACTATACTCGTAAGTGCATTGTTTTATGGCAACAAAGGGAGAAACACTTTTAGTGATGCACCAGTGTCTCTCCGTATGTTATTTGGGAATAGCAACGGAACTAGATTACCTACCCTGTGTACAGTACTCGTATCACTACGAAGAACAATATTACCTAAGTACTCGTAATACACAAGCTGTATTAGAGCTTAGACAGCCCTTATAAAGCTCAAACTGGCTGCATAATAGCTGTATAAGCCCTTATACAACTTATGTGCTACTTCTTCTTTATCCAGGTCATACTAAGTGGATCTGGAATCAGGAGCTAGATACTAGGATATTTCATACCAATTGGACTCAGATTTAAAACCCTTATAAAAACGTGTTTCAACGCGGTCGGTGACACAAACCTGTCGTAATATCGTCGTCAGCCAGAAGAAGTCCACTGTAGACATAGGCCTCCGTCCTTCACCGGTATCAACCAGCAGATTTCGACTAATCACCAGGTCATCAGTCCCCCTTGTGGAGGGAGCTACCCACGCTGCGTCACACATGCGTGATCGCCATCCCATGAACCCATTATCATCCCATGAACTCGTCGGCTTAACGACGGGCCGTCGGTTCTATGAGCCGTGCTCAATACCTTTGAAATCTGCAAATTTTGATGACGATATATTTTAAGGAGCCCGTGGTAGGTATAATCAACTACAACAGGATGTATCCACTTATTCATTATATTGCATTATAGTAGTCCATTGTAAAATCTTATTAACTTACTTTTGGGACTAAGTCGATTTGCGTAAGATAGTTTTAGAGATTTGTTTATAAATAGTAGTGTTTCAACATGGTCGGTGACACAAATCTGTCGCATCATCCTCGTCAGCCAATAGAAGTCCACTACGAGACAAATAACGCCACCACGACCGGTCCTGCGCCGCCGGCAACCAGCAGGCTCCTGCGACCTTCACGGATTTGCCCGCGTGACTTTTTATTTTGTTTAATTCCTTGGAAAACATTTTTTCGGAATAAAAGTAGTGTGTCACTTCTACAGCCTCTATTGCATCTGTATACAGAATCACGTCAATCCGTTCCCTCTTTATTGCGTGAAAGAAAGATACACTAACAAGCACTTCCGCACATATTATATTAGTAAGTGCGTACTCGTATTCATGACTAGAAAGTGCATTTTGGTCGTTCGCTGAGGAAAAAAGTCTTAACCCTCTTGTTTGCCTCGGATCAGTGTCCCTACATACATACAAATATCTAAGAAAATATCTGCGACGTACACTTATTGAGCTTACCATGGAACTAGTTCGATTTGTGTAAAATTGACCCGAGGTATTTATTTATTTATTTTATATAATACGCGTAATAGTGAAGATTATATCAAAGCCAAGTCCGTAATTACCATCGCAGTTCGTCCTCACCCGGCCTCGTAATGCTTTATTCATAAATCCTGATTACTATACTTTACTTTGTCATCTGTTTTATTTAACAATCCATTATAAGGTATTGAATAAATGTTTAATCTTGAAAATCTGAGCTTCAAATCTTCAAAGGGATTACAATGAGCTAGGACTTGATGAGAACGCTTTAGTTCCCTTTTAGGTAACTAATAAATAATTTTCGGGTTCCCCTTGAGAGCATCCCCTACAGTGAAGCCCCGGGTGTCGCGTTTGATGTTTTAAAAGCTACTTCATAAGTGTTCGTTCCGACCGCATGATTAGAAGGCAGTTAGGGGGGTGACGTGAAAGCAATCTAATAGGAGATGAATTTTAAATGACGTTATTGGACCTAATGACGGCTGGGATTTGGAAAATGAGATTGGTGCGTATTTTGGGTTAATTCCGTGTTTTTTTTATACAAATCGTCATTTTTTTACATAGTATAGTATTTTATGCAGCCATAAATACTTACAATTAAATAATTGATTTTTATTAGGGCTCAAAATTAAATTTTCTTTATTCAACAACTACCTAGTTATAAGCATTTTTTTATCAGGGTAGCATAGTAAATAATAGACGTTTTCATTTCAGCCGTAAACAAAATATATATTCAACACTGATTTCACAACAGATTAACATTACCTAAAGAATATTATCAAAAAATTAAAATTGTAATAGTATCAAGCCTTAGTTGGGCTCCCGTGTTTCTGTAGGCACGGACGCGCAGTGCCACTACCATCCGCGCGCCCCGGTTGAGCCTCACTCCCGGTGGTAAAGTGAAAATTACATCAATGCTCAGATTGAGCAACCGCATTGCTGTGCTGGAGTGAGAAGCATCTGCGGAGAGTGGGAACAATCCGGATCCTGCACCATGACCTCTTCGAGTTGGTGACAAAGTGGACACCGCATCACGCCGTGCTGTCCTACCAGCCTGAGGGGGGCCTGCTGGGGTCTTCGGGGAGGGCCTGCACGCCGTCCGTGCTTCTCGCACCGGAAACACCAATAACACACGGACAACGACGACGCTGAACACCGAGCGAAAAACATCAGTACCTAAATGCGAACTGAGGCAAATGCAGGGAGTCGCGCTTCTTCCGGCTCCCGTCAACCAGCGGCTACCAGGCTCGTCCACGTAGGATTGCAGGCCTATGGTTTCAGTCGGCCTCTCCTTTGCGCGGCGTGGAGAATCTGGGGGAGGCTCGTCTTTCTGTATTCCTCAAGTTCATCGCACCACAGCATTTCAAGACTTAGACAGAAGAAGGAAGCTTTCAAGTTTCGAAATCTCATCACAGCTGGCCGCAGCCAGTTTCATAAACCGGCGGAACTCAAAAGTCCTGGAAGCCAAAGAGAGAATCTTTTTTTCTCTTGATTTATTAAGTATTAGAACATTCCAGTTGACAAAAATATAAGACAAATACCAAACTACAATATACATAATTTTTACGTGGTTTGCACCAAGTGGTATATATTCATATTACTTTTAAACAATCAGATTTACCGAAATTATCTTGGTAGCCTCTTAACAAATTTATATTTTTTATAAATACACCAATATTATTTTAACAATCACCAATAAAAATACTAGCAACCATTTCGGATGCTTATATTAACGCGTAAGGATAAGCGCTGCATTCAATAATTACATTGTAATGGGAGGGCTATACGCTATGCCAAATTACCTCTGAAATAAACTCCATTTCGACCGGGCGTAGAGGACGCGGGCGCTTTGAGAATTTTTCGTGCAAAGAGAGGGTAGTCCTTAATGAGCGTACTTGAAAACAAAGCCTCAGGTACTAGCAGTTTGGCTCATAGCGTACGGGTGACAACGTCGGAATTCAGGATATACGGACAGACGTAACGGGATTTTAATATTGGATTCTTAGGCTGGGGTTAGGTTTTTAAAATTAAACACCTATCATAAACAAAGATCAGAAACAAATGAAAAAAATTTTCGACGATACTGGACTTGAACCAGTGCCTTGAGCCAGACCGGGGCAGCACGCTCTACCATCTGAGCTAATCGTCCACACCAGTAGTCGACGAATTTTGTCATCTGTTCTTGCTTATGGATCTCTGTATGGTGCATCCGACTCTTTAGCCGTTAGCGCCGCCTAGTGAAGAACTATGAAGTTACTTTCACCCCGAGCAGATACCTTTACAGGTACCATTGCTCGGCGAGAGGTGGCGCTATTATCAAGACTGTACTTTTTTTTTTTTTTTGTTTTACAAATATCATGATAATAATCACAATTTTTTTGCAATTTATTAGTGGATCACGTGGACGATTAGCTCAGATGGTAGAGCGTGCTGCCCCGGTCTGGCTCAAGGCACTGGTTCAAGTCCAGTATCGTCGAAAAAAATTTTCATTTGTTTCTGATCTTTGTTTATAATAATAACACTAGTGGAGTGATCCACTAATAAATTGCAAAAAAATTGTGATTATTATCATGATATTTGTAAAACAAAAAAAAAAAACAAAAAAAAAGTACAGTCTTGATAATAGCGCCACCTCTCGCCGAGCAATGGTACCTGTAAAGGTATCTGCTCGGGGTGAAAGTAACTTCATAGTTCTTCACTAGGCGGCGCTAACGGCTAAAGAGTCGGATGCACCATACAGAGATCCATAAGCAAGAACAGATGACAAAATTCGTCGACTACTGGTGTGGACGATTAGCTCAGATGGTAGAGCGTGCTGCCCCGGTCTGGCTCAAGGCACTGGTTCAAGTCCAGTATCGTCGAAAAATTTTTTCATTTGTTTCTGATCTTTGTTTATAATAATAACACTAGTGGAGTGATCCACTAATAAATTGCAAAAAAATTGTGATTATTATCATGATATTTGTAAAACAAAAAAAAAAAAAAAAGTACAGTCTTGATAATAGCGCCACCTCTCGCCGAGCAATGGTACCTGTAAAGGTATCTGCTCGGGGTGAAAGTAACTTCATAGTTCTTCACTAGGCGGCGCTAACGGCTAAAGAGTCGGATGCACCATACAGAGATCCATAAGCAAGAACAGATGACAAAATTCGTCGACTACTGGTGTGGACGATTAGCTCAGATGGTAGAGCGTGCTGCCCCGGTCTGGCTCAAGGCACTGGTTCAAGTCCAGTATCGTCGAAAAATTTTTTCATTTGTTTCTGATCTTTGTTTATAATAATAACACTAGTGGAGTGATCCACTAATAAATTGCAAAAAAATTGTGATTATTATCATGATATTTGTAAAACAAAAAAAAAAAAAAAAGTACAGTCTTGATAATAGCGCCACCTCTCGCCGAGCAATGGTACCTGTAAAGGTATCTGCTCGGGGTGAAAGTAACTTCATAGTTCTTCACTAGGCGGCGCTAACGGCTAAAGAGTCGGATGCACCATACAGAGATCCATAAGCAAGAACAGATGACAAAATTCGTCGACTACTGGTGTGGACGATTAGCTCAGATGGTAGAGCGTGCTGCCCCGGTCTGGCTCAAGGCACTGGTTCAAGTCCAGTATCGTCGAAAAAATTTTTCATTTGTTTCTGATCTTTGTTTATAATAATAACACTAGTGGAGTGATCCACTAATAAATTGCAAAAAAATTGTGATTATTATCATGATATTTGTAAAACAAAAAAAAAAAAAAAAGTACAGTGTTAAACACCTATCGTTATTTTGTTAGTATGTGAAAAAAGACAACAAATTCCTTAAAAAAATAACGTTTTACAATTCAGAATACGGAAAAACATGTATAGGGAAACGAAAATTAGTAAAAAGTATACATGTAAATGAAAACACACAGTTTATTAGGAAACTACTGTCAATCATTGCTTATTATATTTTTACGGCGTTAAATTGCTACAAAAACCTAAGTGATAAGGTCACCTGGGGCGAAAGCAACTATGGGGCTAAGGAAATTAATTGTTTATCTCAATCTAATGGTTTTTGTAAAAAGAACCGTCTCTTGGAGCGTAGCAAAATCATTGCTTTATGAAATAAAACACAGATAGCATTTCTGGATCGCTCACTGTTGTACCGACAGAGAAAATTTTATCAGCCACCATTTTGGAACAACGGTTTGCGGTGTCGTTTATAACGACTGTAACAATCAGTGTTTTACAAATGATTAGGAAAAAACGTTTGAATGTTAAATGATCTGAAAAGTATTCAGTCTCCATAAGTCGAATTTATTAATAACTTACTTTGTAATGTACTAGTGTAATTAACAGAACCAAAAGTAACAGAACAAAATTAAAGAAATAAATAATAATGATTATATTGAAATAAAAACATATTAATGAAATGTTAGTTCACTTGCTTATTTATCATGATCATTGCTTTTTGATAAAGTCAATCGATCCCACAGTCTTTCAAACCCTCTCCTCAATATACTTGCGAATGTGTTATTTCCATACCACATATCCACTACACTGCCTAGGACTTTTTGTTGTGGCGTTCCTTCGGGATGGAGTACTTCAAATTTTTCAGTTTCTACTTTGAGGATAACTAAAAAAACTATGGTTGTGATTCCAATAAGGTTCATCGTTCGTTTTTCGTTCTTATCTGCTTGCGGAGTTTTTAGTATGTACTATTACGTAGATATATTATAGTCTCCGCAAAGTGACGTATACTCTTAGGTGACGATTTTAATAATACCAGCAATGTTCTTGCTAATTTTCAGTCAAAATTATACAAAATTATAAAGAAAACAAGTTGAAAGTCAAGCCTTATATATTGGATAGCTAACCTGAATGTCTGATCGACATGTTTTGGTACCATTTGAAATAGTTCCGTATTATAGAGGATGCTTTACATCAATATTATGGAAACATTGATTTCTAAACAAACAAGGGAACAGTACTTAAAAAACTGACTGAATATTGAAGAAGTTATACCATAAGAGTGGAAAGCTATCTAATATGAGGCTCATTCGTGTAGCAGTTGTTATATTATTAGTTATTATTAGTGTTAAAACTCAAAAAAATAAATATATTAGAGAACCATTACATAAATTATTCACTAATAGTGCATTGGATTTAGTGTATAAAGAAAGATCATTTGCAGATCTTTTTTTGACAGAATTCAAAGTATTGTGGGATGGATTTATTAAAAGAAAAGGTATGTATTTTTGAATTCAATAAGCAGTTGCGGCGGCGGCTATTAAAAACTTACTTATTTATTATATAGAAAAAATAGATCATACATTTTTCAACGTTGTACTTAATACTTATTTAATTTTATATATTGCAGATCGGTCAATGAATGATGTAAATACAAACTTACAGAACAAAAGTATTTTACAATCAACTTTAAGTGGTCGTAATGTTCCAGTTCGGTATACCAATAACAAATAGCACTACGTATTTTACCTATCAATAAAGTTTTTACATTATATTTACGCTGTTGTTATGTGATTTCTTACCTAAAATCCATACTTATTTATATTATACCTGCAAAAGTGTGTCTGTCTGTGTGTTTTTTACCACTTCACGCTTAAACCGTTGAACCGATTCGAATAAAATATATTTAGTTATTTTTTTTAAATCTTGAATTGAATTTATGAGCACCATAATGAAGGTTTATTTTTACATTATACATAGCTAAATATATATATAATATATCTAAATATATTAGATAGGTTTAAAAAGATAAATTTGGTATCAAGATAGTTTGAGTCCCGAGGAACAACATAGGCTACTTATCCTGAAAAAATACCCTTAGCGGACGAAGTCGCGGACACAAGCGGACACAGACTCCCAAAAAGGAGGAGTTTCTTTGAATTATCAAAATAGACTAAGTATAGTCACATATAATATAAACCATAGAGTAAGACTCGGTATACTGTTAGTAGTAAAAATATAAGTATCCTTCTTGTTTATGTTTCTTGTGACAAGTACCAAAGTGGTCATAGTAAAACGGGGGAAGAATGGACAAAACAGAAATACAAACCTCGATGAAAGTTTATTTTTACATGTGGCACGTTGATTTTTACGTATTATTTTTTTCCGATCGTATGAATGTTAAGTTTCTAAATCATTGCCTGTCGTTTTATTTCATAATTTTAACAATAAAAACCCAAATTAGTAGGAAATCCCACCAATGCCAGCAATAAGGTGAGTTAGGATCATTGCTGGGGTTGACGACACTTACTTTGTCAAATGTTACATAACGAAACAACGAATTAAAATGCGGCCAAAAATCATGCCGCTTTTGAACATCAACTTATTTTTTTTTAATGATTTAGCTGCTTAATGTTACCAGAAGAAGAAAAAATATGTTATAAATTATAACGAAATTACTTTAAGAGCTATCTGATCCCGAAACTAAAGTAGCTTCTTAAAAAAATGGAATCGCGTCCTTACTGTCCCCGCCGTCTCTAAAAAAAGAACGAAAGACATAATTATTCGATGACATAACAGACAACGACAAAAAAATATTAAAATAAAGTAAAAAATATTTTTTTCAGCTAATAATTCGATAGATCTTTTGCATGAATTTATGTTTAAAAAAAATATATATTTGTAACACTTCATGCTTATTTTTGGCGCAATGGATATTTTTGGGAATAATCGCTGTGAAAGTAGCATAAATTGTGTCTCCCCGTCTATTTTCTAAAAACCACACATGTTCAAAGAATATGAAAAAAATTACAAAGATAGAAACGAAAATTATTTTCAACCTGATCTGATATACCGTTTTTGAGTTATTGCCGAAAACCTGCGCTTTCAACAAAAGGACAAAAGTGCCGCGGAGAGAAGTTCTTTTGCTAGTGCACTTTCTCATATCGTATTTTTTTATCAGTAGTGCATTTTTTTCTTGGCCAGTTTTTCTAAATTTTATTTTACAATATAGCCACGAGAAATAACAACGGGTACTTATTGGATACAGAAATTTCATCGAGACCCTTTTTCACCGCTAGCGAGTGTATGAGTAGTATAGAAATATGAAACTGTCCCGTCAAAAGCAACAAACATGGCTACCCGAAGCGCGGCTCCCGTTGTCTTTGATATCTGAAGCGCACTCTATGAAGCTTACTGAGATCTTGACGTTCGATGCTTTAAATCCAGCTTTATTTTTACACGTAAATAGTGTTTTCTTTTTTTACATAATAAGAGTATCCTGGCTAGTTTCAACGTGAAATATAGACGCAGGAATGTTGGAATAAAGTATCTTAGAGCAATACTAATTATCGTAATAAGCACAGTACACATCTTCAGTGGCGTGCAGATCGTTTTTGTCCAAGGTAGGCAGTTTTTTGTGCCTCTGTGGAGCCATGGTCGTTCAGGCCTTCAGGGTAGGCAGTTTCTCTGTGCCTGTGTGGCGCCGTAGTCGTTCAGGGGTTCAAGGTAGGTAGTTTCTCTGTACCTGTATGGAGCTATGGTCGTTCAAGGTAGTGCATTTTTGCCTTTATAAACCGCACGTCACCTGCATATTGCGTATAAACATGATTATAGTCCACGGAGCTTACGTCAACTAACCTCGCCCACGATATAATTATGTCAAAGTGACATCTTATATGTAATACGAGTAAGTAATATTTTATTTAATAACGTCACTTTGACATATGGCCCCTTCCATGGTGGCCTAGGGTTCCAATAAAATTCATAGTCATTAAACTAATATTAGTAGTTCATGGAATTTTGGATCTTGCTAATATCAAAAATTACAGTACTCGGACAGTCGAGTTCATAAATATATGAGCATTCTCAAGGTTTCAAAAATAAATGAACATAAGTACTTATAAGTGTACTTATATATCTGTACAGATTTAACAATCAAAACTTTGTACCGTTCATCTAAGCAAGCCTCTCAATAATATAGTATGAACTGCTAAGATCTTTCAAAATTATTCAATCAAGTGGAAGTGGGTACATAAATATCTGTTATTCTGTGTAAACAAAACGATTTCCATTTTGAAAAATGATAATCGCTGAAAAGAGTACGGTGCTGTCATATGTTACATTTATCTCTTTCAGTTTGAGTGTGACGTCATACCATTATTCTTTACCTTCTCCTTCTTACCAAATTTTTGCAATTTTAGATTTAATATCCACTTAAAAGAAGTTTCATTATAAATGCTGATATGAAACATAAAATGAAATCATAAAAATTTGCGAACCAAGCTACGTGTTTATATGTGTGTCATTGCGGCCACAATACAAGTCAACAAAAGTATATTAGAACATCTGAGGTTCGTCATAGGGTACTTTTTACTCAGCTACGCTTAAGCAAATTGAGGGCATTTTATTTCTTCCGCAAACGAAGCTACGGGCACCTTCTATAATATAATATATTACACTGGATAAAGGAAATTCCATTTTGGAACACAAGTGAAGTTCAGTTTCACCTTCTAGTGAGATATATAGTTACCCCTCTTGCTTTGCTAGATGGGACTTGTAAAATCGAATTGGCAAGGAAGCAATAGCAAAAACATTTGCCATTAAACCGTCGCGAACACGCTCGGGACCACAAAACGAACAGTGGGCGAACTAGGCACAATGAAATCAGTGTCTGGCGTTGCAATAGCTTACTTTTATTTTAGTGTTATTGCGGTATCATCCGAGTTGCACGCCACCTGCTCCTGATAGGGTAAGTGAAACACGGCTGGATACAACAACGAGCTCATATTACCTAACATTTCTTGTATTCCAATCAATATATATGATACACGTACTACATTTCGCCAAAGTATGTGTCGACAAAACTTTCGTGTATGATTTCACAGATCTACGGCGAGCAACGGCTCCTCTCTCAAGACGTGATGGCATCGCGATATGCACGCGACTGAATAGGTAACAGATACATTAGAATTATTGAGAGTCTCCCGCAAGCTCGGCCAAATTTCACCTTCCCATACAAACCGAGTTTCGTTCTCATTTTAAAACTACGTGTTGGATTGTAACGAAACTTTTCATATACAATGGTTTTTAAGGCTCCATTTTATAAAACAAACAAAATACGGCAAAAACAAGTTTTGTATTAAAAAAATAAATTAACTGTATTTTCTTTACTTTGGTATCTGAAGCTATATAAACTAACTACAGGCCTGCTTATACCTTAAGTTATTCTCAGTACAAAGTTTCAGAGCAAACTAGCTAGTCGTTATAAAATGAGAGCGTAACTACGTTTGTATGGAGAACCGAGCTTGCTGGGGCCTCTTAAGTGGGTTGCGTCTGGTATTTTAGAAGGATGCATTGCGTCTGACTATACGCCCTGTTACAACAAGGTTATTGCGGATCGAGGATGCGTTTGAAATCTGCATCTCCCAAAAACTAGAAAAAATACGAATTTTGTCTAATACAAAACTGATGCCATTTACAAAATGTGTACCGTAAAACCTAAATTCATTATTGGACAAAACATAAAAATGTAACCTGCCAAGATGGCAGTTACTGTGGCTCTGAATAAGAAATTAGGCGTTGGATCACTTGGTAGAACCGTTATATACGTTGCTACAACAATGTAGTTTGTGGGGTTAGGTATATGATGTAGATGGTGTTATTTGCAGACCTGTTACGATTATTATCTATTTACGTAGTTAAATTTCATAAACTTAGGTACTAGGCACATTGGCTGAATAAACTGTTTTCCACTTTGGCTTATCATTGTCATGACGTGAATTACATTACATGTAAAACATCTGGCGAGAGTTTGGTATCTCATTATACTCGGACGAAATTAAAAACTAGAAAGTGCGCGCAACTCAGCAGGAGAAAAAAAATAAAACCCTCTTTTTTACTTCAGCATATAGTCAAGTAAAAATTATCTTATATTTATCTGCGACTGATCAGCTACTTGTGTGACAAAAATAATTGAAATCCGTTTAGCTATTTTGGCGCGATAAAGCCACTACGACACAAAAAAAATAAAATATTTTTCTTTTCAGTGACCTTTAAAAAGCCCGCATCGCATGTTTTTTTTTAAATATCTTCAATTTTACAACTTTAATGGTATGGATGTGTCTGGAAATTATGGTGGTCTCGTGGCTGGACGGTACCTACTACATACGTACGTACAATCGTACCTAATTCATACTAATTCGGCGCCTCTCATTCTCGTGCCGTGTGTTTTCGCCAAAGCCGACTCGTAGCTTGTTCCACTGCAGCTTTGTCCCACGCACTGTAACATAAACCTACGTTGAACCTGGATTTTTGCGGCCTCTTTAGCCGTTATGTTCTCCGTTTCAGATGCTTAGACCTTCTTTATGTTCTAGACGGCTAGACTGTATTTTGAAATGTATGGCGGTACGTTATTAGTTTTGTGAGGATTCAGAGACAGACAATAAGTAGTGTATTTTTTGTGTGGAGATTTTTCCTTGACCAGTTGTGCAGCCATATTCACTTTGGCAATTTCCTCTATCTTATTGTAATGTGCATAATTCACCACTATAGTATGGCGACAAGCCTCTTTCAGCGTTTAGCATTAATACTATAGTTTACTGCGACATTAGAACGCACATTGTTTGTATGGCGTTAACTTAAATATATAAATAGAATGCTTTTATTAAAATAAAGGTTCTTAGATACACCTAGATCTGTGTGATTATTTACTTCATTCTCCGCAATAATTATCTTTTTATTATACCACTAATTTTATAAGAATAATAATTATAAGCTGCTAGGTGCTTACCTATATACACATCATCATCATCAGCCAAAGGTCCACTGCTGGACGTAAGGCATCCAGCAGATTCAAGCGACCTTTACCAGGCCATCGATCCACCTTGTGGATCCACGCTGCGTATTCCAGTTTTTCAACTAGCAAATTCTTTTTTGCCTCAGCATTCATCAGCTCTATGAGCAATGTGTACAGATACCGATAGTTCAACGAACATACATAACATATTAAAATAGAACGCTTCACGTGTCATAGTACAAACGAACAAGTAGTTTAGCCCGGGGCCCCGGAGACTTACATAAGTAGGAGCCAACTATGCGTATAAGCGACGTATTGGCCTAGAATGAGGTAGATTTAGCACACGCTTTAAGCTTTCTGTGAAGCTACATTACTGCTAATTATGACTATGGATGTTTCCGTCGTGTATTAAATAATTTGGCCTGAGTTACTCAAAGTTGTAGCACGATGTTGCGGTATGTTGTTTGAATTATCAAGCGCAAGTCAATGTAATTGAGCCGTTAATGATACATAACATTGAATTTCGGAATTATGGTCCCTTTGGCAGAATTAACAAACAATACAATCTATTAAGATATAATTGTTATTAGTTGGAGCTATTGAATTAAGACCGTGTTTTAGACCGAGCAAACACAGTCGAACATTTGTTTAACAATGGGAGTTATTGTCTCATATTATGTTCCACGCTCTATTGTAGTGAACATCCGTTCCTTTGAAGGCAACAATAATCCGTCTCGAGTGCTGAACTTCATAATCTGCCCAACCGCAGCCTATTTGGGCTTTTAATTGAATCATATATGTGCTTAATATACATACACGAATATTACACTAAAATTTTCCCGTGCTATCACCATTGTACCTATTATTTTTCTTGGGAACCGTGCATTTTATCGGGATAAAAAGTCTTCACTTTCCAGAATCTATTTTATATGTATACAAATTACAAGCTCAGTTCGTGATACTAAACAACTTTGCCAATGAGACAAGTTTTGAATTATCAAAAAGTTTTGCTTCCCATACCATATCAGGACATCAAAACGAAAGCTGAAGATAGAAAAACATGGAAGCTGCTCCACCGACAAAAGCCTGGCTCTTAAGTTCCTGATGATGATTATGACAAATATCGATCAGCGGATGTTCATGTCGCATGAAAAATCAAAAAATATTTTTTAAATTCAACCCGTCTCTTGGGAAAAATTGTTCAGTGACATGGGTAGATCTAGCACATAAGAGGGTTTCAGATATTTAGGTTACAACTTGTGTATATCTTTATACAGAAACTCAGCCGTCGCCGTATTGTCGCTGGAAAAAAGGACAAACTAACAAACACACTTTCGCATTTATAATGATGGTCATGTTTGTCGCATGACAAATATATGATTACGCATCCGCCACTCTCGCACTCACTTACTTGTCAGAAAGTGACGGGGGATTTGTCACTTATGTGTCGCGTGATAAATGTAACCACCATTGGCCCGCAGTAAAAAAGTAAAGATTCTCATTATTTAGAGCTTTGAGAGAGAGAGAGAACATTTATTTGTTTAAACATTGGTGAGTATACACAGGTGTTAAAGTCAGCTTATGAACTTATATGGACGTCAATTTGTAAGGAAAATGTATATTTGGATTTCATTGACATAGAAGTTTTATTTTTTTATAGCTTCAAGGGACCGCAGACATAAGTATTTTATGTTAATTTTAACTTGATAACTTTACAAGTTCCTGAAAAAAAGGGTTTTGACAGACAAACGACAGACAGACAGACGGTTAACAAAGTGATCCTGTAAGCGTTCCGTTCGAAACCTAATAAAGAAGAAAGATAATTTGGTAATTAATCAAGTATTTGTAAAAAGTTGTCACATTATACCAAGTCTACTAAGGTCTAATAATTAGCCATTGACTTAACAAGAATATTGATCAGTGCAGTTAAAACAAATTGTAACGGAAGCCAAGAAGGAACCTCTTTAGGTCACTGAGCCAATGTAGTAAGTTTTAAAAATCAAGATTTATACCATATTTGTAAAAAGAGAATATTTTAAAATACAACATTACGTTTTCTGGGTGTAACTTCATAATAGTTATTCGCTCCCACAACACATTCTATTAATCCCAATGAGAATTCGTTGAGACGTATGTAACTCTTTTTTACACGATATTTTACAACTATAAATAATATTGCTTCCAAAAATAAAACAATCTGAATAATATAATTGCCACAAAAAAACATCTGAAATTGTTTTAAATCCCAATGGAGTTCGAAATATTTTTGATTCATAGGAAAATAGTAATCCAATTTTCTATAAAAGCAACATTCATAATTTATGACAGACTGGACAATCGATCAAAACCCCATCGGCCGGTAATTGAACAAAAACACCGCTAGTGTTTTGTTTTATTTCGGAAAACAAAAACAATTTACTGAGCGCACATTTTCTCCGTGAAACTGGAGTGGTCATACGGAGCGCCATATATTGCCTGTAGGGAAGAAGTAAAGGGTGCAATGCCGTAATAATTCTTGATTATCCCACCCAAGACCAGAGACTCAGCACTCAGGCACTAAGAACTGCAATTACTGGGGAGTGCTCGAGACCACTATTTTCTAAGCTTAGTCAAATACGAAAATAGTGAAATAAATTTTGCCGCTGGCATTCTGCTACGTAGGTAAGCGGTGGGAACAAAATGCAGAGAATTTTAATGGCACTTTGAGGTATGCATATTTTTTTCAAATAGTGGATGAAATAAAAAGGATTTGTGAATTTTATGGTTTTATTGAATAAATAACTAATCTAAACTAAAAGTTTTGTCATTACGATTAACGATGACAAAATATCGTATACTACGGTTTTCATTTATACGTATAAATTCTAAGTCATGACGAAGTCTTTTATTAAGTTTTCTGCCTGTTATTGCTGTGTTTTTATTACAAAATTGTACCTACAATAGAATCTCAGTTTCGCATTTTGGCAGCTTGTTGCGGAAATTTTCATTTACGAAACGTACATGCTTCAGCAATCAAAACGCACACTTAACCAGAAAACATTCACGTCCGTTAAATCCAGGCACGAAATGAAGTTTGCCATCGAAACTAGATGTCGAGCAAACAAGGGAGACAAACAGGCCAGGATTGGACGGTCGCGATTGATAGCTCTGTCCCATTCCCTCTTCTTACTTCTTTAACCTCTTATCCACTCCAAAACACACTTCCAAATAAAACCTTACTCTTTTGAGCATAAAATTCTACTTTTCGTAAAATGGCAAAGAGATATAATAGATCGTGAAAAAACTTGGTGGATACGTTGAAGTCTAGACTGGAAAATTAAAAGTTCGGACGAAAAGATTGACTTCAGGCTTTTGTTCCCTTTGATCCCTGGCAGAGAATAGGTTTTTAACGACGCACAAAAAAGTTTTACAATACCATATTTTTAATTGTATGCCAAAAATAAATAAAGTCAATCAGGATAATGCGTATGTATGGGACTAGGTAGATTCGTGTAAGATTGTCTCTGATATTTATTTATTTCATAAAAAAAAAAACATATTTTACAAGTATCATTAGAAGATATTTTAACATTGACGAATTTCTTGCACATGCATTTTAACGAGATCTTCTATTATTGTCCAAGAGTACGTATAGGTGCGTCCACATTTGTATCATTTGCCCGATCAGATCTTCGTTCCGTGGCATGTGTCACGATCACGCGTTTGGACGTTGCGCCGATCCAATCGCTCCAAATCCATGTTGCTACGCGTATCACACACTTAGATCGGACAAGCAAGGCAATGATTGCCGCGCCGACAATGAGCGTCCAAGCAGCGCGATACGCAGTCATGCCACGGCACGGTGAACGGATACGAGCAAATGATACAAGTGTGAACGCACCTTATAATTGTTAAGTTTTGCACGCGACTGCCTTCAGTTCAACCCTTATAACTAGACACGTGAAGTAGTGATACATTTTCCAGATCACAGGTCAGAATATATTGGTCCGTCAAGCAGGTTGTCAAAATTAATTAATTTAAGAAAACGAAGCCAAGGGTGAGACCAATTGAAAGAAAATAGTTTATACGTGTCTAGGGGGTGATATTATATTAGCGACGAGCACGTCAGCACTGCGTTCGACGTTGACAATCATTTTGTGAATATTATAGCAATGCAAAATTTAAGTGCATTCTATACATTCGATAAAGCAGCAGCCGAGTAACAAGCATTTGAATACTAAAATAACTTATTTGTCTAGAAGTAATAAGTATATTAGGTTAATTGTTCCATGACACTAAAGTACTTTTTTGTTCAGGATTAGATTTTTTCTCCGTCAGTTGTATATTTATTTCCAAATTTCTCGCCGCATTTGCCAACGTTTAACACGCTGACTTCCATTTTCGTACACCAAATCCCTCACGCCAGAGAGAGCCACTTTTGATAAATTATTCACACACGATGTAGGAACTTTCGGCCGAATTCCGCTGGGCGGACGAATTTATAGGACACCTTCTGTTTCAATTTGCAGACGAGTGGATTGTTACCAGCCTAATAGAAAAACGACGTAAACATACAAAAGTTACAAACTTAGATAGTACCTTTTTCCTTACAACGTTAGATTGTTCCGTGCGGACGTCTCTGAGGAGCAAAGTTTCGAAGAATTTCGTCCCTCACATATGTGTAATTCTGTCAAAAGGATTTTGACTGACTGTGAAAGTGTTTTTCACAAAAAAAAACTAGTTTTTACTGTTCTATTTGTGTTGCCATCTTTTAATGTAAATTTTCCTTTTACTTTAATTAGTGTAAAACATGATTGTTATTGGTCATGTTTGGGAATAAGATACGTATACTTAAAAATATTTAAAACTAACTGTTGACCACTACTTTGTCTGAGTGTGTAGAGATGCAATTTATAATCTATGTGTTATTCTGATATCTTAACAACATTACTGGAAAGTATCCTTGAGATCCGTTCAGAAGTTTTTAAAATTTAAAAAAAAAGTATACATGTTTCGTCACAAGCTTTCACGTTTATTATATTACTAGTAATATTATTAGGAAAAGATGAGGATAAAATTTTAGTGTGATGCTTCGTTTTTAATATTTTACAAATATAAATATATTTAAATAAAACAATTTTACCGGATTATATCTCGTATATTATTTCATTTGAGTTCCCGACGTTGCGCAAGCTTTTCAGCTTTCCATGGTCACGGGTTGACTGAGAAAATATTATATTTTCCTCTGTCAAAGTTACAATTTCAAATTGTTTTATTTAAATGAGTGATAATCGCATAATCAACAGAAAATATTAAATACAGCAATAGTTACGTTGCAAAATCGAACATACCCATATTATAATATGCTTTCGGATATCCAGATATATGTAAAACTATACTTAGAGTTACAGTAAAAAGAAAATGTGTATCTATAAATCATACAGCCACTAGGATCTCTCGATAATTACTAAATATAAAGTGGATACCTGTTTATTGTTGGGCTTATTAGTAAAGCGAGCTGCAACTTGTCATAATTAATTACCAACTAATGCAGAATTCACAAACGTTAATAACAGCTAACTGCCCCATAATTTCATATTACACCATGTTAATAATCTCGCACACATTAAACAATATGAACATCTAACTAGCACTTTAATAACCGCCCAGTATGAACTGCCCGTCTCCATTAGTTAGTTTTTCAACCTGTGAGTCGTGACCCCCTAGGGTAGGGTGTCGTAACGCTTAAGAGGTCGCTAACTTTAATTGGGAATCAATACTTACAAGTATTTATTAGGTACATTAAAAACGTATCTACAAAAAATATAAGCGGGAACAGTTGAGGGTAGAAAAAGGTTGAAAAAAACATCATTCTTTGTTTATTTTTTTTATTTACTTACAAAACATTCATAAATATAAATACTCGCCAAACTGTAACGTTTGATGGCGAGACGCGCTCACTTTTAACAAAAACAACTTCATCATTTCAGCCATAGGATGTCCATTGCTGGACACAGGTCTCCTCAAAAGATTTCCACATAGGCTGGATAGAGGCCTGCATCCAACGAGTCCCCGAAACCCTAACCAGGTCATCCGACCACCTTGCGGGTGGCCTTTCCAGACTGTGCTTGCCGGTACGCGGTCTCCACTCGAGAACCCTTCTGCAGCAATAATGGTTCTTCGAACTATGCGCCTTGCCCATTGCCACTTCAGTTTGCAAATCAAATTAAAATGCTATATATCGGTGACCTTGGTTTGTCTACCAATATCCTCATTTCTGATTCAATCTCGTAGAGAGATTCCGAGCATAGCATTTTCCCTAGCTCACTGAGTGAATCTGAGCTTCCTTAAGAGGCCCATAAAGATCACGTCACGGCTCCGAAGGGCATCAGTCATCACCGTTTCCTAATACATACTGGTTGAAGACTTTCGTCTTCAAGCACTGAGGCATCCTAAACGAGAATACACTTCGCACACCAAACGCTGCCCATCCGAGTTTGATCCGTCGATTGATCTCTTTCTCGAAGTTGGGCCTGCCTTACTGGATTGTTTGTTCTAGATAGACGTATTCGTCGTTCGTAAAAACAACTTAGACTTAGTATTAACTTTATCTATCAACAAGTAGGTATAATAATGCTCAAGGTGCGTGATAACTTCCACGGGTGTTTCATTGTATAAGTATCGTAAGGTCAGATTTCTGTTAACACATTTACCAGGAACCCGCCTAGCGGGCACTCTGCTCGTAGACACGTAGCCGATGCCATGCGTTTTCCCGTATGTAGAGGAAAGTCCGTAGCGCTACGAAAAGTTTGGCAGCGAAAGTATTAATAACTGAACAAACTTCTTGTATTGTCTGTGCCGTCTAGAGCATGGATACCGGTTTTCGATAATATCGCAATTTCAATAATATCGGACTAAATTCCGATATTTTTTTACCGGAATCGATTTTTTCTATTACCGGTATTTTCGATAATTTCGATAATATTATAAATTTTATGTTCTTATTCATTTTAATCTACGCATTTGTTTTATAATCTCAAAACGTATATCATCTTACTAATACTACACTTTTACTGTAAAAACAATTTGTTTTAAATAAAAACAAATTAACTTAAAGTAATCCAAGGACAAGGACAGAGTTTCATCTAGGTAGCAGGTAGCCGTGGTCCGTGGGCGGTAGAGCGAGAGCGAATCAATCTGTTTCCTAGCTCTCTGCAAATTAAAGTGACCGTCGAAATACTGTTGTCGTCACGATGCCACGCTACTTACAGCCAATGCATGTAGCAATGAAGTTTATGCTGCGTAAATTAGACGGCCAAAATACTGCTCTGGCAAATGAGCTCGCCATATCACTTCGCAAGCGCATCTCAAAGACGCCTCTTGATAGCATCTATTTTGCAATATCTGCAAAACCCCGACACTTATTTCACTGAAGTTAGTACCGAAGTGTTCCCCAAAATAAACAACACAGAAATGGTGGAAGAGATATATGACCTAACAAATAATTTCCCGCACGAATCGTGTAGCGAAGGTATCGAAAGCACCAACACTAGTCCGACCAGTGCAAGCGGCGTTGGAGACAACATAGACTTTGCCAAAGTATGGAATATCAAAAAATGAATATGACGCCGATGACAAACGAAAATTAATTCTAATTGAGATGGCACTATTTGAAAATGGCGGGAATCGATGATTTTACTTGAACAAGGCTTATAATTACTTATTAACTATACCACCGACGAGTGTAGAATCAGAAAGAGCTTTTTCTTCCGCCGCATACACTTGCAACAAGATTCGATTATCGCTTAAAGGTGATACTTTGGACGCCCTTTGTTTCCTGTTTTCCTTATTTAAACAAATCCGATCTCGATCTCGGCAGATGAGCTCCTAAATTTCTATTTAGATCCTCGGGACGGGACGGAAGAATCATATGCAATCATATAAATTAAACACAAATAAGATTTTGACTTTGACCTGGTGGTAGCTGATAGCAATTTATTAGTCTAACTCTTTTTTAACTAATGTTTAAACTGCTAAGGCTAATGGTAATTCTATTTTAATCCATAAAACTGAATTATATGTGCAACTGATTTGACTTATTTAAGTTTGAGCTTGAGAAAACTGATTTATTTCATTATAAGAAAGAGATTTTGATATTGTTTAATTTATACTGATTTTAATTATATTGTTAATTATTTAAAACTTTGAGTCATTTAATTTTTGAGACTGTAAAACTGATTTTATTTTATTTTTTTGATTTGCTACACATGTTTTTTTTGTATTATTAGTCTGTGAGACCGAATAACATTTTTCTTTTTTTAAATAGTAAACTGATTTTATTTTTTTATTTTTCAATCATGTACTCGTAAGTTTATAAGTATGAGGCTCATTTTGATTGTACTGATTGTTGGTATTGTTTAACTCTGTTACATTGATTTATATTTAATTATTTTGATTTGATGTGTAGAAAAAAAATACTGCATTACGCTTTTGAGTTTTAAAGGGAAAATCCATTTATTTATTTAACTAAATATAATATATAACAGAAAAAATAAAACTTAACCTAAAAAATATAATTAAACTAATACAAAATAAATCTAAATTAAATCTAAATATGGACCCTGCGTCATTGTACTGAAGATGCTGCCTGCGTTTCCTCGCTGAATCGCCAGACTGATTCTTTGAGCGAGGAAACCGCCAGCTCTCCGGTCGCCAGTGACTTCAGTAAGCCTCTTCGGAACGTCTTTGTAGAGGCTTAATGCGCTGGGGCCCAACGGACCCAGGGTCTCGACACCAAAAGGAATAAAATTATACTCATGATTAATATTTGTCCATTATAATTTAAGTAACTATTCATAAATAAATGTTAATTTTGCCTGAAAATGCTGTTTTTTTAGTTATTTTATGTACTTTTTCCCTCCATTATCGAAACAATATCGAAATTATCAAAATACCGATACTCGAAATTTCAATATCGAAAAAATACCGGTTTTGCAAAAAGGCTCTGATATTCCATGCTCTAGTGCCGTCCATAATATAAATGTTATTGGTTTTAGGTCCCTCGACAAAACTTGTCATCAGAGCCCAAAATTTGAATACATTTTCTTTTTTTTAGAACATTCTCCTCTCGTGTGATATTTCTTCACGTCGACATTGCCGAAATACAACTTTCTAAAATCGGTAAGAAGTGAAAGCCATAAAAAAAGGTCTGATGATTAGTGTCAATCTGCAGTCAGCATATTATAGAGATGGAAATCCTTAAGCTTAAATTCATGTTATTAGTTATAAATAGCAACTGAGGTTTCATAATGACCACTTGCAAGAAGAACTGATCCTATATTTCATTCATTAAGGAATCGCGAAGAAAGTGTAGTAATTTCGCTTGGCATTGCGAATTGTTAGTCGTGCCAACAAATTGGATTAAATTTATTTAGTCCCCCCCTCAAATTGAACTAATTGGGTAGTTGATGGTCTGCGATTAATTTTAAATAACTGAAAGGGTCGATTTAACACTTTCGGCGATTCCTAATTAACTCGGAGCGTTAGTGTAACGACCCCTTAAATGATTATTTACTCGCCCAGTTTTTCTGCGGAGCGCTGATTAGTTTAGAAAGCTGGTATTTTTTTGGCTTTGAGTTCATTAGTATTACTTACTTTAAGGGACGAATGTTTGAATAATAAATTAAAACTATACTTGGTTAACTCTGACTTCATATGGACAAAATGAATTAAAACTTAGTAAACAAAGATAGATAGATACCTTGAAGCCTAGAATTAAAATAAAGCTAGCAGTTGATCTCAATGCTAATAGTACCTTGTGCGGGTGGAGCTCTAATAACGAAATATTTTGGGTCAATAAATATACAAAGATTGTCGGAATAACATTTCATACGTGATACTCTAGGTACACCTCTAATTTTGTATATGTCCTGCATCTCCCAGTTACAAAACGCAAAAGTTAGTGAGTACAGTTCAGCTGCACAGAAAGGTAGCGATATGACTATGTATCATAAAAGGGGATTTTTTTTGGCTGATGATAATAATTTATTATTATACATAGTACTCTCCTAAAGTGCGCCAACGTCACCGGTCCTGCGCCGCGCGCTTCCAGCGGACTCCAGCGACCTTCATCACTGATGACCATCAGTCCTCCTCCTCCCTGCGTCTTCCGGTGCGTAGTCTCCGATCAAAAACTCATGAGCCGTGACTGCATATCAGCTGTGTAGGTTCTTCTACTACTGGAGGTTATCTGACCTAATATGTCATATAGGTACTTGACTTCAAATTACTTAGAGACTGTTGTACTCAGAAGGTTAGGATGATTCTGGTTTATATAGCCGTGAGGCCAACGACAAGACGGCTCGTAAGTTAGACAACAGTTTATTGCAAACTTGCACACGATTGTTGCCGGAGACGGAATAAAGGAGCACGATACCAGGATATTTATTGTGGTACTCGTATTAAATGAAGGAAAAGAAAGGCACCTGAGAACAAAACAGACAATCCTTAGCTACAAAGCATTATTTACATGCTTATTAAACAGTTAGTAATCAATTACAAAATTACATGAACCTACGTTTCCGTGCCTAGTATTATAAATTATGACGTGTTGTCAGCGATGGATCAACAGTATGGATTAAGATTCGAGTAAAGTTTATAGGTATTCAAATAATTGTCACTCAAAACACTAGAATGAGGATTCAGGAATAAAGGACTTATGGTAAGGCTTTAGGATTTTGACACATTGTTCAAGAGTGAGCTGTTAATTTTTTAATTTGTAAAATATTACACGCGTAAGAAAGCTACGAGCATATATCGAATGTTTTGATAATACGGTCAACTTTATGCGAGCCTGACTGGCCCCTGCCGTTTATAGCAAATGGTAAACAAAATAATCCTTTCCGCATCTCGAGCACTCCACTTCAACAGCTAAAACTTATCGCTATCGAGCTAAAAAGTTTCGCCAGTGCGTGTCCCGGCTTTGCCAACATGCATTCGGCTTTGGCAAGCGGCGCGGATTCATTTCCTGACCCCGTAACGTAGCCCAGATTAGATGGCTCCAAACTGGAGCGGGATCCAAATCTACGAGTTTTACACATTTGCAAGAGGGTCCTCGGTTGCAACGTGACGCATCGCCAAGGCAAATAAATGACATTCGACCGCTCGAACATTTTCAACTCAGGCGACTAATACCTATATAAGTAAAGTACGGGAGCCCGATTCAAAATTACACTGTAGCGTAAACGGATTATACATAATTATTGTCTGTGACTACATTTGATGCAATACGCGTATGAACCACAATGTAACATAAAAAACCTTAAAAGTTACATTACTGACAAGTACACAGACTGCCGGAAAAGGCAATTATTGTCACTTACGATTAAAATTCAAGCAATTTACGCAAAAACCAAATTTAATAATGTGACGGATTACTGAAAAATAAGTTCAAACTCTTAACATAAAATCATACTGTACAAGAACTTACTAGTATAAATTATAGTGCCTGCCTATCAAGCACAGTTATTATCACATTATTGAAAAGCACAGGCGCCTAACACAAAATCATACGGTAAACTAAATCCTATGATAAATAATTATCCCTACTGGCTACTACTACAACTAATACTTGTATAAAATGCATTGCATTTCACCTATTCACCGCAGTGCCTATACATTAAGCACGTAACCGTCACATTACTGAAAAGCACAGACGCCTAACACAAATTACACTGTGTCAAAGCCTGTCACAAATAATTGTCGTCTACACAGTGCACACACACTTACAGTACACCTATTAACCCTAGGACGCACGAGTATACCTACATTAAGCACATTAGGAAAAAGCTTGATACAATATCACAATATTACGATACCTGTGATAAATAATCGATGCCTATTTATGTATTGCACCTATAAAATACAGCGACAATCTAATATGTATAGTAACCGTCGTATTAGGCACTGAAGAGCACATAATCACACTGTACTAAAACCTGTGGTATAAAATTAGATCTATTTACCACTATACCTAAACAAAATAACGCTACTGAAACCGGCCTGTGATGAATATTTGATGCTATAAAGGAAAGTGGCTATCTACGAAACGCTTTAGCCATCTCATTTCAGCTCAGGATCTAGGTGTTTCTACGTGCGTCAAAGTATGCCTGCCTTACTCGGCTGATGATTAAATGTCGCGAATGAATCGGCGAATT
Source organism: Hedya salicella (assembly GCA_905404275.2). Lineage (NCBI taxonomy): Eukaryota > Metazoa > Arthropoda > Insecta > Lepidoptera > Tortricidae > Hedya > Hedya salicella. The sequence goes on along the minus strand of FR990101.1, from coordinate 3,791,415 downwards.
TCCTAAATGACAGTTCGCCCAGTAAACACAGTGCTTATATTAAGCACAGTAATCGTCACATGAATAAAAACACAGTCGCCCTACACAAAGTCACACTAATAATAATCGATTATGACTACACACTTGATACATTTAACCTATAAACCACAGGACCTATAGATTAAGCACATTACTGAAAAGCTTCGTACAAAGTCACGCTACTGAAACCGGCCTGCGATAAATAATTGTGGCCTATGACTACATTTGATGCATTCCACCTATAAAGCACAGTGGCTATCTACAAAACACATTAGCCGTCTCATTTCAGCACAGGCACCTAACTTGAAATCGATACGTAACTGCCTAATCTGGTCGGTGATTAAATGTCACGTATGAATGGGCAAATGTCCTAAATGATTGTTTGCAGTAAAACAGTGCTTATATAGTAAGCACAGTAATCGTCGCCCCTGCTGGCTGCGGAGCACTCGCGCACGCGCCTGCGCCTGCACTCCCCCGTTCCGCGCGCGACTGCCCTTCATCAACTCCCTACTCCTGGCACAATCTGAATGTGATTTGTTTGCGAACGGGATAGCGAGGCTGATGAACGAATGGAAGAGAGTGCTAGAAAGAGAGTAAGATAGACACCTTGTAGCTATAAGTTAATTATTTTGTAAGTACCACTGAATCAATGTAACGATTTGGTTTTTCTTACTGTTATGTTACATTATTTGTGATTCGTTTAATAAATAATAAATAAATAAATAAAAGCAGAATCATCTTACACAAAATCACACTATACCAAATTCTGTGATAAATAATTATCGCCTTTGACTACAAACTTGATACATTATACCTATAAGCACATTACTGAAAAGCCTGATACAATGTCACGCTACTGAAACCGGCCTGCGATAAATAATATTCGCCTTTGACTTCATTTGATGCATTGCACCTATAAAGCACAGTGGCTATCTACGAAACGCATTAGCCGTCTCATTTCAGCACAGGCACCTAACGTGGAATCGACAAGTGCCTACCTAACCCAGTCGGTGATTAAATGTTACGTCACGTATGAATGAGTAAATGTCTTAAAAGAATGTACGACCAGTAACACACAGTGCTTATATATTAAACACAGTAATCATCACATGAATTAAAACACAGTCGCCTTACACAAAGTCACACTTTATCAAACCCTGCGATAAATAATTGTCGCCTATGACTACATACTTGATACATTATACCTATAAACCACAGGACCTATATATACATTAAACACATTACTGAAACGCCTGATACAAAGTCACGCTACTGAAACCGGCCTGCGATAAATAATTGTCGCCTATGACTACATTTGATGCATTGCACCTATAAAGCACAGTGGCTATCTACGAAACGCATTAGCCGTCTCATTTCAGCACAGGCACCTAACGTGGAATCAAAGCGTACCTAACCCGGCCGGTGATAAATGTCGCGTATGAATGGCCGGCCGGTATAATAATTTATCGTACTATCTCACGAGTCCACTCCGCCCGATGATCCGGGTAACGTATCGCCGCTGCGATACGGTATGACGTCGTTTAGTCGAGGGTTTTGAAATTGTAGTGAAGGTTTGTTGACGAATAAGGATGATGACTAAATTTTAATAATTAGTCTGTCATGTTAATGCGTATTAATAAAAAAATATTAGAGGCGTATTATTTCTTACCTATAAATAAAGGCGATGTATTCAATCAAAATTTCGCGTAACGTCTAGGTACGATTTGTACCTAGGAGTGACGTCACGAGTCCCCACTCCTAAAGTACAATACAATTTATCTGAGTTATTTTTAGTATTCTAAAAAGCTAAAAATACGTGTCCTATATATTTTTATTATTGATTGAACTGAAAGAATAATTAGAATTTTGAATTTCATATCCCGTCATCATGCGTTGACGTCACTTTATTTTGATGACACATTTGAAATCAATGAGATCAAAATTTTCCAAAAGTGTTTCACTTCTTAACTTAGATCCAATCTTGTGTTTTTTTTGCGGCATAAACGGCCGTATCTTTTTTTACGTATACTTAGAAGTTTGATTTTATCACAGCTTTAAGAAATTGTGGACCTGAGTAATTAATTTTAATTTAAACTTGATTCCTCAACGCATTCCCAAGATAAAGAGCCTCGACAGAGAGACAGACACGCGGATAGACGGACGGACAACAAAGTGATCATATAAGGGTTCCAATTTTTTCTTTTGAAGTAAAGAACCCTAAAAATTATTGAAACGGGCTATTTGGAGGTGACTGACTGAAGCGAAAAAAATATTTTTATTAATTTTTTTGTATGTGTCGTTGTCGCATCATCACGTACAATCAATATCCAGTGTTGGTTATAGTTTTTATCTGACTACACTAAGGACAAAAAGAGGCGTTATGACTTTTTCTCCTCTTCGAACGAAGTTGCGGGCACTCACTGTCTAGTGTAAACCTTAAGATTTGACATTTGATGTGTCACTTATAGAACAATATACACCTCTATATTGAACCCTTTTAGTAAAGGTCGATGTAATAAGGTTAATAGCTTATTAACTGAGCTGTAGAGTGAGCTACCATTATTTAACTGCATAGGTACACGCCTAAGTTAACAGGGATGCAGATCAAACACTACAGTTGAGAACGAGGCTAAGGTCTGAGGGTGTACGCTCTATGAGGTCAAAAACTGCCTTTTTCTCACTCCAGACCCCTATCTCACAATCGTGATAAATGTCGGGTGACAGCAACAATTTCACGTACATTGCGTGCTCAGTATAAAGTAAGGAGATGTATCGAGCTTGCGGGGATCGCCGTGAACGTAAAATTGTCGTTGTCATCTTCTGTCAATTGTCACGAATGTGAAATAGGGGCCAGGCGTTGCTTTTGAGTGTTTCAATATTTTCCATATAAATACTAGCCCGCAGCTTCATCAGCGGTGGATATAAAAAAACATATCCCTCTTTTTGTCTTCAGTGAAGTAGGGTAAAAAGTATCTTATACCATTTGTGGATGTCCAGCTAACCATGAATTAAAAATAGTTTAAATTTGTTAAGCCGTTTTGGTGTGGTCAAGCCACAACGACATGTATAAACATGTCTTATACAAAAAATCCAGTGACCTTCAAATACTTTATTTCACTATTTTTTTTGAAACTATCTTCAATGTAGACACATTTCATTTTTACAGCTTTATTAGTATAGTAATGATTTCTAATTATTAAATAATAATAAAGCTGATTAAACGTATTCCGTTCAAACAAAGAAAATTTTAATATCATATAAACAGTAATATCACCAAATTGCAGACCACTAAGTTACAGTTGTTCACGGCAATGAATGCGCAATGAACATTAAACAAGATGATTTTCATCTGACAACACTTCCTGTTCTATTGCCACATTTCAATAACCGCTCCACTTTTAGACATTCTTGACTTTAAAAACTTAGTATTCAATATATGTATAATCTACACTATTATAAACTTGTAAAAATTAGATGTCTGTACATTAAAATTAATTCTAAAAAATGATTGTAATTGACTATTTGTAGGTAAAGTTGTGGCTTCATCACGCCAAATCGTCTAAACGGATTTCAACTATGTTTGGTACACGTTAGCTGGCTATCCACAAATTGTTATTAGATACTCTTTATCCGAGTACACTGAAGAAAAAAAGGGGGGTTATGACTTATTATCCTCTGAGATCAAAGTTGCCGGCACCTACTTTATTAAACGCTAAAAGGTGCAGCTTCGTCAGAAGGAAAAAAAATCATACCTCTCTTTATTCCTTCAGCGTTTAGCCGAGTAAAAGGTATCCTATAACCATCTGTGGATGCCAAACTACTTTTGTACATACCTAAACACATACATACATACGAAACATCCAAAAATAAAATCGATTCAGTGACCTCAGAATAGTCCGTTACATTTTTTTAAAATCTTTAATTCAAATTCATATTAATTTATTTATTGCAGGCATCTATGGCCCATAGATAAATACCTTACCAACTACCATTCATATTAATATATAACTTAATTAATGATCACTTCTACTTATTTTATAAAATACAGGGACTGCTTGACACATGCATCTCACAGCAGTGCCTCATAAACGGACAGTCAAGCCTGTCCGCTATAGAGAACGCAGGATGGGGTTGGGGCAACTTTTAATATACAGACATTTCATTTTTACAACTTTTTAATAGTATGGATAAGCTCACTCATACTCATACATGAAATATTGCATGTCATTATTTTACAGTACGAATAGCTGAGCATTTAGGACTACTCCATAATTAAAATTCAAGTTGGAAATTATACATGTCAAAATTATTATATTTAAATAGGTTAGGAAAATTATAGATACTAGCTTCTGCCCGCAACTTAATCCGCCTTATCGCGGATTAAGTTGTAATTATCGTTTATCGTGGATAAGGGTAATTTTCCGGGATAAATAGCCTATGTCCTTCCCCGGGACTCAAACTATTCCATACCAAATTTCATCCAAATAGGTTCAGCGGTTTAAGCGTGAAGAGGTAACAGACAGACAGACAGACAGACATACAGACAGACACACACTTTCACATTTATAATGTTAGTATGGATATGGATTATAGGATTAACTTCTTTCATTAAATTGCATGTCAACAGTAATAATAATGATTTGGTAAAATACATTATATCATTAGTTATTTCCTATGATAAAATTTGCTGATATCGTAAAAGGCCTACTGACTACTGATAAGCCATTTTTTCAATTTGTTATGGAATAAGTTCTTGCACTCCAACATTTTCAATTCATCGGACAACGCGTTGTATACTTTGAGACCTACAACATGCATGGTTTTAGAGGACATCCGGTGGCTGGTTGGGAGTAAGCACTCCTTATTTTCGAGACGAGTGCGAATGAGTTTGCTGGTGTGGAACGTATGTTTATTATTGTGTACAAAAGTTGCTATATTGAATGTGTATTGTGAAAGTAGTGTATGTCCCGATCTATGAACAGTTGTTTGGCTGGTGCCCCAATGGGGATTGGACGAAAATTTTCGAAAATCTTGAAATTATGTTTATAGGTAGGAATAAGTCTCCTTATCGTCAGAAATAAATTACAGATTTTTCTGTGGCTTAGAAAAAACTAAAAAGATGAAAAGGTGTTGGTGGGCCTATATGACAGCTTATACGGTACGGCAAATGCACCATTGATGTTTTCGATTAAAGTGGCTGTAAATGTACTGTTATTCTTGCCGTACCGTATACGCTGTCATATAGGCCCACCAACACCTTTTCATCTTTTTATTTTTTTCTAAGCGACAGGAAAATCTGTATGTTTTTTCTTACGATAAGGAGACATATTCCTACCTATAAACAAAATTTCAAGATTATTGAAAATTTACATCCATTCCCCATTGTGGTCGTTGAGATGATTCTCACCGCACGTTTCTGCAAAACAAAAGCACGATGCATATCGATATCTATTACCAACAACCACTTTGTTCTGTGTGCATAATACGTGTACGTAGATATATAACGTATCTGTAACGTATACATAGGTACTATCAGCGCTTTTACCGCGAGAACGATCACCATTAATCTAATTTCCGGTGTCCAGGGAAGATTTATCGCTGTGCAAAGTTTGCACTTACCGCCATTCGGCGCTAAAGTTATTATTAACAATTACTCTGATGATCGCATGAAATAATAACAATGTTGGTTAGTTCCCTTGTTTATGATGCATGAGGCGAAATTTAATTAAAAGCTACGTTTTAAGCACTGGCAAAGTCGGGCACTTTTTATTGAGTTAGTTTTACGAGTTAAACTAATGTTGCAATATGATGTGAAATATTAAGGTGTCTCAATTTATAACCGGTGACGGAAAAAGAGGGCTGTTATTAGTTTAATGTGTGTATATTTGTGTGTCTGTGGCATCGTAGCGCTTGGACGGACGGACTGATTTTGTATGTTGTGTTTATAAGGTCCAGACCATATAACCTAGGTGGTCTGTGGATGATTTTTCAAGAATGTTTTAAGCTTTAAGGAAATTGGTTCAACCGGTTTTTCTAGATGTATCTGAAAGAGGGGGGAGGTTGGTTACTTGATAATAAGGAAAAAAAAAATAATCTGCTGTTGCTGCATAAAAAGAAACACAAAAGTGGATGGCCGCGCCCCAACACCAATATTATTTACGAGAAGGTGCAACTTCATTAACGGAGGAGAAAAAGCCATAAACTCTCTTTTCTTCTTGAGCGTAAGTGGGCAAAAAGTATCCTATAACTAACTCTCTGTGGATATCCAGCTACCCGTGTACCAAAAGCAGTTCAAATTCTCTTGCTTGCGTGGCAGCCGTAGCCAGCTGAGTAGTATATGTGTTGCGTTGTCTAGCGGAGTTGTAAGAGAAACTGAAATATGTACCTTTTTAGGGTTCCGTAGCCAAAATGGGAAAAACGGAACCCTTATAGTTTCGTCATGTTCGTCCGTCCGTCAGTCCATCCGTATGTCACAGGCAATTTAAAAAAATCTAGATGTATCTGAAGTATATAATAGGCGTCTTATGAAAGCTGCTACTCAGTTTGATACTTAAAAAATAAAAATAAAAATATTAGGAGGGGCACTCCATACATGGAAACAGAAACTGCAATATAAAAAATAAAGCTTCTCAACAAAAGAACGTAAGTACCGTGGAGATACGCTCTTTTGCTAGTGCACTTTTTCATATCGTATTTTTTCATCTGTAATGATTTTTTTCGTATGAACGGCTGCGGAGCTATACACTGAGCATAGTCCAACATGTTTTTGGTCAGTTTTAGTACTTATTTAATTGTCATTGTGACGACAACGAAAAAGGTACGGGATCAATTTCTTTTACTGTTCCTTCGTGTAGGAGGGCTATGGCCTTTGTTTACGTTGTGAGACGCTATACATCAAACAATTTTATACCTATTGAAATACGTAGTGTGTCACGTTCGTATTTATTCTTAGTTTCTTATTGTGACCGAAATATGTCTTCGGCTTCGCGCGTTTGGTAAGTATATATACTTACCAAACATTAATTTATATTTTTTAAGAAATTAATACAAGTCACGTTTTTTGACGTGATAACGTCTTATAAATCGACGAACGCCGGCTGTCTGCACTCACAAAGAAAGCATGACTCATTGTCACGTTCCGCTATTACGTTCCGCTTAAGCCGAGCGAGCGTGCAAGTGAGAGCGCGGAACAAGCGTTAGAGAGAGAGTCACAAGCGTTCGGCTAGTGGATCCATAAAAGTATGCAATTTTAATCAATGTTCTCTTCTGACGTTATCACGTGAAATTATCGTCAGTTATCCGACTATACAGACGACCAATTTGTTTTTGCTAAATGAAATGAAGATAAACGAATAAATGCCAACCTTAAAGAGTATTTCAGTTATTTGCGTTTTGTTAGGTCCGCTTAAAATTTAGTTCTTACTGTCCCTTATCTGTCCTCCAAATCTTACATTATTTTTTACACTCTCTACCGCATGACTTAAAGCGTGCTCAGTCCCTTACAACTTTTAAGTCCCACGTTAAAAAATATGATTTGTCTCTCGCTTAACCCACTGCTATTGAAATCACTTTATTAACTTTGTGGATGTCACTGTTATGGTTACTAATTTACTTACTTTGCATATATTATATTTATTTTGTATAAATATTTATGTATGTTCCTCTACGCAATCTTATTTGTTTATGTTTATTGCGTCTACATGTTTCTCGCCACCTACTCGACTAAAATTGTTGTCTTTTAAACACTCCGCTACACAAAGTTGGTCTGAAAGAAATCGCAATTAAGCGATAAGATCGCCTGCTGTTTACCTCTGCTTGTTTGAAGGTTATTCTTATGTTTTTTATTTCTGTGTATCTGAGGTGTGCAATAAAGTGTATTTGTATTGTATTGTAAATGTTACGAATAAGTACGCCTCTGTTTCCGTATCATCTACTTTAATTGTATCTGTAACTGGCTGTTGCATATGATAGAGTGTTAACATACATACATAAACAAATCAACAGACTGTCCATACTATTTTCGTTTATCTTTCTCTATTTATATCGTTTATTAAACCTATTCCGTTACGCATACTGCGAGTGTAATTTTGCGGGTTTATCGTCTACTCGCGCATACCACAAATCTATTACCATGAGGTATTTAATGACTTTCAATTATTCATGAATAGTTGTTCATGTTTATTCATTTATCTAACACTTCAGAGCCTCTATGTATTAATGATTCGATATGCAGCTTGCATTCAAAGTTAAATTAATTTATTTGTGGCTTTACGTAACGGTACCTACTGTCAATTAATAATGTACTTACCAGTGGTAAATCAAAACCATTTCGATGCATTTGAGGTTTCGGTTCGAAATATAATACTAAAGATATAACATGTTTAGGGCTCCGTAGTCAAAATGGAAAAAACGGAACCCTTGTTACGTCATGTATGTCACAGGCATTTTATGCAAAAATTAGATGAACATTGATAAAATTTGGAGTATAGGTGTGTCTTGTGTTAGTTTGGTAGTTAAATCACAAAAAATTCTAGAGGGAGTGGGCACTCTAAGTTAGGTAACCGAAGCTGCTTTTTTACACCAAACATCAAGGTGTGGCGCATATTTCGACATTTCATTTAAAAGCAATTTGAGATTTCTAAAAATTGTTTTTGATTAAGTGAGTATCTTCTGAAATAATCGCTCTATCTTTTAAACCGTATGTCCAACAAAGATGAAAAAAATTACAAAGGTAAAGCCTAACAATTTCAATGAAAGCTTATTTTAACATGATAGGATATACCATTTTTGAGTTAGTGCCCAAAAACTGCGCTTCTAAGCAAAAGCACGTAAGTGCCACGAAGATATATACGCTCTTTTGCTAATTCTCTTTTTCACATCTTTTTTTTTTCATCTGCAGTGCATTTATTTGTAGTAACGGTTACGGAATTCTACACTGATCATGGTCCGACATGGTCTTGGCCGGGTTTTTGCAATTAGACATCAAATGGGAAATTTATATTATGACTTGACTAACAAAAAAGATTTAACAATAAAACTTTTTTATACCGGTTCGGTATAAAATATTTAAAAATCGCAAGCTGTTTTTTTTTACAGATTACAAATTTATGGGCATTATCATAAATCATACGTCTGTACTACAAAATATACCCACTTTTCACATTGTTTCTGAATTACATGCCTATGATAGACATTATTGCCATTATAGCCACGACGGAACCCTACAAAGAGAACTTAATCTATGGTAATCATTAGAAGGAGAGTCTCAATGACTCTTTCAATCATACTTTAGTCTTTAAAATTCTTTGCATAAAATTAGCCCGCTATTCTAAGATACCTAAACCTTGAATACGACCTAGATATCCAGTGACATAATTACTCCTTCTGAATAAATGAACTTCAGTCCGCAGTCTAACCTTGTTATATTTCTGAATTACACTACGAAAGGGCGTAACATCATAGGGATTGAACGTTTATAGTGTCTTTTTTAATTGTAGCGTTAGGATTACCGTAGATTCAAGTAGTGCGGATTAGTGAGCCGTTTGAAACTTGAAATTAATCTGTTTGAAGATTTAATGTTTAATAAGAAAAAATATCTGTTTTTAACCTATTTTAAGACAGTGTTTTTTTTTATAGTACTTATTAGGTTCTTCTACCTTGAGTTTTGTGAACTCGTCGTGATTCTAGTACAAGTTCTGCCGCCCTAGATGTTTGTATTACGTATTTAACAGACACGGACGTCCATTGGACATGCAGTTAACATGCGTAACACATAGTCGTTTAAAATGTGAACTTAGAGTTCTATTAGGAGGTTCTAAAAAAGGACCGATAATCTGACAGAGTCCGACGACCGGTTATTGCAAAGATCTTTATGACAGGCCTTTTTTCAGCAGAGGGCGTTTTTCTAATGATTATTATAATGACATTACGTTAATGACTACTAACAAAGCTAAATAAATGATGAAATATTGCTTAGAAATCACGTGACATATTGGCCGGGTGCAGACGTCGTCTATGGTAAGCGAAACCGATCGCAGCGCTAAAAACCAAATGTTTCACATTAAAAGAAAAAACAGATTGTGCACTTGTTAGGTGCTCTACAATCAATATTTTCAATTAATCAGCTATGTTTTGTTTCGTCCATTATTTAACCCTTTTGACAAAGCCAGCAAAGTTGCGAACGCTAGGCAGTGCAGTCAGTTTCTTAAAATTGCAACGAATAGTAAGTAAGCAATAATGATATTCTTTATTTGGACACAATAAAATCCATTGTGTATTAGTAAAAGGGCTTATTAGGTTAGTTAGTACTTATAATCATAAACTTAATTATATTTTAAATAAAAGTCTAATCCGTTTCTTCATTATGGCGTGGAAACCATCCGTGCGAGCTTCGGCAAACATATACCTGACGCACTACACCATCTTGGTAATTCCATCAGCATCCTATATGCATTATTGTTCTGTATTCTCAGAGCGTTGAAGGTCCGATTTGTATAATGACCCGCAGACCGCTCAACCACCACATAATATTATCAGCATAAATTAGTAAAGCAAAATTCCATAGGTCCATATCAAAAACCAGCAACTCAACTTTTTATTATTTCTTTCCCAAATGTTATATTCACTATCAAAAATCACACACAATACAATCAAAGTAACTTAACATTGAATAAGTTACATGTTAAGTTATTTTCGTACACGTCTCAGTAAGCCGGGACTTGTACGAAAATTACTGCCTTTGTGGAAGTATAAGTTATTCTAAGTTATAATTGGGACCTTGCGTTTGATTCAAGCGATACTTCGCTACCTTATCTAGATAGTTAGTATTTGTTTTATGTTAGGCAGCGTGTGTACTGTCGTCGTATGTATATTTAGTCTGAAAAGGCAAAACTTGCTTACGTAAATTGTCGATATAGCTTGGTTAGTATTTTTTACTCCAAATCAGGATAAGTGAAAACGCAAAGTAAGTAATTATTTTTGGTATTAACCAATTTCGAGCCAAGAAAGAGCTTTTCAATGATTAGTATTTATAATCACTGACGTTTTGTAACCAATTGTTTTATTAATTATATTTTTAGGAATGCATTTGAAACCTGAATGTTAGTTAATTCAATAATATTTGATAGGCATGAAGTTAGCTAGTTAGGTAATAATTATTTTTAGTAAGGAGACAAGCTGCCTTCAGGTTTGTCTGCGAGGCTAAAGATTCGAAACACTACGTAGTATTTTAATGAGGATAGGATAAATAAACGCCAAAGTCAGTTTTTTTCTGGGACATAGATATAACCTCAAAATTTAATTGTATTAATGGTTGATTAAGAAACGAAACTACTGTTATACCTCAGAATCACCTGTAATACCTAGGGGTATGTTAATTTATAAATTTTACAAACCAATACAAATACTCTTTATTGCATACTAACAGAAAACAGCATGAGATACTTAAATCTAAATCAGTATGAGAAATGTTACGAACAGGCGGTCTTATCGCTAAGAAGCAATCTCTTCCAAACAACCTTAAGGTAGTAGAGATAGTGCAAAATAAGCAACCAATGTGTATAAGTTAGTTATATTATTATTAAATTATCTTTGTAACTTAATGAGTTAATGATGCTTTAATTTTTATTTTATTTTTTAAGACATAGGATAGGAGGCAAACGAGCAGACGGCTCGCCTGATGGTAAGCGATCACCGTCGCCCATATATACATCGCCCAATAAAGACACTTGCATCACCAGAGGAGTCACAAGGGCATTGCCGACCTTTCAGGTGGGAGTAGGCTCTTTTAGTTTCTTAATGCTTCTTTTATGCTGTGATAAAAACCTACATTAAATTAAAGAAAATGAAATGTATGTATTGCAGACCACTAATATATCGATATTATGTCAGTTACATTACTTTTGAAAACAGGTCAATAATCCTTATTACTTAACCCACTGGCACGTTCAAATTTCCTTTTTAAGGGGAAGATTTGAAATAAAAAACCTTTTTATAATGACCTAAGTCATTAGACTGGGGACCCTCTACACCTTCAAATTATTCCTTGGACCCTGAGTTGAGGTGTAGGGTATGTTCTGATTGTGATAATTATAGGTTCAAGAATCTCGAGAACTGTGTTGAGTGATTTTTTATTGAAAATTGAACCTTAACATTTATGAACGAACCCTTAGATTTTAGTTATATAGTTCACATGCGTATGAGATTTTTGAAGATGTACAAAAGTAATTGTACGTACTTCTAAAATAATGTTTACGCTCGCACATTGGAGTAGGCGGCAGCAAATCAAAATAAATATGCTTTATTCAAGTGGGGCTAGGTACAAGCACTTTCAAATTGTTAGTTACATTGAGAGAAGTGTTTGCTGGGAGACATACAATATGATCCAACATTTGTTGCAAGGATTAGGGAAAACCCAGAAAAACCTAATCAGATCATAGACATTAGACGTTATAAGCCATTGAAACCGTAGCGTTAAATGTTCATAGTATGAAATAACAAAGCATTAGTCCGCATTTTTAACCGACTTCGAAAAAAGAAGAACTCCGTCATTTATAAACCGATAAAAAAACATATTTTGGTTTGAAAGAAGGTGCCTCCAAATTGGACCTATTTAATTTTAGTGAAGATCTGATGATGGGATTCATGAGGAATTGAAGCACCTCTTCAAATATTGTAGGCACACATACAGCGATAATGGGCATATGGGCATCCTGCCAAAAGGGCAACGACCTGGGTGACGCCTTAGGTTAGTATAGTTAGTAAGTCTAGTTATTAAGTAAGTATTTTTTTGTATCTTGTGTAATTTATAATAAAGGTTCTGTTATCTATTCGTTTGGCAATTTAAATTATTAGTCCGTTAATAATACTTAATTACACTTAAATAAGTATTAAGCCTACAGCCAGGTTTATAGCTTAAGAGCCCCCGGCAAGCTCGGTTCTCCATACAAACGTAGTTAATAATAAAATAATAATAATAATACAATTACGGGACAATTTTACACATATCGCTCTAGTCCCATGGTAAGCTCAATAATGCTTGTGTTATGGGTACTAGACGACGATATATTTAATAGATATACAACTTATATACATAGAAAACATCCAAGACTCAGGAACAAATATTTATTGCTCATCCACAAATATTTGCCCTTACCGGGATTTGAACCCAGGACCTCAGCTTCACAGGCAACGTTACTCCCACTGAGCCAAACCGGTCGTCAAGTTACGCTGTCATTTTAAAACTCTGTACTTAGAATAAGGTATATCCAGGTCTGTAGTTAGTTTATGTAGCTTCAGCTACCATAGTAAAAAAATACAGCTAATTTAAGTTTTTCATACTAAACTTGTTTTTGCTGTATTTCGTTTGTTACATAAACTGCAGCCATGTAAACTAATTACAGACCTAGATATACCTCATCACATTGTATAAGCAAAGTTTCGTTACAATCCAACACGTAGGTAGTCTTAAAATGAGAACGAAACTCCGTCTGTATGGGAATGTGAAATTCGGCCAAGCTTGCCGGGGAATCTTTAGTAAATCAGTTAGAATACTCTCTTTCTAAGGCAACTGGATTTTATAACTTTGTTATAACTAAAAAATGCCCGCAACTTCGTTTGTGAAGGGGAAAAAGTCATAACCCCTCTTTTTTCTTCAGTGTAGTTGGAAAAAAGAATCCTATAACCATCTGTGGATACCCAGCTACCCGCGTGCCAAAAACATTTCAATTCCGTTTAGCTGATTTGGCTTGATTTGGCCAAAACGACACATACAAAAACACAAAAAATAAAAGAGAAGGTGACCTTCAAATAATCCGTATCACTTATTTTTTGAAAATATCTTTAATGTACAGGCATTTCGTTTTTAAAAACTTTATAAATAAAAGTTTTAAAATTAAGACTGAAAAGAAATTTGTACTATTTCTACAGATTTAACTTACTTAAGTCCTTTCACCCTACAATTTTCATTGAATTCTAATGAAACTGAAATACCAAACTACAAGCCAGCAAGGTAGTTAGTAGAAACGTTCCCTTAAGGTGCATCCACATTTGTATCATTTGCCCGATCAGATCTTCGTTCCGTGGCATGATCGCGTGTCACGATCACGCGTTTGGACGTTGCGCCGATCCGATCGCTCCAAATCCATGTTGCTACGCGTATCACAGACTTAGATCGGACAAGCAAGGCAATGATTGCCGCGCCGACAGTGAGCGTCCAAGCAGCGCGATACGCAGTCATGCCACGGCACGGTGATCTGATACGGGCAAATGATACAAATGTGGACGCACCTTTACATACTTACATAAATATACGAGTTCCTACATCTACAATGTACCTGCCTGTAATTTAACATAGCTCGAGCTGGCTTATGAATGAAAATATTTCATTCCGAGTGTGATACATCCTCGTTCCGTAATTCGAGCAAGGAAGTCACTACTACGTGAGCGAAGTTTACACACTCACCTTATTGTTGATGTAGAGAGCTGGAAGCGTCTTTGAAAAGATACCACTGCAAATCCTGGATAGTTCAACCAATAGGCAGTATGCATGAGTTTTTATTTTTGCTCTATTAAAAGCTCATTCATGTAACAAACTGTAGAGAGAAATAGGTTTTCGAATAAGTATACAAATAACCAAGCATAAGCTTTTCATTCTGTCTCTTTGTACCAAAATAGAGTTTAATATGTAATGTATATGGCGAGGGTGCACTATGACGTAACAGGTCATGTCGGCCCTCTCTGTCAAATTGCTGTCTAATAAGTAGTTTAAAATGAAATGTAGTATTTTTTATCATGCGTATTTCATTGCGGATTTTAATTTAAATTTCACTTTTTGAAATCGTTTTACGGTATTTTGAATATTTTGTTAAGAAAAACGTTAAAAAAATATTGCATGTACCCTATTCCCTTGAAAAAAGGTAGCTACGCTCGAAGTTATGGCCGTTTATGTATACCTGGGACAAATCGTCGAGCTAGGTAGGTACAACTTCAAGAAAAAGATCAATCGTTGGCACTGAAATGTGGTCGCTCTCGTTGGACCTTATAACAAGGCTCAAAGTCACTCACGTTATAATGTTGAGGGCGATATACTCAGGGTTTCACAAAGTTCCAAAAAAGATTCGATGATATATTAAGTTATATTCCACAATTTCTTTATGGCACTACCTTTTCTCAACTACGAGTAGGATACGAGTATTTATAAATAAAAATAAATAAATAAAATAAATTTATTTCGAGCAACACAGACTCATATTATGCAACAATTTATAGATAGCAATTAAAATAATAATATTCATAAAATTTAATCAAGTTGATAGACCATCAATTAAAATATATAAAAAATAGAATTTATAAAATTTATCTAAGCAATTATAAATTTAATTAATATTTGAAAATAATTTATATGTAACAATAAATTCAGCATATCCTACGCCAGTTCTCACATGCCTATTGCAGCAGTGCATGTTATATGGACAGTCTATTCTATCCGCGATAATCGCCAGGACAGTGTTGGGGCTGGCCCGCACCTGCCGCACCAGGGCCGCCGCGCGCACCCGCATGGTGCTGTGGAAACACGCAGTGCGAGCTTCCGCAAACATACCTGAGGCACTGCAGTACCGACTCAGCCCATCACTGCCCTGAACGCGTTATTATATTGGACCCGAAGCGCGTTATACGACTTCTGCGTATAGTTCACCCACAGACTACACGTGAACGCTTTGAACACCGTTATCCTCACGCCGCTGGAGCATTGCGCAAATCTGCGAGCCAACATATTCGCCCTGACGCATAACGCCCTTTGCTCCCTTTACATGTCAGCATTGTCTTTGAGGTCAGCGGTGACGATATTTGAATTATACGACATGGCCCTCCGCGAGAGAAGATTGCTGGCACACTAGCAAAGCTCTCCATGTACTTTCAGACTTTTAGATATGTAAAACGTGAGTGATGGATGGTATTGAGGAATCTCAATATCCTGCTGTAAATCATAACCATTATTCAGTATAAAATAGCATATTTAAAAAATAAATACTACAATAATTTGATTTTTTATGATTAATTTGATTTTTTTGGTATTCAGTGCAGGTTTTTCGTCGCATTAATCAATTAACATTTACATTTCAAAGATATTTGAGAGAAATCTATGAAGATTATTTATTACTTATAGTTAAGTTACAGTTTGTTTCGGCTTTTTTCTCAAAAGTGGTTTTTTCTTGGAAAATGCCTTAGAGTCATTACTTGTAAAAGTGCCCTTGCGGAATACTTACAGATCAAAGATCATTATTTTAGGTCCAATTATCCCAGGATCGTTATTAGTTTAACTAGATGGCATCAAATTACGAGTATAGTATACACATTCGGATATCAAATATTTTGTTTTGTACTCGCCGTTACAGGTGACGTTTATAAAAGCGTCTTAATAATTCAATTATACTCATCTAGTATTTTTTACATCTGTGTAGGGCCGTCTCATTTGTTTTGCACGACGCACGTAATAACACGATCAAACCTACGAGAATTTTGACATGCCGACGTGACATGAAAGCTTAAAGTGAAAGAGAAATTTATTTGCTCAATAAATTGAGTATTTGAGTGTATCTGGAGCCCTTAGTATGTATTACCAGAGGATATTATTAGCCTTTAAAATCATAACAGAAACTCAAATTGTAAATCAGTATGAATATTTTATTATTGCTAAGTGCTTTGTAAATAGATGAACTCATATTAATGCGAGTAAATTTGATTTTTCGACTTATGCCATTGCTACTTTACTTTGTTAACTCTGAAAGATATGTCAGCTACCTTGGTTGCTTAAAATATTGGATCCTTAGATATTTAATAATGTAATACTTTTAATGATTATTTCCCATAAAAGATCCGCTTCACTGCTGTTTCCATTACAAGTTGAAGTAGCCATGGGCACAGAATAGATAACATGTACAAGTACAGAAGGCTCACTACTATGATCTTTACAGAAGCCGCTTTTTTCTTAGCAAAAACATTATGATTTATGACCCTCTGACGTCTTTGACTCCAGCGCAAGCCAAAGGGAACGTTAAGGCTGTGTACGAATGGTGAAAATGAATTGGCTCACTCGCCGCTTCGCCAATAGTGAGGGCTGTCAACGGCTAAAAATAAAATAATAATGTATTGCCCATCGATTTCTTGCATTCAATATAGAGAGCAATAAGTGTATATTCTCCATGTTACGTTATATACATTAATTCATTATTTATCTCTAAAATAATAAAAAGACAACAGACAGACAGACGCGACAGGGGACTTCGTTTTATAATATTTTGTGATTTGAGCTTTTCGAACAAGCAACATATTATGAATACTTCGAATATACTATGAATAAGTCGTCAATAGGTTACTATAGCGTGCATTGAAAATAACATTGAGTTTGTTTGAACAAATCAAAAACAATAAATTATTTACATAAATCTTTAAAGTTGTTGAACAAATGTTAATTCTTTTATAGAGTAGACTCGACTCCTGGGAAATAAAGTTTATGGTCAGAGGCAACCGGGAAAATAGTGAAAACTCTATCAAAACCTGTTAAGTAGTTTAGGAGAAGAAAGCGCACACATACCTACTGGATATGCGAAAAGTAATTTGTAATTACTAGGTATTTAGAGAAAACTGAACACCATTTACCGATACGTGAACATGATAATTTATTATAAACATTCATAGAAACGTAAGGGAAATATATTATTTGAGCAAAATAACTAAATTAATGTAGAACGGTGCGATTATACCATGTTGCCAGCTTGCTTGAACAGCTTTTTTTGACAGTGCTGGTAGAACCTACCTGCATACGAATTGTTGTTTTAGTAAGTATGTATACCCTGTATACCTCTTACATACTACATTAGAATTTAAATACTCAAATGTCAGCAAATAATCGATTAAAATTACTTAAAACCAGATAATATTATTCTGAGTACCGACTCGATTAATCCAGTGTTAAATATGGAAATAGGTACATACAATATCTTTTTTATTATTATACAGTGACTACCTAGTATCTGTTTTGTTCATTTACTTACCTTTCAACATCCTTCTGACGTGTCGGGAGAAAGAAAAACGAGTGATTTGAATTTCTGTCATTCTTACTGCAACCCGCTGCGATACAAGCGATAAATCATTTAAGCATGAGTCATCTCATAATCTTCCCAAATAGTCCGTCTTTATACATTAAATACACGAATGCGGCACGTTCACTTGCGACGTAAATCCAGAAAGCGAGAGCGTCTACAGAGCGCGAGCGCTCCGAGGCAGAGCGTGTCAGCTACTGAATAGGCCCCTCTGGAGGTGCCGCCGGCATGTACTTGTAGCGACGAACGTAAATTGCGGAGTGAGCCGCGCCTGCCATGGGCTAGCTAAAGCGAATACCTGGCCTGGTCTTTTTGGGGTTCTGTACTTGAAAAGGAAAAAACCGGCCAAGTGCGAGTCGGATTCGCGCACGGAGGGTTCCGTACAAAATATACGCTACAAATGGCCGTATCTATGAAAATACAGTGTTAGCAGAGCCCTATTCCTAAGCAAAATGTACGCGGTGCACGATCATTTTATATTGATTACTGATTTATTTTGTTAATTGTGGTATACGAGCTTCTTACATACCAAATTTTAAGTTTCTAGAACAACTGGAAGTACCCTATCAATTTCAAAAAGTGTCATAATATACGTTTTCTGTGGCATAAACGGCCGTATCTTTTTTTTTTCGTTAACTTAGAAATTTGATATTTTTACAGCTTCAAGGGGCCGTAGACCTAAGTATATAGTTTTAATTTTAAATTTGATACCTCCACGCATTCCCGAGATAAAGGGTTTTGACGAACAGACAGACAGAATGACAGACGGACAGACGGACGCACAACAAAGTGATCCTAGAACGGGTCCGTTTTTTCCTTTTGAGGTACAGAACTCTAAAAACGGAACCCTTGTAGGTTTACTTTGCTGTCCGTCCATCTGCTGTTCGTCTGACAACTCTTTTTTTATCAGAATTGCGTAGAGGTATCAGTCAACCTGAACTTAATTTAAAAAAACTCAAATCTGCAGTCCCTTGAAGCTGTTTAAAACTCAAACTTCTAAGTCAACGCAATACAGTCATGAAAAAGGTGTTTCTACACAAATTGCTATTAACCGAAACTGTTAACTGACACCAGGTTGTTCTAGAAACTTGAAATTTGGGTAAAGGTATCTCTTATAGCCATTTCTAAATCAATAAAAAATGGCTCCACACTGCTTACTTTTTGCTTAACAGCAGACCTCTGCTAACACTGGTTTTTCATAGATACGGCGGTGTTTAGCGTATATTTACTACGGAACCCTTAGATTCTAACTCGAACTTGGCCAGTTTCTTTGTAGAATTTGACTTTGTACTGGGTACGACTGACCAAATCTTACCGGTAATCGGATTTCGTTGTTACATGGATTGATATCCGCGGCCAACACTCACCACGCGCCGCGCCTTACGGAGGAGAGACGGCGTTCCATACACAACCGAAACAGATTTTTTTTCCTGGCAAATATCAATGTATGGTAACTTTTTGACATTACCTTTAAAATATTTTGAAGTTTGTAATTTTTTCTTGATTTAGTGAATATTTTCGACTATAATCGCTCCGAAAACAGCATAAATTGTGTCCCCTCTATTTTCTAAACTTAATCTCCAAATATGAAAAAATACAATGAAATAGTTGAATAAATACAACAAAAATTATTTTAAACATGATCGGATAATTATAATTATACGGTTTATGAATTATTGCAGAAAAACTGCGCTTCTCAGCAAAAGGACGTAAGTGCCGTGGAGATACGCTGTTTTGTTAATGCTGTTTTTCATATCGTATTTTTTTCATGTGTTAGTAGGTAGCAGTGGCGTGGCGTCCATATAAGCCAATTCCCACCGGGTTGCCCAAGGAAAGGCTTATAACCACGTTTTTCTTTGAATATGAGTAAATGAATACGCTTTGGCTTCCCTTGTAATTTTCCTGACGCCACGCCTCTCTGGTAGGTAGTGTATTTTTTTTTTAAACGGCTGCGGAATCCTACATTAAGCATGATCTGACATGCCGTTGGCCGGTTTTTGTAACAGTGCTATTAAAAAAACTAACCAGCTACTTAACTAAATTCACGAAAATAGTTAAACAACACATTAGTCCCAAAGTTACACTTAATCCCAATCGACTAAATACTCAGCGGCAAACTACATCACCATTAACTATTAAGTTATCGACGTAAATGTTCGCTATAACAGAGTGTAATAGGCTTTTATTGCTGAACGATTTATCATCAGTTTTCATCGGATTAGTGCGCTATATAGTGCAAAAGCATTTCATTTTGTTGAGCTGCTGAATTACTGATCAAGTTGGCTTTTGATGATTTTATAATAGCCGGTGAAATTTAAGGATTAATTGTTATTATTACTTCACAATAATGCTGTTTAGGGAAATCGAGTCGCGTATAACCGTAGAATCTAAGTCTTAGTATCTCAAAGTTGAGTGATAATAATTATACTGGGTGATTTATGAGTCATGGCCAATACTGAGCAACTTTTACTATAGAACCAACTACTAAATCGCCAAAAAAAGAATTATCTGTTATATACATTTCGGATAATTAACTATCAATTAACTCTTAATTAGCTGGTATTTTTTTTGCGATTTTGTTGTTGGCTCCATAGTAAAAGTATTTATCTATATTATACTAGCTTTTGCCCGCGGCTTCGCCCGCGTACTAAGCGTAATTTTTAACCGTCTAAAAAACTGAGGTTCTCAATTTGACCCTTATGTAGGTATGTCCGCGATTACCTCGCGTTTGAATGAATCGATTTAGATGCGGTTCTCGAAAAAGTATTTGTTACTTTCGGGAGGTCGCGGTATACGACGTTTTGGTGAAGGCAGGTCCATTTTTTTTTTTAAAGAAATGATTGCCTTAATTGTTAAATTGTTACGCCGGCAATGACTTACTACTACTACGAGATTTCTACTCTTGAATAGATTTTTTTGCCCGCGGCTTCTTTCGCGTCATATTTGGGGTAGTTTTGAATTTAAAAACCAGCTAAGTGTAAGGTTCCGCAGCCGTTACTACAAAAATAAGCACTACAGACCAGCAAAAGAGCGTAATCTTCATGCGGCTTACGTCCTTTTGTTGAAAAGCGCAGTTTTTCGGCAATATCTCAAAAACCGTAAATCCGATCATATTGAACACAATTCTCGTTGAAAGTTTGCTAAAATAAAAATAAAAACACTTTCAGTTAAATGTATGGAGTGCCCCCCTAGACATTTTTTTTTTTGTTATTTAACTATCAAACTAATTAACGGCTTATACATGACACCTTTTCTCCAAATTTCATCAATATACATCTTTTAGTTTTTGAGCAAAATGCCTGTGACATACGGACGGACGTACATGACGAAACTATAAGGGTTCTGTTTTTGCCATTTTGGCTACGGAACCCTAAAAAGCGGGACTTTCCCTGCGCAAAACAATGAGTATAATTCAAGATCCCGTCAAAATAGTGCCCTCTACTACGTTCCGGTGCAAAGCATTGACTTGCAACCTAGTGCCGTTACAAAGTTTGGGTGGTCCGTCTGTTACAACCGATTTTCGATCGAAACTACCAGACCGATTGAATTGCAATTTGGCACAAATGCTTTCAATGACAAGAATGTTTATGTCCACAATATAAAACTTCATAATCGATGCTACTTTTGTAATTAACGTCCCCAAAAACCATAAAAACGACACCCATATTGATATTTTGACATTTCAACCCCATCGCACACCAACACGGAGATGATAATTTACGTCCGCTGAATTGGATTTCGAAATCGATGCCATTTTTGTAATTAACGTCCCTAAAAACCATAAAAACGACACCCATATTGATATTTTGACATTTCAACCCCATTGCACACCAATAGGGAGATGATATTTCACGTTCACTAAATTGGATTTCAAAATCGATGCCATTTTCGTAATTAACGTCCCAAATAACCATAAAAACGACACCCATATTGATATTTTGACATTTCAACCCCATCGCACACCAATAGAGAGATGATACTTCACGTTCACTAAATTGGATTTTAAAATCGATGCTAAAAATGACACCCGTATTGATATTTTGACATTTCAACCCAATCGCACCCCGACAGGGGAGATAGTATTTCTCGTCCGCCACGTCGGATTTGAAAATCGTTCTTGTTTTCGTAATCAGCGGCCGGATAAACCATAGAAACAATACCCATGTCGAATTTTAGACTTTGTAACCAAATTTCCCCTTTTAGGGGTTGAATTTTCAAAAACCCTGCAACACATATTTACTTATTTATTGTTAAAAATATTCGTGTGAAGTTTAGAATTAAATAGTCGAAACTGATCTGATTTCCCCATTCACACTTTGGACCCTCATTTCATCCCATTAGGGGTTCAGTTTTTAAAAACCCTGAAACACGTATTTACTCATTTATTGATAGGAATACTCTTGTGAAGTTTAGAATGAAATAGTCGAAACTGATCTGATTTCCCCATACAAACTTTGGACCCTGGTTTACGCTTCATTCAAAAGCAATTTACTTATTATCATTCTAAAAGCTTGGCTTCACTGATAGTTAAAATGTATAAAAAATTCAAAGGAAACTAAGTAGCCTCTGATTAAGCTTAATTTCACTAATATTTTACTTTAATATACGTAATAGTCCTATATTCATCGGTTAAGATCATTCTGAATATTATGAGAATGAAAAATCGGTAGTAGGTAAATTCACATACTTTCAACTTTTATCAAGTTAAAAGTATGTAAATTTTAAACGGAATCGATAGAATACCCAATAATTTTCTTAGAGTCGAATGGCAGCGTCCTATAATTACAGTATGGTATACCGTAACTATAATTTACTATTATTAGATTAAGAACTACAATTTTCAATTCAATCCATTGCTCGAAATGACCTATTTTATATTAATCATATACGTTATAAAAAGCCAGACTGGCATCAGTTGTTGAGTCTGAGAACCAAAGTTATCAATACAGTCCAAAGGAATAGCAGACTGAAGTGTCAGTGAGCCGCTCACATCTGTCGCAGAACGGATAATAATAATAATAAAACTTTTTATTTCAAATAATTACACTCATATTTTGTTAGTATCTTAAAATCTATAGGTTAGTAAGTAAAATAAAATACACAAAATCGGGGCATGTAGCCCACAACAGTGGCGTAAATAGGGACAATCAATCTTGTCCCCTATCATTTTCAGGATGTTGTTGGGACTGCCGCGCACCCGGCGCACCAGGGATGCAGCCCTCTTGCGTATTGTGCTATAGAAGCAGTCAACCCTCGCTTCTGCGAACATCCCTGATGCGCTACAGACGCGGGGCAGCCCCACCGACACCCGGAACGCGTTGTTAAATTGAACCCGGAGGGCCGTGTAGGGTCGTTGCGTATATCGAAGCCACAGGCTACACGTGTAGAGAGAGGTACAGTAAGCTCTAAACAAGGTTACTTTTACCTCCCCTGTACAGCGCGCAAACCTGTGGGCAATCATATTGGCCCTGACCGCGAGGGCCCTCCGTTCCCGTTCGATGTCTGTATCGTCTTTGAGGTCCCACGTAACAAAATGGCCTAGGTATTTAGAAGCATCAATCCTGTCCAGGGGCACCCCGTAAAGGTTGATGCATGGCACTTCCGTTGTCCGGTTCCGTCCGACCTCAAAGATCATAAACTGACTTTTCGTCACGTCGTATTCAAGGCCGTGACTTGCGGTGTATGCCTCACAAACCGTCAGTAACCTCCTAATGCCAAACACCGACGCACCCAGCAGGACCATGTCATCGGTATAACTTTTATTGTTGAGACATACGTCATCAATGTGGCAGCTAACATGCATTCTGCTAAGTGCCTTGAGTAGTCCATTAATATAAACGTTAAACAGGGTAGGAGAGCTAAGCCTACCCTGTCTCACGCCACACTCCAACTTATATGGCTCAGATAGTGTGTTTGCCCATCTAACGCTATTGACCTGGTTTCCATACCAATACCTAAAGATGCTCATTGTCTCAGCTGGAAGACCGATGTCTTTAAGTTTACTCCATAAGATTTCATAGGAAACCAGGTCAAAAGATAAACTTTGGGGCTATCGTATTCTGAAATGGAGACCACGTCTTGGCAAGTGTACTGTAGGACGTCCTCCTGCCGATAGGACCCGAATAGAGCGATGCGGTATTTAATTTTTATTTGAATTGTTGACGGTCCCATCCTCACAAGCTTACATAATAGGCTGTTCTTCTTTGTGTCATCGATCTTCCGTCTCGCTCCAACACGTGCATAAAAGATGCGCGCACTGCCCGCGCGCGCCTCCAGCCGCATGGAAGTGTGCGACGATGATAGGGATTCACAAGCCGGGAAAACCCCGCACGGCCCCCAGTAGTTATAGGCCGATCAGCTTGCTCAGCTCCCTCGGGAAGCTATACGAGCGGATCATAGTCGAATACTCAACCTTACGTATGAGCATTCGATCATTATCGACGAGCAGTTCGGCTTTAGATCCGGACACTCGTGTGTCCAACAGGTGCACCGTATCATGGAGCACGTGTTGGACGGGTTCTCTAGGCTCTCAGGGTTGAAAACCGATGCGATATTTCTCGATGTGGCGAAGGCCTTCGATAAGGTCTGGCATAACGGTCTAGTATACAAGCTATACGCGATGGGAATGCCGAACAGACTCGTACTCATACTACGAGATTTCTTAAGGGATCGAAGCTTTCGCTACCGTTTGGAGGGAAAATACTCGGACCCTCATCCCATCCGCGCTGGCTTCCCGCAAGGCTCAGTGCTGTCCCCCACTCTCTACTCCCTGATCACGAACGACATTCCCAAGCACCCCAAGGTGCATCTGGGGTTGTTTACGGACGACACATGTCTCTACGCGACTCATTGCAAGCCTGCTCTTATTCAGCGGTACCTACAGGAAGCAATCAATGGCCTAGGTCAATGGTTTTCCCGGTGGCGTATCGAAGTCAATCCTGAAAAGAGCGCGGCTATCTTCTTCTATCCTACTAGTAAGAACATTACGAGAAGGCTAGAGCCCGTTCGACTTTTCTACCGACCCATCCCCTGGGTGGACGAAGTTAAATATCTTGGCGTTACCCTTGACAAGAAACTGACCTTCCGTCCTCATATTAAGCGCGTTTGAGGCCGCGAGCTCTTCGTCATGAATAGGCTTAGTCTGATGACTAACAAGCGGAGTAAAATGTCACTTAAAAATAAGTTGACACTTCAAGACTTGTATCCGTCCTGTTATGACTTATGCAAGTGTAGCCTTTGCTCACGTGCCTAAATCTAGGCTAAAGCCTCTTCAGGTCATACAGAATAGGTTCTTGCGTAGGATGGCAGATACCCCATTGGCATTGACATTGATGGCAGATTCTCTACCAGGACATGTAAATTTCAACCATGTATGGTTTTCTCAAATAAGCGTCTAGACGCTTCTTCGACAATGCTCCTCACCATAAGTACCCCCTAATTAGGAAGGCAGCCGACTACCTTCCGACCATTCCCGATCCCTCAGAGGATCCACTCCCCAGAAGCCGTCTCGAAAGAGGCCGGTACACCTGGCGTCCTAGACACCTGCTCTCTGATCCGGATGACGAGATCACAGCAGCCATCGAGAGGATGGCAACTGCGAACTTTTCGGACGATGAAGTCTAAGAGTCAACCCCGCTGGCGGGGTCGCTCAGCCCGTAGTCTCGCAATCTCCCCTGCGCCCACTTTCTCTTGTCTCTGTTCCGGTTCAACCTACCTCCGCAGTTCCTGTGCCTTGCGCAGTGTTTCCCCCCCAACTCTAAGTGGCCGCGGATGGCATTCCCGTTAGTGGGTTTGCAATCCCCCCACTAAATCCGATTACTGGTCAGGAGGTCTAACCAGACCTATCCAGTTCAAAGTTAGGTTCTAAAAAAAAAAAACCGCGCGCGCCTCGGTTGTCTCCAGCCACCGATGAATGCGCATGTCCCCATAAATTCATTGAATTTTTTTGAATGAGTCATTATCTGAACTATCGATATTTCCAAACTTCTCTTTTCTTCTTCTTCTTCCTTCTAGACCTAATCCGATTTACTTGGGGTCGGCCTTCCTTGTCCGCAATTTCCATCTAGCACGGTTTTGTGCTGCATCTTTATCTAAACGAGCTTCTTTTAAATCTTTTTCGACCGTCGTCAACCAGCTGGCGGGTGGTCTGCCACGGGAACGTTTTGTAGTCGGCAGGTCAAGGGCAAGCTTCGCCATATGGTCATCGGAGCGTCTTTGGATACGGCCATACCACCTCAGGCGTTTTTCTTTGACCTTATCTACAATCATAAATTCAAAAAATGGGCGACTTTGAAACTTCCTCTTATGTACTCATTTCGGACTTTGTCGAGTAGTGTGACACCCGCTGACCAGCGTATCATACGCATTTCTGTCCAAAATTCTCTCGTCAAAAATAAGAAAATTAAAACCGTGTCAGTCATAAAGTGATTATGCGCCCAACGAGTTTTAGTTAGTAATTTTTACTAAGGGTTAAAAGTAACAAATATGCAAGATATCGGTCACCAAACTTTGTACTTTTTGTAAAGATCAAACAGCAAATCAGATTTTAAGAAGTTTTTCATTTTCCAGCCAACCGGTTGTTATAGAATAGAATAGAATAGAATTTTTTTATTGAATAACTGTGTACATAAGATAGACATGGTGAATTAGTGCCAACAGTTACCCGGTTTCGGCCATACAATAATTGTTCTTAAAATCTAACTTACAACTGAGATTCGAAATATTCACCAAGGTTATAGAGCACTTTCTGAAGTAGCCACGTTTTCAACTTATTTTAAAATTTATTTCCTTCTAAAACCTTAAGTTCAGTTGGTAGCTTATTAAATACTTTTATAGCGGATATGAATGTACTCTTTTTATGTATACTGCTTTTTACTTTAGGGACAATTATATTACACTTGTATTGTTGACGTAAGTTACTATTTAGTGTAGATTTTTTGGTAAAGTGTTCAGCATTGTTTTTGACAAAAATGCATAGCTCTAAAATATAAATACTAGTAAGAGTAAGAAAACCTTTTTCTCGAAATACATTTCTTAGTGATTGTTGATTATGAATATGGTAAATAGTGCGTATACATCTTTTTTGTAAAGCAAAAGTAGACTGATCGTCGGTAGAGTTTCCCCAGTATATAATTCCATAAGTGAGCAATGAATAAACGTTTCCGAAGTATGCATTTCTAGTAATATTTTCTGAACATGTTTCAGACAGTACAGATAAAGCGTAGCAATGACTAGATATGCTTTTGTTGACCTTAGCTATATGGGCCTTCCAATTTAAATTAGGATCTATATTTACACCTAAAAATGTAATGCTATCTACCATATCCATAGTTATGCCTGCTTGACTTACATTTAGGGTTATAGGGCTAGTTTTATAATTTCTAAATTGCATGAGCTTGGTTTTGCTTAGATTGACATTGAGATTGAGCTGTCCAAGCCATTCATCAATTTTTTACAGTGTGGCACTAATATTTGACTCAAGATTGGAAACATTAAGCTTTAAATCAGAAAAAAGTATAGTTGCGTCATCTGCAAACAAAACACAAGGTTCACTGACTATCTTGGGGAGTTCATTAATATATATCAAGAACAAGAGCGGTCCAAGAACGCTACCCTGCAGGAGACCTATATTTACAGTTTCAAAGTGAGATTGGTACTGTTTAATTATTTTACTTAATTTACAATATTTAGTGATGGCTATTAGTTGCTGTCTGTTACACAAGTAGTTTTCAAGCAACTTCAGTATGTGGTCTCTTACACTCGCGTTTTCTAATTGTCGTAAGATAATGTTATGTACAACACAGTCAAAAGCTTTAGACATATCTATAAATAAAGCACAACACAATTGTTTGTCACTTATTTTATCCCAGATGTCTTTAAAGGTCTTAAATGCTAAAGAGGTGGATTTGCCTTTTGGAAACCCAAATTGTTTTGGATGTATGATATCATGTGCATTGTATTTAATTAACCTGGTAATAGGGCTATGGGTCTATAATTCCCCATATTGTCTTTAGGTCCTTTTTTATAAAGCGGCTTTATGATAGCTTTTTTTAAGTCATCAGGGAAAATACCAGTTTCAAGTGTGCGATTTATTATGTATGCAAGAGGATGGGCAATGTAATCAACACAAGCTTTTATTACCTGCACCGGTATTTCATCGTACACGGAACTTTTTTTAGACTTGAGTGATTTGATGGTCGCTCTTATTTCATGTGTATCAACAGGTGCAACAAAAATGCTATTACAGATTTTTGATGATATAGGTTTATACTCCATAGGTTTTGACGCACAATTTATATTTTGATTTAAGAAAAAATGATTAAATGTTGATGCCATATCTAGAGGATCTGTAATAGTTATACCACCTTTTTTATCTTTTCCACTGTGGTGGTAATAGAGTTGTTAGACGTGTGGCTTTTAATAAGCCCCCATGTAGCTTTAGTTTTATTTGTGCTATTTCGTAAATAACTATCATTTGTTATATTTTTTGCCTTTCGTATCACTGCTTTAAATAGCTTACAATATTTGTTATACCTATGTTTTTTTTCTTTATTTTTGCTTACAAGTAAGTCTTAGTGCATTTTTCGTTTGATTCTACTCACTCTTCTTATTCCTGAAGTAATCCACGTAGACCTTTTTCTATGTCTTTTTAATTTTCTCTAAAGGTATACACAAGTCATATATTAATCGAAACAGATGTATAAATACATTATAAGCTAAATTATGATCAGAATGGTGATACACTTCCTCAAAACTAAGTTGCGATATTTCGAGATGGAAATCAATTCTTCTCACTCGTATGTACCAATGTTTTTCGTTAAAACTTATGTTCGTTGGAATGTTTAAGATTTGCCCCGTGTGGTCAGATATTCCTAAGTTGACCTTGGAGACATAATTGCTAGTGTTCGTTAGAATATTATCAATACATGTTTTGGCATGACTTGTAATTCTGGTAGGCTCACGTATAGTAGGGCGAACATTATATTTTCGTAATAAACTAGTAAATCTAACAGTACTTGTGTCAGCATTCATTAGATTAATATTAAAATCTCCTGCAATATAAACTTTTCTCCTAAACTTTCGTTGTCTAAATACTAATTTTTTAAAAAGGACTTCTAATTTTTCCATAAATAGGTTTAAATCACTATCAGGAGTTCTGTAAATACATATTATAATAGAGTCAAGTTCTGGGATCATGATACCACAGGATTCAAAGTGAAGTTCAATGGACATATCTGAGATCCAATCTAAGCTAATATAGTGTACAGATTTTTTGACATATACGAGTATTGCAACACCGCCGTTGGTTTAGTTACGTACAGTCAAGAAATTTAATTTATATACCATTTCGTACCTTATCACAGTCAAAATCAATATGAAAGCCGATAGACATTCCATATCAATGTCACTATGACAAGGTGCGAAAGGGTAGACAAATTAAATTCCTTGACCGTACGTCACATTTATTTTGCGTTACATGGGACATTCCACCAGAGTAACAATTTTAAAATATAGTTAGTGAGCCCTAGAAAGCACTGCAAATACAGAAGTCAGGCTCTCTAGCATTGTTAGAAGTATCAAACGAATAGGGTCCCGTACATGAACTTCTGGTGGAATGTCCCTAACGACGATAAAAAAAATATATATTACAGGACAATTTTGCAAAAATCGAACTAGTTCCATGGTAAGCTCTTGGCTTGTTATGGGTACCTACCAGACGACGATATATTTACTTAAATATAGAAAACATCAAAGACTCAGGAACAAATACTAATGCTCATCACGCAAATATTTGCCCTTACTCGGATTTAACCCAGGACTTTCAGCTTCGCACGCAACGTTATTCCCGCTAAGCCAAACTGGTTGTCACAAATGGAACACTCTAAAGGATAAAACGTCATAAAGTTTCTTAAATAGCGACCATGGAGCGGAAGACGCGTGGACAGACTACTGCTGCTACAAAATAATTCTGGGAAGCTGTTGGATGCAGGTAGCACTAGGTAGGTCTTCGTAGAGATTCTTAGGAGAGGCCTCTGTGCAGCAGTTCATGTAGATTAAATACGGGATCAAATATTAAATATGATTCGCTTTCTTATTTCATTTTGATTAAATAGTAGCCTTTCATTTGTTTGCAGTACTAGCCAGTGTTCAACATGAATCCTAATGCCGCTTATTCAATTTCATTTCACTTTTATGAGGAGCTTCAGTGCAGCTGACGGTCCCAGTTGGATTTAACCGTTTCAGACTGTGATTGGCTAATAAAGCTTCAGTAACCAAATAAAACTGCTATCAGCGTTATAAGTGGTATCATCTTTAACTAAATAAAATTTATGTTAATTTATGATACAAAAGGTATTCTGGGTCCTTAACTAGAAAACTTCCATGAAACACAGTCACACTTGGATTACAAACCAATCAGTATTGCTCAATATGATTCGTTCCATTCCGAGGACCTTAATCATTCACTTTTAATTATATCATAATGATACTTACACAAAATTTATAACTACATGGCAGTTGAGTCGGCAATATCGACCTAGCTCCTGCCAGTACAGCTATGTCATTTTTAAGGACTCACATTTTTAACCCCATGATTAAGATTTCAGGACCTCTGATCTGAATAAACCGAAAGATATTGAGCTGTATTAACCTTGAAAAATATTGCATTCTAACTGTTTATCTTTATATGGAAAAGGCCTCGCAAAGCAGATTCAGCTTATATCTACGTTCGATTTAGAGGAACGCTACGATAATCGTATAGTTAAAAACTTAAAAAACTTCTTGTATATACTACCAAGCTTACCACGGCAGTTCGATTTGTGTAAAATGGTCCCGTAATATTTATTTATTTATATAGTATGTATAGTTACGTGTCCATATAAACAATCTGATGTATCATATGCTTAGTTTTATAGCTATAGAGACGTAGAATCTTTACAGCTGGCTTATTGCAATAACAAGAAAACAATAGTCATGATGCCAGGGTACGGAAAATAAAATTCTGTTAAGTCCGTCAGTGAAAGTTGTATGATTACAAAATACAAAATTGTTTATTAACCATACAGTGACATTACAAGTGAATAACCATATATGGAAATCAAGGATGAGCGTAAAATGAACACTGCTCGATATTTTTACACACAACAGGAAGTAGCTGTGTCTCCTACACCAGGCTCAGCCTGTCTCGTAGGTTGACACTATTTTAAGTTTGACAGTTGCAGTTTATCTGGCGCTAAAGAATTACACAGTTTTGGCAAGTGATTAGTAAATATTTACTTTTACGTGAAGCAATATTTAAATGAAATTGAGGAAATAATATTAACTATCTAAATCATGGCGATTATTGGAGTAATAAAAGTTAAAGAATACAGGATGTGTCAAACGAAAAGGTATGCTCGTAGGTGTGAGTGTGTATATACACAAGTATAAGTGTGCGTGTGTAAATGTGTGTGTGAGGTAGGTAGTATGTAATAATTTTTTCCGTCTCCTGGTAATTCAAAGTTCTTAACCAATTTTGTGTTTTAATTTTGACCTCTCTTATGGAACAAGTTTTAATGTCGCATATACCGTTTACTCTCTTATATATGGATAAGAACTTGTAGGTACCGAGTCTTGAGATTGTAAGTAAGTATAAGTCTTAAGGAAGTTAAGAGTTACTCAGCGAGCTATGGAAAGGGCTATGCTCGGTATTTCTCTTCGAGATCGAATCAGGAATGAGGAGATCCGTAGACGAACCAAGGCCACCGACATAGCATACAGGGTAAGTAAACTGAAGAGGCAATGGGCAGGGCACATAGTTCGAAGAACCAACGGCCGTTGGTGCAGAAAGGTTCTAGAGTGGAGACCACGTACCGGCAAGCGCAGCGTGGGAAGGCCACCCGCAAGGTGGTCCAACGCCCTGATTAGGGTTGCGGGGGCTCGCTGAATGCGGGTCGCCTCTATCCGGCCCATGTGGAAATCTATTGAGGAGGCCTGTGTCCAGCAGTGGACGTCCTTCGGCTGAAATGATGATGATAATGATGATGATAATTCTTATACATGGATGGCGTTGTATATAATGGGGAACGGCTTTTTGTCTTTCCCCTTACGTGGTCATCCGTCAACCTAGTCGGAGGAACTGACCACTTTAACGTCATGAGTAAGTATAAACTGTACCTAGGCCTGACGACACGCGACATATTGACTCCATGTGTCCCCATTATTTTATATTTACGTACAAAAATAAATAAAAAACGTCTGTAATAATTTAATTTAATCTGCATGACGGACTGCTAATTAAAATGTAACCATCACCTTATTATCTCAATAGTTTTTTCGGTTAACGGTCTTATATTTTCTTAGCGAAGAGTCTCAACTAATATTTCAAAAACCCCTTGCTAGATGCCTGGATCAAGGGTCAAACACAAAAGGCAGTACTGCTGGACACGGCACGCATCGACAGGAGGTTCCTCTCTCTGCAGCTCTAACCACTGGTAGCTTGAGCCCTGCCTCGCTTTCTGCGGCACCCTTTTTTAGGTTTATTTTTACTCAGTGACGACTCATCAGTTCTAATGAAAATATCTTTATTTTTTCAATTTTATACAGTAGCTATATCCTTAGATATAATTAGCCGCAGTGAGAGTACACCTAATATCCAGTAACAACTCAATCGTTCGGCAGGAGCCGACTTCTTAGCCAACAAGTCAAATAAGGGGCGCGATTTATTTCCAACACTGGTGGTCAGAGGTGCTCAATAATTTAGTCTGGTAATTCGTTCAAGAGCGTATCCAGAACATCTATTATTCAGTGCTAACGCCGAAACTCGCTAGGGTTGGGACGTTTTAGAGAAAATACTAAGTATAAAGTCTGAGTATGTGTGGAGCTGGTCTGGGGCCGCAGTGACTAGGTAGATAGATTCTAACCTAACAGTCCACCTTTTCTGTCTTAAACTCCAATTGTATCGTAAATAACGTAATAGGAATTAATATTTTTAGTGCGACATTGCCAATTTCGTACAATAAATTTATTTCCTTGCGAAAAAACAGCTGGTATTGGCATTAAATGCATATTTTAGGTTAGAATGTTGTTTACTATTCGGGACAAATAAGGATAAATAGCCTATATAAGTAGGTATAACTGAGTAGAGTCACTAAATAATTATGTATATATTGCACAACTTGTGATTGAGAAGCAAATGTAAGTAAAAATCGTGTAAATAATTTTGGACTTGATCGTACAAAGTTAACGAGAGGCAGTATCAGAACACAATATAAAATACTTACCTACATTATAACATATTTGACTTATTGCCGAGCAGACGTATCTTCCCCCTCCAAATACTTACACCATTCACTTATACACCTGTTACTCACCAAATTAACTCTCGATCTCCCATCCCTAAAGTTCACACTAATACACCCGAAAGTGTTTCCTAATTCCGTACCAACACGGTTTCTCTTTGATTGATTGCGCTATACACGGGGGGCTGAATTGTTTATTCCATTTCGTTAGGTTTCGGAGTGTTTGATGCATTATGAATTCGTATCACTATTTGGAACAACAAATATTCGATGAAACTATCAGAATGTTTTAAAAATGTAGATATAATTGATTTTAAATCCTAGAATAGATATCAGAGTCTCTAGAGTAGCGCCAAATGGTGAGTACTTTCGGTACTTCTGGCACAATTGGTTCATTATTCAGTTTCGTGGGCACCTTTTTGGTTTAATGGGATTTCGAACTAGTTGGGATTCGCCATTTTTTTACAAGGTATGATCATTGATAAACCATTTTGAGGAATAGGTTTATTAAATCGCTTGCATTTCATCATGTATGTATATATCAGATTTCAAAACAATAATTGACAACATTTATTTTTTTTCGATTTCCCTAAATCGAAAACCATTTGGAGAAAAACGCCTCTAGAACACAAAAAATATTTTTTTACAATACTTTTGCCAAAAACTACCAAAATAGCTAAAACGGAAACTGACGTCACGCAGCTGATCCAATATTGCCACTATAAAAATAGTCTTCTTCCGGTTATCCGTTTGACATCTTTGGACGCATGACACTATTGACTGTTAATTTCACTCGAATATCGTCGTGTACTTTTTGTATGTTTCCTGCCTTTGATTTCGAGCTTTTCAACGACTCGGCATTGCCACGGGTCCGACGGACACCTGCTCTCTCTATATGACGACTCATAAGCCCGTTCGGCAATTTCTTTAACAACGACTCCACTTCACAACTTTGATTTCACTCATATACTGCTCGGTTCCTTTAATTTTCTATGACTCGGCTATTAAGACCGGACATGCAAAATGCGGAGGGATTTGTGCGAGCTGACAACACTAATAATTTGCCTCGAAAGGCATTGTGTATATTGATGACGGAATTAAGCAAAGCTCGCATAAGTATAATTTCTTCTCTCATCAGAGGTGCCAGAACTTCACAGTCTTCCCGGACGTCTTATGTTGCAAATGCTATGGGCTACGTAGAAATAAAGCGTCCTAATGATATATTTTTTGTTAAATGCTGCATAACGCCGAAGCACATGATGCCCATCAAAATGTACCAAGTACCAATCTGCACAAATAGATAAAAGAGAATAAGCGATATACGAGTGTTGTTCATACAACTTTTCTTGAAACAATGTCTTATGCGTGGCATTTTCTACATAATTATTGAATTAACGTATCCACTGCGTATCGTTTTCAAGTTTTGACGTTTTTATCTTGACGCCGTGACAACTGCCGTCATTGTAAAACTATTTGAGTGCACTAAAATGACAAAGTTCGCATTACATTTTGTTGTTATTTGGAACTTTTTTTAAGTGTGCGAAGCAGAGCTGTGACGTCATTTTGCTGCTAGTTAGACCTTTGTTACATACGCCCTTTTTCATGAAACTAATAATATTCATGGATTTTTGCAATAAAAAATAACATTTCCGCATACTTATATAAAAAAAATACTTGTATGTTAAAATTTTGCCTTCTTTCGAGTTCGACAATAAAAAGTATCATTCAAAAATATGAAATATTGACAATTTCTGGGATAAGTATTTTGTGTTCTTAATTTTGATTACTGTTTATCCTTGGCAAATTCTAGTATAGACGTCAGTCAAAAATAACTTCACTCGAAATATCTCCTAGATAATAAAAAAATTAAAAGTATCCAAATGTAGAACGCATAAAATTAGTATCTTAGAATAGACAATTTTAACAAAAAAAACATATAAACACGGGCATTTTTTTGGCTCATCCCAATTTAGAAGTCCGGGATCTCTACCACTTGCTTGAAATGACACTAAAATTTACAGACACATATACATAAACTGTAATGTTCCTCCAAACCTTCACTCACTACCTTGTTGCAAAGAACTCTTACATTATGGTCATTAAAATGTTTAACAACCTCCCAGATACAATTTGCGATGTTAAAAAATCCCTTATAAATGTCTCAATAAAAGTGGTTTTCTAGCATTCAGGAGTACTTAGATTATAAGTAAACAAACTTTGTAGGTTATAAATTCCATCTCTACGCGAACGAAGTCGTGGGTAACATAGTAGGTAGACAGACGATTGACGCCGTGTGCTCGACAAGCAAAGCCACGGTTACTGGTCTGTTATGCTAATCAATCTGGTGGGTGCTTCAGTTGAAATGTCACTACTTGGTGACAATATACCAGTCGCTTCAGATAACTCAAAATTGACACGTATGGATAGTTGTTTCGTTTTCTCGTGAAAGTATTTATACGAGAGTATACCCCATTCATTGAGAATGTTTTCCAACAAATGCCTACAGGGAGGCAACAAAGGACCCATACGCGGACAGATTTTTCGCGCAAAGGCTTTCAATAGCCATACAACCCGGACATGGGCCTGCGTCGTGAGCACCCTACCGAAGCCGACAGGACCAAATTTATATATTTTTTTCATATCTTTACTGTGAAGTTCGTTCTTGAAAAAAAAAATCGTATCCCTCTTTTTTACTTCAGCAAAGTGGTAAAAAGTATCCTTTAACCATCCGAGGATGCTCAGCTACCAGTGTACTAAAAGTAAATGAAATCTGTTTAGCCGTTTTGGCGTTTCATCACACATACAAATGATCCAAAAAAAATACATTATCGATTCAGTGTTCTTCAAATAGTCCCTTTCAATTTTTTTTAACGTTTTCAATGTACAGATATTTCATTTTTACTACTTTATAATAGTATGGATAATACTGAATAATTATAGAATTAACCTGCGACATTTCTTTAAAAAAAAATCTTTAATTAATTTTGCATAGAATGATGAATTGAAATTAGTTTTAGACATATTTAATAACAGAAAAATAATGTAACATGTATTAAGTAATTTGCATGCCCTACTCAAAATCTATTAACAATCTATAAACAAATAATTTTAATTTGTTATAAATCAATATACGGGACAATTTTTACATAAATCGAACTAATCCCATGGTAAGCTCAATATGGCTTGTATCGTCTAGTAAGCATAAGCTTACAAGACGACGATACATGTAATAAATATATTTACTTATACACATAGAAAACATCCAAGACTCAGGAACAAATATTTATTTTTAATTTGAATCGGTTCCCAATTTAGCATCACTATTGGTAAATAGTGAAATACATGGATAAGATTTTTCTATGAATGCCAGCTCCATACGACTGCATGAGTGACGTCATTATAAAAATTCGCTCGCACGGTACTTCAACCCTCTTTCGGTTCAAATTTCACAAAAGGAATCCAGGTATTAACGATAACGAGCTCGCGCTAATGTCGCTGTCTAAGAAAGGAACTAGGAGCGGAACACGACTGTTACATTTTAACAAGCAAAAGCTATTGTTGGAACGATAAAAAAAACTAGCCAAGTGCGAGACTGACTCACGCACCGAGGGTTCTGTACAAACTTTCACTTACCTTAACATTATTACGCGGATTCGGTTAAGTTCAGCTTACACCTGATATCTACAGCGTTGGATATAAATGAGGTACAAACTTAAAGCAACCGGAGGGGTTATTGTCTAACGAAATTTCGACAATTGGTATCCGAATCAACTGTCATAGCCCATACAAAATCGTGATACTTGATTCGGATTCCGAGCCTCAAACGCGTTAGGCAATAGAGGGGGGGGGGGGGGTGTGTCGATTCGGGGGGGGGGGGGGGGGGGGTTTATTGAAAGTTACTTTTCCGGCTGATGGGACCGTTTTCGCCTTCTTTGGGGCAGATTCGTCAGAAAAAATCCATTGTTTAGACTGCCGCTTGGTCTCAGGTGTATAATAATGGATCCAGGTTTCATCAACAGTAACGACACGACGGTAAAACTCCTGCGGATTTCGCTCAAACTAGCCCAAAGACTCCGTCGACATTGACAGCCGTAACCGCATATTTTCATCCGTGAGCAATCGCGGCACCCATCGGGCGGACACTTTTTTCATATTTAATTTGTCGTGTATTATATTAATTGCTGTTTTGTACGACACCTGAGCCTCTGCTAATTCACGTACTTTGGTACGTCGATCGGTGACCAGTATGTTTTTTACCTTTTGCACGATTTATTCGGTAACCACGTCTGCCGGGCGCCCTGGGCGGTTTTCGTCGAAAACAGATATACGACCTATCTCACGGTTGTCATAGATGGCGAAAGACCTCCGTAGACAGCATCTAACATAACTTTTATTTGTTCACATTTTTTCCATCCAAAAATAAGAAGCGAATTACGGAACGATATTGCTCTTTCTCCATTTTCTACGAAAAACAAAACAAGTCTTACAAAATTTGCCGCCAGAAAAAAACAGAACCATAGACAATTGATAGTTTTAATTTTTTTATTTCATAAGGTCAATACTACACGACGGTAGTGGCAACTTTCCTAAGTAACACCACCTGCCATCAAACGCAGGTACTATTTGATCCACCCAGGTACTTAGGCCAGTCATCTTTATAACTATTCTAAAGTTCATATCGATAGCATAAGTAGTTCCTGAGATATGGCGCTTTAACAGTCAGCTTAACAGACAGACAGACAGACAGAGTTATACCATAAGGGTTCCTTTTTTACCTATTTGACACGGAATCCTAAAATCCAACACACCAAGGTACTCTGATTTTCCTAGCGGCGTAATCGGTTATCTTTAATCATACCTACAGCGCAGTTTTTCGGCAGTAACTGAAAAACGGTACATCCGATCATGTCTAAAATATTTTTTGTTGAATGTATTAATTAAGTTCTATCTTTGTATTTTTTCTCATATATTTTGGACATACAGTTTAGCAAATAGAGGGACACAATTTATGCAACTTTCGGAGCAATTATTTCAGAAAATATTCACTTAATATATTTTACACTCTTTCTTCGACACTGCGGCGCAGTCCTTTCTTCTAGATAAATTCAAACGTCTGAACCGGTTTTTTTTTTAACCATAACCAAGTACATTTTTGATTAAGTTACTTTTCAAACAAAAAAAAACCTTACACAAAATCGGTTTCTCCGTTGCGATGATACAGACATACATATTTACTTCATAGTGAAACTTTTACTCATATAAACACTTTCATTGTCAAGCTTTTTGTAGAGCTACGCACTTTTCTTTACATACGGAAAAACGCATGGCATCAGCTACGAGTTTACGAGCAGTGCGCCCACGAGGTGGGTTCCTGGCAATGAATTTTTTAAGTGTTTTATTATTTCACTTGCGTTTTTTCGTAAGGGGTTAATATTATAAGTTGTTTTGTTCGTTTGTGAGCAAAATTGAAGTTACATTTTTTAACCATTGACGAATAAAGCAAGTGGACTGGCAATCGCTATACAAAAAAACCGTTCCCCGATTACAACGCCATCTATGTATAAGAACTATTATTTGCAACCATTTCACTTTGTTAGCGCGACAGTGCTTAACTTTTGTAGCATGACAATGTTTATTGTAGAAAATAGGTTTCTTATTTCACGGTAACCCTCATTTGGCATAATGCATTTTTCTGAAACTGTAGAATTTTCAGGACTTTTTAAACCTTCTCCCTGTTAAATGCATTAGGTTTGGTTTTTTTATAACAATCCTGCAAAGTTAACGTGTTCAGGAAAAAATGCATTATGACAAATTATGATTATGACAAAAAGTTTATGCCAGATGAGGTTAAACCCTTTTTTCAATTATAACATCCTTGATGTTTAGTTTTAGTGCGCCATCTAGTTGTAATACTTCCGGTCGGTTCAGGATCCAAAGTATTGCGATGGGCGATCCACTTGTTTTATTTGTCCATGATTGAACTAAAATATTGCTCTGCGCATAAAAAAATCAATCACATGCAGCAGTGCAAATCAAAACTTGCAAAAGGAATCCTAGTAAGTAAAAGGATATTTCAAAAATCTTGATTTAAAGGCATTGTAGCGAAAACAAGACACTGCATAATTATATGAGTCAAGTTGAATTATTTATATGTATTTTTTTATATTAGTCAAGCATTTGACTTTAATCTCACCTGTTGGTTAGCGACGATGAACCCCACGATGGAGCATGCTTGCCTTGAGCCTATTCACTCAAGGTCATGTCTTTAAGAGATCCAAGTTATACTATTCGGGGAAAAGGTATGGCAAGTTGAAAAATGTATTAGTCTAAGTGACTATAAGTCGTCATAAAAAAAAACATTTAGGACAAAAACATTAACGCCACACGACTGTTATTTAGACCACCTTAAAAAACCAGACAAGATATTCCGGGTCCTTGAACGATTTGGGTCATTATAATCAATACAGCCCAATCGAGGATTGACAGGGGTTATTGTGACACGGAAATCTGAGAGGCAATTTGCCAATACACCTTCTCCGATTTGAATGTTTTATATTGAACTTTGACATTTATATATATTGCTGTATTGCTGTACTTCGTTTTTAATTTTTACGATTACCTACCGCGGAACTCATTTGCTGTTTGTCTGTCCATCCATTCATTTGTTTGTCTATCTACCTGTCTGTCACATCAAAATGGTGGATCTTAATTTATAAAAAGAGTTTATCACAATCTACTGAAACGACAGCTTTTTCTTTATCTGGTCTGACCATAGGCGATCGCCGCGTTGTCTAGTGCCTTCGACTTTACCCTACACTCCGAATATGATTGTTGAAGCTGTAATAAATAAGAGACAACACTTGTTTGAACGATACTTACAGTTATTTTGAGTGTTTTTTTACTACGGTTGACCGGTCGTGGCAAACAATGGCTATGGTAAGTATGACTGGTAAGAAGTCACTTCAGCTTCAGCATGCTTTCAATTCTATGATCTTACCACCTTTTAAAAATATTTCATTTCCTCCTATTTCAACTTTGTGTAAACACTTGTTATGTGATTGTACGCAGTATATCTTAGGATTTATCGTTTTATGGTATGGTGCATCACCCCTTCCCTCTGTTTAAATGTGTGTTGCGTCGACTTTCTACCTAAATAGAAAGTACATGAGAAGTTTGCTGTGTTTCCTTTCTCACTGTGAAATGTTAAATTATTGCTTGAGGACACGTATTATATTAAAATTCGACCAACCAGTAGTGTTTCTTTGATCACATAAAACTACACTGTTTTATTATGGCGTTGCAATTTGATCAATATTTCTATCTATTTCATTGCTGAATTCAGCGTTTACGTTAAGTCTAAGTATAACATAACTTCTGTGTACCTTTCTATCACTGTAAAGACCTGGAGCCTTAGCACAAATCAAAGAAGGCGTGATGTTCTTTATCTATAATTCTTGGTTCTACAGTAGTTTGCGATAAAATATTAAAATTAATATTAATGCACGCAAATCGTGTGTGTGCTGCGTGTGTTGCATACGTGGTCGCAAAGCGAGAGCGGGGAGCACGGTGGAGATGGTGCAGTGACATCTGCGGTGCAGGCAACAAAACCAGTTAGGCCCATCTCACCCCCGCTTCCTCTACTTCTATAGTCGTTAGAGCCATGACAATCACTTAATCGTCAAATCAAAATTCAACAAGTTTTCTTATAGATAGGCCATGAATTTACAAGCAAGATGTAAGGAGAGGAATTGCACTTCATTCGAATGCACGAAGGTTCAAGTTCCTTACCCTTCGGATTTTACATTCCGGACATTCCTGCTCTTCTTACATCGCATGCCCTCCTAGTTACTTAAAACGCTAGTCACTAGAACGTCCTAAATGTGGAAATTGCAGCAAACCAAGTTATCTCACTCGAGAATCTTCCCGTTTCCATGCCTGAATTTGCATTAGAAAGTTAACGTCTGTAGATACGGAAGTCATCTGAAATGCTAATATTAAAACATTGGGCATTTAATGAAGATAGGAATCGGGAACTC
This sequence comes from Hedya salicella, assembly GCA_905404275.2. NCBI lineage: Eukaryota > Metazoa > Arthropoda > Insecta > Lepidoptera > Tortricidae > Hedya > Hedya salicella. The sequence goes on along the minus strand of FR990101.1, from coordinate 3,749,982 downwards.
TCAAAGCCGGAATGTACAATTTTAAGGTAGCTGTAAACATGTTTTGGTAAGTTGTGAAACGAAATTATATGCTTTATTTCCTGGTACGGTACGTACATATATTTTAATTTAGCTACGAAAGTAGCAGACCCAAGTTTGTATACCAGTTTTAGTCTCATACTAGAAGGTGCCTGCTTCTTCGTCAGCGGAGGGGAAAAAAAACATAAGCCTCCTTTTTCTTTTGTTGAGACCAACTACCTGTGTACCAAAAATGGTTGAAATCTATTCAGCCATTTTGACGTGATGAAGCCGCAACGAACCTTCGAATAGTCCGTATCACTTAATTTTTTGAAGATATTATTACATATCTTCAATGTAAGTACAGAAATATTTTTTTTACCACTTTATCAAAGTATAAATATTTGTATACCATTACTTATCTGATATTGAAAATCCAATTTTTTTTATAATTAACTATAAATGAAAAAAATGAAAAAATGTGTCTTTTGTACGTACAAAAGAGGCCTTTCTTGAGAATTTAACTAACAATTACATAGTTGTAACGATACGTATACATATAGAACATTTGACATTACGTATTATATTATATTACTTGAACATTTCTCAAATGTTTCAGTTTTAGTGAGTTAAATTATGAGCACTTTAATAGAAGATACAAGAATAGATACAAGTGGCATTTTTAAAAGACGACTTTTGACATGGTATCCGTATTTTCCATGTGGTTTTCATGATTGGCGGTGAATTGGATTAAAAAAAGCAGTGGTCAAAATAAAACATATACATACACAACGATCCTTTTATTTTGATTTAAGAAATCTCACAATAAAAGTCTTGAGTGGATCTTATCCATAAACGGCAATATGCACAGCAAATGTATTATTATTATTTCCTTACAAACAAAAACTTACTTAGCCATTATTCATACAAATTCCATACAAATAATTATATACAGGCCCTTATCCATGAACTTTAAATTCACAATTGATTCGTAATTGGTCTTAAATTGCATTTATGTAGTCAATAAAAAAATTAACTTTTTGTCAACGAATAAGGGCAAAAATATTTGAATATACTTTTAATATTGTCCATAATTCATAATAATGTCCAAAGGTGATATGTAACAAAAAAAAAGAAATTGATACCCTGTGTAGAAAGGGATCGGCCCTCAAATCCAAATATTTGCAAACAAAACTACCTTTGTACAGAAATACGTATATCGTGATTTTAATTTATATTAAAAATAAATAAACATTTTAGGTGTATTATATTAACTCTTCTACGACATATATTTTTAGCAAAATGCACTGTTTTAAAACAAATTCTTTTTACAAATAAATTAAATTAGTATACAGCATGTTCACTAAAATACTGGCACAGTTTCTATATAAATTGTGACAATATTTTAACGCGGCGATACTATAATATTAAAATAACATACTGCAAATGTGTTTGACACATCTTAGGATAACTTCACAGTTTTGCTTAGCGTTTCAAATATTTTGGTAAATAGTTTAAAACTAAATCATACACAACATTTAACTCAGCAAACATTTGAATGACTATGAACAAATTTTTTGCTACTAGAGGAACAATGAAAATTTTACACCTTTAATAGTGACAAAGATTTTTTTTCATTGCTAATGCAATTCAGTAAGTTTTTAAAATACTGACGATCGACTTCGAAATTTATTTATCTTTTTCAAAAGTGCAATACCTTCATTGTGACATACGCATGACGTCACATAAGCTTAACGTCGACGCTCCATTTTACGCATTTTAACGCTTATTCTACGCTTGATTGACTATGTGCCTTAAAACACCCATTCATTCCATAACTAGCGGATGCATATACAAGTGGGTCACCGAACTTCTGCATTCTCATTCAGAACCCTAACACAATTACAGCAGAGTTTGCAATGGCAAGATTTTTTCCAGCCGATAAAATCGATGGTTTCTTGCCAAACCAATCTGAACCGTTTCATTATGAACTAACAATGCTTTTTAAATACGTGGCTGAACCAAAAAATACACGCGCATAAGCTTTTAGACCCGCGCACAGAATCTGTACAATTCTTTCCAATATTTACATTTACACTAACAGTATTGTTTGTTTTTACGAAAAATATTTTGAAATATGAAAATTCATATATCATAGAGCTGTACAATTAAATATCTACGTTTCTAATATTGTTGGATTCCAGCTGTCAACACGCAACGATTAATTTAATACACGTAGAAGCCTTAAATTGTTTGTACACACAGTGTCACCAGATCATCCGAGCCTTGAGTATAAGTTGGTAAGCAAAGAAACGTCTCGATCGCCTTTACGTTTCTTGTATAAATAGCAGAACATGGGAGTCCGAGGTTTGCTTGGTGGGTGCACGATTTTTTTGTACCGACGATAAAACCTATATTCGTAAACTTGAAAAGCAAATGCCGCACACCAAATTTTATCTGAATTAGAGTTTCTGAGAAACCTATTACATATAAATTTATATTCGTTTAAGTCACATTTAATAAAAGGATACAAAATTAGTTGGAAAAAATGAGCCATTACGGCAGTTTTGCGATTATTCTTGTGTGGACCACCGACGCTGCCAGTTGTCAACTACGACTGAATTTTGCTGTGAATAACTGCAATAATAACAACGATGAAATTAGAAAAAAGGATGGAGTAAAATTTATTACGTTAGTTCTAATGATTGTTGATTAACAAATACTATGTGCAGATATCGTATTTTTTGAGGTTTAATTAATTTAATTCGTTCCTACAAATTATTCCCTTTTTTATGACATAGAAGGCAAACGAGCAGACGGGTCACCTGATGGTAAGCGATCACCGTCCCCCATAGACACTTGCATCACCGGAGGAGTCACAAGTGCGTTGCCGGCCTTTCAGGTGGGAGTACGCTCTTTTCTTGAAGGCTTGAAGGTCGCATCGGTCCGGAAATACTGCAGGCGGCAATTTATTCCACAGTTCAGTCGTACGAGGCAGGAAATCCCTTTGACGTAAGACATAAGACACATTATGCCAGTAGCTCATAGACATCAATATTCTTGGTGTTATAAGTAGGTACGTAAGCCAATCTGAAAATTAAGTCTTACGAATGTAAGTTACTTTGAGTATGAAGTAATTAAGTTGATGCCGATGAGAAATACGCGTTATTAGCGTCTATTTGAATACGGCTAGTTATCTTAAATCGGATCAATCCTATTGGCAGTTTTGCTTAAATCTGTATCCAGTTACAATATATATATCAATGGTATTCATATATATGTTACAAGAGCTGCTAATTCAAAGAAGATAATAGGATAATCAGAAACCCGTATAAGACGTATTTTGTGTTACAAACGAAAACTTACACTAGAGAATAAGTTCAGTCGGCGGAGCAACGTCGCTATTCTTAAGAGCACTGTCGTATTCGACAAATGATGAAGTTAGTTCTTTATTTGTCCGCCTGAATAGATAAAATGGTGACACTGTTTTGACGTTTACTGAGAATCGTCAAAAGTAGTTCTCTTTGTCTCCAAAAACATTTGTATTTTTGTCATCCCCCGTGTGACAAAAATAGTTTACCTTAATTAATAAACTCATTAGAATAGATGCAAAGAAACACAATATTTTACGTGATAGAAAACAATAAGTCAAAATATAACACTGACTTAATTTCAAAGAAATGTGTAACCATATTTATTAGATTATTTATACAATTTATCTGTATCGTTGAAGAATACTTTCAATTAATGAAGTTAAACTGTTAAGTAATAAGTTCTACACAACGGCTTTATTTCTGTTTTCAAGTTATGACAACCTATTTTTTTTTGTCATTATATTACACCTAAGAAAACATCCGTTGAGAGAGACAGGGGTCCATATGTTATAGTCATGTCAATGACTGACAAGATTAGGCTGTCACAATCTGCTTATTTCCAAACTGTGTACAGATGTAGTGATATTGTTTTACCATTGTATATTGTCGGAAAAGTTTATCATGCTGTCTCAACCTACCCCTCTAACTTCCGTAAGCTAATTGAGACACCAAGACAAGTATGGACTTTTCTGACAAACTACGATGGCGAAACATTATTCACTCCATATGTAACAATTTTGGATCTGATTACAAACTTAATGATATCATGTTTTTAGATACAAAGAGGACGTGAGTTATTAGAACTTTGGTAGTGCCACTTTGAATTATGACTAGAGATCAAAATATTTATATCTCAGAATGTTTTTAGTACAAAATATTAACCATTTAGTTTACTGGACATAACCTGAAACAATAAAACAAGCGTATTAGGGATTATTCATTCAAATAGTTAATGTCACTGTAACACTTTTATTACAAAATCGACCTAACACAAATATACGAATTTTTGAGAAAACGTGTTTTTCGGACGTAATTTCTATTTTAAGTTGATTTAATTCCTAAACTATAAGCTAGATAGTTATTTATAATGAAATGGTGCCTTGCTATACGAGACATTGTCATATAATACTGTAAAAATATCTTACCTTCTCTAATTATCTCTCAGTTGACTTATAACACTAACATTTGAGCTAGAACCGGCAGCAGTACCATCGTGATCGCGTTGTACAAGTTGGCTCCTGGAATAAAAATAAATGACGCCACTTAAAAATCATAGACACAGAGCAGCCAGATAACAAATGCTAAGTTAATCCATTCTCGTTTCACTGAACAAATGAGTTTATGACTAACAATACATTATGACTTCCAATGATTATGGGTAACAAAGGGATCCGTTTGACTTGACTCACCCTAATCTTGGTTACCCAGAAGTCCTCTTTTAATAGGCCTCTATCAAGATCTCTTTAAGCCTCTTTATCGTGTGCATTGACTTCACAAAACATATTTGAGACATAATTAATCTAGACTACTTGACTTTGTAATCCAAAATGTTATTTTCAGGAAGCAGGCAGCGTATTTCTAACTAGCATCACAGAAAGACGTTGTGTTATTTATATAAAAAAGTGACTCTATTGAACCAGATTACTTGAAAGGAGAAATTTAAGCCGTGGCCCATTGTGTTACTCTTCTAATTGGACGAGGCGAATTGATACCACTCTGAGCTAGTCATTAATTAACGATATTAAATTTCCAGGAAAATATCAATTTTCTTCCCAGGCAATGATCTCCTCATTGTTTAAGAAAATAATTGTACGGGATGAGGTGCACTATTTTAAAAGTATTTTTAGAAGGTTAATCGACTTCAAGACGTCAAAAAATATCAAATTTATTAAATTTTTCATAACCAGGAACTTTTCAATAGATCATTCATTTTGATAATTTATTAAGAGGCATTTATTTTGTTCTGTTTTGTTTAACCCAATGGTTGACTGGTTGAGAATGCCTTTATGTCATTAAACCCGCCATTTGTACATTTTTTCTTGAGTTCGTTTTTATAAGATAACGTTAAGGTTAACGGAGTAGTTTTTTTCTGTTGGCAATTTTTTGTTACAAATTTTTAAATTACCCAAATAAAATATGTGAAACAAGACCGTATACAAATGACCTCGATATAAAATAATGATACGTGCTGACAGAAACTAAAGGGCAAAATCGTTTATGAAGTGGATTTCATGACAGCTCGCCTTTGGCCAGTCCAAGGTCTAAATCCCGTTTTCAAACTAGACAAAGTTCAACAACCCCGTGTAGCCCGTTTCGGGCCGAGAAATTCATTCTACTGAAAGAGATGCTCTAATAGAGCTCGAATTTGATAGCCTTGCTACATGTACACCGAATGCTTCCACGTTAACTACATTTTGCTCGAAATGAAAGAGAATTTCAGGCCGTACGTTTTTACAAGATTTTTTTAACATCCAGAAACATTGCACTGGATTTAATTGAATTTAATAAACGAACAACGAACAATTGTAACACGATAGCGATCTTATAAAAGCTGCTGGAACTGTTGAAAGGGAGAAAACCAATCTACATTTGCTACAAACTGCTCGATAGAATATTTAATAAGCACATTTATGTAATAAAAACAATATTCTATTACCTTTTGAACCGACAGCTGCAGCCAATTGCATATCAGCCGCCGTGGGCATCTCGGGAGTCGTGCTTATAGGTCCTGTAATGAAATAACTATTATAATGTTTTAAACTTATTGCTTTGCCCTCGGGGACTCCGTTTCGGCTGCACAAACGACCACAACCAAATCTTCAATCTCATTTCCCCGCCCCGATACCACCGAGATTGTATTGTTTGCCGAAAGTAAATTAGTCTCATACCCCGGGGATACTGTCCAGGAACGTGTAATTGAAAAAACTCGATCCATCATAATAATATATCTTTCATCGTCCAATCAGACCCAGAATAACTCGGGAAGTAATTGACGTAGAAGTATATGCCTTGTTGACTTTTCATTTAGGATCGGGAGCATGCCTACAAAAATGTTTTTCGGTCCAACCCACCGATATTATGTTTAAAGAATTTTTCGTACTACAATAGACTTAACGAAGCATAAAATTATTCACGAGGACTGCCTGCAGGAAATGTTTCATCTCGGTTTTATACAGTAAGATAGCTGTGTACACAAACTTTCTGCTGATAAAAAGCTTAAATGGCCCTCTCGCAAATTATTCCGCAAAATTGTTATTTTCATGCCCACGTTCAAAAAAAATATTTCCATCCCCTATTCTTGCCAGGCTCGGCCTTTAATGACGTTCGTCGACTTATAAAACGGTTAAATTGCTTGTTTTAAATAAATAAACAGCGTTCTGTTTATGTCGTCGCGTTTTATTCTTTTTGCATCCGTTTTAAGGACCTTGTTGTTTAGCGATAAATAAACTTTCTGGATTTATTCCATTTTTTACATTTATCAATATCTGGCATTAATATTGCTGTCTTATTTAATTTAGATGCGTTGTTTTAAAACTCCGTCTTCAGAATCAAATTTTCACTAAAATCCATGTAATTAGTGACAGCTAAGGCTCATGTTTCAAAGATTTATAAATTTAATTCACTCCATATTGTCACAAGAGCCCCAAAGGTAGTTCCTAGTTCCTCGCAACCATTAGCAGGTAACTGTCGGGTTGTGGGCGGGACTTAATTTGCACAAGGCATTAGCATGTCAATCCGGGGGTCCCAGCAATCCCAGCGTCGTATTCGACACGGGTACAATTATGACGATATCTCCTTCATTTTTAATTACATTTTCTACCTCGTCCCTCAGCTATACGTTGTACTGGGAGACTTTAGCAATTATTTGTTCAATCGAGTGATTATTCTGGTAGATTGAGTGTTAAGGTACACTGTTGTTAATTGCTTTTTCATTCAATGTTATTATTTGATTGTCTTCTAAAATGAAAGTAAGTGCACGTGTATAGTCGAATTCTGTGCCGCTGGTTAACTTATTAACGTATTGTCTCAGTTATTTTATTATAGATTAGTCATAAACGTTGGGTTGCAAAGTTTGTACATACTTTGTATCATATTCAAAGGTTTTACATCTATGAAAATTAGAATTACTGCCTCATACTTACATCCATTTACAGTCAGCTGCAGGGTAACATGACCTGCCATATATATTTGTTAGGAAAGTCACATACTCTATAGCTGACTGTACCTACATGAGAAATTCCATGTTAGACATAATGGTTAGAAGTTGTTTGTGTTATAGAGACACAATGCACCTGACATATTGCTGAAACTTCACATCTATTTGCCATCAGATGGGTGATATACTTGCGTCGATCGCTTACAGGTTTAATACATTTACATATTATAGGAATTAAAGAGGACACCGTTAAACATTCTTTTTCAATATTTTGACTATTGTTTCCTGAACTGTATTCGATAATTTTATCTAAAAATATTTCAATTCTTATTTCAAGTATTTGGTCTTTTTTTCATTTATGTATATTTAACCATACATTTAGATATCGTTAAAATCACGGAAATAAAATTTACGGTAACTACTAGCAACAGGTGAATAATAAAATGTAAAAATAAAGTGTAAAGGAAGATTGAATTCATCATGGACCGAGGCGTCCACTTATGGATATAGAGCTCCTCCAAGAATACCACCTTAGCTAGACTTGCACTTACAAAACCTCACTCCCGCAACTTCTGCCAGTTATTCACTTTGAAGATTGAATCAGTTGGATACCAGTGATACTTTTTTCCCTTGCATCTCTTCAAGACTAGAAAAATCATTATCTAGGGAAGAATGCTCCACCATCAGTTTCATCGTCGCTTACCCGCAGGTGAGAGTGAAGTTTCCTATCTAAAATAAAATAAAATAAATACCTGGATAATAAATAGCTTCCTTCCGTACAGCGTACTTCGCCTGTGGTATTCTCAAGGTGCAGATGAACTCTGCAGGCGAGGGCAGGTCCTCATCTCGAAGCGTCACCGACGCAACTGCCGAGTACCTTCCGTTGACCTGGTTCAGGTTTCTGGTCACGCCGTCTAGTAACCTTTAACAAAGACGGTTTATGAGAATGGCAAAAACTAATCGATTCCAATAATACACATTTTGGGATTCGGTTAAATTTTTTATAAGTAATCAGATTTGTTAGAAATTCTGATTCAGGTGACGATGATTATGATCATTCCCGATGAAGTCACTTTTCAAACAGCATTTTGCATTTTCTAGTATTACTTAATTTTAATTTTCTTTGAGCAAGTTAATTTTATTTGTGAATTCTTTAAACTCTAGTTGATTAAAAAAAAACACCAGAAAATGATTTAGTTTATTTGTTTGCCGCTAGTAACCACGCTTTGATATATAACAAAGACCGTTTGCTCAAAAAAAATACAGAAAAAGAGGTTAGCTGTTCACATGAAGCTTTTAATATCAGTTTACGGTACATTTTCATTAAAAACACATTCCACTTTGAAGCTTCTGAGGGCCACGCTCTGGCGATCTTTTGGAAAAATTTGCAAAAATAATCTTTTGACGTACCATAGCATTTCGTCGACGTTCTTTGACTGGTTTTATTAGTGCGTCAAAGGCCGGCTAGACTAACAATGAACTCACGAGCTCTCATTATGAATACTCGTATCGTCGTTGTGATGGGTTCATCACGTGTGCACTGACAACAATAACGTTTTTAATGGGACAAACGAGGCTGTTACGTTGTTTCGTGCTGAGGTTAAAATTATGTTTTTGAGCCCTGTCGAGGGATGTTAAAGTTCAATGTATGGCTGAAGCCAAAAAAGTTGAACCACTGTTAGCCGTAGTAAACAAAAAAGCGGCCAAGTGCGAGTCGGACTCGCCCACGAAGGGTTCCGTAGCCGTTTATACAAAAAAATGCACTACAGATGAAAAAAATACGATATGAAAAAGAAAACATTAACAAAAGAGCGTATCTCCCCGGCACTTACGTCCTTTTGCTGAGAAGCGCAGTTTTTTGGCAATAACTTAAAAACGGTATGTCCGATCATGTTGAAAACAATTTTCGTTGGAAGTATTTATTAGGTTTTATATTTGTACTTTTTTTCATATTTTTTTAATCTACCGTTTGGATAAAAGAGAGGACACAATTTTTGCTACTTTTGGAGTGAATATTTCGGAAAATTTTACAAAATTAAAAAAAATCGTAGAAACCTCATACTGTTTTTAGAAGATCTGTTGAATGATGTGCCACACATAGATATTTGCTGAATTTTTTTTTTCAGTTTCAATTACATGTATGGATGCCCCCCTTAGAAATATATATATTTTTTATGTAACTATCAAACTAAGTATCGGTTTAAACAAGACACCTATGCTCCAAATTTCATCAATATAAATCGTATAGTTGGTGAGTAAAATGCCTGTGGCATACGGATGGAGAGACAGACAGACAGACAGACAGACAGACAGACAGACAGACAGACATTACAAATCTATTAGGGTTCCGTTTTTGCCATTTTGGCTACGGAACCCTAAAAACTAAAAAACCGATGAAAATAGAATGTTCCGATGTGCTACGAAAATATAGTTTTACACTTAATTGATCGTCACGCAAAGGAAACTTTCATAGCTTTAATGAAATGAGTTAACGTTCAACTTATTGAACTCCACTCGTATGTGTTTATTCGTGTTATGGTTAGTGAACAGATTTAGTTTTTGTTTTATTGTTATGGTTAGTGAACAGATTTAGTTTTTATTTTATTGTCTGAAAGGGGTTTCGATCTGTGTTATCTATAATCCAAAATATATTGGTTCAGCTGCTTGAAAAATAAAATAACAGGGTTTTCTCTAGGTGCGTTGACGATTTTCGTCGTTTTACTGAACACTTATTAATTTTTAAATAGAACCATACCTATTTGATATGGCTCGTGCATTTTATCTTTCAATAACTGATTGTGAACGGAGCCCATGTCACCTTTTGGCTCATTTTCAGTGACGACAGTTGCTTCAATTGCTGTCTTATAGCAGAATAAATCAACACCTACACTTTGCGTAATAGCACTACACATTGGCCCGCAGCCCGAGACGAAACCGAGATACATCGATACTAATTCTGAAAGTGTTGAATTCTTCACGTATTTAAAAACAGCAATGTATCTCGTTGTCTTCTCCACTGACACTATTGTGTATTGTTGTATTGTGACCAGTACTAAGGTTATATCCAAACTATAGCAGACCACTGTGGTACCATGCAACATATAAATATATACCAATGTTACTCTGCCCGTGTTACTGAACCAGTGATTTGCGAAGAGCACATGCAACGTACAGAGCTGCTAGAATCTGGGGCATGTGTTTTTTATTCGCTTCCCCAAAACATTACAATTCGTACGTTACGCGGAGACTGGGTCACACAGCTACGTTACTGCCCATACAGTGGGATTGTTACAACATGCATTTTTTACACGTAAATCCCTGTGAAATGAAATTCCAACGCTTTCAATCTTTCCTCTACAACTCAATATAATCCCCAAGTCTCCGATCCTTTGATACCTTCTTTTTAAGACTGCCAGTCTTAAGAAACGTCTTTGTGCAGAAGGTACGAAAAACGAAGCAACAACGGTGTTGCCATAGCAAAATTGAAATTTAATCGAAATGAATAGCTAATATGAAAGTAAAACGTATGTCAATAGGTTTGTCTTGACTCCTTTTTATAACGTAGCAAACAATAAAGACAAGTAAGAGAAACTAAGACACGAGAAAAGAAGAAAGAAGAATAAAAACACGTAAGAAAGAAATAAAAACACAATTATCACGTAAGAGTACTGTAAATATATACAAAAAACGGGCAAATCGCTAACAGGCAACGTTTTCCAGACAGCTTTTGGGTAGCGCAACTGTTAAAATGGTTTTCAGAATTTTTAAAAATAGGTCTAAAACATTAACTAGGTTTAAAAAATTATGTAAAATATTTTTAAAAACGACCCCATAGTCACTTATGATCAGGTAATACAGTCGCTGGTTAGTTTATGAATAAAAAAACCGGCCAAGTGCAAGTCGGATTCGCGCACCGAAGGCTCCGTACAAAATGGCCGTATCTATGAAAATCCAGTGTTAGCAAGGCCCTATTCCTAAGCGAAATGTGCGCCGCGTGGGGTCATTATTTCGACGGAGACACATAAAAAAATTAGATTTAAAACATTATTTCGTGAGTTGTACTACAAGAGTTACCTTCATACCAAATTTCAAGTTTCTAGGACAAACTGCAAGTACCTCCCTTATATGTAGGTTTTCCATGAATTGCAATTTGTATGGAAACACGTTTTTTAATCACTGTATCTTTGGATTGCGTTGACTAAGATGCTTGATCTTTTTACAGCTTCAAGGAACCGCAGACATAAATATTTCATGTTAATTTCCCAAGACCGGGACACGTGGAAGAATGAGGGGGAGGCCTTTGCCAAGCAGTGGGACACTCTAAGCTCTTAAATAAATAATAATAATTTGAACTTGATGCCTCTACGTTTTCCTGAGAAAAAGGATCTGGGCAGACAGACTATAAGGGTTCAATCTTTTCCTCTTAAGGTACAGAACCCTCAAAAATAAAAAAACCCTCAAAAGTATTTTAAAACAGGTGGCGGTAGATAATGCAAACAAATATAATCTCTGAACGAACGCTTGCCAAGTTTCTTGCACAACGTGAAATATATCACCAGTTTTTGTTAAGTTTGCTTACGTCAAGTCAGTATGATAAAGTATTGCGAACAGTGTACTGATAAACGTCTAGTATTTATATGTGGACGTGGCATAAGTTGTAGCAAATAAGATAAATATCTATTTGAACGAATGTGTAACGTAGACTGCTGAGGTTGATGAGCAGGTTCTTGGAGTTGTGGGAAGGGCAGCACAGTAAAATAGGTAATTAATTTGGGAAACGTGTATTGCGACCGTGATGGTTAGCACAAAAAGAAGATATCCACAGATAACATACATACGTATCGGAATGCCATAAACTATATAAATAAACATTATACCAACTTAAAAACTAAATTCATGTTGGAGTTCCCAACAGAATGTCTAAGATGTATAATGCTGGTCATTATCTAGTCTTAAGCCATTTTATTTAAGTAAGTTTCCGTTCTCTTTTCGTTTACGGCCATGTTATGAGGCGTCCAGAAGATCACATGAGAAGAAAAGTGCTCGACATTGAAACCGGACCAAGAGGACCCCGACTGGCATGGACAACAACCATTAATAAAGATCTACAAGCAGCCTAACTAGATCCACAGACGACCCAGGACAGAATGACCTGGCGAAGATTGATCAGGAGAGCCGACCCTAATTGAAATGGGATAAAGAGAGGACAAAGAAGAAGAAGATGAAGAAGCTTCTTCGTTTCGTTCTTCTCCGATCACCAATTCAGATCACAGTTTACCGAGTCATAGCCCGACGCTTTGTCCATTTGAAGACCTACAAGAAGTGGCATGCTGTAGGAGAGGCCTATATCCAGCCATCAATGAACGGAAATAGACTAATAATTCAATCCAATTTTTTATTCATAACATGCGTTATAAGTCATTTTACATATAACTTTGACATTTAGCAATTAATATTTCACATTTTCGTTTTTATTAAAATCTATTCTAATCTATTATTACAACATATCATATATCTAAATAAACGTGAGGTTCTTACTACTTAATGATGACGGAAGCCTCTCATTTTAGTGAATCACAAGGCAGGATGCACTAGTTATTTTTTGCAACTGGGGACTGAGGAAATTCTCATTTGAATGTTTTCAATATACGATCGTTATAGAATAAGTAGAGAAGATGTATGCATACTAGTGGCGTAAAAAGCTTCTTTGTAAACAGTAGGTACTTTTAATGCTTAAAAAAGTCGACTCATTGGACATAGATACCTTGACACCGCCGTTTATAAATATAAATAGTTGTTTATGTAATTTTAATGGAATTAATTCATTTAATAACACATCGGTCATTTAAAAGGACACCGGTCATTAGTAATTCAATCAAATACGGTAATTTAGATATTGTTGTCAATTTATCATTGTAAACTCAATTGTGACTCTAAATGCAAAATGCGCTGGGACAAGGATTAAATTTTGCATAAAGCATGATTTCAATGATGATGAAATTAAGGGTCGTTTTCAAAATATCTGCACACTACATAGTTAAGGGCTTAATTAAAACAATTTCTAGGTCGATTCCTTTGTGTAACGAAAGATAGTCATATAAAATATATGAGTAATTTTGGTTATACAAAGGATTCAATAAATTTACTTTCATGAAAGTATTTTTTCTTTTAAACGACTCTTATTTCAGTAACATTTAATTGGATAAACAAGATTTTTTCCAGCTGGTTCTACGATAGAACCCGAAACACAACTACTTTTTGCTATCGTGTGAAAAACGGTTTAAATAATTCAATGGGTTTTAAATATACTGTGTAACTAAATCTTATGTAAAAGATAAAAAAAATGTAAAAGATAAGTTGCGCGGATGGATGGATTTTGAATTAGCAAACGAATAAAGTTATAATGTTAAGGTCCTTGGGATTTTGATTAAGAAGCTGATGAAACATTAAATCGAACACCAAATAAAAGCGTTTCAGAGTATCGTCGATCTCAGTGTTCGATGGCATACGTAAACAAATACCCATAAATAGAAAAACGCTTATAATGACGTCAAATTTCACGATAAGATAGATAACTTTCTTATTATCTCTTTTCTTAAAAAAATATCATAATAGCGTAAAAATATTTTCAAAAAGTGAAATCTAAATTAAAATCGGCCACGACATGCGCATGATATAGGCATTTTAAACTACTAATTAGACAGCAATTTCACAGAGGAGCGACATGTACTGTCACGTCATAGTGCACTCCGGCCATATTAACTCCATATCAAATTCTGTTTTGCTAGAAAGAGATAAAATGAAATGTTTGATGGCTTATATCTTGGTTTTTTATAGGTATTCGAAAATATATTTTTATCTACTGTTTGTTACATGAATAAGCTTTTAATAAAGCAAAAATAAAAATTGAGAATCACGTGCGATCTCATAACACGGAGCATTACTTGTCGTTCGGGAATATCAACAACGAACCGCAATGCGGTTAGTCTATGCACTGATGGTTACTAACACGGGAAAACGACCATTAAACTTTGATATCCCTGATTTAATTCAAATTCCCCGCTGCAACCACACGTTGAACGTCCGAGACGGACAGGGTGGGTCAGCATAAATTTGATGTTTGCAACGTTTGGTGGAAATTAGAGAGAAATCGGGCAACGGAAACTTTACTATTTGGGGTTAGATGGAGCAGATGAACAGATTTACTGTACCTGATTAAAGCGGAATAGAGATGAGATTTTCAACTAAAATAATAACTATAATAACTCTAAACACCGTTTCGAGAAATACCTACGTATAAGCACGTATTCTCCTATATATAGAGACGCTCATGAATTGGTATAATTATACGCCACTCAGTTCCCATTCAACCAGTCTAATGGGGACCCTGCCCATCGAGTCCAATGTGAACGATTTAATTTATGATGTTTTTATATTCCTTATTTATTTTATATACCCTAACTATGCATATTTAAGTATAACGTATGTTGATTAAAATTCCATTAAGAGAAACGGTCAACGTGTTGTTTAATGTGGGTTGGATAGTAACATTACACTTTGATGACATTTTACTTTTATCCTAAAAAATGTGTACATTCTCCTATCACAGCCAGTTAAATTCGCGCAAAAAATGTTGTTAGAAAGTAAAAAAGGCATACTTGTTGTGTGAAGGCAAAATACTGATCCGTTTAATAATTCTCGAGTTTGAATTAAAGAATCAAAGTCATGAGTCATGACTTAGAAGTAGTTCCTAATTAGATATTCGAGATAAGATGTCAAAATATATAAGTCTATAATACACAAGTGTTAAATCTGTTTTAGGCTAGATTTACTATAACAGAGAATTGATATTAGGGGGGTTCAATATAGCAGAGATGAGCCCGACGGCGACAATTTGACAAGTTTTGTTAAAATCAAGTACAGACGGGAGCTGGAAATCAGAAGTTCGAAAGGCGCCATTCGATTGCAGTTTAACACGATAACGAAAGGGACAACACGATACGAACTTAGAATTTCCAGCTTTGGAATACCGCTTCAGCTTACCTCTCTGGCGTTGCCAGCGTGAGATTCGGCGCAGGAAATGCGCCCTCTGCGGCGCAGATGACGTTTACTGTGTCATCATCAGTCTTGTTCTGGATGAGGCGGAAATTCGTCTCCGGAACTGAAACAAAATCAGAAAAAATATGTAAAGAGACTAAACGTCAAAACTAAACTCAATTTAATTATGAGTCAGTATCAAGTTAAATTTTTTTAAGTACAGTCATTATCCCAGTTGCCTTCGTGGGAGCGAATTCTATATTTACGCTGTATTTGTGTAGAAGGTTGTTGACACCTACTCGTACATAAGTGATAAATAATGCTCAATTTGTGGGCGGTAATACCTAATAGAGCGCGATTTCTCTCTAATTTCCACCTATCCGTATAAATAAAGTAGTATTTATAGAGCGGACACATAAAGATACATTGAGCAATGTGGGCGACAGGTTGATTATCTGAAGGTATATTTCGAACTAAAGAAACATGCGACCACCCACTCTGCGTACAAAATTGCGGTAGAAAATAAACCTTTAAATCGATAACTTTTACTGTTGTACGTTTTTAGGGTTCAAGATTATTGAACCGTAACAGACTGTAACTTGATAATTTTAGGTCACTTTAATCATTGAACCGCTGGACAAAACCGTATCGAGGCACCGTTTGCGGAGGAGGAAATTCCATAACCCTCTTTTTTGCTTCAGCGTAATCGAAAAAGAAGCATCCTATAACTATCTGTGGAAACACGTTCAGTAAGCACTACGGAAATAGGCCCATTTATACAAACATACATTTTTTTATAGTAACATTAGTTTAAGAAGAAGAAATAAAAATAAAATAATAAATTAATAGGCTCGTAGGTCATAGAAGACACATGTTTATCTCAGCGTACGGTGAAACCAAGCCAGCTCTCGCTTAGCGACTTTGTTTGTAACAAAGAAGTTGGTATTCGGCAGAACAGGGAAGCAGTTATACGGGTGCTTTGCCTGTGTTCCCATCTGTCGATTTAAGCAATCTGCCTCGTGTGGAAGTGCATTGACACCACTCGTATAAAAAAATCGTAATGTGTCACAGTTTTAACAGAGAGTCAGTCCTACAACGGAAATGTTCTCAGAGAGTATTGAAAAAATATCAAGACTGTGTATATTCAGCACAATGTTTTTCGACTTAAGTGGCAGTGGGCGGAAAACTTTGCTCGTATCATAGAAACGATGGCCGCTGGGGCATGAAGGTTCTCGTGTGGCGACAGCGTACAGAATAGCACAGCGTGGGAAGGCTTCCAACAAGATGGACTGACGATCTGGTGAAGATTTGGGGGAAACCGTTGGATGAGAGTAGACATTTGTCTAGCAGTAGACGTCTTTGGGCTAATATAATGGTGATGGTGATGTATTACGTAAGTAATATTAAATATAATTACAAATGAGTTTTATTTTATTTAAATAGGTAGGTTTATAGGTATCAATCAGTCATTTCACATCTGACTTACCACGAGGTGTAAAAAAATAAACATAACGGGGCAGATGCCTCCGGATATCTGCATCGAAGTATGCAGGGCAACTTATTTTAGTGGTAAGTAAGAATGACTAATTTTAGTTTTGTTCGATAATACGCTAATAACATGTTGAAAAATTTATAAATTATATGGTCAGAGTTACTAGACTTAAACGGTAGTGGGCGGGGCTCGTTCGTCACATTGCTCGCAGAACCGATGATAGTTCTGAAAAAACAAGTGACAACTACCTACGTAGCACTTGACGTGGCATGCTCCCCAACAATATACTCAAAATCGTAACGGAGAACTATTATATAAGAGCAGATCACGAGCAGTTGTTATTCCGTACCAAAAAATTTCCGTGAAAAATTTAAGTATATAATGGGTATTACGGTTCAAGATTTAAAGCCTTGTGACAAACAGATGACACGACGGAGGTTTTACCTAATAGGGTTGTTGAAATTAGGCATTATTTGGGTAGGGATTAATAAGACTGAGACCTACTCACATGCAGAAACCACAATCTTGGACCTCTATCACAACTGTGATACGTAAATCGACAAAAAAAGTCATTCCTTTCAATACTACAGTACGAGAAATAATACAATAATTAACTTTTTACCTGACTTGCTCCGAAAAGCTCCATTTACAGCGCTTAATCTGCGTGTGAAGGTTAGTTTTATCCGCTAGCGTGGGAATGTCATTTAAAGTTTAAATTTATATCTTCAAATATGTTTATTTGTTTGTTTATGATTGTATTTTGTACGTATCACTAATTTAAATAAAGAAATAATTGGTTTGTTATAAATTGATAGATTTTCTTACATCTCAGATTTTCCTCGCTGTAGTGGGATGAAAAGTTATGTGTTTTGCACGGCTGGAAAATTATTTGGCTTCTTGCGCCTTGAAAGTCTGGTTACGCTCAGGAATCTATATTTGAACCTATATTTTAATTTTAGATAACCTACGCTTACTCGGCTTTCAATTCAACCACCCCCGCCAAATAACAACTTTGCTGCCTTGCGTAACAAATAACTATTAACACATCATTACATAGTTACATCGACAAAACAGGCAATATAATACAACTGATTGATTCGCAACCGAAAAGGGCTCAACTCCTCAATACCATTGGATTGACTAGGTATACCAATTCCAAACACGGCTGTTATGATAAAAATGTAATCAAGCACCTACATAGGTCATGAACCCCGACGCAATTAACAAGTTTGATTAATTTGGCTCAGCATTGTCCCCAAAACGTAACAAGTTCACTATTGTATAATGTTCCCAACTTATTCGCTACGGTGCGGAACTTTTGACATAATTCTGACTACCCCTTTGAGATTTAAAGTTTACAATGTCATAACATTATAAAGACATTTACCCTAAGTTGGAAAAAGTATTTAAACATTGTTTAGATAGTTTGAGTAAGTTCAGAATGTTGAGCTTAACTCTCCTAGAACTTAGTCTTAGAACTTGGTCTTAACAGCTTATTTACTGAAATAAGAGTGGAAATACTTTCAATCACAAGCTGATTGACTTTAAGATGTGTCAAAAGCCCATGCCATGTTTACTTATAAGCTATTTATACCTGCGGCTGTTAACTAATATAACTACTTGCTTCAAATTTCATCAATATAAATCATGTAGTTTTTGAGTAAAATGCCTGTGACATACAGACGGACATGATGAAACTATGAGTTCCGTTTTCACAATTTTGGCTACGGAACCCTAAAAAAACTGTTAATACCTTTGTAGTATCTGTAAAAGTATCTACTATTGTTATAGAAATAGAGTCATGTTTGCAACTGACTGTATATTTAGGTTCAGCTTGGCTGAATTCTCCACAAAGAATTGTCGATCAATGACGTTACTCAAACACTCAGAATTCATCAAATTATTTAGATTAAAAATAATGAAAATGCTATCGAAATTGGCTATCAGTAGTCTTTCAAAGTAAGTCTCGAACTCATGAATCGTATTGAATAAATTTATGAAGGAATATAATGATACGTATCTTTACGTATCATTATATATCAAGATTGAAATAACACCATCACAGAATTATTTATTTTTCCACGTGAAGAGTTGAAGGAATTGGACATTATTATTAATATTGGGATTTATCTTATTAATAATTTAAAAAAAATATTCCGAAGAATTAGAAAGAAATATTAGCGTTGAAACTTAACCTAAAAATATAATTAAACTAAAACAAAAATGGCCCCTGCGGCATTGTACCGAAGATGCTGGCGGCGTTTCCTCACTAAATCACCAGACTGATTCTTTGAGCAAGGAAACCGCCAGCTCTCTGGTCGCCAGTGACTTCTGTAAGCCTCTTCAAAACGTCTTTGAAGAGGCTTAATGCGCTGGGGCCCCACGGACCCAGGGTCTCGACGCCAAAGGGAATAAAATTATACTCAGCGCCAAGACCACTGTATTTATTTGTTTTTAGATATTCTGCCGCTTCTGCCGCTGCTCCAGTCCTAATTTTAATTGGTTTTATAAATATATAGTCATTAGATACACGAACACTCTCCACTAAAATATCAAAGTACCACAAACTAGAAGATGACCTTCGTTCATGAAGGAGAAAAAATTCATAACCCTCTTTTTTTGTTTCAGAGTAGTCGGGTAACAAGTATCCTATCCGTGGATGCCCAGCTACCCATGTATTAAATAGCTGAAATCCGTTTAGCCCTTTTGGCGTGATAAGCACCCATACACCATACAGACATACAAAAATAAAATATTTCTCACTTTGGTGACTTTCAAATACTTTGGATTCACTTATGTTTTTACAAATATCTTCAATGTACAGAGATTATATATTTAACACTTTATAATGTAGTATATATGTACCTATAAAGATTAAAAATCTAGTGATTGCTCTACTTTCGTAATTCAGAATAAAGAAGTGGCAAAACCACTTGCCTCGTCTACATAGAAAGACTAAAAATATACCGAGAATTTAAAGAAAATGTTTTGGCAGCTACTATTCCATGTCCGCCGCTGAATTTACAAAGCTGGCACGATACTGGAAATGCTAAGCTTTTTAAAATGTTTATCTCTATACCCGAAAGAGTCGTTGCAATCGTTATAAGACATGCCAAGGATGCAGAGGACTTTTTAGCCGAGTAGTGTTTGCCTTGTAGGGTTTAAAATTTTATGAGCAGATTTAATCCTTGGTACAACTTAAAACTCCAAGTCTTGAACGTTTCATTGCTTCCGAGGATTTTAATTTTTTCTAGAATGTGCTGCGCAGCTTCGTTCGCAGAAGAAAAAAACGAACCTATTTAACCGAAGTCGACTATAATATATCTTGTAGCCGTACTTGTATGTCTCTTTACCAAAAATAGTCACAATCGGTTCATCTACGATGTTTATTCAACGACACATATGGGTCAGTGCGTTGCACAACGGCCTACGAAGCTGGCGGTCTCAGGTTCGAATCCCAGCCAGGGCAAGTTATTGGGGGATGAGCACAAATGTTTGTTCTAGGGTCTTGGATATTTTCAATATATTTAAGTATTATATTTTATCTATATATTGTGCATATAGCCTAGTATCCATAATACAGCTTTGCTTAGTTTGCAAAGCTTTACTATCCAAACCATGTAAAATATGCTATTTGTTCAAAAGTAGACTAGTAGAGTCTTTGTTTTTAAAGTAATATAATTTTATTAGTAACAAGGTAGTCTGGTATTTTTCTTTGCCGCAATTCTTTCTCCTCAGTAAGCGTCATTTTGTGAAACGCTACAGGTAGTTTATTTTAAAAATAAAATAATAAACCATCATAGTTTGCACAAATTGTAAGTTTGACACAGGAAAATATAAATATATTTTCTCCGTCGACCACGTGAACACGAAAGCTTCCAAAATGTCGGGAAATCAAATGAGATAAAAAACGCGATATAATTATATAATTCGTGGTATGTTGTTTTATTTAAATTCCGTATGATTGTTATGGTGCCATTGTACTGTAACAGGTGTCAAAACGTCTGTATGAAACTCGTCACTGTTCGCCCACATCAGCATTACCTATGCAAATTCTCCTTCATCATTTATATTGCATAGTGCAACTTGAGACTTCAGAATCAAGTTCAGTGAACCTACAGCTGTTGCAAACTTGAAGGAGTTTGAAGGTCATTGAATATTAAATTAGTTTATAGACGCTGTGCTAGCTTGATTCACTTTTTATGTGCCACTGATAGACTTTATCACTTTAGAGCACAATACTACGGCGTAAAGCGTCCTTACGCTCGATCGTTACTGTTCCTTAGCAGTAACGACCTATGAATGACTTGGTTTATACCAATTTGTATGGTGCAATAGAATCGTTTTAATCCTACAGTTGAAATGCCCTTGCTCAATGTCGTGCAACTTGGAAATGGGAAATATATGACCGTCTGTTTCTGTAGCGTAGTGGTTATTTACGTTAAGTCTTTTTAGGGTTCCGTACCAAAAAGGTACAAAAGGAACCCTTATGCTGCGACTCTGTCTGTCTGTCTGTCTGTCCGACTATTAATGCGCCATATCTCAAAAACTACTTATGTTAACTATTTGAAATTTGGAACATTTATAAACATGGTCAGCCCACAGGTATTGCACAGGAAATATTTAAATATACATTTACATTTTCTAAAAAAACAACGCATATGAGGGGGGGGGGGGGGGAGGTAAAAATTAAAAGTCTAGCTGCTGGGTCAAATGGGGTATCATATGAAAGGACCTGCACATTTTCGTTTTTTTTTTATTGTGATTAGTTTTAGTTTTATTAAGGAAAATGTCCCCCCTTTATCTCCGAAGTTTACCGATCGAAAATGTTGAAATTTTCACAAATTCTATTAATAAACATAAATATTACACGAAAATTATAGCCATGGCTCTAACTAGCAAATTTTTTTTTTAATTTGCAAAGAACCTATTTGAACAAATTTTCAAGGTTTCAAGGGTTCTCGTCTGTGAGTTAATAAGTCTAGATTTTCCTACGTAAGTCTGTCGGTATGTGTTCATATTGGGTAATAAAAAGATGAAAACTGAAATGATATGTCGTAAAGTTCTGCAAGGAAGCCGAAAGTCTGATCTGTCTTGTAGCTTTATAAGTGAGAAAGAAACGCAAATAAATAGAAATGAATTTATGAAACAGCGTGGCAAGATCATTCACTTTTGAAATTCAGTGAATTTCAGCAGCTACGAAATTTAAAAAAAAAACCTTATGGTTCGATATGACTGAGAATTTATTTTCGGTCTTATTTAACATTGTCATTATTTTGCAAGCCATCGCTATAATTGTTTCGTTCATTTTATTGTTTTTATATACCACAAATTGATTACAAACAAATAAACAATAATCTTAAAGTTAGCAGTGCTTAGATGAGTAACAAGTAAATAGATATTTATCACAGACAATCTTACAAAAAGTGACCTAATCCCAAATTATGCAAAACTTGTACTATGGGTACTAGGCGACGATATACATAATGTATCGATAAGTTATATGCACATAGAACACCATCTAAGACCCAGGAACTAACGTATGTGCTCATCACAGAAACACTTGCCCTGGCCGGGTGTCGAACCCGGGAACGCCAGCTTCGTAAGCCGTTTTGAAATGAAATGAAATAAAATATTGAAACAAACTGAGCCAAACGTGTCGTAAATACTATTGCTGTAAACTTGTTTGGATTCAGAGAGATATACTATAAGTAGTATATCTCTCTGATATTGAACTAAAGCTAAGGCTTTACGTTAAAATAATACATCGTTTTTAATCAAGTGTATATTATCAAGCAAATTTCACCGGCGTTTTGCGAAACACAGCGTTTTTTACAACCAAAAAGCCTTCGGCCTTACAACTGTTTTCGACATAAAAAGAGATGTGAAGCGGATAGCAGATGCCGGCGTGTATAAAACTGCTAAGTCCTGCAAAAAACACAATGGTGTGGTGTAAGTGACAGGCGGACGAAGATAATATAGTCCATCAGATATGTACTTTTTTTGACGACACCTTTTGCTCCGTTGATTGCACAACGGCCTACGAAGCTGGCGGTCCCGGATTTGAATCCCGGCCAGGGCAAGTGTTTTTGTGATGAGCGTTTATGTTTGATCCTGGGTCTTAGATTTTTTCTATGTATTTAAGTATTACTTTTATATAATAGTTAATTTTTTGACATATTTCAATTGAGAATGCGAGCGTGTAGCGTGCGGCACAACTCACATACTTACATTATGGCCAGGTGTGACGTAAATTATATTATGCTTTTTAAGACCATCAGCTTGTTCTGTATGTGTCGGAATAAATATATAATTGAATTTAAGGCGGACGAAGTCGCGGGCAGAAGATAGTATAATATAATAATTATTATTTTAGGTACAAGTAATTCAAGCTTAAGTTAGTAATTTAAAAAGTTCCGAAAACACAGCGTTTGTCGCAGAAACATTAGGAAACCTGAACATGAAATTGAGACTGAAGTCAAACCGAAAGTTTTCTACCTACAAAAGCAACGCTATTTGTACAAATGTCAGTAGTTAAATCAAGTTTCACTCGCGGTAGTCACAAACTACTATAACCATCAAATATTTTACGCCAGTATTATTAGCATTAAAATTCAACTTTTATGTCTTAAGGCAAAGCCTGGCCTCAGACGACGGTCACACGTTTCATATGATATGAGGAAGTAAACGTTTTAGCTTGCTCGCGAAATATCAGAAAAGCTGAACTTTTATATAACATAGTTAAGCCAAATTCGTATTAAATCATGTTATTATATTACAAGCCATCTAGTCTATAATTGTTTCTTACATTATTTTTCTAAAGAAATACATATTTGATTGACTTTACTTCAAGCTGATGCTATTGAGTACAAGAACAGTTCATAAATATATTTCAATTTCAGAAATAACCCACGAAACTATAATAACATTTTTATTCGAGCAAAAACATGTTAAGATTAGTTTCTGAAGATAATAAGCAGAGCCTCGGAAAATTACTGATATATTGTAGTTTTCTGACTACCAAGTAAAAGATAACTCAGAAAAACGTGATCATAGTAATCAATATTTACTGAAAGATAAAGTGCCATTAAAATGATGATTTTCAGATTCATTTATTACCCATACGCGTTGAAAGTCATAATTTAATGTTAGTCATAAAATCATTTGTTATAATTTAGAAACTGTTAAGTTTTCAGGATGTTCGAAATTGGTACTAGTAGTCGACTAACGAAAATTATGACAAACATAACATTATTTATTCGTAATTTACGTTATGACTTTCAAAGACTGAATAAGCATCAAGATGTGATAATACTTGACTATATGTACGTAGGTATCTATAGCGTTTTGTGTACTGCAAAAAATAATTCAGTCAAAAACTCGCACGAATAACTGAGAAGAAACCCCACACACGTTTAAAGCGTACTTCTATTTTATACTTGCGAAAGTAGGTAATATAATAAGGGAAAGTTTTCCAACATTCCCTCACCCCTAAGGCGAGTGATAAATATTTTGTACATAAGTTGCTCAATGGCTTGGACCGTACTTTGGCCGAATGCTCGAGGTCGCTGCAGAGCGAGTTATCGCTATTTGGACCTAACCTTATTTTAAGAGTAAAGTTCCAATTGCGTATTGACTGAATTCCTAAGTTATTTAAAAAGTTAGTGAATATATATTTTTTAGAACTATTACATATCACTTTTTTCGGGAAACATCTAGGGTACACGTATGACCACATGGCCAATGTGTTGCTTAGGAAAATCGGGGAAAGCAATGTTTTCAAAGACGACAACGGTAAAGATAGGACGAATTGAAGGGAAAAACTAAAGAAGCCTGACCTCTTTACTATATGGGTCGCACGCAGCCAAGAAGATAGAGATAACTTATCATTTTTTTATGAAGTTTCGCTTTTCATAAAACGGTTAATCCAAAGAAAGTTAACCTATGAAAGAATAAAGCAAAAATATCGAAGGCTTAGTCAAAATTGATGTCCAAAATAATAATGTCTTACTTGCCAGTAGGAGTATACTTTTTCGCTATAAGTAATCGGTAACACGGAATCAAGAGATTGATAAAACCCTACGACACACGTAGAGCTGTTCATTTTCAATGGGCCACGCTCTCTATTTTTCATACAGATACATTTTACACGCAAAATTCCTGCATTCTCAATAGATACCCAGCGTAGGTAGGCATAAACTGATGACGAGAGATGAAGCAACCGGATTTTAGAATGGAATCCTCTCTTGGAAACTTATTAGGCGGATGACAAAAAGATTATCACATCTCCAGTCAGCCATGGCGAACGCTTGTCGATCTGTCAAATGGATGAACAATTTTAGCGAAAAGGGTAGGAACAAAACCACACAAAAATGAATGACAAAGAAAGGAGATGTGAAAAACAAAATCTAATCGCAGTTTGAAACTCTTTTTAAATCTTTTTTCTCAATAATATAATTTAGATTTCTTCAAGTACTTATCTACTTAGATAGTGCCTATTAACTATCGACTTTCAGTGACTCGACTCCATCGTAGACTTCGTCGTTCGTTACCTACAAATGATTTAAATTTAACGCTTGCTTAACCTGCATAAAACACAAAAAGTGGCCAAGAGCATGTCGGACCATGCTCAGGGTTCTGCAGCCGTTCATACAATAAAATGCACTAGAAATGAACAAAATACGATATGAAAACGTATACAAGAAAAAGAACGTATCTCCGCGGCACTTATGTCATTTAGCTGAGAAGCACAGTTTTTTGGCAAGAACTCAAAAACATCTGGATAGATTTTATTAAATATCGTTTTCATTGAAAGTACTTATAAGGCCTCATTTTCATGAATTTTTTCCATATTTTTTTGGCCGGTGGTTGATAAGTAAGAGGGGTGGGGGGAGGGCGCTATTTTTTTGGTTTTCGGAGCAAATAGGTATTTACGTAACTGCTGGTTTTATCAAAAAGTTATATTTGGATACCCCTTTTATTTTTAAAAGACCGATTCAACGACACCCCATACATTAGTGTTAGAACGAAAAAAAAATTCACCCCCACTTTTAGGAGTACGAGAGGTACCCAAAAAAAAGTTTTTTTTAGTTTTTAGTCCGCAGACGAACAGACAGACGGACAAATGGACATGACCATCTTGACTAAGGAACCCCAAAAAGTGATTACTACTTAAGTGTAACAAAGAATACCCACCGAAAACGATCATCTGCTTTGTCCTTTGATCCTCCTCCATAAACGTGGACACCACACATGTGTAGTCCCCAGAAATGTCCGTGTTTGGTTTCACTATCCTCAACGCCCGGTGCATCCTTAGCGGATCATTCGAGGCCTTATACGTCAAGTCTACCCTACTCCTTAAAATACCCAAGTCTTGCGGCTTCTGCGACGGTATCCACTGGTACACTGGTCGCGTTTTGTTCCTAAAGAACCACTTCACCACTAGACCCGACGTGTCATTTCCGTATGTGTAATCACAGTCTAATATGACAGCGTCCTGAACACCATATTGGATTATTTCTGGTACCACCACTTTCACTATTTTTAACGCGTGCAAATCTGAAACAAAGAGACAAAATACTAAATAAATTTATTGCGATAGTTATCAAGTTTCTTATTTTTAGCACTTCATAGTTTTTCGCTAAGGTAACATTTAATTTTTGAGGGCTAATACGTGGTAAATTGATAATTCTGAATGAAAACTTTTTGTAACGATCAAAGTGGTCAACATTTATGGAAATGGGAGTACGAGTATTTATCTAGAATTATATTATTGTCATCTTAAGGTGCGTCCACATTTGTATCATTTGCCCGTATCAGATCATCGTCGCGTGGCATGATCGCGTGTCACGATCACGCGTTTGGACGTCGCGCCGATCCGATCGCTCGAAATCCATTTGCTACGCGTATCACACACTTATATCGGAAGAGTGCGGCACGATCGGCGCACCAACAGTGAGCGGCCAAGCAGCGCGATACGCAGTCATGCCACGGCACGGTGATCGGATACGAGCAAATGATACATGCTAGTTATTCATAAGAATATAGACTGGATTTTTTTATACAGTACAGAAGCTGTATAATATTTTAGTAACAATGACAATGTAAGTCCGTCTATGACTGACCGGAAGAGATTAAAATATCTCACTTCCTTTTCAGTTCACGATAACAGAGAGATAATAGAGTTAATGTTTATAACAGAGTTGTTCCAGTAAATTCCCAACTTACAAAATACTTAACTCAAACAACCCTTAACTATCTCGTCGTAAATCAACCAGCACGATATCATTATTTACAAATCATTAGACATTCGATGCATTTTCTTATCCCCAAAACAAAGGAAAAAATATTAAATTGGCGGAGAAAATTCTTCCCGTACATTTCGTGTAACAGACAGACGTGCCCTCTGACTGACAGTGACGGCGTCACATTAGCTCCGATATATCGCATGTGGAATTGTAAAAAACAATAAGTCTTGCAAGGGTTGCAATGCAATTCGAACCTTGCTCA
This sequence comes from Hedya salicella, assembly GCA_905404275.2. Classification (NCBI taxonomy): domain Eukaryota; kingdom Metazoa; phylum Arthropoda; class Insecta; order Lepidoptera; family Tortricidae; genus Hedya; species Hedya salicella. The sequence goes on along the minus strand of FR990101.1, from coordinate 3,722,417 downwards.
ACTTCAATAAAACATACATTAAACAGGAACAAGGTTTACTTGGTACGTATATCTACCGATTATATATAATAAATATTTGCGGCAGAAGGTTTAATGTCGCCAAATGTTGTAAGACTTGTTCTGATATAAGGCTTCGAACTGGAAACTGACTGAAATAAGAACGGTAGAAAATTTACCGAAACTAAAGTTTTTGTACGCACTGAGATCTACAATAAAGATTTTCGAGAATCACGAGTATATTTATTAAAATTACTAGAACCTTGTGACAAAAGACGCCTTGCAACTGATCCGTATCCATCTGGCCTAGTCCCTAGATCATAAATATTTATACAATTTTAAGTCAACGATGTTGAAAGCTTATTTAAATTCATCTTCAGTGTTTGGATGGCAGTCACGACCTAAAAATTTGATTCAGAAGCTGTTAAAATTTCATTGCGGCACGATTTTAGTAACAAAGCAAATGAGTGTAACATCTTATCAAGAATTCATAAAGGAAACTCGTTGTAAAGCACTTTTGTTGCGAATAGCGCACGTGGGAATAATGGTGTTTACAGGATCTTGTAAAATTTCTTCTACAATACGTGGTAGGTAATTTGTTTGATTATTATAGTATTTTTTCTTATAAATACGTCAGAAAATTATTGTACCAAATCTAAAAAATACCCTTGCAAAAATGTGTACTTCGTAAAAACTACATTATAATTTTATTTCTTCCGAGTTTCATTCATTTATATGAACCTAAGTAGTCGTATGTATGTAACCAAAATAAAAAGATAAAATATTCTCATTTATAAAGGCTTCCAACCTGACCTTAATCTAAATAAAATTTCTAAATCTAAAAAACAACGATTTTTTTTGTAATAGTCTACATTTTCAGATTAAAGTTTTCCCTGCACTGTGTAATACTAACTCCATTTAATAACGAGCTTACTCTTGTAATAAAATACCGTCTCTAGAGTGCGATCAGACATTAAAGCCAACTATTAACGTGGCTTTAAGATCGTAAGCCTCAGCAAGTTTCAACAATTCTTCTTAATAGTCAAACACTCGGGAATTTCCATAAGACGTCAAAATCTCACTAACGAGGGAGAAGCCAAGAGTCAGCAACGCGTCTGACCTGAACAAAGTCAGATAGCTGCGGTTTTATCTCTAGAGGGCATTGTGACCGCGCGATAACGTCAGCTAGAAATTCAACTTTGGAATATGAAATGTGAAATCACATTTACAGCTAAGAATTTATTAAAACTATTACGAAAATAATATAAGCAGACGCACGCAGAAGCAGGTAAATCATTATAATATTTAAAAAGATGAAGTCCTCTAGAAAGAGCGTGATTAAAATGAGAATCATAATCTTGTCCACACCAATTTCTTTACCTATCTTATTTTGAATATTATATAGTAATTATGGTTATATTTACACCTATTCAAAGCATAGTATACATGAAATTGTATTGTTTAGTATAATTAAATTTCAAAACCAAATTAAACTTTGCAAAATCCTTCGTATTTAAATTTTTGTCTTAAGAAAACTTTTGACATGCAATCACAGGTCATATGACGGATCACATGAAAGATATCTACTGCTATATTTAGTAGCGACTTTTGAGTGGCCTTTAAGCGACTTATCCTTTTTTAAATAAAGGAAAAGGTTTCAAAAACTCATGTCACTTAATGTTCCCAAAAGTTATGAAAGTAATCCAGAGATTTGGAATGTAAAAGGCTCTTTGATAATGGTTCAATGAAGTGTACATCGATAAAACGTGGCTCACATCATGCGAAAAACGTCTAGAAAAAGTGGCAGTATAAGAGTGTTTACATGTTATGTGAGGTGCATATTTCGAATTCAAAGTAATTTATTTCCTTAGCATAGGTTAGTGAAGGTGACAGTATAACAAATTATAGACAGAGCTATGATGTGCCGCTTGGCGTACGAAAAATTCACAAAATAGAATTATACAGTATTTTTAATCATAATACTATAACAATACCAGAAGGTGCCCGTCACTTCGTTGGCGGATGATAAATAGTCACATCCCTGTTTTTTGTTCAGCGTAATCGGATGAAAAATGTCCTTCTCGTATAACCATCTGTAGATGCTGAGCTACCCGGGTACCAGAAATTATTGAAATCCGTCTAGCCGTTTTGCCTCGATGAGCCTTAACGAAACATACAAACATATTAAATATTTAAAAAAATAATTATATTAAAAAAAGGGTAGGTCGGTATTGCCAGATGATTATAAGTTACTTTTTATCTGACTACGCTGGAGAAAAAAAGAAGGGTTATGACTTTTTTCCTCCGCGAATGAAGTTGCGGGCACCATCTAGTTAATTATAAGATCTCAAAAAAATATCATCGTATTAGACAAGAGTGACTATTTCTTCAAAAATATAATCTCTTAAAAATACGTCGTAAACAAGACCCCAAAAACATGGCGGTCACTTTATTTTTAATTTAATTTTGCAACCCCAGACTGCCCCATGTTATTTATATTTAATTTGGTTCGGTAAGCACCTCGGGCTATACATACAACCCTGAATTTGAGATCCTCGACTAAGAATGGGCAAGCGTAACAAGATCGTTGGGTTTGCACACAATTTTATATTCCGGAGGTCTGTTTGCACGTCATTATGGAAAGACGGGGTGCAATTAAATAAGAGAGTGAGATGTAAACAAAGTTCTTCTCATTAGAAGAGTCGGAGTACTTATTTGAATGAGTAACGAGATAAATTTAAAGATAGAAATGGTAGGTAAAAAGACTTGTCGAGTTGCTCCGACTAGTAATGACTTTCCAATTTCCAATTTAAGGTACTAGTAAGAAAATATTAGGATTGCCTCTTTCTACTTTTTTAAAATACATTACAATCTTTGTCATATGACAAACATTTTGATTTTACACTACATTTCGTATTCATAAAACATTTTAAACAAGTTCTACTTCGGCGCTGTATAATACAGTTTCTGGAATTACCATTTTTTGTAACCAATATTAAGTAGGCGCAGGAAGAGATAATATTCTGAAATCTACGCACCAAAGCACATCGAGTCACAGCAATAAAAACCAATAGCAGAAAGTACGAGCTCACTAAAACAATCAACAAAAAGGTTTTCCTGATTTATTTTCTAATAAATTTCCTCTTTATTCTAGTTGCTCATCAATATTACCAATGGCGGTTACTGTCATTGTCTTATTGTTAGGCGAATGGAATAATTTACTTAAATCTATTTTATGGTCTGCAAAGTACTGGCTACCGCAACGTTCGTATTTTTATTTCATTATTACAAGTTACACTATACATTAAGTTAAGCATTTTCAATAAAATTCTAAAATATGTTGCGTTGCCTTTATGTTATAAAAAAAAAAATTGCCAAAATTAAAAAAGATAAATTTCGTGTTTCAACTCAATCACTACGTAAACTATACACATCAAAAGTTTTCACAATAAATGAAAAAAATTGAGGTTGATAAGAAATTGCTTTGTTTATTATAAAATTAAAGTAGTGTATATCCACAGTTGAGGTAGGTACCTATATTAACAACCATTTAGTAAAATAATAACAGGATAATTCAAAATATTTGTATATTTTCCTCAAGTACAATCGTGCATGAGAAAACAATGCGTAAAATCTTACGAAAAAGATTATCCAATCCAAAATTAATTCTCTGCAACGTACACTGTTTTATTACACTTCGATAAAATCACAGGATTTTAAATCTAAATTGCTAAATGTTTGGCTCCGAACACCATTTAAAAATACAACAAGTAAATAAACTAATAAAATCCATATTTTTGCTCCACACAAAACCACATGCATGTTTATTTAAAAGCCCAGCAAAACATTCCTGTTTTCAAAACCGTTATGAAAGAATCCTTTCGACCGTTCAAAACAAATATGTTTGGATCGAAGCGCCGTTTACCCTGCGTGGACCCGCTCTACCTTAATTCTCCTATTTTCGGGTGCCCCGGACCAAAAGGTCATATATTATTCCGAAACGGAAGCCGGTGGGCTGGCTGGCTATTAATAATGGGTTTCCTTTGCCAGCGCTACATGCATCTGACAGTAACGATCGCACTTTTACTTCGTCATTTTTATCGTGTCGCTTTTAGGTATTTAATTTTTTTGTGTTTCCGTTATCTCGGGAGATAAGGTTGGTTCCTGAATAATTTTCGTTAAATTTGCATTGGACTGTAGTGAGTTTGGTATGACGGTTTATAATGGAATTGGTGACGTTAACTATTTTCAGATAAATTACTTCCATTTTCATTAAATCGCTTGAAGCTATTCGCTCAGCCATACCGTGTCTATAAGCACCAATTATGACTCAATATCGATTGAGCTATTAATTACTCGGAAAGCGAATGCAAACCCGTTACAATATCTTAAGAGAATTTCTGCAGCAAGGTATAAAAAACACCATCACTGCGAATAAGATAAAAAAAGATAATGGGTCACAACATACCACCTAGTGGAACTCTATACTTAAATCGTTCATATAAGTTAAAATGCGATGAATAGCAATTAATTACTGTGCACAGTATATGTTATGTAGAGGTTCATTAATTTCACTGGTATCAATATAAAACAAATAACCGTATTTAATATAACTATAAATACTCAAATCTAAGTAAGTTTTCCTAAAAGCAAGGGCAACATTAAATTATAAAAAAAAAAATATAAAACCAGCCTAATAAATAATATTTTCTTCTGTTTCAGCGATTATTAATCATTGAAATAAAACAATTTAATTTAATTTAATTTATGGAAAGCTGGAAAGCTTACGAAACTTCGGAAACTAAAATGAGATAATATACGCGATATAATCCGTTAAAGTGTTTTATTTCAATCAGCTTAATAAAATTAACCTCGTTATCAAGATTAAAGTATTCTATTCGATAAAAAGTTTTAATCGAAAAATTATTTGAAATACAATAAGGTAAACTTCTTGAAAACATCGATCCCATTAAACGCTTGAACCTAACCACTTAGCCTGATATCTCGCCTAAGCACCTATTAGGGCGCAGAATCGTTTGAGCTATTAATCGCAAGTTAAACGACTGTTAACAACTCATGATATCAAAATCAAGAGCACTCTTGCTACAGGCAATCGAGAAAGTTTGACTTCGCGATAAAGGCATTGAGCGGCACTTACAGTGGCTACAGCAAAGTTTTTATTGCAACTAAGATAAAATATGGTTTGTTTTATGAGAGTAAATATTGCGGATGATTAAGTTTCATTTTTATTGTTAAACTGTTGTTTTGCAACCCCAGCAAACATACAATAAGTTTGACAATCAGTTATGAAAAGTGTTGTTGTTTTCAAAACGATTTACACCATGTCGATTAAAGGTAAAAGAACTATGATAACAATATTCATTAAAATATAGTCCTTTTTTTTCACAAATAACGAAGACCGATTTATAACAGATTAAAAAAGTGTTCTACAATCACTGATCTAAAAAACCTCAATAAAACCATTAATTTGCCAAACGACCAGCAAAAACCAATAATTGCAGTTTTATTAGCAACTATCTGAGCAATATTTCGTATTGTTACAATTAGTTTGGATCCAATAAGCGCGGTCGGAGTTGGGAACTTCGCTTGCTAGCCGTCGTGCCCGTTGTGGTCCACTCGATCGTTTTCGATTAACTGAAATTTAATGTTGCTTCGTACTTTTGAATTAAGTTATTCAAGGGTCAGATATTGGGCTTGGGAGGATATTGCATAATGTTGTTTTGAAAGTGAGAAGAAAAGCAGCAATGTACACACGATGGTAATGGAATAAATCTTGCCTAGCAACCTCTAAATCGGTCCAATAAAAAAAATATATATGCACAAGCCTACGAATTACATTATGAGCAACCAATTTAAGACAATTACAACATAATTATATGTAAATATTTATTTCTGTCCAGTTAAAAGATAAGCTTCGTCTTTGTTTAAATGTAGTAGCTACATATGTAAATTGGTTATATTTTTATTAAAGCTGACAAGGATCAAAAGAATAGTATGCCTAAAATCGGAAAAGTAATAATTTGACATTTTAACTTTTAATTAAATCCGAACCTGCGAGCATAGCACAAAGTAGCGTTAAGCGAAACAAAAATATCCTTGTTACTGAGATGGAAACGTTGCGAATGTAGGTCAGCCTTCCCGAAGCAAACTAACAAATATTTTAAGCGACGGTACAATTCACAGGAAATGTGCTGCAATTGCCAACAATATATACAATTTGTATATATGAACCCTACTGGCCGACCGACTAGATTGAATCAGAACTAACGTTTTAATGTGTTAAGAGTGTGATCAACGTTGTGACTAGGGATGATGACTAAATTTTAATAAATAGCCCGTCATGTAGATCATTAAAAAATATTGGACACGTATTTCTTCTTTTTTCACATCATCCAAAAATAAAGGCGACTCATTGAGTCAAATTGTTGCGTGCCGTCACTTTCAAGTACAAATTTTACTTAGGAGTGACGTCATGATCCCCCACTACTTAATTTTAATGCGATTTATCGGAGTATTTTGTTAATTATTTTCAAAAAGCAAAAATATGTGTCCAATATTTTTTTAATATCTATCTGACGGACTTATTAGAATTTTGATTTTCATACCCAATCATCATGCCTATTGTAGGAATAATTTTTGTTCTTCAGCAGACGTGATTTTGATGTTCATATGAATTGTATCGGCTGTGAGTATGGTTAATAACGGTGCCTTAGCAGCCAATGCATATGAGAAATAATTCATGAAATAGTTGATAATTAGCGTAAGACCAACTGGGACTATTGTTTCTATACGATAAAGCGTCTTTTGATGACGTCTTAGAAACGGTACACTTTACATCGACCATCGCTCTCTCTCTCTCTCTCTTTGCATAAGTAACAGTGCCAAACATGAAGCGGGAAAGTTTGTAGTAATTGTACAGTGTTCTAATACCCCAAATGATTAAATTTGTCATTTGTCCCACTTGACCATATATGTATCAAACTCGTGGTCAATAAATTCAGACTAGTCATTATTCATTATTATTCGGTTGAGCATGTTCATCTTCCTTCCTTGTGTTGTTTTCTTTAGTCAAGTTAAACAATTGTGTCTTGTTTTCATGTTTTCTTCGAACATAACTTCAAGTACTCCCGCCGCCATCTTCCCAATTGCACCGAATGATAAAAGTTACTGGGCGTATAATTTCTTGTGATCTCGAAACGCCCACGGCCTCGCACGGCTTTGTTAATGTGGACTCGCACTTGCTGAATTAAATTTACCCATTTCATAAACGGGGACTGGTTCATTTGTAGCAGAAGCTTCTGAACTAGTTGTGCTGAAGAGTGCATGCATCTTTACAGTTTGTTTACTTTTCAAATGCTTAAATTGGTGTTGTAATTTATAGTTGCCTCCGTTCGTATTAATATTGTTAAATAAGGATTGTCGGATGCCCATTTTAAAGTGACCACTTTATTAATTATTCATGTAAAGATTTTGTAAGCGGTATTTTAGTCCTGGTTTTTATATTGTTAACGTTTCTAACCAAATTCAATTCCAGATCAAAATTTATATTTGGTAGAAAAAACGTGTAAAGGTGCGTCCACATTTGTATCATTTGCCCGTATCAGATCATCGTCGCGTAGCATGATCGCGTGTCATGATCACGCGTTTGGACGTTGCGCCGATCCGATCACTCGAAATCCATTTGCTACGCGTATCACACACTTGTATCGGAAGAGTGCGGCATTATCGGCGCGCCGACAGTTAGCGTCCAAGTAGCGCGATACGCAGTCATGCTACGACACGGTGATCGGATACGAGCAAATGATACAAGTGTGGACGCACCTTAAGTAGGCGTTTAAAAAAAAGCGTGTCCCCTCACGTCTCAAATTTGGCGTCGCCTTTTCTTTCGTCTCGTTGTTTTTTTTCGTCAGAAATTTGGGGCTCGTTTTACGCAGTCATAGAGCACTATTGTTTCACGAATAAAAATGTCCCAGAAATTTGTATGAAGAATCAGGTCGTCAGTTTTGTGGTCCATACCAAATGTATAGGAAAATTGGCAAAAAACAGACTTTTTATCGGACATCTCTTTTCACTTTCAAAATCGATAGTACTGGAGGAAACAAGCTGATCTGAAAATGTTCAGGTACATGTTTAGTGCTATAATATCTTAAAAAGCAAAAGTGGTGGATCAAACAGAGTAAAGATTCAAAAATGTCTTATTTATTATTATAGTATTCTGTCAGTATAAAAGAAAACCATCATAATTATTATCATCACAGCGAAATTGTGATATTAATGTAAGTGTCTCCATATTATAAATATGTACAGGAAACTATTGGCCTTGGCGACCGTATCAAATGTCAGTAACATGCTTTCAAGGAAATTGGTGTGCCCAACTCTGACATTTATTCACAGACCAACAGCTCTCTGCTCCTACGTGCGTATCGTAAATAAAATAAATATTATGTACATTTATAGCAGTAGGTACATTCCTTTATGTTATCCAATTATTGTTAAGGTTCCGTACCTCAAAAGGGCAGAAACCCTTATAGGATCACTTAGTTGTCCGTTTGTCTGTGAAGACCCTTTTTCTCTGGAACACGTTTAGGTATCAGTTTGCAATTAATATCAATTACTAATGTCTACGATCCCTTGAAGCTGTACAAGAATCAAGCTTCTAAGTATGCGCAATGTATAGATAGATACAGTCATTAAAAAAGGTGTTTTCATACAAATTGCCGGACATGGAAAACCTATAGGTTACTTCCAGTTGTCCTAAAAACTTGAAATATGATATGAAGAATGCTCTTATACCACAACTCACGACATTAATCTGAAAATCTAAATTTTTTGTCTGTCTATGACATTAGCCACTATAAAATGACCGAACACCGCTTACATTTTGCTTAGGAGTAGGGTTCTGCTAACACTCGTTTTCATAGATACGGCCGTTTTTAGCGTATATTTTGTACCGAACCCTCGCTGCGGGAGTGTTTCCTTACGTTTTCCTATACTTTATTATCATAACCATTTTTGGTTTACTTGTAGTCATCTTTTTAAAAGCAAATGTATTTAAATACAACTTGTTCATTGTTCGAGCAGAAAGCTTTGTATATAATGTGAATTATTTATATCATAGTTTTCATTAAAAGTTACCGTTTTTGTTTGTATCTAAAAAAAATTACAACACATTTGTGACGTCACTCTGATTTCAGATTTGCCACAAACTCACTCCCAGATTCTTTTCAACCTTCGTCACGTTTTCAGTACTTAAAACAAAAACAACGCTCATAATATCAGTGACAGTTTTACCAACCCGCGTCAAACTTGACGCGAAACGGTCTCCGCGGCCGGCTTATTAACATCTTAAAATATAAATTATCCGAACACAAGAATACCATTACGCGCTCAAAATCTAGATAGCCCGAAAGTCACAAACCTATTAAAACTTTTTCATAGACGTGAAAAATGAAATTACTTTTCATTTCCTCTTGAACTTGTTTAACTTCATAATGCACATGACTTGCGGAACTAACTTGGGATATGGTTATTGACTCGCTTGTTCGTTTTAACTAATGACTGTTTTAGTTGCTTCTTTGTTTAATATTTATATATGCTTATGTGGAGAATTATGTATTTCAAAGCAATTTATTTTTTATTTGTCATTTTAAATTAAATCTATACCTAAGTGCCTGTACTTCTGTTCATGAACATAGTAATTAATACAAATTCACATTTATTTTGGTAAATATTTTGATGTGTGTTGCTTTATACTTATAATGAAGCGATGTGATTTTATTCTATATGTATAGTGACGATGTAGGTATATTTTTATCCTGGGAAAATAGAAGATTTCTTAAGCAAAACAATCTTGCTAAGCGGGTTCAACGACAGAAACTAGTGACCCATATTTACTTAGTAGTGACACGAATGTTTTATCGTACACAAACACAGTGGTCAGAATAGGAAGAACCTATTTAACTTACCTACGCGGGAGGACATAATGAAGAGGGTTTATAACCACCAAAAATAATTATTGATTTATATTAAATGCGGGGTTTCCCGGATTAGTAAATTATATTGAACTTTATTGCACAAACGAAAAGTGTTCAAATGGCGGACTTAATGCCAAGCGGCATTCTCTACCAGTCAACCATTGGGTTAAACGGAAACAGCTATATGGGTGCAGGGCTGAGAATATTAACAAGAAATATAATTTACAATAAGAATAATTATAAGCAATAAAGAGCGAATTCATGTGTATTAAGTATTAAGATTAGATTCGTTCATTAGAGTGGGGTGGGGGTGGGTTCACAAAAATATCACAAATGATCACGATTGTTGCCGAGAAGACATCACGTGTATTTTATTTACACAGCAGGAAAGTTAAAAAATACGAAATTACTCAATAACTAACTTACTTCATACCTACATAATCCTAAAAATACACGTGATCTTCAATTGGGGGGAGGGGAAGCATTATAATCACCAAATATCACCAAGGGGGAGGGTGAGGGGTGTCAAAAGTAGGCCAAATATGATCACATGATTTCGAGCGCTTTAAAACAATTGTCTAATGCAGAAAATTGAAAATACGACAACCCGAAAGTGAACATACAATAGGTCCGTTGGACTAGAACTGACCCCAAGAGCGAATTTATGTCTATTAATTATTATAATAATTAGTAGTATAAAAATAATTTATTATTTTTGGTGGTTATAACCAATCTTAAAATCAAGTCCTCTCGCGAAATTTAGGTAAATCGTTACTACCTATGGATTAAACCGACCTTTGCACATGATTAAGATGAACTATGATTAAGTAACATCTAAATTCAAAATTCAAATTCAAAATTCAAATTCAAATTCCAAAAGGGCACTTTTCCAAGTCTGACTACGGCATTTCCCAAGAGGAGACCACCGTTTAGAGGAAAGCCGAAACAAAGTAAAAACTAAACAGTCTGTCATTTTTTCAAATCAATTCTTATCTATTACAATATTTGTACTGAGCCTATCTGAAATATATATTTTTAAGTATAATCTCAATAAGTAGTTCTCCAAGATTCAAATTCAAATCATCATTCTGCGAGTAGGCCTCAAGGGCCTTTCACATGTCTGATTTTACAATAAACAGAAAAAAACATTCACAATAAAGTAGGTAAGTATAACTAAATCTATACTATTATAAAGTTGTTAAAATGAAATGTCTGTACATTGAAGATATTTAAAAAAAAAAAGATTGTTACGGACTATTTGGAGGTGACTTAAACGAAAAATATTTTTTTTGATTTTATGTATGTTTGTATGTGTCGTTGTGGCTTCATCGCAAAATCGGCTAAACAGATTTCCATAATTTTTGGTACACGGGTAGCTGCGTATCTCCAGATGGTTATAGGATACTTTTTACCCGACTCATCTCATCTTATGCCGTTTCGTCTGTTACAGACGATTTTATGCAGTGCTATGGATAGAGACATTTTTTGATGACTGTATAGTCCGAACGAAGTTGCGGGCATCTTCTAGTCTATTACTATATAATCATACGTGTTAATGTGCTTTTAATGTTAGTATCATTTCATGTTCTCAACACAATTTACCTGCCAAACTATTTCAACTGATTTTTAATCGAGCTATTTAAATATTCCACTTTCAATTGAGTTGTTACTTTGTTACAGTTTTTCCACTCTTTACAAACTATATTTTTTCACATGTGTTCAGGTTCTCAACAGTGTTGTTATAAGTTGTCAACTAGTTGGTAAACCTGTATTTGTAAACAAAACAAAACGAGAATTTTTAACTGAATAGACCAATGTATTTGCTTGATATTTGCATCTCTAACAATAATAAAATCGTGGAATGTATAAAAGTTTGGATAAATACGAGATGGTTTGAATCAATTCTCTATGACTCACCACACTCTCTAGACTCTACGAGTGAAGCTATGCTCGGGATTTCTCTACGAGATCGAATCAGAAATGAAGAGATTTGTAAACGAACCAAGGTCACCGATATAGCAAATGTAAGCAAACTGAAGTGACATTGGACAGGAGACTTAATTCGAAGAACCGATGGCCGTTGGAGCAAAAAAGCAAGGCCATCCGCAAGGTGGTCGGACCACTTGATTAGGATTGCTAGGACTAGCTGGATGCGGGTCGCCTCTATCCGGCTCATGTGAAAATTTATTGAGGAGTCTTGTGTCTAGCAGTGGCCGGCCTAAGGCTGAAATGATGATGATGATGGAACTAGAGACAAGTTAAGTCTTGTTAGAAGGAGTCTCGTCTGGTGTAGTAAACAATTTTTTAATATTTGTTTTATTAGAAACTAAATTTACTTAATACTCATATATTTACTCTTAGGTTTATTCTTAGTACATATTTATTAATTGTTGAATAATATCAACATAAAATGAAAGCGTCCAAGATATTCAAAACATCCAGAAATTCTGTGATAGAGCAATAAACTAAAAACATATTAATCAACACAGTTGTTGCTTGGTTTTTATAGGCAGAGTCTTTTTATATTGACAGAAATTATTGTATATACCTACTTATTGTTATTAACAGCGTCTTTGAATGCGTCACGTCACGTCACGAATGTTTTCATTTAAAAACACCAGGATCGAAAAAAGTCAATGTGTCAACGTCCTTAAAAAATCCTACTCAGCTTAAGTCAGATCGCACAGCAAGATAGCATGTAAAATACGGCTTGTATTTACTCCGCCGGTCCCAAATGAAATGCGCTCAGCGGCCCATTACCATGGAATGGGAAAAAATTGGGATACGTGACTGCGGGGAGTTTGAAATTAGAATGGAAAACAAATGACGAGCGACGGTTTTGAATTCCTGGTTAGACAGGTGAAGGGTATTTTTTGAAATAAGGAAAATTGTAATAGAATGTATTCATGCGTTTTCTTGTTCCCTAATACGATGCTCTTTGGTTTTCGTTTATGTCCACACACGACGGAAACATACGATTTTAAAAGAATTTTGCAACTTATATCCCACTTAGAGCAGTTCGACGCGTTTTATGTCATTCTGTGTCAATGATCGAGTGTTTTTCTGCTCATAGGGATTGACCTCCAAAACAAAATTACGTTTTGCAAAGCACAAGTCATACACACATACATACACTCAAGTCTAATTAGTCGGGGCCGTTGTTGGTGCCGTATATAGCTTTAAAATTACCTAGAACTCGGTTTTAAAAACAAGCTCCAAGTGGCAAACAACGCTTAGAAATAGACGGAAAAACTAGCTTCATTTTTAACCTGAATGCCCTGGAATTCCACCATAGCCTTAGGCGCAGTGCAGTAAAAAAGGCTCTACAAACCTAGTTTTTAGATAATCTCGCCATTATCATACATAGAACGCGACAAAAACATTCTTGACACGGAGCTAAGAATGTTACGGAGATGACAAAAGTTTGTGCGGGTTCGTGTCACAAAACGAAAAGTGTGTAATGCATTTCTTGGCATCATTTTGTTTGGTTGAATTTATGTCTTATTGCAGCAACGTTACACAGAGTTAGGTTTTAGTTTTAGTGTAAAATATGGTAATACCGTGTTTTTATATAAAGGTCAAGTAAGGATTATATACCTTAAATATCGTAGCATCTAGTTGAAAAAATACATTCATGAAGTAAATTTAAAATTGACAATTTCATTTTGTAAACCAGGTTTTTTTGCCAATGAACTCAAATAGAGGATAAACAATTAAATATAATCACTTCTATTTAAATCTCGACTTTGTATAAAAAAATCTATTCAAATGTTTCTCATTCTAAAAGTGCGTATGCGACAAGTAGAGCGTAAGTGACAAATACGGCGAGGATAATTGTGAAGTAGTGCCTGCCCTGTTCCGCAATCATCATCAATCCCTAGCGTTTTTTTATACTTTTCTTCGTAGTAGGTATATAACGTGGTTCCAGGTTTAGCTGTTTAGTATTTTCTTAGAGCTACGGCGATCTGATCTCGATAACTCCTATGATAGGCCATCCAGATCGATGGGATCAGTGACGTTCGATCATTTCAAAATGTACAATTGTAGAGATTCTCTCACTATGGTTTTCTTAACTGTACGAGCGAGAGTTGCTACAGCAGTTACAGTCAGCTGCAAATAAAAGTTGCGACCCCCTGCGCCCTCCGATGCATGTTTGTAAAGCAGAATCACACTTTTCCCTTTTCTGGTCCATAATAGAAAAAAATCATTGGACACTGTCGACTGCTGGCAGTAAATTACAAGATGTTACTTTTTATTATTGTTTTTGACGCCTCCTTTATATCTCTAAAAGTAGTAATCCATTGTAATGTAATAAACCCGAAGAATAATACAGCATACATTTCGTGGTAAAGTGTGTAAGTATACCTATTTATTTGTCAGTTGGATTATTATTAATTTTGATGACATTTTTTTTTTCACCCTTGTATCACCTGATGGTAAGTGAGTGGGTCGATGATTTAGCTCGATTGTTTATTATTGTACATTTAATTATTATAAGGTTGTAAAAATGAAATGTCTGTACATTGAAGATATTTCCAAAAAAAACGTCATTGGAGCTTCATCACGCCAAAACGGCAAAACGGATTTTAACTACTTATTCTTGGCACACGGGTTGCTGAGTTTTCACAGATGGTTATAGAATACATTTACCCGAATACGCTGACGAAGAAAAGAGGTGTTATGACTTTCTTTCTTCCGCAAACGAAATTGCGGGCACTGTCTAGTATTTTTTATATAAAAATAACAAACTGGTACCTAAGTTTTAAACGTTTCTTCCTACCAAGTACAATTCAAAACTCTGGTAGAAAAGGAAATACATGTGCCCTTGAGGTCGAAAATCAGGATCAGATTTTTTTTATGTCAGATTATGCTTTCGTTACATATATATATTGTATAGGGTTTTTGTTATGTACGTAATGAAAGACCGTTGGAGGTATTGTTTATTCGGCTAGCTAATAAGCTGTTACCGATTGAGTGTGTTGTGGCGGTGAAGCTGCCGCAGCAGCTCCCGGCACCACGTGTTGATGACTGCCGCGTTCGGGCGCACGGAGCAGTCGGTGTGTACCTAGCTATGCTAGCCGGCCTACGTCATTTGTCAGTAGTACGTGGCCTTAGCTAGGGACATTTAGGTTTTTGTTGGGGCTTTTGGGGAATAGAATGGGTGGGATATTTGTGTGGGGAACCCTTGTTTTAAGACAGCGCTGGACGACCCCGGGTGGGGTCGACGGTGACGGTGTGGAGTCTGCGTCTGTAAGTCGTGGTGTCTTTCTTAGAAGTCTATGTTCCGGTCAAAGTAATAGTCAGCGACATGGTTAATGGGTCCGTCATCTGTGTCCGAGTCGGAGGAGTCCTCCGGGTACCATCGTGTGATGGTAGCCTTGATGACATCGTCCGGGTCGGACAGTATGTGCCGCGGCCTAGTTAGTGAGCTACTTTATTACTGATCGGGACAGAGGCACTCGGGCGCTCGGGCGCTCGGTAAATCATAAAGCTATATAACAGTTTCACAATCAAACGTAATTACGGTACACAATATTACACTTTTGAGATTTGAATATTGAACATGCAGATCGTAATAGTCCACCTTTCTAGCTACGTAATACTAGACAACCACTGTTCTTACATTGTTATTCCAACTCTGCCCTAATTCTAGTCCTCGTTTGCATTCCCATCTCCGCCGCGATCGTATCTCCGTGGTGTTCGTATATCGCGCCATTTAGTGTGACATGTAATAGGCCGTTAAGGGTAAGTGCTGTCCGATATTTTGCCGCATCTCACGTCATGTGCGGAGACAAATTTTGTCCGAGTTTGTGATTGTTTAGCCCCGCAATGGAGCGTTCCATTTGTAATATATGTGTTAAGTATTATTACTTAGCACAATGTTTTAAATAAAAGAATATAGGTATAACAAAATACTTTGCTCCAATTTTGCTATGGTTAGATTAAATTATTTGATTTTCTCAATTTAAGTTAAATTATAACTTGAGTCACATGTCAAGCTGCACAAGCTACAAAATATGAGATCGTCAAAACACAATACAAGTAAAATAAAATTAAAATAACACAATATTACAATATTTTACACATGTCAAGAGAAATCTAATAATAATAAATCTAAATTAAATAAGAATGGCATAATAACTAAAATAATTGGTCAAATTAGGTAAATGTCGAGTTTATGTATTCGAAAGCGGAATATAAAGGGTTATCCAATAAATGGTTTCTGACTTGCTCTGATAACAGAAAAATTTGAAAAATATATTTATTTACCACACCACAAGGTGTATATTTCGAACAGTAAAGTTCCTTAAAGCTGTATATAAAGCCACTAAAAAAAGGACGCGGGGGTAAAAATCATAAACCTCTCTTTTCTTCAAAGTAGTCGAATAAAAAATACCTATCCTATAACCATCTGTCGATGCTAAAATATCCGTGTATCAAACATACTTGAAATCCGTTTAACCGTGATGAAGCCACAATGACACATAAAAATAAAATGTTTTTCTTCACCAGGTCTTAGGATTACAGATATCTGTAGCTATGGAATTAGTGAACCATGTCAGTATAGTAGATACTCAATACAGTTAAACAAGTGTGTGTGTGTGTGTGCGTGCGTGCGTGCGAACGTGCGTGCGTCTGTGTGTGTGTGTGTGTGTGTATTTATGTGTGTGTTTTATGTTAACATCAATCAATTTATTCCTGCTATAAAGTGAATGAAAAATAGGTAATAAACGTATATAAACGAAATGTACTCTTAATATGCCAATTTATTAGCTTAATTGAAACCGTGTCACGTGAAATAAAGATTAAGTTTTAATAACGTTTCAAAATCGCAAGCTTTGAAAATGCTTTTATGAAACACTCTACTAATTAAATCCGTTTTAATTTAATCACGGTTTGATAGGTATACAATGAAAGTACTTCTCACTTAATATGTCGTTGAAATACAATAACTAGCTAGGGGTTTACAACATGCCTTCATACATTTTATTCAAAAAGTAGATGGCCACCTTCTAGTGCAACTTCTTTTGCAAAGGAGAAAAAATCATAACCCCTCTTTTTTTCTTAAGCATAGCCAGGTAAAAAGTATCCTATATAGCCATCTGGAGATACCCAGCTACCCGTGTAACAAAAAAAGTTAAAATCCGTTTAGCCGTTTTGGCGTGATGAGGCCACAACGACACATACAAACATACCCACATTAA
Organism: Hedya salicella; assembly: GCA_905404275.2. Taxonomy (NCBI): domain Eukaryota; kingdom Metazoa; phylum Arthropoda; class Insecta; order Lepidoptera; family Tortricidae; genus Hedya; species Hedya salicella. The sequence continues at coordinate 3,705,220 of FR990101.1, read as the reverse complement.
AAAATAAAAAAAATCGATTCAGTACCCTCCAATATCCCTTAGTTTTTGAAAATATCTTCAATATACAGTCATCAGAAACTTAAATGAGATAATATACCCGATATAATTCGTTAAATTGTTTTATTTAAATAAGTTGAAGGAATGCGATCGTATAGAAGGAATGTGAGAGGGAAAGCATGATGTGAAACTTTGATTTACAACTTTGGAGAAGACCCTGAGGCTTTCTTGTTGGCGACATTTTATTATATCGTTGTAATAAGATTAACATGTGATAAGAAATGCGAATTCGACTTCTGGAAGCCAGCAACAAACTTGCAAGACTGGGCTTAAGTACACTCAGCGTCAAATAGTCTTTGGCATCCAAAGCGCCAAATATATCGTCACACATCTTTATGCCCATAAGAACAAAGATGTGTCTCGATATTTTTGGTACTTTGGACGCTACAGACTATTTGACGCTGACTGTACCACATTTATAAAATATACTAGAATAGGCGTCCCCCGGAAGTAACGTATCAATACAATTTCAATATGAAACCCAATGCGAAGAAGTAAGTACCCTCAAAGTGACGGCAGACAAAGCTACAACTCGCCCAGAAAAAACATCAATATATGCGATGCTTGCATGAAACGAGTTGGAATTTTGGAAACGAACATAAACTTTTCTACAATGAAGCCTCAAACCAGAGAAACTGAGTACCCATTGCTATGAACGAAATTTTAAACCGTTATAAATGTAGACTGGCGCGCAGACCGTGTCCTGTTCAGAAAACTCGCAATGGATGGACAGCCTACGATGAATATTATAGCTGCTAATGCTTCTCAAGATGGTTCGAAGATGAAAACGAGCAATTTTGGGTCGAGCTCAATAACCTACTGCTGAACATCCTGCCGAAGGAGCACACCCTTTGGGAGCTGATCAAAATGGACATTTAGGTGCTACAGACAACAATTTGGTGGTAACCGATACAGTACCGCAAATCACCGGGGACGTTTTAGCTTACAATTTGTCATTCTACCAACTTTACCATCGTAAATATCTATTACAGTAAGAAACCGGAATAACTTGAACACATATAAATCTGGAAACCATGCTACAGTAATTGAATACATTTTCGTCTACAGAGTACTTTTTACTCAGATCATTAATTTTTCAAGAAAGGTATTAAAGATCAACGTTATGTATACCCTTCTAGGCCTAGTTATTATCTTGTTAGACCCTAGTTCATCCGAGAGTGGGTAATGCACCCCTGCCATTGCCATTCAAATCTCACCAAATTAGGGCTTGCCTTTTCAATCTTTCCTTACTTATATATCAGTTAAGTGACAAACTTTTGATATATAATGTAGAAGCTCAAAAACAATTGTGATATACACGACTAAAATTTAAAAAAATACCCTGTTTAAGCGGCTTCAAAAACGTTTTAAAAATCACTGCGCTCAAATTCACACTTTCAAACAGTTGACCCCAATCGTAGTCTCATCTCCATACAAAAGCGGGACTTCGGCATTCATTGCTTCATCACGATATCCTGCGACACCAGATGGAGCCGGATTGGTATTGAAAATGTCGCCCTGGGCGCTTCGTTAGGCTGTGTTAAGGAAAATGACAAGGCATGAGTCGGCGTTCCGTGCTAAGTAATTACATACACGTCATATTGTACTCGGCTCTCCAGTGGGGTGGCCATGTTTTGTGGGTATAATTGCGTTTGGTTTAATGATGATTGCACATTTTTGAGGTAAGTGACGGATTCCAGTGGGTTTTACGTTATTGTCATCGTTGTGTTAAGTGATGTTAGTGATTGTGAGGCTTTTTAACTAAATAGTATCTGTTTCATTCGCGTACACGACGTAATTTCTTTGCATGATGTCTAAGATCGCTTTTCAAGAAACGGTTTTTCTAGTTCTTGGTACTAAACCAGAGATTCAGTCATAAATATTAACTGAAATCTTAGGTGCGAACTAATATCCCTGTATCTATATTATATAGTCAGTGGTTTGTCTATTCCATTATTGTGGTTTAGTAGTTTACGCAAACTGTTACATAATATTCCCATCTGCATATACACATATATGTTTGTGTAGGATTGAAGCTACTTGCAATTACATACCATATCACAACGTAAACAATACTTCAATACCTAGTATTAGATTAAGTTTGTTACCGATTGAGACCTTTGTCTATTTTTATTTAATACTAGAAGGCCAGGCGCCTTCGTTCGCGGGAGAGAAAAAGTCATAACCCTTCATTTTTTCTTCAGCGTAGTCGGATTAAAAAGTATCCTTTAACCATATGGAGATATCCAGCTACCCGTGTACCAAAAATCGTTGAAATCAGTTTAACCGATTTTGCGTGATGAAACCACAACGACACATACAAACATACATAAAATCGTAACAATCATTTTTTTGAAAATATCTTCAATGTACAGACATGTCTTTTTTACTACTTTATAATAGTATAGATTATTAAATGCATGCATGCAAACATAATATCCATAGCGCAGATTTCGTCCTAACTACAAAATGAGCATCCGTAACAACCTTCTAGATTACATACAGCTATTTATTTATCAATGACATGCTTCGTCCAAATGCATTATAACAATCCGCAACACGCTTAACAAAAACAAACAAGAATCAAACTCCCGCCTGACGAGCACCTGGGGCAAATGTTCCGATAATACTAGCGGCATTGCACTGCTGTATCGCTAGCTATATTTGCTGGACCAGGTTTGAGCTAGACCTTTTTACTTGAAGTTACATTTTCAGCAAATCTTACTCTTATCATGATCAGGCAAAATACTTCTACTGCTGGACATCAGGCCGCTCCTATAAAACGTCACTGCATCTAGGAGACTCCAGCGACCTTCACCAGGTCATAAAGCCAACAACTCTTCAAGAGTTCTTAAGTGTCGACCACGCACCGATAGACACAGCGTAGATAGGTCTCCCACAAGGAGAAATTGACCTAGTGAGGATCTTGGTCTCATCATCTCCCTGCCCTTTTCACCCACTATGTAGGGTTGGCACAACATGTTTTCTTCTTCCATTCATCTCTATTATTCGTCACTTCAGCGCTTACTCTTTTCTTTGTTATGTCCTCTCTCACATAATCCACCCATCCCTTTTTTGGCCTACCGATTGCTCTTCGTCCTTCCACATGCATCCCTAACATTTATCCCTCCTCATTACATGAAGATCTTAGTTTCATTTCGTTAAATGTCCACAGAGGTGTTTTGTAGGTTATAATTGCTTTAATGTTGATTGCAAATTCTTGTGAAAAGATCCTATTCTCGGAAATATTCTTGGCACTTTGAAGAGTTGTTTTAAAACAGGTCTCAACAAAGGTTTTTTTTTTCTTTCTATTCATTTAAGTATTATACATCGAGGTTTACACTTTATATGTTGATGATCAGGTTAAGGTCGCTGAAGTCATCCAGTGGGATGCAGAGGGCGCACGACAAGTCATGGTGGCGTTTTTTAAATGAGGCCTATGTCTAGCAGCAGACTAGACAGCAGCAGACAATAGACTTTTTTTGGCTGATGATGATGATGATGATAATGCCGATGATTACGGCACAGAGACTAAGCTTTACCAAAGCAAATTTTAAAGTACCACTTATATATATTGGTACTGCTATCAGAAAACATGATGACAGCCGAGTAGTTATCGAAGAAAATAACGGACTTTGTTAGGTTAGTTACATAGGTAACCTTAAAAAGTCCGTAAAAATATAGTACTTACCAAATAAACATTTTACAATCGGAAATTTTATTTCGCAGATTAATTTAATAACATTAAAGCAAGCTCTTTGCACATCGAAGCCAGCAATCAATTTGAAGACGTGATCGTAAAAAGGAAAATGTATTACGTCTTTAATAAAAAAGGAAATTCCGTTCTCGTCTGCCACAACCATAGCAACACTCTATAGAAGAGCACTTAGCGAGCTGTAAATAAGCGAAACGAAGCACCCCAATGTTGCCAGATTAATTATAAAGCAATTCGATTTCTCTAAATCGTACCTTCTGAGCATGTTGCTTGTCGCTTACGAAATGAACATGGCTGTTGCTTCTGCTGCTACAAGACATGTGCAAAAATGTAAATATTTTCAGGTATTTACTGACTGTTTCGGAGAAAAGCGTGAGAAAGGTAATGAAATAGTTGACTTTAAAAGTATTATAAGAAAATTTCTTCAGATTTTGCTTGTAAAAGCGACTTAAATAAAATATTATAATAAAACACGTGTGATTTTCGGCTTTGTACCTTCAAGTCGATCATTAAAAAAAAAAAATTGTCGTAAAAGCTTTAAATGAGCTAAATTGACAAGAATATTTACATACTAGAAGATGCCCGCAATTTCGTTCGCGGAGGAGAAAAAGTCATAACCCGTCGTTTTTTCTTCAGCATAGTCGGGTAAAAAGTATCCTATAACCATCTGGAGATACCCAGCTACCCATGTACAAAAAAGGATAGAAATCTGTTTAGCCGATTTTGCGTGATGAAGCCACAAACGACACATAGAAACATACAAACAAACATAAAATCCAAAAAAAAAATTTTTCGTTTTAGTGACCTCCAAATAGACTGTAACAATCAATTTTTTGAAATTATCTTCAATGTACAGACATTTCACTTTTACAACTTTATAATAGTATATAAAATAATATGTAACGTAATGATTAATGTCAGAATGTAAGAGAATGGCTGAATGAGAGATGCCTGCGAAGCTCGATAGTGTGAATAGACGAACTTTTTATGTACATATAAATAAGGTAAACTACTAACTTTAAATTTGTGTTGTTTTGGCAATAGCTGTTAAAGCACAAATGTTTTGTATAATTAAATAAATAAATAAACAAATGTATAGTAATATAATAGTATGTTTATGCCATAAAACAATATGATTTGTTTACTACTACTTGATAAAAGTTATTTCATTAGCGCTTCCAAGAATGTCTTCCATTCAATTCCTTAAATCGAAGTTAGTTTTCTTTTTCTGTTATCGTACACATTTTTTTTTCACATAAGTAACATTACACACAATAATATGGCCGGAAATGTTGCCTGCTAGACCACAAAACCATAAGCTTATCTGGCAATATATATATACAAAGAGCATTTATATTCTTGGACCAACAACCGGCAGAAATAAGATTGCAACTCAAGTCTGGCACCGTCAGAATAAACAATGTAGCTTACAAAATAAGTCACATGAACGCGGTAAAATGTGCGAGAGAAATTCTGTAGAGATTTTAAATAAGTGCGTTAAGTAATTAGGTTTCGCAAATTGAATTATGGTTCGCATTTTATGTTTACGAAGGTCCTACTCAGCTATGTTAAAAAGTCGTAAAGATACACGAAACTAAAAGGCACATACAACCTTTCATTACTATTAAGGTGGCCTTAATTTCTGCTCTGATGGGAAGGTGATAATGCAAAGTAATGCCCTTTTTATTTAATTGCGAGGTTGATAAGGTAATTGCGGGTAGCGGAATAAGCTTAGGATTGGTTTAATAAGTTAATGCTATTCGTAGGCCCGATGTAGAAAGGATAGAAATGTAAAAAGTGTGATCAAACTGATAACATAACATATAAGCATAACCGGTTTTACACTCTCAAAAAAACCGGTTAGCACTTCACTTGCAAAATTTCTTTTAACAGTTAAATTGGGACTAGTGTTTACTATATTTAAGTAGGTATTTGCAAATATTGTAGTATAGTGTAACGTAGTTTGGAATAAGTAATGAAAAAATTACTTAAGATCGCAGGTATTTAATATCCGTTAAGTATTTAAGCCCTAGATATAAATAGTTATTCCGGTGTTGAGTACATTTCGAATTTACTTATATAAATGGAACTATTTATTGTATTGAAACATATTTATTTTATACTTTTCGGATGTCTTGTTGGTGTTAAAGTTAGAGGACATTTTAATCGTATGAAGTGTACACTTTTTTTTAGTATTTACCCATTTTTTGTCGTCTTAGTTTGACGGAACTTGACTCACCCCATGATCCTAATTTAAATACCAGGAAATAATAATAGCCTAACGACTATCTATTATTATAGAAGGTGTTATATTTTACCAAACACGCCAATAACTTCAAATACCATCCAAACCTCTTTCAGTAGGTATATCAACAAAGCCTGAAACAAAACAACGAAATAATTTACCATTCAAACAAAAACAAGACAATTTATAAACATCTCAATAATAAACGTCAAGCTGAAAATACGTTCACAATACGTAACAGAGTCGCATAAATGAGTCTAATAATCTAACACAAAAGCCGTCACTTCGTGATGAATTACACAATATTACCCCTTGTGACCATCAATTGTCGATTATAAATTTGACATGTTTATTGCCAGTGGCTTTGTGTGGGTAAGTGGGCGGTGTATTGTAGTTAGGAATAGTAAATTGTGCGGTCAGTGCGCCGTGGACATGTGAGGAAGGTTGACTAATGCTTATGGACGTTTTCTTTATTAAGACCCTTCGTGAATGGGATATGTAGGTATTTATAAAGTGACATTAATTCTGTTGACATTCAGCGTTAGCTCGTGTAAATCGAATAACAGTATGTTTTTCATGGAGCAAATTATTGTGACGGTGTCCGCAACTTCGTTCGCGGAGGAGAAAAAGTCATAACCCCTCTTTTTTCTTTAGTTTAATTACTCGAGTAAAAATCCTATAAACATCTGTGAATACCCAGCTACCAGTACACCAAAAATAGTTGAAATCTGTTTAGCCGATATGGCGGAATGAAACCACAACGACACAAACAAATGTACAAAAAATTAAATGTTTCGTTTCAGTGACCTTCAAATAGCCCGTTACATTTTTTTAAATATCTTCAATATACAGGCATTTCATTTTTACAAGTTTATAATACTTTTGTTTTACAAATATCATGATAATAATCACAATTTTTGCAATTTATTAGTGGATCACTCCACTAGCGTTATTATTATAAACAAAGATCAGAAACAAATGAAAAAATTTTTCGACGATACTGGACTTGAACCAGTGCCTTGAGCAACGGCTAAAGAGTCGGATGCACCATACAGAGATCCATAAGCAAGAACAGATGACAAAATTCGTCGACTGCTGGTGTGGACGATTAGCTCAGATGGTAGAGCGTGCTGCCCCGGTCTGGCTCAAGGCACTGGTTCAAGTTTATAATAGTAAAGATTAGCGGTTATTTTTAACATGCTTTTTTATGTTTTAAAGATCTAAAATGTCACACTTCTGAAGTTACTTTAATCCCATTTTTTTGAGTTATGCACCCGAAGAGTACCAACGGAACCCCCCTAAGCCCTAACAGTCTGTCTGTCCCATGGCTAGCTCTTGAATCATGATTGATAAGCACTTTGTTTTTTTTTTACAGAATGTATATTTCTATAGCCGCTATAATAACAAATAATAAAGAATAAATAAAGTTGATAATTAAAAGGTAAGGTAGTGTTCCGTACTTCGTGAGTGTTCCCGACTCGCACTTAGCTGGATTTTGTGTATACCATCTCTTAAACTGTTGGACTACTGTCAAGCGGGTTTTCTCTCATTTTTGTTCTATTTCTAAACAATCTTACTTATGCTTACTGCTTATGAGTATATGACGGACCCCAGATTCCTAGAATGAACCAACACACTGAATGAGTTCTGAAATTGTTTGTTTTAAAGTTAAACAACCTAGTTAGTCGAATAGTAAAATTGTAATATTCCTAGAGACATGAAGTTACATTATATCAGCCAAAATTATGCCGCAGCCGCTTATCTGGCGAGACCAAGAAAGATATTTTATTATTAGTTCTTAGCCCATTGTAATATGTATGACTTTCTTTGTATGTCCGTTGTAGTCCAAGCAAGTCCAAACATGATGGCAGTCAAAATATATAATAAAATTAACGATGACCTTAAAACTATTATAAATGACAAGCAGTTCAATAAACAATTAAAGACTTTCTTAATAGATAAATGTTATTATAGCCTTAAGGACTTTTTTAATGACCAATTGTAATATTCATAGTGTATTATTAGTATATTAATATTTAATTATTGTTATTGTCTTACATTGTACATCTTAAATTATTTTTATTTCTTAAATTATTACTACTGTCTTATATTGCTCAATTACCCAATTATGATTCAGATGCAATTTAATTATTTAATTAATTTAAATTCAATATTAGACTTAAGACTTTGAATTGCTGTGCCCTACCAGGGCCCATGAGATACCTATTAACTACTGTAACAGCCAAATGTAAACCATGGATGCAATAAATAAATAAATAAATAAATATACTGTTTTTTTTTATACTACTCCTCTACTCTTTTAGTTCAAAAGCCTAAGAAAATTATAAATAAGTCAGTTTATAAATGATGGCAAAATAAACTCTTCTAAGAATTCTGAGAGTTGAAATAAACTCTAACAAATACTCGTAACAGACGATTGTTGCGATTGTGGCTGCAGTGAAGCCTTTCAATCGTTTCACTGTCTGATATCCTGCCCGATGAAAACTTTCAGTCAACATAAATTTCCTATTTTGCAAATAAAAACCTTAAAGGGACTAAAATAACTCAGACGTAAAAAGAGTGGGAGTTTTCTAGAATCGAATACGCACATTCGAAAGCCTTCTCCATTCATGTGCGAAAACATTCCTGCGTAAAATATATTAATGCTTATTTCAAAGCTCGTCGTGGAACTTCTTTATGTTCGATATGAAATATTGTTTGCAATACATTGAGTGGTCACAAGAGTGACACGATGTGCCATATCCAACCTAGGCACAGACTTCAAATTCCTGTATAGAATGTGTCTAAATTTGTGCTTTAAATGTACAAAACTGGGAAAAAACTAAATTATATTGAAGTCTAAAAGAAATGCACGGAAAACTTAGGAATTCAGTAATAATAACAAAAGCTAAACAAAAAAAAAAGGCGGTAGCCTATTAAGTTTAGAAGGACAAGGCACAAACCCACAATCTCTTAGATTGGTAACAGTGACACAAGGTAGTGCAGGCTCTGCCGTATAACGAGGAAACGCCTATGCACTTTCCCACGGACTCCCAATTTCGTGACCGCAGCTCTGTACTGGGAAAACATTTACTGTGCCCAGAAGAGATAAAGTCTCTCGGAATAAAAATACTGAAGTTCTTTGCAACAACAGGACTTGACCGGAACCTGTGTAGGAGGTGGCGATCATAATAGATTAATTATGGTCGCATTGATACGGGTATTATTAAAAATTGTCTAGTTTGGGTCTGCGTGAAAAAAAAAAACTATAATTGATGAATCAAAAACCGGACAAAAGACAAAAGTAGGCATGAGTTGGGCACATTGCCAGGGTCGATACCAGGACATTAGGCCAGAGGTACGATACTGCAGAGACAGCTCATAATACACCCGAGTTTGAGAAAAGTTACCCATTCTTACCGATGTTTTTTGAGTAGCCTGCTTTAATGTAACAACGGTGTAACACACGAACAAAGATTGTATATAAAAAAAATATCGCCGGGAAAGCTGCTATACATTCCTGCTGTAAATTCTCCTTACTAAACTATTTTTTTGCAATGGTGACTACAAACTAATTTATCATTTAATCATAAAAACTTGAAAAAATGATAAGGTATCTGTTATTTTTCAATTCCTCCACCCGATTACCACAGACAAAATACGTATCGTTATAACTACATGTATGTTATACCCGAAGCAAAAGCCTTTTATTGTCCAAAATGTTGTTTAAGCTGAGTCACGCTTCATTAATATTTCTGTTGATCGGGAGCCGATGAGCCGGGTATTAAAAGTTGTAAAGGGTAAACCAAGCGGAGTTATTGGATGATAATGTTCCATTTGCTTTGTTTTCGTTGTAATTTTCATTGTTTTGTGGCAAACATACTTCTCTTTATAGACTCGTCAATCAGTGAAATACTATATTTGAACACAGTGAAATACGATAATGTGTAAAATGAGCTTAAAGTCTCAATGTTCCTAAAACTAACTATCTCATTTATTTACGGTTACAAGGAGTGTATAAGATGCAGGGCACCACGGGGACCACCGTATAATGCAAAGGTAAGTTCGTTTTGAAATTATGCCTCCCTCTTTCTCCAGTCAAAAAATATTCAAAAGAGCTGGCCGTTACCATACCGTGTTCGAATTTCAAACTTTGGAGGGCCCCCTTAGCCGAGAGCAACGCGCGTATGTATAAGCCAAAAAGATTTCGTCGCTGTTGAACTTTGGCTCAAATTCTAAGGTCTTTTACCAATTTGCGTGGATTATGTATATTTCTGACGAGATATTTCATGTAGGTAATATTTTTGAATGACAACCGTTTCGTAATTGTATGGTTTCGTCAATTTGCTTACGTTAGTTTCACAGTTATTTTTTGATCGAGAATTGGTGACAAACTTAATTGGCACAAAATCTTGTATGTATCTAACTGATACCGAAAAATTTATCGGTGAATTATAAAAACCACAATGAAACTTCCTCTTATTATTTCCAACAGACGTTTTGCAAGCTAGTTTAATATTCCGTCTACGTAAGTAAAAAACGATCGGACCAAGGCTCGGAAGCTTCACGGGAAATTGGGTTGGAGTCATTCATTGTTACTTTACTGTGCTGGGGGAGAATGTTACTGGCATACGGGAGAGAACGTATTAATAATTCTGTTTGATGATATGGAGTTGGGTAAAAAGTGACTTATGTTGGACTTATGAAACTGAACAACGGTGACATTGTTATGTAAATATAGAAAATGTGGATTGAAGTTTACTACGCTGAAGCAAAAAAGAGAGTTATCCTTTTTCTCTTTCTCAAACGTGGGTGCACATCTTCTACTCTAAGTTCCGAGTAACATGTACATTCATAATTCTCCAAACTTTCTTCAGCCACATAGAATCCACTCGTAACTGTCATTTTTGCTCTCCGGCAATCTCGCCCTTTCTATCCTATTTCACCGTACTGGTTTTATGTCCAATTCTTTCTCCATTCCGGTTATCCGACTCTGGAACGGTCGTCTTCTTAAAATCAAACAGGCCCCGAATAACTTTGCATTCAAAAAGTCCGTGTGCAGCTTTTTTTCTGGCAAAACCGATGACATTTAGTCTATCTGCTTAATACGTTTCATCGCTATATATATATATATATATATTTATTATATATATATATATTTATATCTGTATTATATATATTTATGTTATTCATGTATTTAAGTATATAAATACAAATGCGTTTTGTAGTTACACAAGTCTCAGCACCACCCACAATTTTTCTCGGTTGTAAGGTTGGCTGAAATGCCTTGTGGCATTATGTTCGTCTTTTGTACGATAAGTTTTGTATCGTTAAATAAAAATAAAATAAATACACTGTAGTAATATCTTGTCATTATTCCACGTGCGATTCTCAGTTAAAAAGCACAAGTTAATACGCACAATGCAAACATTTCACCGAAACGCAGTACAATCGTGAGTGAAAGGGAAGATAAACGCAACAGCTTTAATGCTGCTCGCTATGACATGTCCGGTTACCGTCCGGTATGTCGGTGGGTGATTCTACCGCGTTCGTGACAAACTTAATTAGCACAAACATGGTAGCCGCACGAGTCAAACATTTGTAACGAGGCGCATTATAAATCGTTGCTTACAAGCTGTCTGGCTTTGCGCAGCTTTTTAATTTTTTATTCTAACAGCAAATTCAAAATTATTTAAAATTTCACACTCAAACACATGCTCGAGACTCATTCAATTTTGAACTTCAGACCTGATCTGATGTTGGTCTAAGTCTCTCACTCCTGAACAATGTTTTAAAATCCGCATAAGTCCTTTATTCCTGAGTGAGGAGAACGGCCCCCGACTAGGTGAACGGATGACCTCGTGAGAATTACTAAGAGTCGGTGGATGCGGTCTGCGCAGGATCGCACTCTGTGAAGAGCTATAGGGGAGGCATGTGTTCAGCAGTGAACGTCCGAGGCTGATAGATAGATAGTCACACTAAGAACCATTATATCTAATTACACCCCCCCCTGCAACCTCCATATCTACGCCAACTGACTATACAAAAAAAAACAGATAATTATCGCACTTGCTCACAAAAATCCCTAGTATCGGTGGCGAAATGTGACCTGTAGAGGAGTTTTGCCCTAAGTGAAAGGGAGACTTTTGCTCACGCTATGTCATACTCATTTTATCTCAAAACTGCCGAAATTAAAAAATAACTAGAAGGCGCCCGCAACTTCTTTTGTGGAAGAAAAAAAGTTATAACTCATCTTTTTGTTTTAGCATAGTCGGGTAAAAAATATCCTATAACCATCTAGAGATACCTAGCTACCCGTATACTAAAAATGGTTGAAATCCGTTTAGCCGATTAAGCGCGATGAGGCCATAACGACACATACGAACATACAAACATACAAAAAATTAAAAATAAAAATATCTATTTTAATTAACCCCAAATAGTCCGTAACAATCTTTTTTTTTTAATTTCTTCAATGTACAGACATTTCATTTTTACAACTTTATAATAGTATAGATATCAGTCCCACAGTAACTTTAATAGTGATCTGTTAGCTTAACGATATAGTACGCCTATTGCGTAGTTGTAATCAACAATTATACCTAATCTACCATTAATAATAGTATGACGACTAAAATATAATAATTGGTCCATATTGTACATATTAAAAAAATATTGGACATATAATTTTTCATTTTAACTAATCAAAAAAAACGGAGATACATCGAGTCAAAATGTGGCGTGAAGTCACCGCTACAGATGATGATGATGATGACGTCACGAGCCTCACTTTGATGCGAAATATCTCAGTATTTTTTAAATTAACTTAAAAAAAAATGTATGTGTCCAATATTTTTTTTTATATCTACAATACGGACTAATTAGAATTTTGATTTTCGTACCCTGTCGTCATGCCTATTGACAGAGCATTACAGTTTTTCGGTGGGTTTTCTGATCTGAGTCTTCAGAATCCTAAAAGTCCACAAACGTAGTTAGAATATTCTCTACGATTTCCGATTACACTTTACTTACAATTTTTTTCAAGCTGTTCTTAGAAACACATTTTTTTTTCCTTTGCATTGCATTTATTTATAACGTAAAGATTACGGAACCCTACACCCAACATGTTCCGACATATTTTTGCCTGGTTTTTTAATAAACAAGCTAATGACTCAGTAAATGTTATGTATGGGGTGTTTGTAAAAGCACTCAGCGATGCAAATGTGGTTGTTATAAAGAAAAGGGTAAAGATAAACTGTGGCGAGACGGATTTATATGGTTTTTGGACGAGAAAGCCGTTGTGAGTTAATTTGTATGATTATCCTTGAAAGTAGAAACGAATTGTTTGAATGTTTCGTACCGAAACACCTTTATGTTGCGACTCTGTTTGTCCTTCTGCTGGTCTGTCTGTATGTCACAGCGTTATATCTCAGAAACTACTTATGATATTAATGTGACATTTAGAATAGATGTTACCTATCATAGTTTACCCATGCAAAACTAAAAAAAGTAAAGCAAACCCAAGTAAATGAAAAATGAATGTAAGCAAATTTATTTTTTAGAATAGAATAGAATACAATAGTATTATTTGTAAACCACAGGTAGTAAAATAAGGTCTTAATTCTAAATATTATAGTGCTCTGTGCTTTGCCTATTATCGTATATTTTTTATAAAAAAATGGCAAATTACCAATATGCTAAAGATTCTGAGTCAAGTTACTAGGACAAGTAGTGCATTAAATTATGAAAGAGCTTGACAGTTTTTCTTTTACTCTGGTTCAATTTATGAAGCAAAATCACATATTACCTACTATGACAGACGGAAAGATGGACACAGAGCGGAGGCTTACTAATAGGGTTCCGTGAGTACCCTTCGGGTTCGGAACCCTAAACAGTATCAACCGACAAACTTATTAAAGGTCTAATATATCTATATATATTATGTATACCGTCGCCTAGTACCTATAGTACAAGCTTAGCTTAGTTTGGGACTAGGTCGATTTGTGTAAGATTGTCCCTGATATTTATTTTTATTTTTTTTATTATCTAAATTTTCAATCTATCTATCTATCAGCCACGTACACTGGACAGCATAATTGCATGGACATTTGTCAGAAAGTTTGCTTTGCAGAGAAACGAGACGCCATCTATCCGGTAACTACATTGGTTGCATAAGATCTTACTAGATGGCGTTGATAACATCAACATATTGAAAAAAAAATTCGGCTGAACTTACGATTGAAATAAAACAATTTAACGGATTATATCGCGTATATTATCTCATTTTAGTTCCCGACACAGTCCACAGTCCTCCCGTGATCATGGAAAGCTGGAAAGCTTCCGAAACGTCGGGAACTAAAATGAGATAATATACGCGATATAATCCGTTAAATTGTTTTATTTCAATGAGTAATAATCGCGGAAACAGAAGAAAATATTATGAACTTACGATTGCCAAACACACACGGCAAGTCACTTAAATATTCAATTTACATTATGGAACGTATTTTCAGAATCCAGTATTTTTGAATGCACCTTCAATTAAATATTACTTAAATTCACCGTCATAACCAAAGGCATCGATGATTTGGCTAATTCAAACACAAAATACAAAAACGATTTTAACCTATACCGCGTTCGAAAGGATTTGAACCCGGAAAATTCGCTTTATAGATCAACTCATTAAACCCCTTAGCCATCAAGCTATATTCAACGTGGATGAAATTTATAAACGTATTTGTAATCACTACTACCTACGTTTGCAAGGCATGCGTTTAGTGTTGATAGTGTTTGTTTTTTTAACTGAGATTAGTTAACAGCTGCTGAAACAAAACATTATTATTTAAACAAATAAATATTTATATTTAAGTCACATGTTGAATAGTTGTTGAATAGTGCACCAATTGTATAAAAATAACCGCCCATACTTAGAGGGTAGACTTAAGATTATGAATATACCGTAATAGTTTTTATACAAAGAAACTGTTCGTTCGTTCCCTTGCGGCTGCCGTCCGTTCGATTGTATCTTTGACTGAGTTTTAGTATTTATTTTGTAAAAATGGATTCTCGTTGCAATATTGACTTAGCCACAATGATACAAATAATAACTTTGCATAGTCAAGGCAAAAATTTGACAGAAATTGCCATAGAAATCGGTGTAAGAGTAAGTATTATTGTTTACATTTCATTCTGGAATTTTTATATTAGTGATATCTGTATGCTAATTTAATAATGAATATACATTTCTGAAAATAGTTACAGAAGAAAACAGTAGTGTTATGGGTGCGACAATTCACAGAGGAAGGATCATATAGGATCTGCACCGCCAAAGGACCGGTAGACCTCGACTTATAAGCGCACAGCGGCGTCAAAGCATGGTCCAGGAATATGAAGAAAATGGTTTTCCACCAACAACCCATTACACCCGTTTATTTAACACAGGCGTGGACACTGTTCGCCGTGTTCTCCACACAGTGAGGGTTTACATCCTCGCAAGCATGCAGTGAAGTCAAACCCTTGCTGACTCCACAGCACAAAGAAGCGAGATTAAACTTTGCTCGAGAATACTAAAATGCCGATTGAAGTAATGTCATTTTTACTGACGAAAAAACATTTCACTAGTCAACACGGACGTTTAAGCTTGTGGCGTTGAAATAATACGCGTTATAATAACGATCACGTAGTGCCCAATGTGCAATCTGGTCGCATTACAGTGAATATGTGGAGTTGGATGAGCGGGGCTGACCCGGGAGAACTCGTCAGAGTGTCCAATCGGGCTAATTGCTGATTACGTCAATGTGCTGGAGGAGACCATGATTTGAAATGTGTATCCGGAGGAAGAATGACCCACAATTTCATTTGTGCAGGATAATTGTCTTATACATCGTTCCAAAAGTGTGAGTGAGTGTTTTTGCCGGCGTTATAACATAAATATCATTTCGTGGCCTGCTAGATCACCAGATTTAAATCCAAATGAAAACCTGTAGCTATACCAATTAAGGACAGAAGTAAGTGGAGATAGGGTTACACTGATGTTTATTAGTAGTTAAACAGGGCGTCATTGCGTCAAGTATATTTTATTTTTATATTTTTCTATACTATGATAGTAAATAACTACATTTTTATACTACAAAACGGAAATCAATCACGTATTGTTTTTTTTCGCATATACGCAATTTTGTGACAGTATTTTACGATATTTTTTTCATCATTCAGTCTTTAAATTGTTAAGAAATGATAAGTTAGTAAAATAGTAAAAGATATTGTTAGAGTGCGTTCGCCTACAATCATAACCAGTCTCAGATTTGTAATTAATTGTATTCGCTTATAATACTGTTTTGTTGAAGGGAAGCTTCAATCCAATTTCCAATTTTGGAAATGAATACTTAAGCTATACCCTCAAGAAAATCTTAAGAAGAGATTTATCTTAAATAAAAATTGTGTAAGAAATAAAGTTTTTTTTTTTCATTTCAAGGTTGTATTATTTCTAGTTGTAAGTATAGATACTTATTAATTTATTGTAATAAAAAAATAAAAAAAACCCTACTTTTGAGGAGTGTCATTATAAGAGACCTTGTGACTATTTTTATTTTACCTTGCCTTTTATGAATACACACAGTCAATTGTAAATTTTCTTGTAATAAGTATATAATTTAATAATACTAATATTTAATCAGGATTTCGATTGCTATAAGTGTAAACATAGTCTATGTCTATGTGTGTGCATAGTCAATATTCAGGTAAGGTCCTGGCACAAACAATGATTATTTCGTTTCAGCCTAGTCTATGTATAAATAGACTATCTCTTCATATTATATGATATAATAATACATTTTCATCCTTGATCACTTTCAAACAACTAGCAACGCAAGTTTTTACGGAAATTGGCATCCAAAGTAGAGTACTTTCCAAAGGAGGGTATTATAAAGTTCCACCTTACTTATTATATTATTTTTATTAAAGTATAGTGCCGTAATATTCACTTCATCACGTATGTTATTCAAGTGTGGATGAAGTTAAGTATGTTTAAAAACCTCATAATTTCATGAAGAAACAAAGCGCGACTCTGTTCTGTTACGATAGTAACAATACGCTTGAAAGATACATTTTAAAACAACCTTACATAAAAAAAAAGCATTCCGACGAATTGAGAACCTCCTCCTTTTTCTGGAAGTCGGTTAAAAAGAAGCGTGTTCCAAAAGTTAAATACAGGTGCCGTTTTAATTTCAGTGGAAGCTTTTTTTTAATAGTAATTATATTTCATCCATGCAGTAGATTATTCTATTACAGAAGAATTTTATGACCTAGATATCAACAAACAAAGCATTAAATTATTTGTTCGTTTTAAAAACAACGCCATCTTGTATATTTTTTTGTAACCATCATGCAATGCTGAGAGCTACGTGCTCTCAGCATCGTAAGACAACCAAGCGATTTTCGTCTTTGCCATGTCCATGCAATTATGCTGTTGATACAGCATCCACTACTGAATATGGCCTCCCCTAAAGCTCACCACAGAGTACGATTCTGCGCAGACAGCATCCACCGACTCCCCGTGACCCTCATGGGGTCATCCGTCCACCTAGTAGGGAGCCGTGCCACGCTGCGCTTGTATGTGCGTAGTCGCCACTCTAAGACTTTACTGCCCCAATGACCATTGTTCTCCGAACTACATGGCACGCCCATTGCCATTTCAACCATGCAATCATGCGAGCTATGTCGGTTACTTTGGTTCTACTGCGGCTATCCTCATTTTAGCCCTTTCTATTGCACGTTGCATGACTCCGAGCCGCGTGACTATCAATCCACATAATTACCAACTTTAGTGCATTCTGAATGTAATTCATGAAATTTAGAGGAATCACCCCGTTTAAATGTCGCGTCGACCATGTCCGCTTTGCCGGCATTACGGAGCGATGAGCTCGCAAAACTGGGAATTATACAGCGCTGTGACACTCGGGGCATACGGATAAGTTGACAATAGTGCTGTCCGAAAACAAGAACTAATGTGCCGGTTTATTAATCTAGGGGAATGTTCCAAAAGCTCGTCATATAGAAGCAGCGACGCGACTATTTATTAATTATATTATTTCAGTATATCACGGAGATATTATTTGTGTGTAACACTTTACCAGACTCTTATTAATCAGTAGCGTGCGATCCATATAGGCACAAAGGCATTGCCTACCCTGAACGACCATGGCTTAGAGGCACATTGTAAACTGTCTGCCCATGTGATCACTTAATACTAAACTGCCTCTCTCCAA
Organism: Hedya salicella; assembly: GCA_905404275.2. Classification (NCBI taxonomy): domain Eukaryota; kingdom Metazoa; phylum Arthropoda; class Insecta; order Lepidoptera; family Tortricidae; genus Hedya; species Hedya salicella. The sequence continues at coordinate 3,686,937 of FR990101.1, read as the reverse complement.
ATCGGTCCCTTATTACTGAGTATCGTGGTCACTGGAACCTGCCAAGTGGACAATTTGTCTCCAACGATTCTGTTATTTTACGATTCCGATCCGAAGTAGCCCTCAGGCTTCTTCGGCTGGTAAAATAACCTGATAAAATTTTGACGAGGAGGTGGCCCTTTCCACTTGATCAGACCATCGCGTTGGTTTAACTCCCTACCTTGGCTCAAAGCCCTGTGCACGCCACTGCTCTTAATTACGAACGACACCACGGACACGGGCAACTTGACGACAAAAAAAATATCTAATTAACCTTCAACACTTGCTTACTTACATGAAATATGCATATTAAATAACAACACAATGGTTCCATGCTCGAGTATCTATGGATCTCTTGTACTTCTAGTATAACTGTGACACGATACTCTGGTAAGTGACAAATGTTCTCTATCCCTTTCAACTTATTGAGGATGCTACCTTCTTTCATATACGTTTCAGCTTCATACTCAAAATGTGACCTCCAAGTCGATTTTGATATATCGTCGACTGTATTTTCAGCCGTCTAATTTGTATAGAAAATGTTTCATCATAATCGTCATCATCATCATATTAGCCCAAGGACGTCCACTGCTGGACAAAGGCCTTTACCAAGGTTGTGTATAACAAAAGGTCGTGCGCCGCTCTCATCCAACGGTGTCCATACAGGTATTGACACCCAACGGCATAGCGTTGAACTCATCACAAACTTGACACAGTCAATTGAATAACTTCAAACAACTAAATCAACCGGCGTTAACTTTCGGTACACAAACCGAGTGCATTTGGCCGCCTTAACGAGGGTATCCTGGTGCAAAACCTGTTAGCCAAACAAGAGTTACTAGTGTCACTACGGTGGACTGACCTCGTTACCGCAACACAGTACACAGAGCTGCCGACAGTTATCTGGCATGGGCTTTTTACAAGCTTTTATTTAGTTTCACCTGTCCCGGTGTTTGGAATTAAATCTTACAAGTTAAATTCGATCTACTTTCCGGTTTTTGATTGAATTAAAGTAGGCAAACTTATGAAAGTTCGGTAACAATGAAATATACAATACAATACAATACAAATACTCTTTATTGCACACCTCAGATACACAGAAATACAGAACATGACAGTAACATTCGAATTAGCAGAGGTAAACAACAGGCGGTCTTATCGCTAAATAGCGATAAGACCGCCTGTTGAAATATAATCAAATATCGAAGACGTGAATTTAAATGATCCTGTTAAGAATACCATTGTATGGTTCTTAAACACTGTGATTATATTCTGAGATACGGTTATATATTGGCGGGCATAGTTTTTAACTTATCCGACTGTACTGCTAGTGACTCTCAACGACGTCTCTTTAAACTTTGTTTAAGTTTAAGTACCTAGGTCACTGGGTAACAAATGAATTATGTTATGATTCGGATACTGAACGGGAGCGTAAGTCGCTGGCTATCCGATGTTTGCACGCAAGTTCACGAGATGTACTGTACAAGTAAAGACTACTCTTTTCAAAGCGTACTATCAGTCGTTTTACGTTTTATTATTATAATATGATCTAATCTTCGAACGTTCAATTTATGAGCGCCACAATAGTTGCAAAAATTGCTCACACTCCCGCTTCCACAGGGATACGTGTGTTTCGCTAAGATGAATATATACGGTACTATTAATTGCCCCCATCGTAGTTTACTGCGGAATATGGCTGTTGTCTGTGACATAGTATATGTTAGGGGTAGTTGCACCTCGGTTCACTGCTCAAACTTACTGGGCATGCCTACTGTTTGTTTGTTAGTTGGTGAAGAGTTTCCGACTTAGATATAGATAGCTTGACGCGAGCTGATTATAAGAGAATTTCTGAACAAATTTACTTAGTGAAGGTTATTTACCTACCTGTATAACTAAATAATAGCTAGCGTTATTACATTTTGGATTCATGATTGAAATTTCGAATTGATTGTGATAAGGCTATCATAATATTTGAGTATTTTAAGGTAGCTGCCTTAAAAATACTAATACACTACTCGTAGTAATAAGTTTGAGCTCTTAAAACTTGATGATGTCATATGAAGACCTAGTTGTTTAATATAATATATACGTATTTAAAATTTCCTCAAATATTCTTTATTTTGTACATTTATAATATTTTTTACATGTTGTTGTTTTGTAAATCGTTTTTATAATAACATATTTTTTTACACAATGTTAGTGAAAACAAAAGGATTTTCTGATTATAGTCGAATTGTTTATATCGTATCCACCGCCTCCCCGCAATCCTGACGCATATCGGCTGACCGCCTAGTCAAGGGTCGTCCCAAGTTGCGTTTTCCTATGCGCGATAACCACTCCAGGACTGCATGGTCAACGACCATCCGTTCTCCGGACTACATGGCCCGCCCATTGCCACTTTAAACATGCAATCCTGCGAGCTATGTCGGTTACTTTGGAGCTTGCGTGGATATCCTCATTTCTGATTTTATCACGCAGATTGTAGCTAGCCTATACTAAAAGAACAAAGTGAAAATTATGGTCACCCCTTTTCCTTCTATCCAAATAATCACACTGTATCCAACGTTGAAGCAGATAAGACGATGAATTATGCTGCGATAAGAAAAAAGTATTAACGAGTATGTATACCAGTGACCGTACTCGATAAAATGGCCATCGGTAGCCATTGGATAGCGTTAAAAATGTGTTTTATGACCGGCCATGTTGTGCTTGACAGTAATGGCCGCTCGTGAAATATAGCGCTTCTCAAAAATGTGTGTCAGTGATATTCTGAACAGATCGTGCGTGTAACTACCACTTAGGCAAATTGTGTTGACTAGGGCGTTTTGTGGGTTGGCCTTTGTGCTAATATAAATATGATGACAGTGTCTTCGTGGTACGTTGGTTCTACTTAAGTGGAACAGACTTTTTAGTGTCCATGGAATGTTAATGCTTGTGTCACTATATCAGTTAACATATCTGTTTCAATCTTGGGCTTAGCTAAAGGTACGTAATATTATTCTAACATTGATTAATTCAATACTTATTATTTATTACATTATTATTTATTATTATCTCGAATCAAACAAATTCTGAGATATAATATTACCAGTGGTCGGAATTGGTAATATTTACCTATTTATCTTAATTTTGTGGGAGGTCTTAATTGAGAGTGGTTATAACCACCAAAAATAATGATTGATTTTTATTTAATGTGGGATTTTTATTTAATGTGGGAGTTAGTTAATTATAACTAATATTTAAAAGAGAAGAATGGCAGCGTGTTGTGAAGCTTGCCAACACCTGAAATGATGACCACGACCACTCTGCCAAGAGTGAAACCGACAAAGAAGAATAAAAACTAATAAACAGTGAATTCACTCTCATGAATAACAATTGTCTAATGCAGAATAGTCAAATTCTTTGACTACCCAAAATTAGACATACAATATATCCGTCGGACAAAGGACTGACGCCGAGTGTGAATTTATGTGTATTAAGTAAACTCGTCCAGGAAATCATTTAAAACGCACACATTTAAAATAATTAAAATAATTATATTTCGTGGTCATAACCACTCTTAATTACTATCTCCTCCAGCGTTTAAGTGGATAGGCACAAAATATTCCGACCTCTGAATATTACGTCAATATGAACGTTTTCTACTTCTCCTAATATTATTTGGTCTCAATAACAGTTCTTAGCCTGCTTTTTTGCCCTCAGTTTAAAATAAATCACAAATTGAGTGCGACTGAAACCGAAGTGAATTATGTACCTAATTAGTCTCTCGCATCATTTTTCATCGGACCAGACTTACAGCTCCTGATATTCGCAAAGTTCACCCGAATTTTTATGGACTCAACACCCTGAGATCATTTCTTTTGCGCTAAATCACCTCAAGCCACGGCACTTTGTAAGAACACATAAATCTCCCCACTACTACTCTCGAGGCAAAAAAGACTATTTGTATTTAGGAAAGTGCATCGCTTACAACCTTCTCTTGATAAAGTCAGACTGCCGCTCCAATTACAAAATGACTTATCTCAGTATCAGTTCCTCAGCATGATATGACTTTTTGGCTTAAAGTAGTAGAGTACAGCAAGTAAAAAGTTCAAGGACCAATATCCATCACGACGTAAGCGTGCTGTTGGCATTTTATGAATAATAAATAGGCCTAATATGGAACAGTTTATTATGTATGGACTGTACCCAAATCATTATCTACGCAATACATAAGACTAATGATATAGGTAGCTAATGCTAGGAAATCGATTTGGGAAGGGTTGTCATGAATGTTATATTTCAGAGATTGACTGATTGTTAAGTAAACTGACCAGTTTGTAAAACGGTGGTTTTATTTGTAGTTGAGGTTTCCTATGGTTAAAACCAAAAATGAGGGCCGTTAGTGTATCTGTGGCATCATATCGCGGCATGATCCAAGATTGTCCAATTGACAGGCGTGGCGAAAGCCGTATTGACAGTCGCTGATCAAATCGTGTTCTTCTAGGTATCTTAGGAGTTTCGTGTTTATCACACGCTCCATCCCCTTTGATAGAAGGGAGGTGATAGCGATAGGCCTGTAATTCGATGGATCTGACCTGTCCTCTTTTTTTGGGCACTGGATGCACATGGGCACTTTCACTTCTTAGTGGACCGAAAGGTGTAGCGGGCACCCGGGCGCCGGCCGTTTGGCTAGCGGCTTCATCTTTCATGTAGGCATGTACGAGTACGTCAAGTTTTTGATTGAATGCTAATTATTTACTAATTATACTGAATTGAATGTACTGCTGCCGTTAAATACATTTTCACATCTCGTGCTCGAAAAGTTTCTCTGATGGCTTTACAAAGCGGGGCTAAAGTAACTCTTTTAGCCTCTAGGGCTTAAAGCGTATCAGCCACCCGAGCGCCGATCGGCCGGCGAGCGGCTGTAGGACTGAAGGGTATTATTATTAGTACAAAAACGAGTCATTAATGAACGTTACTATCAATTTAATAATGATTTAGTGTAGGTTTTGTACATTCGAAGTGGAAATCAGAGAGAACTTGTGGTTAAAAACCATTTTGCAGCTCAGATTGTATGTGGCCTCGTTGGCTTCGCAATTCACTATATTATATTTTGGCGTGATAAAGCCACAATGACACATACAAACATACTAAAATTTTCTTCAAATAGTATCACTTTTTAAGCTTTGGGCTTAAAACCACTAAATTTCATAATACCTTATTCATTAAAACCCCTAATTGTCTAATTACCATGAGCGCATAATATCTAAATGTCAAAATGTCTCTTTCTTAAAATGAACGAAATTCATTATGACTTAGACCTAAAACGTCATATTCTCTAAATACCTAAAGATTGAAATGCACAATTCCATCAAATTCCGAATGACAGTTTGATAATAAATACAGAATATGTTGTTTTGCCATGAGTGTTTTGACATTTAGGCATTATGAGACTAAGCTATTTCAAAATTCGGCCGTATTAAGATTCCGGTGTTATAAGAAAATAAAATTAGGCGTTCTCCAATTTAGGTATTTTGAGAACAAGAAGTTTTGAGGTCTGGGAAAAATGAAAAAGAGGTAAATTGCAATTTAGTAGTTATAAGCCCAAAGCCTTTTTAACGGGATAACGTTGTAAACCCATGAACGCCGGCTGCACGTACGAAAAAGCATGACTCATTGTCACGTTCCGCCTGAGCCGAGCGTGCAAGCGAGAGCGCGGAACAAGCGATAGAGAGGCACGATCGGCCGAAGCGTTCGGCTTGTGAATTCTTAAAAGTATGCAATATTTCATTAACGTCTTCTTATGACATAATCACGTAAAATTATCGTCCGTAGTCGGATGACTTTGACAACCAATACATACATATATTAATGTTGCTACAGACATCAAATTTTTACAACTTTATGATAGATATGGCAATTATTTAATATTTATACCGAGTCCATGAAAAAGCTCGTCTCACGAAGAAAAGGAAGAAACTCTGTTCACAAGCATATGACATATTTTGCCTATAAATATGCGAATTTTCTCTACTAAGTCCCAAATATAAAGGACTCCCACGCCCGCATTATATATCCGTATTATTATCGGCCTGTTTACTTTGTATATTTATTTCCACATGTCGCTTTCCCACGGCATTTGCCAACAATTTTGCAAACAGTGTCCCTTCGAATCAGATCCTTTTTGGCTCCTTCACCGTCCAATCGAACCACTGGGTCTCAAGTCCACGTACGTATTTTAATATTCATGAGCGCGGGATATCATTTCGGAACGAACAAAGCGATCACGTAAAAATACATGATTCGGAAACGATCCATATTTACAGACTGTAAAACAGTGCACAGTGGTTCAGTGGCAGCCCTTGGGGCAACGATTTCTTGTTTATCCGATGAATTAATAATTGAAATTAGTAAAAACGAGGCTTGTCTGGTAATTTACGCGTGCGCCTAAATAAATTTCACAGGTATTTTGTGAATAAACATGCGTGCATGGGATTTTTCGTAAAATAATTGCAATCTTATTTAAACGTTTCAAGTGGAATTACTTAAAAATAGCATTTGAATATTTATGCTGCAAATATTAAGGCATATTTATAGCACAAAAAACTGATGGCCAATGTGACAGGATGAATGGAGATCACAAACCAAAAGATTAAGCGTGGATTAACTGAAGTGAAATAGCTATTCTACTAAGATATAGCTATCGCAGCTGATGATGACGTCCAGATCACCCGAAATCCATAAACAAAAAGAGCGCGTGAATGAGAGAGATATCCAGCAATAGTGATATTGAAGTATATTTGTTCAAGAATAGTTAATATATTGCTATTTAGAGCCTTATGTGAGTCTCAAAGGGTTGAGTCGCAAATACTCTGGAGCATTTAAAGCTCAGAGGCCGTCAAAGCTACTTCTTGCAAGTTTTGCAACACACGTAAAACCTACATATGCTGTAGGTATGAGTCTCGTCGGCTCGAGCTTTAAATGCTCGCGCATTTTGATAATGATGATGAGTATTTATACAAATGTCAACTTATTTTTATATTGAAAGAAAATAATACCTACTCAAATATACTAAAAGAAAACGTGAATCTACTATTATCTAGATTTAATTACATGACTTACACCAGGTACATATTATACTTAAAAACGAGTTTACAGTAGGTAATAAGGGGGTGTCTAATAACTAAGTATTTGCCTAACTGTATATGAGATTGTATCAAAACGTTTTTTGTATAATTATGACTGTCATTAAAATGAGAAAATACTTCAGTTAAGTATTTTGTGCTTTACATATAAGGTCTAAAGTGCTTTGTAAGTATGTAAGTCTTAAAAATAATTTACACGGTTGTGTCTTTCCAGTTGTTACAATACCATTATAAAGTATGTAGGTAGACTGAAGATATAAAAAAGATAGTACCTAACGGACTACGTACTTTGGAGATCAATGAATAAAAAAAAAAATTTTTTGATTTTTTTGTATGTGTGTGGTTTTATCACGCCAAATCAGCTGACAATTTCAACAATTTTTGGTACACTGTTAGCTAGGTATCCACAGATGGTTAAAGAATAGGATTTTTACCAGACTACGCTGAAAAAAAGAGGGGTTATGACCTTTACGTCCCCGCGAACGAAGTTCTTTGCCAGCTTAGGACGCCCTCTAGTTTCGTATACAATGCTAAGAATAAGTAAGATTCACTGTTCACCAACATTATCTTTTAATTATCCTACACATACGTAAAAGGAGGAACGTCGGAGTAAATCATCGCGCCGTAGCCTTACTGTGTTTTTATTTGTACTTAGAATATAATGGAGTCGGCGGGGAGCCGAGAGGTGGAATAAAAAGTTTACTACCTGCAAATATATCTCGAAGTAGTTGCGATAAACTTGAGCCCCTTTATGCCTTCCTGAAGGCTATAAAACTGGGTTAGAAATTGTTTAAATTGTGGTTCACGTTCACAATCAATATGTTTTTTTAGTTGCAACCTGGCTAGCAAAAATGGCAACGATTTAACTTGTCGACATACTACCCGTTTTTATTTCACTGTTAAAAGAAAGAGACAGAATTACACGATACGACACCGTGTTACGTTGTTTGCTACGTTGTGCCGTAAAAATCGACTATATTGAGCATTGATATTGTACTGTGGTACGAATCATGATTTATGGTAATTATAAACTTAAATTAATGGCATATACAAGAGAAAAAGTGGGCAAGGTATGTACCCCGAAGGTTTGGGTGCCCAAGGCACAGGCCTTGGGCACCCGATCCTTCGGGGTAAGCATTCCAGGCAAATGGACATACGAGGAACTAGACAGTCCAGACCAATGGATTGGAGATTCCAGGCAAATGGATTAGACATTCCAGGCAAATGGACATGCGAAGAACTGGACATTCCAGGCAAATGAACATTCAAGGAACTGTTCCAGATAAATGGAAATTCAAGGAACTGGACATTCCAGGCTAGAATCCAATATTTTGCTCGCGCGACAAAGAGTCGTTTGTAATAAATAGGGTACTAAATAAATAACTGAATTATGTTTCATTCACTTTTCCTAAACTTATTGTTTTCGAAAATCCGTACATTTTTCAAAATTTCTATAAAACAAAGCTAACCTACTACTACCTAATTTAGGTGCTACAGGATGCTTAAAAAATATCTGCATTTCAATAAATATTATAACGCACAGTAATATTTTAAGAAAAAAATCAATGCGACCTACTAAACTAGAAATCTAGCACAACGTTGCTAATGTCAAATAATAAAACTAAAAATTTAAAGCAGGATTTGAACCTGCGACCTCTTTTTTAATGCAGAAGTGCTTTGAGCAACTGAGCTATCGCAACTTTAGGTACAGTCAGCAGCAAATAGTTTGTAGCATCCAAAGCGATGTGATATTATGACGAATATTTATGCGTTTAATGATGATGATCTCCTCCCAGACGGATCCGTCGACGGCGACACCCTGACAGATTTCCTTTAGTCCTGTTGTTCTTTGCATGCGTGAGCGCGAATGTGACTTGCAAATCCATATTTGGTTTTAAAGGTACGGCAGCATCTAGCACAGTAAAGCTCTCCATTGGAATTGTAAGTATAGTGGTAGGTGGGCTTGGGTTAAGTTTGCGTTTAATAACAAAGATATGTTGCGATGTGTTTGGCACTTTGGATGCTACAGACTATGTGATGCTGACTATACGTGTTGAAAATTTCTAACACAATCTAGTTAGCACTAGTAAATCCCTCTGTGTCCTTTTATATGTGATGCTAGCGCATTAGCCTTACTCCAAGACATGCGTATCACGCTACGTAACGTATCTTCATTTTTTTCCGTTTCGGAGAGAAGTGTGGGGTGGAATATGAAACAGTTGAGACCTTAGGCAGTTTAGGGAAAATACTTTGGTGAAAGAAAATTATCCCGTGCTGGAAGACCTAGGTGCGTACGCTTCTGATTTATTAGAGACTAAAAGGCATCCGTAACTTCGTTCGTGGAGGAGAAAATGTCATAACCCCTCTTTTTTCGACAGTGTAGTCGGGTAAAAATAATTGTAAACGACGGCCTCTTTGTTTAAGCAGGCCATTTGTTTTCGTTTTTTATAAAGTCAGTTGTCAATCCGGAGTTTTCGTGTTATATATAATTTTTGCCTAAATAAATTCAGTTTTTTGTAAAAGTGGTGTTTAAACCGTAGTGAAAATATATTGAATCAACCGGAGAGTTCAGAATAATGCTATACCCATTAGTGGATACTCAGCTACCCGTTTACCAAAATCCGTTCAGCCGATTTGGCACGATATAGCCGCAGCGACACATACAAAGATACAAAAAATCCAAAAAATATATTCTTCGCTGCAGTGACCTCCAAATAGTCTGTTGCAATTTTTTTTGAAAACTTTTTCAATGTATATTAAAGGACATTTCAGTTTACAACCTCATAATAGTATAGTAGACAACTAGGGAAGACTTCGCAACCTATTTATACCTGTGTATTGACTCCCATAAAACGTAATGCTACATTTGAAATGTATAAGATTGAAGTAATATTTTGTCCTCGTATACAAAACAAAAGGATCACCTGAATTGTCGTTTGCTATAATTTTATTTCTTTCGAAATTATTAACTTTTCAAAATAATTATAAAACAAATCAAAACGAAGAATACAAATCATCCGTTGCCGTGGATTTGATCGATAAATAATAAAATACTACTCTAACTACATAAATACTTTTTGCAAAGCATACACAGCTCGAAGAGGAGATGGCGGGATGACCTGAACGCATTTTAGGACGCGTGGCAGGAGCATGCGCTTTAACGGGATGAGTGGCGAAAATGAGGAAAGGTTTTTCCCAGGAGTAGTAAACAAATAAAGGCTAATCTATCCATACTAATATTACAAATGTTAAAGTTTGTCTGTCTGTCTGTCTGTCTGTCTGTCTATCTGTCTGTCTGTTACGTCTTCACGCCTAAACGGCTGAACCGATTTGGATGAAATTTGGTATGGAGATAGTTCGAGTCCCGGGGAAGGACATAGACTACTTTTTATCCCGGAAAAATACCCTTATCCGCGATAAACGAATTTAAGGCGGACGAAGTCGCGGGCAGAAGCTAGTACTATTATAAAGTTGTACAACGTTGTAGTTGTACATTCAAGATATAAAAAAAAAAATAAGTGGAACGGACTATTTAAAAGTCACTATATCGAAAAACATTAAATTTTTGTATGTTTGTATGTGTGGTTGTGGCTTCATCACGTCAAATCGAATAAACAGATTTTAACAATTTTTGGTATAATTTTTTCTTCAGCGTAATCGAGTAAAAAGTATCCTATAAACATCTGGAGATACCCAGCTATCCGTGTACCAAAAATACTTGAAATCCGTTTAGCCAATTTTGCGTGTTGAAGCCACAACGACGCATACAAACATACATACAATCCAAAAAAATATATTTTTTGTTTTAATGACCTCCAAATAGTCCATAACAATCATTTTTTTGAAAATACCTTCAATGTACAGACATTTCATTTTTACTACTTTATAATAGTATAGATAAACAATTAACCACACTATGCATTCACAATCCCCTCTTGTCCAATACACATGCAACATATTTGGGCAGGGAACATTACACCAGCTATATTTTGCGAATCGACCGTAGGACCGTATCACTCGCTTTGATAAATACATCCTATCACTCGGTAACCGAAAACAGAATCTACGTTATTTACGATCGGTTATAAACTCTCACGGCTGTAACCATAAATTCCAACTAGTATTGTATTCTAGCTGTGCTTTTTTGATACCGGAATATGTTGCAAATTGTGATTTGGTAAAGTCAATACAGATAATAGAGATAACAATATTATGTTGCAAATGATAATCGGGTTAACTTTTGTGTTATTGTTTGTTCGTTGCATTTGTTGTGATATCTTCAATAAGCTTTTATTACCTAGTTAACTAATCACAGGAATTTATTAAAAGAAAACTAGATGCTGCAAAGTGTCTTCTCATTCAGGATACTTCAGTGCTTGAAAACGAAAATCTTCAACCACTGCTTATTACCGGTGATGACCTACGGAGCCGAGACGTGGTCTCTAACTTTGGGCCTCTTAAAGAAGCTCAGAGTCACTCAGCGAGGTATGGACAGGGCTATGCTTGGTATCTCTCTACGAGATCGAATCATAAATGAGGAAATTTGTACACGAACCAAGGTCACCGACATAGCAAACAGGGTAAGCAAACTGAAGTGACAATGGGCAGGGCACATGGCCGTTGAGGCAGAAAGGTTCTCAAGTGGAGACCGCATACTAGCAAGCGCAGCGTGGTATGCAGGTGCCCTGCAAGGTGTTCGGATGACCTGGTTAAGGTTGCGGGGACTCGCTGGAAGCAGATCGCCTCTATTCGGCCGTTGTGGAAGTATATTGAGGAGGCCTGTGACCACCAGTGGACGTTCTATAGCTGATATTATGAATATGTGATCGTGTATCCCACAGCTTGACAAAGTTCTCTTCCCAAGATCTCCACGATGAGATGCCTCCTTCAGTTATTTGAGGAACGCGTCCAGACCGTCCTTCTATCTCCGCATAAGCCTGCCCCGACTACGTTGCCCATCTTGTGGCACCTATTTAGTGACTACACTAGGTCTTGCCGCATGCACCCTGAAAGGTTGCGGCAAAACCTGACCGTCCCAAGCCCCTTAGCCTGACGGTATTTTTTCAATCGGTTTTCTTAGAAATTATACGTAAACATAATTGTCAGGCATTCGTGTGTATTCAATTGGTCACAGTTAAAAAGTTCCAACACAACAAGATGACTTCGACATTTACACAAGTAATAAAACACCGTCGGAGCACCGGACACCCGACCGGGAACTAACCCAAAGCAAACATTATCGCTTACGGAACCGTACCTACTCTTAAGACACGACTCGATTCAGTTACGCTAAGTTATAAGAAGTGATGCTGCTAAGCCAAAAAGTCCAATACAAAAGTAGTTAATTTTTAAAACATTTTTTTTTGTGCTATACTAACGCAGCGATGCTCAAAGTGTGCCCTAGGGCTCCGTGAAATATCTGTAGGGGCTCCGCGATTCTATAGATAATAGTAAAAAAACTGGACAAGTGTGAGTCAAACTCGCGCACCGAGAGTTCGGCAGTTTCTGTGAAAATTCAGTGTTAGCAGAGCCCTACTCCTAAGCAAAATGTACGCGGTGTTCGATCATTTTATATTGGTCACTAACATAGACAGACAAGCCATAAAATTACACTGTGAAAGATTTGAACCTTTTAGCTCCGCAAGCAACGTTACTCCCGCTGAGCTAAACCGGTCGTCATATAACTTTCCACATTTTTTGTCACATTTTTAACAAAAATAATTAATGGTTGCATTATTGGTTCTGGCTGATGTCATTAACGTGATCTGTCGTTTTAAATTGCTACTATAAACCTATTTCCCCATAACGACGGGCATTAAATCCCGCGTTGATTGGGCTAATGTAAGCAAGCCTGTTTCCTTTCTTGATCCATCTTGCGCGAACATCGATCGGAGTTAGTCGTTCAAGGCTTCAGGTTATGCAGTTTCTCTGTGCCTTTATGGAGCCATGGTCATATAGGGTAGGTAGTGCATTTGTGTTTGGACCGCACGCCACTGCCCCCTACAAGACAGACCGACGATGTGATCAGGATAGCCGGACCCAGTTGGATAAAAGTGACTCACGATCGATCCTTGTGGAAATCCTTCGTCTAGCAGTGGATGTCATTCGGCTGATATGACGATGACGTAATGATGAATTTACGTGATATAAGAAAATACGACATACGTAATCCCTCGCTTGGACGAAACCCCGTCATATTCAAATTGAAATATTTAGTCTGCGAGTAGGCCTCAAGGGCACTTTAACATGTTGCACATGTGTACTGATGTTGCAATAAACAGAAAATACATTCGCAATCTATATAATGACACTATAGTGCATAGCAATATTAATGCAACAGACAAACAATATATGGTCACACTTTACAGGGAGTTTTGTATTGTTCTCTGCTGCCCTATTGCCTACCGCGTTAGACGCTCGGAATCAGAATCAAGTGTCATGATTTTGTATGGACTATGACAGTTGATTCGGATACTAAGTGTCAAAATTTCATTCGGCAATAACCCCGCCAGTGTTTGTAATCAAGTTAAATTCGATCTACTTCCCGGTTTTTATTGAACTTAAATTAGACGAACTTATGTTCTTTAAGACTTAAGTTATATGTAATAATGCAATATAATCAAATATCATAGTCGTTAATTTAAATGATCCTGTTGAGAATACCATTGTATGTCTTAAGGAATTGTTGTTAAAACACTGAGATCATGTTGTAATGAGATGCGGTTATATATTGGCGGGCGTAGTTTTTAAAGCTGGCAGGAAAACTTATCCGACTGTACCGTTAGTGACTCTCAACGACGTCCCTTTAAACTTTGTTTAAGTTCAACTTCCTGCATCGGGGTTACCCCCGAGTCTATTAGATTATATAAATGTAATCTCCAGGCGTTAAAAAAAGTAAAAAAATAAAATAATAAATAACATTACAATAAAAAATAAAAAATAGCATAAGATTTATACATAATATATAAATCTTATGCTAAGTAATATTTCTTAAGTTATATTTCTTTTACTACTCAAATATTCATACCATGTATTTCAAACGTTCCTCTTCGTGATTCCGAGTACGCTAAGCTACCGAAACACTCAAAAGAATTTGATAGAGCCATGAAAAAAGCATCTTTATCGAGGTAATAAAATTATAACAAAATTCCTCTTGCGTGTTATAAATATAAAATTTAATCGCTTCTTTTTGACAAGCGCTTGAGGTAATGAATAAATTCTGAAACGACAGCGAAATACGCTGAGGGTTCTGTAAGGAGATGGAGAAGCATTTTATCCTTGGATTTACTGGTAGGTTGAAAAAATCATAAATCTCATTATTATTATTTATCCATGCTTATTTTAACAAGTATATGTACACGTGGGTATATAAAAAATGCAATTTATTGTTTTGTTTTATTTCAGCGCTTTCGGAACCCGTGCTGACTTTGCTTCACACTTTGCTGCAACGTTGTATGTGTAGGTATATAGGTTTACTTAAGGGACACACACACATAAATATATACCACATAACCTACCGATTGATGTCTCTTTTTAACATATGGTTTGATATGATCCAGCACCAACTGACCGTTTCTGGATGGCCCGATGGTTTGACTAGTAGGCAAAGAATACCTTAAGGCTTTTAGTGTACGGTAATTTAGTGTGCGATAAAAATTAAATTAATAGATAACATGGATGCAATGGATATGAATTTACGGTGCTATCGACAAATGAAAAGTACTTGACTCTTTTTGACATGGTTATTCGTGCGGTAATGACTATTCTATGGCTACACGCGATTAACGTGACTATAATAATGTGGTTTTTGATCACGTTTCATCTATTCAAGTGCAGAGATAGATTGTCACTCTCAAAAGGTCCGTATTGATAGTATATAGCAATCAGCACAATTTCTAGCAGAAGCTTTAACTTTAACGGTGGGGTTTTATTCAGTAACGGTTAAAGTGGGTTCATAAATCCCCAGAAACCGTCCATACCCTATGAAATGCATCTTTAAACATGTCTTTGTTCAAGATGACTGATAAATTCTGAAATAAAAAATCTTTTAAATCCTCCCAAATCTTTGGATAGGACCGCGGCTGGTTTTGTTTTTGTGTTAATAAATGTTAAAAGTAAAAATAGTGAAACATAATACTTTGCATTGCAAATGAACAAAACCCAATTCACGAGCACTACACATTTCAATATAATCAATTATTATTTTAATCGATAACACAGTTTATGACAAGTCACTTCAATCAGAACAACAGTTGCGACAAACACAATATTTCAATTTTCAAATGGATTCGCATCGAAGCAAGATTTTATGTAGTAATGGAAAAACTAGTCCGCATTTCATTTGGAAACAAAAAAGTATATTTCCATTTAATCGGTTTTCAACAGCGAACACATTGTCGGCATATGACGATGATTTAGTTGCGGTGGAATGATAACGATAACTTTTTTGTTTTCGTATGCGTTGAAGCATGTTGAAAAACAACGCAATTCAATTTAAGCGTTGAAATTTTGTTGATGTATGTGATTTAAATTTACACGATTTAAATAACCAAACAGGACTTAGCTGCGTATAAATTTATGTAATTTACTTAATTACCTCGCCCTGGTAATTATATGACGTTTTACACGACCATGTATGTAAGGCGACGTCCGTAACACCAGGTAACAACCAGCGTAAGGTAAAGCGTAAATCTTATTTATTTTATAAGCGTTTAAGTCCCGACTTCAATTGGGATGACTGGAAATCTAGGGGGTAGGCACAATGCACAACAGTGGGACACATCGTAGGCTTATAAGTTCCGTATTTATAATGATAAGGTTGGATGTTTATCTTGACTTTGACTTACACTCACGTAGACAAGTTTTATTTGTATTTTTGGATGTTTCCTCTAACATAAATAAGTGCTAATTAGTACTGAAATAGAAAAATGGGATTTGTTTTAAAGCTTTCTATCAACCTGACGATGAATATGACCATTATTCTGCCTACAGAAAAATCGGCAAAACGTACTTGTATTTAGTTATTTTGCAAGTCGAGGTGACAATTCTTATGGTACTACTGAGACAATCAATTTTACCACCTTTAGTTACTTGATAGCAACTCCGAGTATAGATATATCCTTTATTAGGTTTCATCTTCTGAATCATACACTTTTGTCAGAATGGTCGTACTTCTGGTAAGCAAAGTAGACAAACATACGAGTATGGCCATGTGGAATTGTAATTAGATCAATCGATAATATTAGCCCCGATGCAGCACCCTAGAACAACTGTGATACATACATACGCGATTCTTTGTCGCAAGACACAGATTTTCTGTCTCTTTCCTTTCAATGTAATGGGAGAAAGACGGGTGATGCTATGTTGCGTGACAAGCGTAGTCGCGAAGAATCGTGCTAGACCGGCAGAAAAGTTTGTTCAGTTCTAAACAACTATCACATTTAACGACTAAGGAAATAGGAACAGTAATAGTAATTTTTAATGTGGTTTATGTTTATTGTTTAATAGAAATTCTATAAGGCTTGTACTGTAGAAAAAAAAACTATTGTAGAAGTCAAAACGTGGTCTCCAACTGCACTTCTTGAATCATAGGCTCGAAGCTGAACTGTCAGCATAATATACTTAGCTATTTGGCGTGTTGCATTTCATAGTAATGACCCTTTATACATCTTTAGAAAAGAGGTATCCTTATGTTTTAATTTTGTTAGTGTGGAATATTTTCGTGAAAAAAGAAATGATTATAACATTAGTATTAAACGGTATTGAATTTTTATCTAAAATATTGTTTTCTTACAAATAGGAGAATCTTAAAAACAGCTTTGACTAGAAAAATACTTATGCATCGGGGCATAGTTTACATTTTAGTTTAGAAATACCATCTTTGTTAGGTGTGTGTGTGTGTGTTAAATAGTTGTGTTTGTTATATCTATAGTTTACACCGACTCTCTTGCGATATTTCTCTACTTGCTATGATATACGGCGTTGTAAAGGCTTGTCACTACTGACGTGTGGGTCAGTGATAATATAATATCTGTTTATCAGTTAATGATCGCTCTATGAACCTCATCCCTTCCACCTGACCTCATCAGAAGTTCCATAGAGCCTTAAAACCTAGATGTTAGGTTAAAACCTCATTGAAGCTACAAAACATAATAATTGGGTATAAATTATAACCCAAAAGTACCACAATAAGGATTTTCATTCTCCAGCGAAACCCCAAAAGCATTATAAGCCCGATTCGTAATCCACTGCTTTATGGGAAACATAATCCTTTGATATTGAGCTCCTTGCTTCATTGAGAGCATTATGTTATAAAATAAGCGTTATCTCATTTTATTGTAATCTTCAAAGATTCAATTTAGAGTACTTCATGTAATATTTTATCGTTTTATTGGTGGTATAATGAGGAGCGTAATTATACTATGGTTTTAAGCTCCCCGTTACGTATTGAAGACCTACGAAATAAATTTATTAAATATTTTGAGGAAATTTGAATAGAACAGTTTTAAGGAAATTACCTTTATATTCTGGATTGCATAATTCTCTGATTTTAATAAAATTTGGTACAGGTTCCATTAATAGAACAGCAATATCTGATACAGAACTTTGCAATGCATGAAATTTGAAAAAAATACTAGATGCTAGTTCAGAAGCGGTACATAATTTGATTGATCTTCTTTGTAAAAAACACAAAGAAGATCTGAAATGATACTCTGAAATGATATCACTCCAGTGATATCATTCAGACTTGATCCATATTATTTCCTGTGTTATAATATATGTTTTTATACACATACCCGTCGACGACCTAGGCAGCTACTATAGACTAACAAGCGAAATTACTTCATTTAGAAAACCAATTTTAAATTCTTTCACACGTCTGAGAACTGTTATGTTAAAGAAAACATGCTTACATCATCAATCTCGTCTATTTTTGTGTTAGGGTTTGACTTTTTTTGAAAAGGTTTTACTTTTTCTACATGGATACATATTATTTTTTAGATTGTAACCTAATTTTAATTTCTTATTGTTGAAACCAACCCAAACAATATCATATCAATGTATATATATATATAATAAAAATCAATTGAAGAAACGTATGTTTGCGCATCACTGTTCTGTAGTTGCACCTATTTGGATAATTATTTTTTGTTTTATTTTTAATTGCCAAGACAAGGTTTGTCTGTTAGAAAATATACTACAAATTGCATGGAAAAGTACATTTTGGGCTAGAAAATCTCCATATAAGACGTCAGTGAGTGAGTGAGACAAAAGATTATAAGGGAGATCTTCAAAAATGCTTTTAATTACAATCCATATAGTAAAGGTCTCATCGTCTTCCTGAGTACACCCGTGCGAAGCCAGGGCATGCAGCTAGGTATTTAGTACTTAAAAACTTTACGTTACATGTACTCTTGACTCATGTGGTCTTGAGCGTTCTAACCTTTTTAAAGTATCTTGAAGAAGGTATCATGATCAAAAGATCATGATACCTTCAGGTAAACTTGAACTACTTGACGAAGTGTATAAAATTTAAAATTAACATATATAGCGTTACAATTTTCAAGTTCATTTTCATAAACGGCTTTAGAAGAACTCAAAGCAGCCAACTTTCTTTGAGATTGTAACAGGTACTAGGTACAAGAAGTTAGTCCCACTAGCTTTTTTATATGGATTTTAGTGTAATTAATTATATATTAGGTTGACCTAACATATACAACAAATAATATATAACATTTTTAAACTTTATAAGAATAAGATGTAGCATGTGTCTTTTTTTAAATAGTGAACTAGTTTTGTGACACGTTTCTTATATGATGGCATATCAAACGAACGTAAGTTGTTTTAAAAAATATTTAGCTTTTTTCATTCTATTATATTATTAATTTTATAAGTTTTGATGTTTTTTTGGAGAACTACGTATTGAGTTTATACTTAAAAACATAATAGTTAAGAAAGGCTTAGTACAAATTTTGTAATAGATAAGATTTGTTTAGAATAAATGGCTGACTGTTGAGTTTGTTTCGGCTTCCTTCTCAACAGTGTGGTCTCCTCTTGGGTAATGCCGTAGAGTCAGACTTGTAAAAGTGCCCTTGCGGCCTACAAACAGAATGGGCCTACGAACACGATCATCTCAATGAAAAATTAGCTCCGAAATTACGAAATTCTTCCCCCTCCTTACACAAGTGTAATCTACACTGCGTAACTATATTCAAAAAAGTTTCACGCCCACGGCCCTCCAAAAGTACAATAGAGATAGCGCCGCGGAAGGAAGACCTAGCAACTCGTTTGATCAACCAAAGGATGCTCAGATAGGGACGAATACAGCCTTCGAGCGTAGCTTGTTCCCTTTTATCGTGTACATATATATTCCTAAATATTGTTCTAGCTAGATAGGCGGATTATTTGTAGGTTAATATGGTATCAATTACAAATAATTCTGGATCGTTTATAAAATAATTAAAAGGGATTATATCGCGTACATTATCTCATTTTCAAAAACATCCTAATTTAAAGATGGGTTTTCGCTACCACCAGCTTAGGATCCTGTAATAATCTCATAAAGGAACAAGCAAGACGCAGGACTGCAAAAGCTTAATTTTCTAACGATGTATAAATATGTTATCTGTTCATTAGTTGTTTAGTAGTCTTTGTTTTTAAAATAATATGTATAATTATTAAGGTAGTCTGGGAGTTTTCTTCTCTTGAGAGCGTTTTTTTCTCTTTAGCTTGTGAGAGCCTCATTTTGTGAAACGATGGTAGTTTATTATAAAATTAAATAGTTAAGCGCTTCTGGCACATAATGTAATGTCTTTACACATTACGCCCATCTGGAATATAATTTGTACATTTTTATTTGTTTTCTTAAAGTGAGTAGTTTGCACAAATTGTTACTTTGATACGGAAAAATATTAATAATACACGCGAAATAGTCCGTTAAAATTGTTTTATTTAAATTAATGTCAAAATAAAATTCGGAAAGAGAAAAGAATATTTTAATTACTGTTACTCTTATAAACATTTTAATTACTGTTTCTCTTAATAACATATTAGATTTAGTCAAACTCAAAAGCTATTAACAGAATTATTTATTGGGTGTTTCTGTAATATATTTCAGATAAACATATTTTTTTAATTAATTTTCATTAGAGAAATCACTGTGAAGTGAATTTTTCTTTTTTATTTTACATTAGGTTAGGGTTCTTAGTTCAAAAATAAAAGGGGGTTTCGACAATTTTGAGAACATGAACCGAGAGTGATTTTAACATTTTTAAATTTTCAACCTTTTTGATTTTTATGACAGTTTAAAACTCGATTTTAATAAGTACTTTCAAAAGTACATGAGGGATGTCAGGTAAGCCGATTGGGTAGTAAAAGTCTAAATTATGGGTCGCACTTTTCAATCCAGTGACTTTTTAAGTCACTGCATTGAAAAATTCGACTGAAATTCACAGCACATTCTCAACAAATACTAGGTATAATAATCTCATCAATAACCTAGGTATAATAATTAGTAGGTATAAGTACCAGGTATTTGATACTTGGTATTCTCTTCTACTTTTAAGGATGATTAAACCCGTATCAAAAAGTACATAAAACTGGTAAAGTACCTATGATTTTTTGTATATTTACAATGACGTAAATAATTTACAGAACCAAGGCGCACAGTGTGAAGCCTGTCTGCATAAACTTGGAAGGTAAGATTACACCTACATACAAAATTTCTTTCAAATCTCTAGAGCCGTTTTCGAAACACCTTTAAAGTAATAGGTTATTATGGGCTACTTTATGTATTGGGATGTGAATCCAGAAACCATTATTTTACTCTTGTTGTTTCGTATTTTTTTCTTTCCATTATTATTAGCTCCTTAATTATGTATCCGTGTTTGAATAGTAAGTAATAAATAAAATAATATCTAATAACTGAGCCAATCTTGAAGTATAAAAAGAAATAAGTATATAAATAGATGTAGGTAACTTCAGTAAAATTAACTTATTTGAAGTTTTCCAGAAGTCTTTGTTTCTTTTTGATACTTCCTCATCTGAGGAGAAAAAAAACACAAACCTCTTTTTTTCAGCGTATTTGAGTTAAAAGTATCCTATAACTATCTATGGATGCCCAACTGTGTCCCAAATATAGTTGAAACCCGTTTACATTAACGTTTAAAATGTTAAAATAGGTTTAGAAGTATAGAACGATTTGGATCTGAAAGTTTATCGATCCTTTATAACAGTTACGAAAATAAATAACTTGCCAAAATGACCTGTAGCAATGTGTTGTACAGATGTAGTGCCTACTTGTTTTTCATCGTATTTTCACGGAAGCCTACGAATGTGTCTTGCTATTTCAGTCGATCACAGTACAAAAAAACTTAGGTTGACTGAAGTAGCGTGACAAATACGAATGTTTCCGAGAAAATACGATGGAAAACAATTATTCACTACATCCGTACTGTGTCGTAAAACTTGAGATTAAACGTTAGTTATATATAGTTCAGACAAATTTATCAACACACGAGTAGCTAGCTGGGTATCCACAGATGGTTATAGGATACTTTTTACCTAACAACGCTATGGAAAATAAGAGGGGTGATGACTTTTTCTCCTCCGCGGACGAAGTTGCGGGCACCTTCTTCGTACCCAATAAATTGAAGACACATATTCGTCTGTAAGACTGGTTAATTAAACAAATAATTGTAGTTACAAGTTTACATAATTGTAGTTCAATCTTGACAGGCGATCTCACCTTATGTCAAGACTGTTAGTGATGGTTAATTAATTGTATGACATAGCTTTTCTTTAAATACAGTGCTCACGACGACATTTAAGTAGTAGTCAAAACAGTGGAGAGGAATATCTAGATATAGCACCCTGACAAATCAAACGACGGAAAGAGGCAATCGAGATTGAGAGGTAAGGAATATCTAGCAGTTATTATGTGAACTTTTTTTTTTATATTAGCAGAAGAATACTTAAATTCGTTGTTATTATTCTTTGAACAAAAAATCAGTGATAAAACAAACACTGTATTCTATTATAGAATAGAATAGAATAGAATAGAAAACATTTATTTCAAGTAACAAGACTCATACAAACAAACACAATCGTTAGTAACATTAACTTATTTCTAATGTTAGTAGGCAATTAATATAATATTATACAAAATATGCACTGTGTGAAACATGCATTTCACAACAGTGTCTCATGTACGGACAGTCCAGCCTGTCCGCTATCGAGCCCAGGATGGGGTTGGGGCTGGCCCGCACCCGGCGCACCAGGGATGCACATCGCATTATACTCGTACCGTCATTATTGCCCTTTATCAAGAATTTACATTTAATTGTAAATTACAATTGTATAGTTATATTGAAGAAGGTTTACAAGCACTTCAATTTAATATTATTTGACAATGTTATAATTACAATGATGGAGCTTTTAGTATTTAAACACGTATTTACTGTGCGATTCTACAAAATTGACATTTTGTTACAAAGTCGGATTATGTAAGTAAGTTTTATTGCATAGAGGCATAGGGCACAGGAATACCCTAGGATTATGGTGCTCTGCTTGTAATATAAAAAATAATGTAATCTGTTGAAGATATTTCAAAAAATAGTCATCATCATCATTTCAGCCATAGGACGTCCACTTCTGGACACAGGCCTTCTCAATAGATTTCCACGTGGGCCGCATAGAGGCGAAAAAAAAAAGTGACTTTCATTCGTTTTATATAGTTCAAACAAAAAATATTTTTACTATTATAAAGTTGCAAAAATGGAATGTCTGTACCTACATTGAAGATATATGAAAATATATTGTAACGGACTATTTGGACGTCACAGACGAAAAATATTTATTTTTATTTTTTGTATTTTTGTATGCGTCGTTGTGGCTTCATCACAGGAAAACGGCTAATTTATTTCAACTATTTGAGGTGCGTGGGTAGCTGGTCAACCACAGATAATTATAGGATACTTTTTTTCCTTCTCCGCTGACGAAGTTGTAAAAGGTTCCCTTCTAGTATTCCTATAAAACTTCTAATATTACTAGCTTATTCCTTGAGACTTCGCCTGCGACCATAAGTTATCATAAATATTTGGTTTATATTGGCAATAACGATCGGCATCAAACATAATTTACCTTAAGGTTGTCTGGAAGAGATTGCCAGTTGTTTAACATTTCTCATAGGTACTGTGTTAGATTTAAATGTCTGATGTTATTTTCTTTTGGTGTGTACTAAAAAAGAGTATTGTATTGTATAAAGCCATTCTAGGTACCTAATTATTAAAAAAAAATGCTTATCACTTCCTGAATATCTTCTTACCCATAAAAAAAATTTAATCCCTTTATTGAGCCATCATGCGAAACGCCTAAGAGCTTTCTCTTCAAAAATGATATAAAATTCCATACAAATTTCACCTCTATTAAACCCCTTTAAAGAAGAAATTAAAAAATATATGCTAAATTTCTTTTCTAAATTAGCGAAATCTGCGATATCTAAATTTGATAGTTACGTATTCCTAATGCTAGTTCATTTGATTCAGGAGATGAATTTAAAAAAAAGTTGATATTCACGTTTCAGGTCCCTCACTTAAAAATTATATGTTCCCGATACCAACTTTTAACCCCAATTTAACCCCCCATTGTCATATCACGCATAATATGTGTGTGTAAAAATCTCCAACACATTTACATGTTACTTTTCCGAGGTATTGAACATAAAACGATACCTACCAAATATTCCGTAAGCCTAAAACATCGCGCAACCGTCCTAAACAATCATATAAATATTTAACATGTACCAATTGGGAAGCTCCATTGGAAAACAAACAAAACAAACATTGGGATTGTTTCAACGAACGAGACAAAACATATTATAATTTCTGAACAAATAAAACAATACAGAAACATTATATCAGACTCGCTAAAAAAAAACGATAAAATTAATTTCTCGGTTATAATTTCAACGCAAATTTTGGGTCTTAAAAATATAAGATTTCTAAAATACAGAAAAAAACCATCTCCCCCTAAGCCCTCTTGTATCCGCAAACTTAATTCCCTTTCCCTTAATGTAAATCAAAAGATAACAAAACCGTCTCAACTTACCCCCATTTCTTAGCAACTTGGCCATTATCTAACTAACAACAAAATCATCCAAGTATAACAAAACACTCGAAACTTAACGGCTATCCACCGAACCGTATCAAGTTCGGGCCGTTCATACCCAATTTGACCCTTGCAACTTACCATTGAAACAGGTAAGGAACCACAAGAGCGTGGTGCAAAATCTGGTGAGCACGGAACGCCTGAAATCCCGCCGTCGCACCATTTTAATAACACCATCGAACCACCATGCCACTTATTCAGTACAGTTGCACTTGATATTGATAATACGTAGTGACGCAACCAAACTTGGTCCAGGGGCGGGAGTGACTAGCGAGCGCTCGCCGCGACGCGAGGTAACAGACTGAGCTTGGATAGGGCTGCCAGCCAGCGGGGGGTGTGTATCAACTCTGCATCCTCACTTCCCACCAAACCACGTGCCGCGTTAGTCAATTTTCGTTTGAATGGCCAGCTACTTTGTATTTTTATTATGGCCGTTAAACGAAACATCATTAGGAACGATCGGAGTTTATTGTTGCTCGCCACTGTTAATATAATTGAATAGTTCCTGTTTTAGATTTTTTTCGGATACAATTGGTTGTAAACGTTCATTTTATTCTCGAGTTAAGGAAAATTGTCTGTCTTTTATGGGTTCTTTTGTATTCAGGTTCAGGAATGCCTATTACAAAAAATATATAGGAATAGATCCAAAAAAAAGTGATATTTTTATTTTTTAAATCAAATATACTGATTTATTTGAATTACACATCTCATCTCACGGGTTCAGTTTTCACAAAAATGACAAGATAACACAAGCTATGGAGAACTAAAGCGACCTCTCACTTACAAACTTCTTTATTGCAATTGACACTTGACCTTTACATAATTGTTTTAATATATGGCCAAAATACCTAATTAATATCAACAAATATTTTTTTGGGATTTAAAATTAAGCAGCGCTCATACTTTTCCTTCTTTTTAACCTTTGATTCTTTGTTGGCTAACATCTGAAATAATTTAAAAAAAACATTTACTCCGGCGCTAGAGCTAGCGAGACAGGCAGAGAGACAGACTGAGTCTTAGTAATAGGGTCCCGTTTTACCCTTTTGGTACGGAACCCTGAAACCGGACTAAAATGAAAAAACATCACATAACCACCAAATACAAATTACACTTTTTCCTGAAACTTTAACATATATTCTTCACAAACCCCGTTAACGTACAAATGTTCTATTCGGTCTGAATATATGTGTCTGATAAAACCAGCCTAGCATATTTCTAAAAATCAATATACGCCCAACATTCCTACTCAATAATGTAAAAATCTAATAGGGGTTGAGTAACTTGTAAGGGTGAAGAACCTTTCGTTAAAACTTCAACACCCTTTCATCGCAAACTCCTTTGTACCCATTAAGGTACGAAGGCACTCATAAACCTAGGGCAATCGGCTCCCTACTAAAGAAGGCCTAGCACATGTGTAGAAGAACACATAGCCAGCGAATACAGCTCTCACCTTTTGCTGAAATTTTAACATCCATTCTTCACAAACCTCGTACAACAGGTAAAAATGCACACAGAAAACATAGAACAATCGGCTTTATAATAAAACAGGCGTTGCACATTTATAAAAGAACACTTAGCCACTGAATGCAGGTCATTTTTATGAAATTTTGACATCCATTCTTCAAAAACCCCGCACCTATTACGATAATGCAAATACATGCATAAACCAAGCACACCGGACTTTCTAATAAAACAGGCCTAGAACATTTATAAAAAACACACTTAGTCAGTCAATGTAGTTCTTACGTTTTGCTGAAATTTTAACATCCATTCTTCACAAACCCTGTACCGATTAAGGTATGGATGCACACATAAATCTAGGGCAATCGGTTTTTAAATAAAATAGGCGTTGCTACGCCTGTTTTATAAAAAAATACATAGCCAGTGAATTGAGTTCTCACCTTTTCCTGAAATGTAAACATCCATTCTTCACAAACCCCGTGCCCGTTAACGTAGAACTGCACGCATAAACCCAGACCACTCGGCTTCCTGATAAAACCGGCCTAGCACGGCACCGCAAACTTCTCCCATTGCGACCAACTTTGGCACAAGTTTCGAGGGCATTGTCGTTATAAAATTGCCGTTATGTTTTTCTTTTGGGCGAGATAGCGGGCGACGATGGTGCGATCCCGTACAAGTTTGGAGAAAGATGTCGGGTTTCGGTGCGGAATGTAGGTAAGTTAGGGTTATGTTACTTAACAGCTTAGTAACAAAAGTGGAATCAAGGCCCTAATTTACAAGGCATTCATTCATTCAAGGTCTTAATTCAACAAGGCATAATTATAATATTTTTCTAGTTACGAATATCTTGGTCCTTCTGCTTATCAGCTTGGACGCTAACACCTTGTGAAGAGCTGCTGTACACCGTAGGGTATTCTGAACGCGGATATCTATTTATTGAGAGGAAGCTCATCATAGAGGAAAATGGCGATCTCTGGTGTCGAAGGCCAAGATCCACTTCGGGTTGTTGAGTCAGCGCAGTAAGTAAGTTAGAAATATAGTATAATGGACATACTTGGTGACACGTTTGGCTAAGTTGTTTGCACAACGAAGCTGGCGGTCCCGGATTCGAATCCAAAAAAAAGCATATGCTGAGACTGAGACCCATTGCCTCACAACTGTTAGTAGTTTTAATTTTAATTACTAGATCTTAAGTTTATTTATATATTTTTTTTGTATACTTTTTTATACTGATTCTGAATCCCGGTAAGAACAAGTATTCGTGAGATGAGCACGAATATTTGTTTCTGGGTCTTGGATGCATGTATATAAGTATATCATCATCTAGTACCCATAGTACAAGCTTTGTTTAGTTTGGGACTAGGTAGATTTGTGTAAGATTATCCTTGATTATATCTTAATATTTAGACTCCAATGTATACTATATATACGTATTTTTAATTTAAGTGACACTGCACATTGACATGTTATTTTCACCTTACTGTCACTCCTGGAATTTTAGGCCTCTCAATATATATGTCGCAGGGAAATGGCCAAAACAATGATTTGAAGAAATATCTAAGGGATTTGAACAAGCTACGCAGGATGTTAAAATGGCGAATCTATTTTATCATTCTTCTAGAAAAAAATCAGTCATCTGTGGAAAGAGCGTCGATCAGCTTGGGCGGCATGGTCTTTCATGTTCCAAAAGCGCTGGTCGGCTATACCGACACGGCACTTTGAACGATTTGGTCCGTCGGTCGCTTGCCACTGCGTCGATACCTGCCGTCCTAGAGCCTACTGGTTTGGCAAGAGATGACGGCAAGCGTCCCGACGGAGCAACGTTGGTACCGTGGAGGTTGGGTAGAGCCTTGATATGGGACGCTACTTGTGTCGACACGTTCGCACAGTCCCATATCAAGGCAACCCGCTCGCAGGCCGGCGCTGCGGCTGACCAGGCTCAGGTTCTCAAGCGCCGCAAATACTCGTCTTTACTTAAAGGCTATGAGTTTGCGGCGCTTGCGGTAGAAACTTTGGGTCCCTGGTCAGCCGACATGAAGAAGTTTATGGGGGCCCTGTCGGCGAGGCTGATCGACGCCACGGGAGACCGTCGCGCTGGCGGCTACCTCTCGCAACGAGTTTCTCTCGCAATTCAGAGAGGTAACGCAGCCAGCGTGATGGAGACCATGCCGCAAGGCGAACTTTTAGACGGGGTTTTCTTTTTATAATAGTATTTAGTTTTGAGTTAGTATTAATTTTTTGTTAAACATTTGTTTCTTTATGATATTATTATTATCAGTAATTTGATCAAATCGAAAAAAGGCAAATCGTTTCTTCATTTCACCAGATTTGTTTGGTGATTTGATCAAATCCTTGAAACACTTCAGTGAGTTAACGAAACGAACTAACAAAGGTAACTGGTTTTATCATTTCACAGATTTCACTAGACACGTTCAGACGTTGTGGAGACGCGCAGTTAGTGGTCTCCAAACTCGAAACTTATTTTTTGAGTAGTTTTTTGCGTATAACTTGAACTGTAATATATTTTGAACCTTAGCACATTACGTATTCACTAAGTGTATGTTACTATAGTCGCTGTAACAATAACATAAAATTACCATTTAATTTAAATGGGTGTGGTGGTAAGTAAGAAACCATTAATGTTCGAGTCCAACTCGCTCGCGACCAATTTATTATTTATTAAAGGCACGACTTTAACAAAATGGATTTCAAAATTCGTGTGAAACAGTTCTGGGTTGAAAAACCTCACACATTAGTATGTAAACTTTATCAAACCAATTCCTCATTCATCAATTCCGATCCATTAAATCTGCACTTAAATTAAATACGTATGCAACGAAGCACTCTGAGCAAATTGCACTTTTCCACCTGCATCATTGAGCGGACACCGTTTATCTCTATTCATGCTTTCATATTAAAACCGCCTGCAGATTGTAGCTGCATAATGACGATAAGAATGAATCAGGCTCATTACAAATAATGAATATAAATGTTAGTGAACATGACTGAAGGGCTACGATACCGTCTGAACGATAATATGACACAAAATCACGTTAAAGTTTTAGACTACTATGGCGAAAGGAATAAATACATGATTCAATAGCGTGATAATACTACTGATACGCCCGTCATATCCATACAAGAACAAAACCACAGACAGAAACACAGATAATTCAAAGTTACACACAGGAGCCTCGATCAATGGTAACGAACAAACGCGCCAGCGGGCCTTAAGATAAATGCTAACAACTTCTTACAATATGACAACTTAATATGAAAAATACTAAAAGAAAAATTACTAATAAGGAAACACAACCAAATTTGTATACCCTCATTTACAAAAAAGGATACACACGTAATACTTATAAAACCCCCAATGGTTATATATAACTGTCGATTTTACTAAAAAAAAAGTATTAAAAATATGGGACACTTATTTTTTAATCATCATTGCTATTCTAAATTGGTGTATAGAGATTGAAGAAAATTGTTTAATTTTACGTGGAGAAGTTAATTGGGATATAAATATTACTAAGTGGTTAAATTAGTTTCCTAGCACTGTGACACTAAGTAATCGCCCCAAAAACTTTTACATGGCATACAGCCAGGGGCAGCGCGGAATACTCCAACCGCATTGAAGCAAAAAGGTAGGTCAAGGTTCCCTTTAATGTTTTTTAGGGTTCACAAAGTGTATCAAAGGAACGTTATTACTAAGCCTCCGCTCTCCTTCTACCTGTCTGGTCCGTCTGTCCTTCATAAGATTCAAACAATTGAACTGTTTGTGTTTTTTGCGTTATAATTTGAATCGTAATATATTTTCTGTAATAGGTTGTACATACTAAATACTTAAAATGTTAACAAATTTAAATTACATTAATTCAAGCCTCAGTGGCCCATTGACAATTACCTTGCAAATCCGAATCAACCGTCTCATAGCCCACACACTTGATTCTGATTCCGAGCGTCAAACGCGTTAGCCAATAGGGAGCTGGTGGCAGTTTAACAACTGGCGTGCAATGACTGACTTCTGGGTGTCAAGTAACTAAAAATAAATGAATATACGTAAAGATTATAAATTATGTAAATAAAACTTGCTTTTCTCTGTGTTTGCCGGATGGCGCACGGTAAAGGTCCACCGAACAACTCGATTCGACTGGACAGTGTTTGACAGTTTCTCATGATGAAAGTTTTTAAGGGTCTACCCAGAAAATGTTGATATAAATTTTTTCCACTTGGTGCAAATTACGTAAAAATATATGTATTTGGCCTATATTTTTATCAGTTGGAATATATACTTAATAAATCAAGAGAAAAAAAAGATTCGTAAAGTCCTTTTTCTATCTTAAATTGGTATTGGTAGCAAACGACGATTATACATGGGACTAAAAACCAATAACCACTCAGTCGGTTTCGGATTTTAAAAATGGTGGCCTATATTGCTCTGTCTTTTTGTGCAAATTTCCGCTAGATGCCGTGTTTTATTGAAAAAATCATAACTTGGTTTCTACTAAATCATTTGCTATGTTTTTTTTACACAAAAAAGCCAATGAAACAAAGAATTTGATGGTGTTACTTATTTTATGGATTACTATATTGAAAATAATTATAAAAAATGCGTAAAACTGACACACTGATAAAGTTGACGAAATCAAGCAGAAATATATTATTAGAAAAAAAACTAAAGCAATAACATCCTTTTTCTTTACATGCAAAAAAAAGAAAATTAGTTGTTCTTTCATTTAATGCCAAATATTGTATAACTGTTCAAATAAAATTGTATAGTAAACATCATTTCATTTTTAGATATCTGACGCAAGACAGGGCGATTTTTTTTCTTTGACGTGATTTATTTGTGCCTAATTTAAAAAGTCAAGAACCAAAATATAGTTCTAATTAAAACAAACAACTAGTAATCATAAATTAAAATGGATATATTTTGCAATAATTACGTTATTTACGGTTCTAGGAGTCTAAATAACAAAAATTATGTACGTACCAACGAAGTTTTGGTTTTCAGCCGAAATAAAAACCCTTAAAACCACAATATCACACGACATAAACACTTTATAAATCACAGTCTGTACCTAGGAAACCACAATCACACAAAGAAAACCATTAATACATATAATACTGATTTTAAGGTAAATAAACAAAGCCGTTACGCAAAAAACTAATAACGTGCCATGTTACCGGGGCAACTGCCGAACATGGCGCCCCGTTAGGGTCGAATACGAGTACAACGGGCGCCGCCAGGTCTATGCAGTGTTTTAGAAATTGAGCATACGTTATTTTAAGTGTTACGGTCCATAAATAGTTTAATATAAACAACGTAATATTTGCAAATGTTTTAGCTACTTTTCATTTACTTTATGTTCGAGTCTTTACCTGTTATTAGGAACAAATCACAAAATGTACCAAACGCGATCGCAGCGCTTCAGGTGTGCTCCCATGCCTTACAACGTCAAAGCGAGTAATTGGCTAAATTGCTTTTGGTAGCTACAGCTACCACCACCCGTACCCTTATTTACATGAACCGTTACTTGTTTTATTCGCTAATCCTGTGTAAATAAGTCATAGATGTTAATGATTTAATGTTTATTTATGAAACTTAATACTTAAACTATTTTAATGACTAGATAATTACGAGAAATATTCTTTATTCTTAAAAATGTTGGCCTTTTCCATCGCAAGTCACCGAAAAAATCTCTGTCTTAACTACTTTGAAGTGAGATTTTAATTCATAATTATTCATTGGGACCGAAACATAGGTATAATCTGATAGTTGGATAAACACTAAATCGTTTGATGTCCATCTTTAATAGTAAAATATAAATTTGAATACTGACAGCATTTTTAAAACACTATGCACTTTTACGCAACTTTACTTTTTCACAACGTTGAGAACGACAGCTATTTAAAAATATGTTTGTTCTATCATGTTGGTTGCCAATTTTTTTCTGCGTTGCCATCTTATTTGGGTATGTTTTGGTCATAGTTTAAACTGCTCCGAAACTGCCCTTCACAGATTAAAAATCAAAAACTGTATAAAGGTCATCTGGTAGCTCTGGCTACCGAAAGCAATTTGTAGGTTATCAAAGTTTGTAGCTCTAGTTACCGAAAGCAAGTGAGTGGATAAACGAGTAATAATGTTTACTTTAAAATTGTCAACTGGATTTTCATTAGGTTCTATATTTTTTTTGGAAAAAGTAGCAAACCTGGTTTTTTGATGTAAAAATAACAAATTTTGATGGATTTTATGTTGGTTTCGGTGACTCGTGAAGATAAACTGAAACAGTATATTGGTAACAACGGTGGTTGTCAACGCGATGAGACATATACAACACATAAAAGTGAATCTAAGTGTGTGATACGCGTAGTAACATGGATTTCGAGCGATCGGATCGGCGCAACGTCCAAACCCATGATCTGATCGGGCAACTGATACAAATGTGGACGCACCTTAAAGTGTCTAGTTACCGCCCTTACCCCTACCCAACTAACCTTCTATAAAGTGCATGCGAAGTTCTAACAGTCCAACAATTTATAATTAGCACAGTTTTAAAACAGCATACCTAAGTTCCTTCCAACTCTGAGAATAATAACAAAAGAGGTAAATATATTCTTTGCTCTGAAAGTATTCAAAGTGTTTCCTTCCGCAGTTTCATCTAGGTTCTTCATTTTTCTGGGTAAATTTCTTTACAATAGATTAAAGCTAGATTGGACACAAATATATCTACTTAGCTGTATTAAATGTAATCGAATGCGAAAAATGTTGTACGAAATTACAAAGAAATTATTGATCGTCATAAAATAATTTGAGATTTATTGTAACCGTAACGTAACTGGGTAAAAGTAATATTGCTTTATTTTATATTATGTATTAAAATAATAGTTGTTTTGAATATTTGATTTCTTGGTAACTTCCTTTAAGTTACAATAACATTGATTATAAGATGATAATCTTAAAATAGCAATTGTTCCAATATGTAAATAAATTTTCTAAGAATTACTCGTATTTGCTGTTATATAATTTCGCTTGTATTTTAAAATGGATTATGTAGGTAGGCCGTATTTTGACTGAAACATTTTACTTAGTTGACCTTAACCTAGTTCCATTGTAATACCAAAAAAACGAAGAAAATTTTGAGTTCAACTAAAACTGATATTAGTTTCAATCAGGAGTTAATTGTAACTTAATTGCACTTATAGTGAACTTGTTTAGCGCATCCATATATTGTGCCTATTGCACGCAAACACATTATTTGAAACAATGAATTCTAATCTTGGCAGCAAAATACGACTTTTGTAATATGTTATACAATGATGCAGTAATCATATTACAATTGTTGCTGCAATCATTGCACTTGATATGCTTTGGTGGAAACAAGTCCCTTGATGCAATCGGATTTTTTTCAGTGAAGTATTTCTGCGAGATCAAATCAGAATATTTTGGTTGTATGTAGAGGACGCGTCAATTTCAAAACTGTATACTGAAAACGCGAAGACGCCCCGTTTATATATCTAAGTTAGTAATAATTCTAAAACTTCTATAATATTTTTCTTAATGTCTAGACTACGAATAAAACGGGCCTCGAAGCGGCGGTCGATATCATTTACATACGTCTAGAATGGTTGAAGAAGGTAAATAGTAGCCCTTTCCTATATTATAAAAGCAATGTCTAGCTGTTGTTTTATTGGTTTGTCGGTTCAACTATTTATATTTTACAAAACACAGAAATGTATATTTAGATTACAGATGTTTCGCTCCATTCTGACAATATCAACATTCTTCTAATGAGTACATTGCCGTCCTGTAATCAAAAAGTATAGTATCCGACTATCACGTTAATTATATAGATAAAATGGGATTGGATATACGCTCTTATTGCATAGAGATGTAATCATTATATACTGTACCTCATGTGGCGTTCATAAGCTGCGGTGACTGGTTAAGTAAGTACGAACTTGGTTCAAGAGACGATCAAGCGGCGTTGTTAAGATTAAAGATCGGTGCGTGATCGCTACTCGAGAACTCCTCAGCCCCATCGGCCATGAGTTCTACGAACAAGTAATGTGCCCTGCCCATTGTCACTTAATTTTTGCAATGCTTGCAAGAAAATAAAACACCAACAATATGCGATATCGACGCCATGCAAGTTTTTTCCATCCTCCTGAAGTACTGCTATAAGTCGATAGTGAATGCATCACGCCGCTAAGCTAGATGTTTTTCGCAAATGTTTGGGGGATTTGCAAACTCGTGACTTACCGAGTTATAATATAACTTTCCCCTGCTGATGTTGCGGTATCGTTAGGTACATTGATAATTTCATTACTGCTGACTGATTCTGCTATGACAGACTTATTTTTTCAGGATTTTAGCGAAAGAGTAAAGAGGAGAAGAATTAAAGGGGGAATATGCTAGATGATCTTATCATGTACATGATTTAAATAGAACAATGTAAACGGATTAAATACATCGCGTATATTATCTCGTTTGAGTCAAATATAGATTCCTGAGCGTAAGGAGGCTTTCAAGGCACGAGAAGCCAAATAACATTGCAGCCGTGTGAAACGCGCAACAAAATATGAAATGTAAGAAAAACTATGAAATTATAACAAACCTATTATTTTTTCATTTAAAACTAGTGATAATGATCCTACGAAAAACACTCATAACAAACGAACAAATCAACTTATAAGAAATATTAATTCGAACTTCAAAATATTTTTCCACGCTAGCGGATAAAACGAACTTTTCCACGCAGATTTGGAACTTTTCCGAGCGAGTGAGGTGAAAAATATTTTTTATTTATTTCTTCATTTTATTTATTTGCACTGACGCAAGAAAGAGAGTTTTGACAATTTTCTCCTCCACGAACGAAGTTCTGGGCACCTTCTAGCACTTACTATTTATATTATAGCGTGTCTTTGCTATAATCATATCTCAACCAAAACTTGTGAAACAGTGTCAATGACTTGTAAACATTGAATTAGCCAAATTAAACCTCTTAGCTGTAAAATAAAACAGATTTAAACTACGTTTCACATGTTACTAATATTATTTGAATTTATAGTTGCTATGTGAGTAGCGTAAGCGTAGAGATTTAATTTATATGCTTTTAGTAACTTTGGCAGTTAGGGAAAGGTTGACGATGCCATTAAGGTGTGCTTTTACTTTGGTGAATTTTTATCGTTCTAATTTTGGAAGAGACAAATAAGAGCTTTTAGTTTCGCATAGCCCTTTGAAATAGAGTTCATTTTAACACTTTGCAGACTGTCTTTTGGGAATAGGGTGTAGATTAAAGGAGGTATGAAAAACACGTTTTATGTTAGATAGTACTATTTCAGGCTTAAATATGTCTTTTAAATCCAAACCTTTTATAGGGTTCCGTACCCGGAGGGTAAAACGGGACCCTATTACTAAGACTCCGCTGTTTGTCCGTCTGTCACCAGGCTGTATGTCATGAACCGTGATAGGGAGATAGTTGAAACTTTTACTGATGATGTATTTCTGTTGTCGCTATAACAAAAAATACTAAAAGCAGAATAATTTTATGTCTGTCTATCTATATATGTCAGTTACCGATATAAAATGATCGAACACCGCGTACATTTTGCTTAGGAGTAGGGCTGAGCTAACACTGGATTTTCGTAGATACGGCCGTTTGTAGAGTCTATTTTTTACGGAACCCTCGGTGTGCGAATGGTCAGCCGGTTTTTGTTACTACCTTATTTAATTATTAGTTGAAACATATACAATGACTAAATGATATATTTTTAACCATGAAATAGGACATATATTATGACGATTGTTTTAGGTAATATA
Source organism: Hedya salicella (assembly GCA_905404275.2). Classification (NCBI taxonomy): domain Eukaryota; kingdom Metazoa; phylum Arthropoda; class Insecta; order Lepidoptera; family Tortricidae; genus Hedya; species Hedya salicella. The sequence goes on along the minus strand of FR990101.1, from coordinate 3,651,339 downwards.
AATATAATACTACTGTTAAAATAACAAACAATATTTCAAAAATGTATGTGCAAATGCACAGAACGCAGTGGGCGCGGGTGAACTAACTTTAAACGAACTTCGTGACTAGTTGGTCACTTCCCGCCAAACTTTATACAACTTCGCTTGATTTGACTTGAAAAGCATTTCTATATTGTTCATTGAATTATTGTCTATGAAATGAGAAAATAACAAATAAGGATTTACGTCGATTATTAAATATACTATTTTTAATATGGTTTAAAAAGCCGTTGCTTAAGTTATAATAAAATTTAAAAACAATTTAAGTATATTCGTAATGAACAATAACAAATTAACGCAATTTTTTTTTATACTGAAGTAATTCAAAAGTAGCCTACTTTGTCTTCTTGTTCACCACTCAGTCGCGTAGGGCCGTAGGTCGTAATCATATAATAATGAAATAATGATTTGTAATTATAAACACTATGGGATTGTTTTTGATTGCATATCTTGGCAATGTATGGAAGATTCCTCCGGTATTGCACACATGTTGCGACGATGACTACTTTCCATCAGGTGACTTTTCTGCCCGTTTGCCACTCATTACATAAAAAAAAAAGTATTAACGTCTTTAATGTTTCAGAATTATGATAAATATATTACGAGTACTCTGGGCATTATTCAAAATACGTTTTCTATAAAAGTGCCGTTTGCGACAAAGGAGAAATCTTCCGATCATACACCCCGAGAAATCCTCCATTCGAACTAATCAATCCCACGTTATACCAAATCCATGCCTTAATCTGTACATTCTCGTATTATAAAAGGCGGCCTATGCCATAATCCAGGCTGAGCCAGGCTCTTTATTGTACATTCCGTGGCAAAGTGGCCAGCGGCTGAAAGCCGGCGAACGTTCATTTGCATGAAACGTAACATAATGCTGCTTTTAACTCTCTATAAGTAAAGCCTTGTCTGGGCAACAATCGCCATCGGGGTTCCGCTGTTGATGCGGGGGGGTAGAATGAACGCTGGAAAATTTGGCACAGGCAAATCTCAAACAAGATACACATTTTATTTAAATATAGTTGTCTGACAGACTATCTTTTGTAAGTGTCGAAGTAAATTCGTTCAATGTTTTGAAAAATCAAGCTATAAGTCAATCTATAATAAAAGCCCCGAAACATCCAGGAAACAGCTGATAGCTTTTAAACAGCTGAATCGATTCTTTTTAAGCTTCAGCTATGCACTTTCAATGAAGTCACCTCTTAAAAACTCAAAACTGGATCAACATCGGTAAGTGCGACGATGCCATCACTCCCATCTGCTTTAGTCAGGTGTTAAAAAAAATAACAAACTGTCAATTTTGCGCGAAGAGAATATTAAAAAATACTATCAATAGAATATTAGTAAATAATAATTATATATAATAAAATAATTTATTACAACTGTTTTGATAGCAAATACAAGCAGAATAAAAAAGTAATAAATCTAACTGCGGAAGCTAAAAGTTAACAAACGTAGTCGACGGTAGTGATAAAAAAGCTAGGCAAAAATAAGACTTTACTGCCTTCTACCACGCGTGGTTACTAAATACGTAATAGTGCGTCTGGCCAGTTGGGCGATAGAGGGATAATCGCGGCTTACATTACATATATATGTACTAAGTCAACGTTGGTGATAAAAAAGCCAGGCAAAAATAGGAGCTGAATGCATTAAACTGCATCCACAAAAGTGAGCTAAAATAGCTACGCATATAGCAACTACATAAAAGGCTCCAAATAGGATAGCGGGATAATCGCGGCATACGGGGAACAGGAGAGTGGTGTGTTTTAGCAACTGGAAAAATATTTAACAACGAACAAACGAGGCAGAATCAGATTATTTAATTATTAGGGCTCTAAACATATAAATATACACTACCAGAACTCGATAAATATTGTTGAAAACCAAATTGAGGGAAGAGGCTGGGAAAAGCAAAAAAGTAAATGATCCCAAATATACTTAATACACTTAATACCAACCAAAAACTTAAAATATACCTAGTATAGGAAAATACCGACGCAGTGAAAAAAATCGGCGGTAAATAAAGGAAAATATACATTTAAAAAGCAATATAAGTATCCCTACAATTGTGAAGATATTAATTATCTGTGGTTACTCACTTTGTAAAGTTGTCACTCTGCTACTTCCTCTTCCTGTTACGATGCAATGGCGTTAGATGTGTGAATCGTAGTGGAATACTTATTAAACAGATTAGCAGCATTCGATCTTTCATTTCACTAATTATAATTCAAGTTTTCTCAGGTTGTGGGCCCAGACGCCTGTTAGTTAGTGAAATTGAATAGGAATAGGGAAGTTTAGAATCATTTTTATTTCAGTGCGCGTCGGCCAACAAAAATATGGCGACCACGCCGGTAAACTTTCCTCAGCTAAAAGCTGATTCTTTCAGCAATTGGTTTTTTAGGCTACAATGCCTGTTAGAAGAGAGAGGCTTGAAAGATATTTGCGATGCCGAGAAAATTGAAGACAAACAGAAACAGTCTGATGCGAAAGCAAAAAGTTTAATTGGGCAGTGCCTTACGGACCGTCATCTGAATCTTATAAAGGACTGCAGGACAGCAAACGAAATGATTAAGACATTAAAAGCTACTTTTCAAAGAAAAAGTGTCATCTCGAAGATAACATTAAGAACAAAATTGCTTACCTTAAAACACGACGGAGGAAGTCTGGAAGAGTACTTTGTCAAATTTGATAACATAATTAGAGAACTAGAAGCTTCGGACGAGTCAATAAAGGAAAGTGACAAGGTGTGTTACCTGCTAACCGGATTAGGAGAAGAATATAATTATGTCATAACAGCATTGGAAACGGTAAACACTGACTTGTCAATACAATTCGTGACAGCGATGCTACTCGACCATGAGATTAGGAAACATCAAGATACACCCTCTTCCAGCCATGATGAAAGACAGACCTCATTTGTGCTCACAAACTCCTCCAGTATAACATGCTATCGATGCAAGAGGAAAGGACACAAAGCATATGACTGCCGCATGAGTAGTAGAGGCAGAGGTAGGGGTTACAGGAATCCTAGAGGCCGAGGTGGAGCCACTTATCCCGCACAAGAGGAGAGTTTGTCGATGTTTATTGCCTCAGAACAAGCTCTGCCAGCCGTTGAAAATATCACAAATCTCATGTCATTCAGCAAGTTGGTGGAAAGAGGCATGGAAGTGCTATTCAAAGAAGGCACTTTGTTGATAAGATATAATAATCAGAACTATTATGGAACTAAAAAAGGACAGCTGAACATATTTAAAGTAAAAACAAATATTGACCTTGAGGCTAATGCCTGCCAATTTACAAAAGAAGAAAATCTGAATTTATGGCATCAGAGATTTGGACACATGTGTAGAAAGAAGTTGGCTATTTTGGGTCAACCATTTAGTACTTAAGCGTGTGAGTCGTGTATGATAAATAAATCTAAGAGACTACCATTTAAAAGGCTACAGAGACCAAGATCAAATCAAATAGGAGACTTGATACATACCGATATAGCAGGGCCCACTCGAGTAACAACAAAAGAAGGTTACAGATATTTCCAAACAATCATAGATGACTATAGTCATTTTACACAGACATACTTACTGAAAAATAAATTTGAAGCTACACAAAATTTAATCACATATACAGGGTGTCCCAAGAAGTAGTGATATACTGAAGCTGGGAGGTAGAGCACTTACCACATTTAGATTTAAATTTTTTGATTGAAGCCTTATGAATAATAAAATGAAATTTTCAGGGTAGTTACCTGATAGATAGGGCAAGTTTTTAAAAGCCAAACGGTAATTTTTTTTAATGTGATTTTATCTTTTTAAAGCTCCTTGAAGTTGTGAACATATTGGGTAATTTTATCATTCTTGGTATTTTTTTTTTTTATTCCATTCAAAGATCTAACGATAGTAAATGTTACCATACTGAATTCGCCTATCTACCAGCTTAGCACACAAAAAAAATCAAGCATCTACCGCAATAATTCACGTCACTATAAATAAAAATCTCATCGTACTCGGCAATATGTGAAGAATTAAAAAAAAGGCATAACTCCGAAAATACGAAAAATCGCGGAACATACATGGGGGTGATTTAGATAGCCCTCTAGGTCCTCTACGTCCCAGCTTCAGTATATCACTATTTCTTGGGACACCCTGTTTAAAAGAAATGGAAAGACAAATGGAAGTTCAAGTGAAAAGAATAAGATGTGACCAAGGTGGAGAATTTACTGCAAAAATATTGAAAGATTTCTGCTTAAAAAATGGGATAAGACTAGAATATACTCAGGCGTACAGCACACAACAAAATGGAAAATCAGAGAGGATGAACCAGACTATCTATGACAAAGCACGAACAATGTTGGACGAATCCAATTTACCAAGGCATCTCTGGGGTCATGCAGTATTGACAGCAACTTTTTTGATAAACCGGTCACCATGTTCTTCAATATATGACAGAGTTCCAGCAAAGAAAATAAATAAATAAATTGACTTGAATAAAATGAAGGTATTTGGAAGTAAAGCTTGGGTACATATAATGCCCAAACAAGATAAGCTGTCAAGCAGAGCAACGCCAACTAGAATGGTAGGATATGCTATAAACGGTTACAAACTATGGGACCCTAAAAAAGACCAAATAATTGTATCAAGAGATGTTCGATTTGATGAAACTGATATAAAGTTTATGGAAGAAAAGTTGCAAAATTGCCATCAGGAAATATTTGATGGTACATTACAAGAAGAGGTTGTCATTCAAAAAGAGCCTCATACTGAAAAGAATCCTATGGAAACAAATCAAGATTTAAATGAAAGTTTTGAGAATGCATCAGGCGACCATGAAGATAATGTAACATGTAACCAACAAATACATACAAAGTCAGGCAGAGAAGTTAAAAAACCACAAACCTTGGAAGACTATGAGATTTACGAGGCATATTGTTTACTGTCCAGTGAATGCGACCCGGTAACATATAAACAAGCCATGGAAGACAGCACAGAATGGAAAATAGCAGTTGAAAATGAAATAAAGTCCTTAAAGGAACAAGAAACATGGATTGAGACACAACTACCTAAAGGATGTCAGACAATTGACACTAAATGGATCTTCAAGACCAAATCAGACGGAATTAAAAAAGCTAGGTTAGTTGCCCGAGGATTCCAACAGCAATCTGAAGAGTATGTTTATGCCCCAGTAGCAAAAATGACTACAATAAGAATGAGACTTTCACAAGCTGTAAATAATGACTGGACAATAAATCAATTGGACATACCTACTGCTTTCCTGCATGGAAAACTGCAAACTGATGTTTACATTCAAGTGCCAGAGGGAGTAAATATGAAATATAAAAATGAAGGGACAGTTCTAAAACTCAAAAAGTACTTTATGGTTTAAAAGAGTCACCAAAATGCTGGAATAAGACATTTGATACTTTCTGCAGAAAAATAAACATGACAAGATCGCTGCATGATATTTGCTTATATACAGGAAAAGACATATGGCTAATACTATTTGTTGATGATATAATGATAATGGGAAAGAAAGCAGAAGTTGATAATGTCATAGAATTATTGCAACAAAAATTTAAAGCTAAAAACTTAGGACCTTTAAGTAATTATCTAGGAATTGATATAAAGCAAAATAATAACACTATCATATTATCACAGAAAAAGTTTATTACAAACATATTGAAAAAGTATAACATGTTGGACTGCAAAGAGACTAGAACACCAATGGAGCACAGCTTTCAAGTACCTGAAACAGAAAAATAATCATTAATGTACCATACAGAGAATTAATTGGATGTTTAAATTATTTGGCAACAATTAGTCGCCCGGATATTACATATGCTACATCTTATCTTAGCAGATTCCTGGACAAACCAACAAGAAGTTTGTGGATAGCAGCAAAAAGATTACTACGATATTTGAAAGGAACTCAATACATGGAGATGATTTATCACAAGAAAGAAGATAATAAAATTTCTTTAATTTCAGCTTTTTCAGATGCTGATTTTGCTGGTGATAAGACTGACCGGAAAAGTGTCAGTGGAGCAACTGTATATATGTAGCAATCTTATATCATGGTCATCGAGGAAGCAACAGTCTGTAGCGTTGTCTACAGCGGAAAGTGACTATGTTTCCGCAGCAATGTGTGTCAGCCAGCTGATATTTATTCAAGGACTGGCAAAGGACTTCAACGATCAGTGTAGTGTTGAATTGCATGTTGACAATCAAAGTGCAATTAAAATGTTCAAAAACAGTGAAAATACCAAATATTCAAAGCATATCGATGTGATGCTAAGAGCATAATTTCAGTGAAATACGTGAATACTAGTGAAAATGTTTCTGACATTATGACGAAACCACTTTGTAAGTACTAAACATAACTATTTATGTGTGAAATTGTTCAATTAATATATTTTAACACTGTGTTAATGATAATAACAAAATAGAATTACTGTTTATTTGAGGTTAGTAGCGAATGTCAAACTGAAGCTGTCAACTTTTAAATGTCAAATAAATGTCAGTAGGGTTGCCATGATAAGTTAAAATTTATCAAGTATTGTTGAGTGCAATTTGCAGTTTTTGTTTATGTTCAATTCTATAACTTAAAATTGAGAGGGAGTGTGAAGATATTAATTATCCGTGGTTACTCACTTTGTAAAGTTGTCACTCTGCTACTTCCTCTTCCTGTTACGATGCAATGGCGTTAGATGTGTGAATCGCAGTGGAATACTTATTAAACAGATTAGAAGCATTAGATCTTTCATTTCACTAATTATAATTCAAGTTTTCTCAACAATAACGCGTGTGTATTTTTTATAATTTCTAATAGCTTAAAACCTTTGATTTTTAACAAATTTCAAATCTTAACAAAAGTTATACGGAACACCCTCACCACACGATCACACCAACTTGCCTGTTACAATTTCTGATTGATGCTTACGAAATTAGGTCAGAGAACAAAGATATTGGTTAAATTACCTATATAATACCTAGGAGCGGCAGTTAACTGGGAAAAATGCAAAACGCTTTTAACGCCGCCGGAGCCTGCGTTGAATAAGTAATTTATGTTTTGAATTAAGACGTTGTTATGTTTTATCAGAGGCCATCTTGATTTTTCTAAGGAAATATTTACGTTGCGGTTTGAAAATGAAACGTCCAAAAAATACACCAAAGAAAAAGGACAATCTGCAGCGATTAGCGTTTTTCAATATTCTTTTAACAGTAGTACTTCTGTATAAATTGTGTCTGTATAAACCTATCACGTCATGTGCTTTAGTTTTCAAAGTTAGCAAGGTGAAGAAGCAATTAACTGTGCTTATACGAATATCAGCCATGGCTGATGAAGGGTGAAGGCTTTCAAAAGAATCGGCGTCTGAGATGAACTGTAGAGCCGGTCAAAGTCTTCGGTGGCGGACGGATACAGAACGCCTGTTTGAATTGGTCGCAGAAGTTCAAAAACTTTGTTCGATAGCTTAAGCACGCCATCTTATCAAATGAATGGGCGGTGTTAGAAGGCTTGCTGAGAATGGTTGGATCAGAGAGGCCCAGGTTTGAGCCAGTGATAATGCTTAGTTAGATACCCAGCAGTGAATATACTGGGTGATTCATGAGTTATAAGTAGGAGTGATGGGAAGGGCTACACTGAGCAACTTTTACTCTAGGGCCAACCACAAAACCGCGAAAAAAAATCACCTATTCCATACATTTCGAATCATTAGCCAGCAATTAAGTCTTAATCAGCTGTTTTTAGGATTCCGTACCCAAAGGGTAAAAGGGGACCCCTATTACTAAGACTTGGCTTCCATCGCTCTGTTTGTCTCCCCGTCTGTCACCAGGCTGTATCTCTTGAACCGTGATGACTAGACAGTTGAAATTTTCACAGATGATGTATTTCTGTTGCCGCTGTAACAACAAATACTAAAAACAGAATAATGTTATGTCTGTCTGTCTATGCCAGTAACCAATATAAAATGATCGAACCCTGCGTACATTTTGCTTAGGAGTAGGGATTTTCATAGATACGGCCGTTGGTAGCGTATATTTTGTACGGAACCTTCGGTACGCGAGACCGACTCGCACTTGACCGTTTTTTTTTTTCAAGATATTGTGGCTGGCCCCATAGCAAAAGATTCTCGGTGTGACTCTTTCCATTACCCCTGTCACTCCTGCTCAGGACTCATGCATCACCCAGTATAGGGAAATAATTATTATAATCTTCAGCAACGTCCTGACTGTCAATCAAACTTTTTATTGTCAACCCAATCATGCCGCATCTCGTTGTCATTCTACCTCTGCTCCGCTATACAGCTGGTAATTTTAATACTACCCAAAATCGGAGATTTTTCAGGGACCTTTTTAATTTTACCGAAAATACCGGTAGCCATCGGACCTTTTTAATTTCACCTGTAAAAACGCGTAAACAAACTCTTGTCCCCAGCGGTCCAAATTAGGAACACAAACACTTCTTTAAACGAACCGTATGACTTCGAATAAGGTGCCGGACAAACATTCGCCGAAATTGCTGTCCACTTTATTTATTGCGTGACCCTAAACTTTCTTAGATCTGTTAACATTGTTTTTATTTGGTAGATAACGTCTTGTTCGCGGGTGCGTGACGAATGAAGTGTTTGTTGATTTTTCTTTTCGTATACTTTATTTATAGTTGTATTGATCTGTTATCGTGTTTATACCGCGGGTATATAAAATTATGTTTGTTTCAGTGGTGACGTAGAACCGTGACTTTTTGACAAATGTAACCAGTTACAACAGTTTTATTTGTAGAATAAAGGTAAGTGAAACATATCGCGTTAGACTTACCGCGAAAGTATATAGCAACTTCGTCAGTAGAGGAGAAAAATATCGTACCTTTCCTTTTTTTCAGCCTAGTCTAGTATACAGGATAAAGATTCCCGTATACCAAAACTGGTTGAACCATTCAACCGTCGTTTGACGTGATGAAGTCGCAAAAACGCATACAAACTTACTAAAAATAAATAATTTATATTCTTCCATAGAAAAAACTGAAAACCACAGTTGGCAGCACAGTTTTAGTTATTTCCTTCATTCCGTATATACTAAAAGCATTGCAGTCATATGATGGTAGAAACGTTTATTTCCGATATCTCCCTAAAGTTAGTGACAATCTGCCGATCGTTGGGGACTGTCTGTCGTTTGACAGTTTCAATGATTACAACGCCAGACAGCATGTCATGCGGACACAATGTTAATTTTGTCATGCCGAGCCGAGGATTAACGTTCCAATGCTTGACAGCAGAATTCCAGTAATTTGTCACCCCTAATGTTACGAATAAAAATTTAAGGTGAGTGAGATGTAGACCTCGCCAGTCTTAAACCGAAAATTTCTGCCTTTTTGAAAAAAAAACAGAAACTGAATCGAGAGAAAAAAAGTTCATCTTATGGCTATCACGTCAAATAATGTTGCTCTCGGAAATATTACATCACTTTTATGTTACAGTAACATAGAACCGTCTATGTTACATTATATTACAAAGTGGTAAAATCTACGGCCTTACCCAGTCAATAAGCCCACTAATGAATCTGTCAAAGGCAGAACATTTCGAACTAAACATGCATACCCTTCGTTACATAGTTTTGATAGAGTCCGCATTCAATTTTCCGCATCTCTCTAAATTGCCTTGTAAACGAGCTCTTAAGGATTGGGCAGTAAATAGAGCTTTTTAAAATCTACCGCCGCGGCCGCTGCAGCCATGTAAAAAGTACCGTGCGATTTATTCCAACGCCGCAAGCCCGCAGTATGCAGAAACGCAGTAGTTATCTATAATGTTATAAGACAGAACAAACAAAAATACAGAAAAAAAAACAAGAGAAAAACTGGCCAAGCTCGAGCTGGACTCGAGCACGAAGGATTTCGTACACCGTAAAATTCAATACCCTTTGAGCGCGCTTTATAACCGACTCAAAAGAAAGATAGTGGTTCTCAATTCGGTTATATTTTTTTTTTATGTTTGTTACCTCAGAACTCCGTCATGTATAAACTAATTTCTTATTTTTGTTTGAAAGAAGGTCCAGATTGGTCCTATTTAATTTTAGTGAAGATGATGATGGAATCCATGAGGAATTGAAGGAACTCTTCTAATATTGAAGGGACACATATGGCGATTTTGGTATAAGAATTAAGAAACATAGTAAGCATTTGCATTCATAAAGTGTACATTAGTGAAGTGAAACTGATGAAAAAGACCACAGAAGGTCACCGGAACTCCTCAACGATAAATGATTAACGGTTGGTGACGCGATACATCTCGATTAAAAAAGTTAAACTTCCTCATAGTCGCAAACTGAAATGGTCCTGATGAAAATGGTACCATTGAATTGATTTGATGATGGAGCCGGAAGGTAGGCACCAGATCTCTGTAATAAAATAATGTATCCTAGCCGTGTTTGGAGTTGTTCGAATCGTCACGAGATACACGAGATACACTTTTAAGTAAAGATTAACTGTTAAAGATTAAAGTATAAAATAAATTAACTTTTTAACAAAAAACAAAACTGACTTTAAAAATTAAACTAAAGAGGAAAAATATAACTGCATAATTCAGTTTCTTTAGATATTAATACTGATGTGATTTTTCAGCGATTGTGAAGCTGGCGGGTTTCGCCGGGCTTTGCCGGATTTTGCCGGGCATCGCCGGGTCTCGTTGCAGCCTCACATAGGCAATTGAGCGTAGCGGAGAGGGCGTGGCGCGCACGCGTTGTCGCCGTGACGTCGCGGATGCCGTGGAAGCCGTCACGAGCAGGGTTTTTCCCTGGGTGAACATGTGCATTAGCGGAGTCACCGTGACCCGTGCGGGCAGCACCTCTTTTATCAAGGTGAATTCTTTCCATAACCTAGCTGGAATCTGTAGGAATGTATCACGCCTCTGTACTCAGAGTTTAAATTTCACATATAGACAAATGTTAGAATAAGTATCTGAGCCTCACACAGCAAACATCACAAACCTATGCCTCTTATCTGGGAGAGAGTTAATTAAGCTATGCCTTTAAATTGTAAGCTTAATCTATGGTAGGGTTAACAAGTTAGTTTAAGGCCTCGGGTGATTGTCTTTCTTTACGTGCCTAATATATACACCTGTTGGTTTTAACATAAAGTTTGTTTTGCATCCATGTTCAATTTAGATCTCCTTTTTTTATACTCATCGACGCTTGGAGTATAACTAAACGTCTGGCGCCCAATTGTTTTTCTTATCTAGGTAAATACTAATCTTACAACATCCGCTATCACGATCCTAAACTTCCCATATCCCTGATCTCTTCGGCTGATTAGCACGGTGCATTAGACCAAGTGTGGACACATTTGTCAAGTACCTGTCGCACGGAAGTAAGTAATGTGAACTGTCGCAAGACACTCCAATACAGTTTACACCTTTTACATTTGGCTTTTACTTACAAGTAACCGTTTGTCTCCTTAATCTTTACAGTATATTCAATTAATCTTATTTTGGTGTCTTTGGAGGAGACGTTATGAGAACTCAGAATCCACAAATATCTTATTTTTATATCAAATTGTTTTTGGATATCATTAAGTGTCTTTTTCCTTCCTAATCCACAACAATACCAAAGTAAAAATGTGTTCATACGAGGTAACTTTACAAATGTCACATAGGAGAGAGATTATGACATAGAAGACAAACGAGCAGACGGGTCGACTGATGGTAAGCGATCACCGTCACCCATAAACAGATGCATCACCAAAAGAGTCACAAGTGCGTTGCTGGCCTTTCAGAGTACGTTCTTTTCTTGAAGCCTTGAAGGTCGCATCAGTCCGGAAATGCTGCAGGCCGAATGCCGTTTTTAGTTTTTTCTCGCGGTGGAATGCTATTAATAGGTACTTGTATAGTGGAAACGCAGTAAATTTTGTTTTGCTTTAGTGCCTTTTTACATTAGCGAATATAATAGGCAACACAGAGTATATTAATCTATGTTTCTTAAAACGATAAACCAAACAAAAGCACAAATAAAGAATATTTTTATATCCATCAATTCCGCAAGGTAGTCGGACGACCTTGTTAGGTATGCGGGGACTCGCTGGATGCGGGTCGCCTCTATCCAGCCCACGTGGAAATTTATTGAGGAGGCCTGTGTCAAGCAATGGACGTCCTATGGCTGAAATAATGACGACGATGATGGTCCATTAATTAACAAAATAACTGCAATGAATTTACTGTTTGTATTCATAATATGCCACAAGGCAGCAAAGAAAGTCGTTCCGAAGATATATTAACGGAGAAAATTCTAGAGAAAACGGACCTAGTTTATGCATTACGAGATGCCTGACTTAGTGCTAGAACTTATTAAAGTAACTTACGTATTGAAAATTTGATTTCATCATAAGATTTAAGATGAATATATTCAATGAAATATACTTTTCACTTTACTAGCTTGGAAACGTTTCCTTCATAGCGTCGAATCTGTGTGTATAAGTTAATTTTATCCGCTTGTATGGAAAAGTCATTTGCATTTCGAATTTATATTTTGTAAAATGTTTATTTTTTTGTTTTGTGAATGCATTTCGTAGGTTTTCACTTTTTTTAAATAATCAAATCAAATCAAAATCAAAATATTCTTTATTCAAGTAGGCCTAGTTACAAGCACTTTCGAAATGTCAGTTACATGAGAGTGAATATTTGCTGGGAGAAATACAATATGATCCAACATTTGCTGCAAGGATTAGGGAAACCCAGAAAAACCTAATCAGATCATTTAACTTAAGTGTAATATTATTGATAAAATCATCATTTTTAAAATTAAAATAATCAATAAGATAAATCCCAAAAGGATTGTCAATAAAAAATAAATAATCTAGAATGTGTCTAGAATAAAATTCTAAATGTCAGAGTATATAAAACAATTAAGATTAAAATAATAATAATAGGTTAGGTATTCGTTGAAATAATTACTCAGATACCTACATGACGCTATAATTTACATTAATCCCACGCGGCTTCATCATTCATGTAGTCTTGTGTGCTATAATAAGCTTTAGAAAATAATTTTCGTTTCACAATATTTTTGAATTTACCAATAGACAACTCAGTTATGCTGCTAGGAAGTTTATTATAAAATCTCACACAGTTACCCATGAATGATCTCCTTATTTTATGGAGCCTAGTAGCAGGCACTGCGAGCTTATGCTTATTTCTAGTATTAATATTATGTATATCACAGTTCTTCTTAAAGTGGGTAATATTTTTATGTACATACATAATATTCTCATAAATGTATTGACAATGCACTGTCATTATATTAATGTCCTTAAACTTATCTCTAAGCGACTCTCTATAGTTAAATGTGACTATTTCCATTACATATATCATTATTATTATTATTTAATTAGACATTCTGTTTTTCTCTCCAGCCTGACAATGTCGATTTATTAAATTATTTATTTTAATTGTGCATACATTACTCTACATTGTATAATGGGGTCAAAAACCCACGACATTTGTACGCCTATCGGCAAAACATAGAGGATATTTACCACTTTGTAACATCAAAATTGTACCTGTGTTTCACAAATAAATATATTATTATTCTTACTTTTATTTTTATTCATTTTATATATCGCACGAACAGCCCGCTTCTGCAGAACAAATATAGTATTAATGTCGCAAGCATATCTCATATATATAAATAAAAATCGGATTGAATTAAATATACATTTTCATAGTTTTATTACATTTTACAATTTCTTCGATGTAGAGAGGTGAAAAGTTGTGCACGGCTGCAAAGTTATTTGACTGCCCGTGCTTTGTAAGCCTCGCTACGCTCAGAAATCTATATTTGAACCATACCCTCAAATAATCACTTTGCAGCCTTGCATAACAAATTACTATTCTCTTAAGCTTGTGATAAGTTAATTAAATGTAGGTACCATCGAGTCGTTACTTAAAAAAAATATTTGTACTGAAGTGAAGAGTTATTGAAGTGTATATGTTTGTTTTATGCTGATGATCAAGAAAAAAGATAAACTTTTACCTACTTGTGGGTTTTGAAATTTGAGACCGTCTTAAAATATTTATGGGCCTATTGATATATTTTTCTTAGTCATCTATGATTGTAAAATAAAATACAACAATTATTTATTCTATACGTACTCCATTATTATGATTATTATATTCCCCATTGAACTACAATTTCTAAAAAAAAACTGATTTTATTACACTTTGGAACCGTAAAATTTTTCCACAACCTACTTTGAAAGTTGACTAAATATAAGACCGCAAAAGCAAATTTCAGCCCATAGAAATAAAACTGGAAAGAACTGCTTTTGAATGTCACTCCTTAATTATCTTAGAGATCCACGAAGGTTTAGCTAATAACAGTAAAGTGTGGGTCGTAAACGAAACGGTCACTCTGTATTCCAGACCTGAACCAGTACGAGTAGTTACTGGCACACTACCCGTTACAAACAACTAGCCTACTAGAAGTAAACCTGATTAAATCTAGAGTTTTACGATTAAGCGTCAATCACTTCACATTTACTGTCTTTTTCATTAAAACACCTAGGGGTGCCAGATGCTAAATTTCACAAAGTATGTCTCCAATAATAATAAACATTTCCATTTTAACACATATCGTAACACATATCATAACTACATAGTCTCATAGTAAGCTCAGTACGGCTTGCGTTATGAGTATTAGACGTAGATATAATAATATTTAATAAATTTACACAATTATATTTACTTATATACAGATAGAAAACATCCAAGACACAACATATATTTATGCTCCTCACACAAATATTCGCCATAACCAGGATTAGAACCCAGGATCTTCAACTTCGCAGGCATCGTTACATAATTGATCAATATACTGCCCATATCTGCTACATGAAACGACTTTATACCGATTTTTGTTACAAAAGCTGCATTATCTTCTTTAAATATAGCTAACCTCAATGAGGAAAATGTAGATATGTATAGTGATCGCCTGTCATTACCACTTAAGGAATGTGTCTTGCCATCTTAAATGTATGCCAATCAAATCAGAGAATTTGGCCTTAGTAAAAACAAAGTTGCAAAAATGTTGAATCGTAGCCAGTCACCAACATACAAAACACTCAGTATTCGCTCCCCTTTGTCTTTTTTTTATGGCAATTTGATAGATTGAGCCAGTGTCAGGACAGTAAATGGTCAATGTCTTGTCTGTAGCTCTATTGGGAATGTATTTATTACCTATCTTATAATTATCTAGAGGATGTATTTAAGATTCTTTATTAATTAAGTGAATTATAATATAACTTGTAACGCTAATGTCGGTATCGACATTATATTAAATGTAACGTAAAAAAATCTGATAGGTCTCCCTGTGTCGGAACTGCCCGGGGTATCGTTCCCAGAACGCTGGCCGTATTGCCTCTCTGGATGGCCAGGCTGAGGTGTTGAGCGAAATAAACCCAGCTTTAATGTCGCCAGAAATGCCGATGAGCTTGTTCGACACTTCTTTGACTAGTTTATTTTTGTGTCGGATAACCATAGCCCAAAGGTTCCGAAAGTGCCGCAAATTCGTAATTGATTTTCAAACAAGCGGCTCTATTAGACCTTAAGTATTTGAAATAGAATTAACATATTTTATCGTTAGTAAGTTAGTATCTTTACTACACATTTAATTGTTCATTTCTTGACATAGGTCTGTTCAAGAATGTGCCATAGACAGACCACAAATTTTCTTTAAACTTTCTTAGTATATTTAATTGTTAATTAAAATACTCAACAGTGATTTACAAAGCGCAGATTTGAAGAAGGAGATATTAAGTGTATTTCACCCTAACCTCTTTAAAACCTTTGAAATTTATTTAATAAAGATGGAAATCTGTTCAGGTGGACACTTGAATTATAAAGCGGTTGGTTTTTTTGCGACACCATTATAAAAGTCTATAAAGTTTACGATTTCATTCAGATTATAATCACAACAAAAATTATACAGCACAAGAAAATATTAAAATTTCACCCAATTATTTGTTCGCTGTAGATTTTATCAGGATTTGTTAACATGTTTACATTAAAATCACGATTACAAGTACAACCTTCATAAAAAATACCTAGGTACTGGTAGCGAGTAAAATTCGTGGTCATACCTAACCAGTTTTAATGTGTTAAAAGTTCTATATCTATATAAGTACCTAGTAAATATTTAATTTTACTTTATTTTCTTGTGTAGCCGTTTATGTTTATTCAAGTTTGAAATACATATTTCGGAATTTATTTTCACGGCAGTCACAATGTTTCGACGACCGGTTTTACTTATCGGGAGTAACGTTGCTTGCGAAGCTGGAGGTCCTGGGTTCAAATCCCTGTAAGAGAAAACATTCGTGTGATGAGCATACATATTTGTTCCTGAGTCTTGGATGTTTTCTATATATAAGTAAATATATCTATTAACTATATCATCATCTACTACCCATAACACAAGCTTTATTGAGCTTACCACGTGACTAGTTCAATTTCTGTAAAATTGTCCTGTAATATTTATTATTATTACTACTGAAAGGAAACATTTTCTAAACAATAGAACACTTCTTCAATGCAAAACGTATATAATTAACAATGGTAAAACGACCATACTTAGATTTCTTAAGGTCAATACAATTATACGCAAATACCCGCAAACATATCCTATCCTTCCTATCTAGGAAATGATTGTATACCGTAATAACGGTTGATTGCGACATCTGTAATGAAAGAACAATTTGACAGTAAATATATTCTGATTCTGATTAAAAAAAAAATAACTTTACTAGGAAACCACGCTACCTCGCCACTGGTTCCTACAAACGTAATTATGCGTCTATCCATCTACCCCAGCCTAACAAAGCCAAAACAAGCGGACTAAATTTATACACACAATTAAGACAGTATGTCATATCCGTACATCACCAGATAAGCGACGATATAATTGCGCGCACGGCACGAATACATGTTGCTTATTACCCTTACTGTTGTTTATGCATTCTAGCTGTGTTTGTTGGCGCATACTATAAAGCTATATGTATAAAAAGGTGCATTTTTTCGTTACAAACAGGGCGTACTCTATTTACCGACTGAATACATGAACTGACGATGTACCGAAGGAGGCAACAGGGTACCCACGCGCGGACAGCTTTCTTACGCACAGGCATTCAATAGCCTACCGAAGGGACCAATTTTTTCTTTAGTAATATTATTTATCATTGTACTTAATTCGAACATTTCCTTTTAATGTACCTATTACAAAAACCAATGTACTGAAGCGCCATATTATGCGGAGAGTGTTGGTCCATCGCACTGGGAGACAAAATATCGGCTGAGGGGAAGGCGTGTCGGTGCCGGGGGAAAAATGTATGAAAATGTATGGCTCGCTATTTCACTTAGAAATTAGAGAATAACTATGTCGTAATAATTAAAAAGTTTATGTTTCCAATTGAGATTCATAATTTGAAAATAAACCAACAATCATTTTTAAATGAGCAGCTTAAAGTATACGCCACTCTGAAATTGAGAAAAAATTGTATTCCTTCGATTGATTTGCTTCGTCCATTGCCCAATTAACATCAAAACAAAATTTTGATTACGTCTCACTTTTATTCCTCAAAACTTTTTAATTGAAATTGTTACTTTGTAACTGTAATTATCGATAAAGATGTAACGTTTTGATGAAGTTCCGTTTGTTAAATTTGTTACGGAGGAAGTTTTGGAGGAAATTTAAATTTATGTGATCATATTGATTACTTTAATTAAAATTGTCCAAACTATTATTTTTGTTTTGCTTTCAAGAAAATGTACAAAGGATTTTTTAATGGTCTACACTTAACTTCAATTTCGACAAAACTTTGGACACCAAAATTTTCGCAATTCAAAAAACTTTGTTGGCAACTTTTTTATATATAAAATAGGCCATTTGGGGAAGGACTCTATTTTAACTTGATAGCTATATATTAATCAGACCACAAAAAGGGGAAGGGGAAGATATCAAGTATTAAACATGGAAACAAATACTATTTGTTCTGAAAGTGGTTTAAAACAGATTGCAATGAATGCAAATAGGTCTATATTACTTTTCAGTTCCAAATGTTCAATCACAAATATCTTCTAAGACTTGGAATGTAATACAATTTAAATATTCATGAAGCGATTTCATTTACTTTAAATAAGATCTCTCTCGATACGTGTTACATTGAAACATACTCCACTGCTTAAAAATTAATCCCTGCATTTCGGTGTTAGTTTTATTTCAATGAGATTCCTATCGGATTCCAATGGAGCGTGACTTGGCATGGATAACGAAAGATGACAGATTCGGCACTGCTGAGCTAACGAAAATTTAATAAATAAAAACACACGAAATTATAAAAATAAGGAAATACAATAACTAAGGAGTCTGTATGCGAATAAATAGAAAATTGCAACCGTCAGCAAATAACAGCGCCATACACCATTGACTTTACCAACATAGCTCACTTGAAGTGACAATGGGCAGGTAATCTAGCCCGGTAGAACGGATGGCTGTTGGGGCAGTAAAGTCTTAGAGTGGCGACCACGTATAGACTTTTGTTTTGCAGGAAACTGTCTTAGAAATAAGAAATGTGTACTTTGCATATAAATATAAAAAAGACGCACAGCCCCCGACTATAGGTCTCGGGGAGTTATTTAATTCGGTTTGAATAGGATCGCACTTTGTATTGAGCTAATAGGGGAGCCCGATATTCATCAATGGATGTCAGTGGCTGATAAATATATAGGCACTTTTGGCTGAAATTTGCACGATTACCACACATTTTAATAACGTAACAATCGATGCTTCATTTTGATTTAGACTGGACGTACACGACAACCGTATACAATACCTACCAACGCAAGGTAATTAAACAAATCAAACACACGCCCCGTTTTGTTTTGTTGTGATATCAGCGTCAAAGTTAGCAAATAAGACATTTCGCTGGCCCAATATTACAGGGTTCTGTGTTATATTTTCAGGGCAGTTAAAATTAGACTCTTATATTATGTCACTATGACAATGTTCAAACTTGAATTCTCTAAAAGTGAAACATAGAACCCTGTAATATTGGGCCAGCGATTTATCAATAGGTTTTAGACATTGGCTACGTCATAGTGATCTGCGTATCGTAATAACTATTAGACACCACTATTAGACTGACAGCTGTCAACTTATTTTTGAACGCATTTGATTATCGCCATTTTGGTGCTGTAGCCACTGGTAGGCAGATACGAGTGTCCATGGAACTAAAATTAGTGATCCGCAAGTCCACATTTAAATAGGCCAGTAGCGAAAAAGGAGACTGTATTTTAAATAAATAAAATATTGTAATGCCTTAATTATTGGTTTAATTATTTGAGCCAAGTAACATAGACTTACATAAATATACATAATAAAACTTTTTCGAATATCGATATCGAAATTATGGATATGACCTAATTGGAATAATTTACGTCTAAAGTAGTTTTGCACAAAATTAGCTGTCAAATGTATTGGAGATATCCAGTATAATAAAACAGATCAGTGATTAGACATTCACCCCAGACAAATAGTCATCTAATTGAACGCCTATCAAATTAATCGATAAATGATTGTATTATAATACAAAATTCACACTTTATTTATATTTAGATAAAATAGCTAATAGAGTGACATAAAATAACAGAAAACACAACAAACAGCTCAAATAATTAAAAAGTAAAATACAATAAGAACATAAATCGGAAGCATAATTTGCACTGTTTACTATGTTAGTTTTTGCTTATAAGGAAATAAAAGTAGTAATAAACGCTACACAAATAAAATTACATGTTAAAAATATTACACAAATGATTACGTACATGTGTATAAACAATCATAAATGTCTCATTAAAAAAAGAAGTTATAAAAGAAAACACGACCTACGTAACGGTCATGCAAAGTAATGCAATCACAACAAAACCTCGCTCATAATTCAAAGTAAACTAGAATATTTCAAAGAATGTTGTTAAGCCATCACAGAACCATTACCTTATTTTACAAAACTACGCTGAAGTGGGCCGAGTCCACTGTTTTCACGTCGTGACTGACGGCTTCACACAACAACATTAAAATTTTGTTATGTATCACATTCTCGATCAACATTCACTGCTTATTTTCTATATTCACTACAGCTCTCCGGATAGCTAAACCTGCAATGTATTCAAAACAAGTGAATTTGGTCGTTTATTTGATGGTTGAAGTTATGCTCGTGGTAGCGGTGCTGACATGCCGCGGTGTAGTGTGGCGCTGAACGCTTGGCACGTATGCACAGTTGGGGGCTTTAAACTTTGATATTCTGAACTATCTTGGTTATCCTGTTGCATAATGCGACGCTCATTACGCTGTTTGTTTATTATGGTCAGTGAGTTTGGTTGGCGCGGATTTAATTGCCGTATTTAATAACTTACTTTAACAGTCTTTATACATGAATAATTGTAACAAATTAACAACTTGTCCGGACGAAATTATATTAAGTATTCTGTACATTGGATCTTAATCGCTTTATACCAGTGTGTTTTTACTTAAAGTAATGTATTAAGAATTAAAACAATTTTAAGAGATATCTAAATATTATTGGATGTCCCTTCGGACGCAGAAGTCTGCCATGTATAGCTATTTATAACGAAAACTGCCTACTGTGATTATGAACATGAATATAATATGAATAATTTATTGCGAACTGTGTACATATAAATGTTTTTAATAATATGATCATAATCTATACTAATTATGGAGTTGTAAAAGTGAAATGTCTGTAACTACATTAAAGATATTTTCAAACAACTAAGTTGATACGGACTACTTTCAAGTTACTGAATCGAAAAATATTTTTATTATTTGTTTTTATGTGTCATTGTAGCTTCATAACATCAAAACGTCTTAATGGATTTTAACTATTTTTGGTTCACAGGTAGCTAGGCATTTACAGAGGGGTGTAGGATACTATTTACCTGACTATGCTGAATAAAACAGAGGGTTTTGATTTTTTTCTCCTCCGCTGCTGAAGTTGCGGGCAACCTTCTATTATATAATATAGCAGCAAAAACATAATAATTTACATGAAGTCAGAAATTTATTAAATTCTAGTCATTTTTAAACGCAGCATATCAATTTACTAGAAACTTTGTTAGCGGAGGAGAAAAAGTCATAATCCATCTTTTTTCCTTGAGCATAGTCGGGTAAAAAGTATCCTAAAACCCGCCCGCCTACCCGTGTACCAATAGTTGAAATCCGTTAGCCGATTTAGCGTGATTAAGTTATAACGACACATACAAACACTTCATTTTTACAACTTTACAATACCTACTATAGAAGATATAGAAGATGTTCTTAATTTTACCGGGGATTTTGTTGTATATTCTAATTGACATTCCGAAAGGCTCTGATTAGATAGTTTGCATCATAGAAAGAAAGCTAGTCTGTTTGTCCGATGTTGAAGATAGCGAAAAACAGTTGAATGAGGGCGGCAGCGCACGACCGATCGTTATGGAGATCGTTTGGTGAGGCCTTTGTCCCACAGTGGACGTTCTGTGGATGATGAATAAAAATGGATCGCTAATGTGTGTAAAATCGAAATAAGTTTGCGACCTCCGTAAAAAAAACACTATTTTCAGAATCGCTTTGCTTGTGCTTTATCTCTTAATTAAGTTTCCTTTTAGATGTTTTCAAATTGGAGTAATAGCGGGAGGTTACACGCAAGCTTGGTTCGTTAGAACTGTAGGTACCCGTATTTGCTTGCTACACTGCTTAACAACTTGTTAGGTTTAAATACTTGATAACATTGCTACTTGTGGGTTTAAACGGACATCATTATCCATAATATACAGTTCTACAGTATATAATTAATGAAAAAAAAATCGTCTTATTGGCATGTTAATTAGATACTATTGACAATAAAGTATATATGTAGGTAATTCTCTATTTGGCCCTATGGTTGACTGTTAGAAAATTAAATTTGGCATTAAGTCCCTACTTACTTTTATTTTGTGCAATAAAATTTATATTACCGGTCTAGTGCGAGTCGGACTCGCGCACCGAGGATTATGTACAAAACATACGCTACAAACGGCCGTATTTATGAAAATCCAGTGTTAGCAGAGCCCTACTCCTAAACAAAATGTACGCGGTGTTCGATCATTTTAGGTTTAGGTCTTTTTGGTTCCTATATTTTTATGTTTGTATTTCTATCTACTGACATAGATATTTGTTGTTATAGCGGCAAAAGAAATACATTATCAGTGAAATTTCAACTGTCTAGCTATCACGGTTCATGATATACAGCCTGGTGACAGACCGACAAACAGACAGACGGACAGGGGTGGCAGTAATAGGGTGTAATTTTACCCTTTGCGTACGGAACCCTAATAAATGAGTTAATTAGATTACAAAATCATTTTTTTTATCTATTATTTATAATAAAGTTTATTTGCCAAAAACAGACACAACAAAATGGGTCAATAACTTTTTTGTACCTCGTTGCCATAGTTACAACTGTTGTCACTCTTTAAAACTACGATTTTGAACGATATGAAGGTAACAAAAGTATTGTTTCGTAGCCAACATAGGCATATATATATTTTTTTAATGTATGATAATAGCGTAGATTATCATACAATTAGAAGGATTATAAAGTTACACAATCTAGTTGGCTTATTGGGGTCATAATAACAAAAGAATACCCTAACAGTAACTCTGAGCAGCCTTATGAGTCCCATTGCGAACGACCATGTCGCATCGTACGACGGCCTCCAGAATAGGTGGACGGATGACCTCGTAAGGGTCGCGGGGAGTCGGTCGATGGAGTCTGCGCAGGATTGCACCTTGCGGCGAGCTATAGGAGAGGCCTATGTTCAGCAGTGATCAGCAGCGATCCACGAACGCCACAGTACATTAGTAACAGCGTCATCTCTTTCTCAGCTCATCCTATTAAAATAGCTGGATAAATTTCAACCATTTTTAGTATACATCAGGGATACATATCTAAGGCTGTGTAATTATAGGTTTTACTGCTACACATGCCCTCATAAATATTGCTATATAATGTATGTTTAGTTACAAACTCCCCTAAAATTCACCAAAGTAAACTACTAAGCAATATGTAACATGAGCTACGAGATAATTTGCGGAACCCCCTCACGATCTCACCCATAATCTTTGCCTGCATCCAAAATACATATAAGGCGCGGCTCATTAAAACTTTAATTAAGTTTGAGCGCGGAATGAATAACCATTAGCAAGTGTTACTGAGATCTTGGCGCCGAATAGCACTCCATTAAGTGACGTTTGCTGTCATAGGCATTAAAAGTTAGGTGAGCTTCCGTTATTACTAGTTAGTGGATATATATTATGTAAATAAACTATATTTGTAATTTTGTACATAAGTCTGCTGTCTAGAGGTCTGTTCTGTAAGATAAAGATGGCGCTGTGAGTAGCTGGCGGCCAGGACGGTTGGTAAAGTAGTTTATGTCATGTGTGAAGATGACAGAAGTCAGTCACATTGATTGAGCATAATTTGTAAGGTTAAGATTATAAAATAACATCTATGCTATTATAAAGCTGTAAAAATATATGAAGAAAAAACTATTGTAAGGGACAGTTTGGAGGTCACTAAGACGAAATTTTTTTTTGGATTTATGTATGTTCGTATGTGTCGTTGTGGCTTCGTCACGCCAAATCGGCTAAATGGATTTTAACTACTTTTGATACACGGGTAGCTGGGCATTTCCGTATGCTTATAGGATATTTTTTACCCGACTACTCTGTAGTAAAAAAGAGGTTTAAGACTTTTTTCTTCTGCGAACGAAGTTGCACCTTAAGAATATTATATTACAAGCTTTTATGTAACTTGCTCTGTATGTTGTTTTTTGGTCAAATCTTACAAGTTAAATTTGACCTACATCTTAGTTTTCGAATTAGCTAAAACGCATACTTATGTAAGTTTAGTGACGGTATATATTTTGATACCATCAAGCTGATCTAATGGTGGAGCCGGTAGTTGGTCATAGGAACTCTGGAACAAAATAATCCAATCCTACTGAGTTTGGGCTCTTTAGAAACATCTCAATAAGTAAGTAGTTGACGGGTGTTCAATGAAAAGTACAGTCGTCGATAAAATCTTTGTCACTAAAGGGTAATTCTACCATTTCGTGCAAATCACATGTCCATACAAAAAAAAACATGAATTAAGTGCCATATTAAAATCAAATGTTTTTTATATGATGTGTTAGGTAAAATGTATTATATTATTAAAATATAAGTATATGAAAAAAAAAATTACATGCCAAAAATTCATTACCATCACCGATCAAAATATAACTGTATAGGTTTGAGAGCGAATTACTAATCTATTACATGTACTAAGTTAAATTTATTCTTTCATATATGGTCGAAGTATGTATTAAGAAATACACCCATGAAAATTTAAACACTCATAGATAATTATTATTTACTTTTACTGTAGCAAAATATTTTGTACAAAAAACAAAATCATTACCGTAAATTCAACTTGCAACTACAAAATCAGACAGTAGATGTGCGAAGTATTTTTCTACTCATCGTTCCTCCCAACTCGCGATCCCCGCCTCAGCGAGTCGTGAGACAGTGAACAGGATGGACGTGTCCCAAATTTTATGAAAAAAATATGTGTCGGAACTTTGGATTTGGTACAAATTTTTTTCATTTCCATTTATGCTGTTTTGACATTAATGCTTAGCGTTAAATTGCATTGTTGATACTCAATTACGAGGGCTGCTATTTATATATCCGGAAACCGGGATTACAATCTTCTTAAATAGCATATTTGACCGCCATGGTAAAATTTGAACTTTTTTAAGTATATAAGGTATATTTGTTCTTCCTTATTAACGCTCGTGTTTTGTTTTTGACGGGTTTTAAATGTCATCTCGCAGCAAGAATGGAACTCACTCGTGAAAATATTCGTGCTATGATTTATTATGATTTTCGGCGTGGTTTAACGCAACAACAGTGCATAGATCAACTAACTTCAACTTTTGGTGATGAAGCCCCATCTAAAACTACTGTGTATCACTGGTTTAGTGAGTTCAATCGTGGACGTAGTATGCTTACGGACGAAGTTAAGGCAGGTCGCCCGAAATCGGTCGTTGTACAACAAAATATCGAGGCTGTGCGAAAACTTATAATGGACGACCGACATGTTACGTACCGCGAGATAGAGGCGACTCTGGGTATTTCTATGACCAGCATTAATAGCATATTACATAATTATTTGGCTGTAAAAAAAATTTGTTCGCGTTGGATACCCCACAACTTAACAAATGAGCAAAAACATGCTCGCGTCGAATGGTGCAATAAAATGTTAAAAAAATATAACCGTGGTGACTCAAAAGCCGTTTATAACATCTATACAGGTGACGAATCCTGGATCTATGCATACGATCCCGAAACGAAGCAACAATCAACGGTATGGGTGTTTCAAAATGAGCCGAACCCTACGAAAGTTACTCGTGCAAAAAGTACATTGAAACAAATGGTGGCCTGCTTCTTCGGTATTAATGGCCATGTAGCTACAGTGCCACTAGAAAACCGTAGAACGGTTAATTCAGAGTGGTACACGACCATTTGCTTACCGGAAGTATTTGAACAAATTCGTAAAACTAACCAGCGACGAAGAATCATTCTTCATCATGACAATGCCAGCTGTCATACGTCACGCGAAACAACTCTATTTTTGGAGGGTCAAAATGTGGAATTAACGGGTCATCCGCCGTACAGCCCTGACTTGGCACCCAACGATTTTTATTTATTTCCAAATATAAAGAATAAATTACGCGGTCAACGATTTTCGACCGCTGAAGATGCTGTCGACGCATTCAAACAACACGTTATGGAGGTACCTCAGGCGGAGTGGCAGAAGTGCTTTAAAAATTGGTTCACGCGAATGCAAAAGTGCATAGATCATCAAGGGGAATACTTTGAAAAACAATAAAACTATTTTCAGCCGTGTACGTTTGTTTGTTTTTTTGTTTCCGGATATATAAGTAGCAACCCTCGTAATCAGCATTAAGTTCGAAACCTTACTGAATGAATAATATAAGGATTGCATTTGTTTATAAGGAGTAAATAAACAAAAGGTTAAGAAAATTCATTACTATTATCATCATTACCATTGTTTACCATTCACTACAAGAAGAATGGTAATGACCTTAAAATAATGGTAATAAATTTCAATATTAAATTTAACTATTTAATATTGTACTTAATTTAGCTTAATTCAGCATTCAGCCAAAATCGGGATTTTTTATTTATTTTGGTTTTGTTCTATGCCATTGGTAAAACATAGGATAATGAAACACTGTTAATATAATTTATTCTTAACTATACGCTTATTTTACCGAGATATGGCCTATTGTTTTTTTCATAAGGAATGGGAATGTTGTACGGAATATGGTAATGATATAAGATGTTATTTGTATTATGGATTCTTAATTCTTCATTACCAGCATCGCATTTTCATTCCCATAACATCTTATGTCATTACCATATTCCGAACTTCATTACTATTTCTTGTGAAAAAAGAACAATTGCCCATATCTCGGTAAAATCTGCGTATAATTAAAAATAAATTATATTACAGTGTTGTTTTTAGGGTTCCGTAGCCAAAATGGCAAAAATGGAACCCTTATAGATTCGTCATGTCTGTCTGTCTGTCCGTCCATATGTCACAGGCATTTTACTCAAAAACTATAGTATGTACATTGATGAAATTTGAGGCATAGGTGTAGTGTGTAAACCGCTACTTAGTTTAATAGTTAAATAAAAAAAATGTATTTCCAAGGGGGGCACTCGATACATGTAAACGAAACTGATAAATATTTTTTATTTGTAAATATGAATGTGTGGCACACATTTCGACAGTAGTTTGAAAAACACTATGAGGTTTCTAAAAAAAACATTGATTCCGAAACATTTGGTACCAAAGTAGCAAAAATTGTGTCCCGAGTGTGTGTGTGTAAACGGTATGTTCAAAAAATATGAGAAAATGTACAAATATAAAGCTTAATAAAAACTTTAAACGAAAATTGTTTTCAACATGATCGGAAGTACTGTTTTTAAGTTAATGCCAAAAAACTGCGCTTCTTAGCAAAAGGACGTAGGTGCCGGGGAGATACGCTCTTTTGTTAGTGTTTTTTTCATATCGTATTTTTTTTCCATCTGTAGTGCATTATTTTTGTGTATAAACGGCTGCGGAACCATTTATGGGCGAGTTGGACTCGCACTTAGTCGCTTTTTTCCTATTTCTTACTGCATAGAACTTATGGCATAGAAAAAAAAACAAAAATAAAAAAAAATCCGCAATTCGGCCGATTTGCACGAAATGGTAGAATGACCCTAAAATGCTATTTTTGATAGAAAGTTACTGTAGCTTGGGTCGGGTAATCCAATGAATATAGAATGCTAGCAACCCTTCGTTGTGTAAGTCTTCGGAGAAAATTAAATTAAGCTTACATGCTGCACTTTTTCATAATAGTAATTTCACACAATCTCATGCATATGCAGTTTTAAATTAGAACAAAATTGCCCGTTTGTAACACAAATAAAATAACATTGAATACAACTTCCGTCTCTAATAAACTAGTGAAGCGCGAACCGTTAAATCCAAATATTAACTTAGCTAACACAAACAGAAGCGACATTATTAAGAAAACATCATCGCTTTGACCCATTTCGCATAACAATATTTCAAGGAGTACCAGAACTGAGGTAAGCCGGTGGGAAATTCCCCAAAATGTTATTTGGTTGAAAGCTAAACGTCAAATTTGAAACGTAACGTGAAAAGCGGCATCCCCTAGGATCGAGTGCTCTTCAGTGATTAGTTACGCAAATGACCCTTAACATGAAATTAAATTATGGTCCGCAATGTGGTACTGGCGGCGACAAAAGTGTTTCACGTGCTTGATATTAAGTTGTTAACAATCTTTAGAATATATTATTTGTACCGGATGACTCCACAATAATAAAATTATATAGACTTAATATAAGACCTAGAATACCTACCTAGCTTATAATCTCAAAAAAAGTTAATTTGTTCAATCATTTCATTTCATACCTTTCTATCTTATCCCGATAGAAACATATGAAATCATGAGTTTGACTAAACAGTCAAAACAATAAGATTCGTATGTACTAATTAATATGAAATGTAAAAAGCCCATAAGGCCATGAATAACATAATAAACTTATGCATACAAGCTTTGCATAAGAATTGCGCAACATTTCGCAACTATTCAATAACATTGCGCGAGACTTGTAATTTTCAATGAAAACCTAATATCTTGCATAATAAATGTTAATTATAATTCTAAGAAATAATAAAATTACCCTCTCCCTAACTAATATACGGCTCAAGTATAAAAGCCGAAGCCAATTCCATTGATGATAACCCCACTATGTGTGCCGTACGAACGAGCACACAAATATAGAATTAGCCCTGCTAGTAAGCAGTCATCGGTAATACTTACTACTCAGTAGTCGATAATACTTACTAAAGAACACTCAACAGAAAGTTATCATACGGAAACAGGCATCAATTCAATTAGCTTCAGTCAGATACATATCATATATTATTACAATAGATAGCCGAAGTATTGGTTTAGGAACGGGATTTCGATACAAACTGTGACTTTTTATTCTCCACTTCACCTATCCTGCTCTTTAACCATATCGAAGGGGTTCAGACTGCTTTTACAGTCCTCAGTCGGCACATTATTTAGTGCGCACTTAAACAAACTGACTTGGGAATAATTATAATTTATAGAATTAAACAAATATATATACATATATAATTTATTAAATAAAATATATATAAATATATAATTTAATAAATTATAATAATTCCCAAGTCACTTTATATATTATAAAAAAGGGCGTTTTCCCACCTGAAAGGCTGGCAACGCACTTGTAACTCCTCTGGTGTTGCAGGTGCCTATGGAGGTCGGTGATCGCTTCCCATTAGGCGATCCGTCTGCTCATTTGCCTCCTATAACATAAAAAATATAGGCAGTGTTTACGCCCACCCTTACCGGACGAGCGAGGGGTGCGACGCACTGCGCGCGGGAGGACAGAGGACATACACTCTAAAAATCACCGAAGTACTGCAACGACCTTGATTGAAGAGCACCAAATTACCGAACAGGCAGACTAACCGTTTACGTAGATATTTCCTTTTCTTGCCTTTTTTTTAAACATAAATCTATATCATTAAGAGAATATTAATTTATAAATATTAATCGTAACTAAGTAATTCCTATGTTATCGATATCATCGACTTACCAGTAATATGACAAGAGTTAAAACTAAAAACCATCGTTAAAGCATCAGTGAATCAAAACAAATACACAAATTCAAATAGAACATAAAAATGCAAATTACGAGAAAAAGGGTCACATAACATTTTTTTATTGAAATAGTTAATGAAATCGCAAATCTTTGTATATTCTCATTCAAAAATACATTTGACCACATTAATATATATACAGCTAAATAAGTAAAATCGTAACGAAAATAATACACAGTTTAGACTACGTTTTGACAGCTTAAGCGGTTTGTTTACCCTCTTTGTTTACAGTCTCAGTAAATAAATGTACGTTTAATCCTACATAAGAGATATAAATTTAATAAATAGGTGCATCGTGGAGTGTAATACAATTTAAACGAAATGTAAATAGGAGCATTTTGAATATAGTAACTTCACGTAAACTTGTGTTACATTGTAACAATAGCGTCCTGATTATTTACGATTAATTCAAAGTTTGTAATGTTTCGAGAATTTAATATCGAACAATTTAAAAACTTATATCTGGTGGAGGCCAAGCTGCAATGCCTTAAAGACTGCAAGATGGTTAACGGTATTTCACAAGATATGTTTCTGAGAGTGTACGGCGGGACTAAATGTACTGATCCCTCCTTATCCATTTCGTCATCATGGGACTTAACGTGGGTTAATTCTACCTCTATATTGCTGATATGAGACAGACTTGTGCAAAGTAATTTATCTCTGCATTCCTCATTAGGACATATAAAGAGTGGAACAACGTTTGCTTTTTACCGAAAAATAAAACTTTGATCTCTTCAAGACGAGAGTGAAAATGGCACTAACTAGGTGTAAATATCCAATGTTGGCATCACCGTCGCTTGAGATTGAAGGCAAATGCTTGCCTATCTAATATAAAGAAAATGTTACGGAATGTTGACGGTTTTCATAGATGTTAGAATACAAATCGATTTCTAAATATTATGTTTATTTCTGTATCACAAGGTCATTTATACCTTTTCAATACTTAAACGCTCAATAACTACTAATCTAATCTCCAATAACTGACTGTTTAAATCTAAAGCATGTCATTACCGCCCTAGGACGGTATTAAATGCCTCCGTCGTTACTCGATTATTTATTTATCCGGCAGGTAGCTGGCGTCATTCCAGCGCCAGCTGCCAGCGGTTCAAGCGGTAATTACAAACATATACTCTGTTATGATATTGCGGAAAATGGACTGGTTGGAAAATAATACAGGACGTTAACGAAAGTTTACTGGAGTGTTAACGACTTTTTTATTTTGTTAATTTAAAATAGTACTAGGTATTTTAAACAACGGTATGTTATAGATTCATCATTTTTTTAATATTATTTTAAATCGATTGACAATATGTATAATATTTTAATAGTGGTAGTAAGCTATATCTTTGTAGACAGGACAATTTTTTGCACAAATCGGACTAGTCCCATGTTAAGCTCAACAAGGCTTGTGTTATGAGTAGTAAATGTATGCTCGTCACACAAATATTTGCCCTTACCGGGATTTGAACCCAGGACCTTTAGCTTCGCAGGCAACATTACTCCCACTGAGCTAAACCGGTCGTCAAACATTTAATTTTTTTATCATTTATTAAATACATTGTTAATCACTTTTATAACCAACAGTACTTGACGTCAGATTTTGATTCAAATCAGCGCGCAGTTAGCGATGTGTATTCAGGAATTGATTTGTATTCCAACATTTGCGAGAATCGTCGAAATTCCGTAACAAAAATGTATGTTTGTAATCGTTAGATATTAGGTACCATCGCGAATTCCGAATAAATTAGGATCAGGCGTATGCTCACCATGCCCCACATAGTTCAACTTGTGCAGTGAAAACTTTGTGTGTGTTAGCATATTGTGAGTGTAAAATATTGAACTACCGCAACCAACACTCTTGTCGAAACCCTTACTGCTATTATTAGTGAATACGATAAATTGTCAGTGTGTGTGTTTTTATTTATGATTACTAATTTTAAGAGGTGCGCATTCAAGATTTTTTTTAAAACTACAAATATCTAATTTTTTTATCAAATTCTTTTATAGCTTGTGACTCCTCTGGTGATGCAAGTGTCTATGGGCGACGGTGATCGCTTACCATCAGGCGATTCTTCGGCTCGTTTGCCTCCTATGTCATAAGAAATAAGCTAAATTTTTAACACTCGTCAGGATATTTGTACAGTTCTATCGTATGCATACGTTTTAATTTTGTCTACATAGATTAGTAAAATTAAGATGTTAGCTGTCATTGGCAATGCTTTTTTGTTTCCTATAAATCTAAAAACTATCTAGAAATAAACTATTTGTAGACTCTGAGTTCACATAACGTAAACTATCGCGAAAAAAAAGTTATTAAAAAAACAAAAACCCGTCTGCGTAAAAAACTAAAAAGAAAAAAACAAGTCCAGTACCCCAGAAATTTGTTAAGTTATACATGATCGATACTCACAATATAATAAATAATACATTCTAATATGGAACATAGCGATTTTGAACAGTCGGGACCCATAAGAAATCTAGATCGACGCAAATCTTCCCAACCCGACTGTTTAAAATCGCTATGTTCCATATTAGAATTTATTATTTGTTATATTGTGAGTATCGATAATGTATAACTTAACAAATTTCTGGGGTACTGGACTTGATTTTTTCTTTTTAGTTTTTTACGCAGACGGGTTTTTTTGTTTTTTTAATAACTTTTTCTTATTTTATACTTTTTAGTTAAAATTATAAAAGTCAGTCAATTTCGCAATCTTCATCGAGGGGTTTTTGAGAAGCTTGCACAGATTTATTACAATACAATGAAATGAAAATTTAGTGAGAATGGCTTGCTAGCCAAGTTTAAATGGTTATATAGTTCCTAACTGGTAAGTCGAAATTAAAAATGATAAAAAAAAACCTAATATAATAATGATTTTTAAATCCCTATTCATTGATACCTCACTCGATATAGTACGTCGATTTTTATTTTTCACAATATGGCGTCTCATTATCGCCATTTTGAGTTTTCATCATTTTCATGTCTTCAGTGACATTCGGACAGTTAAGACAAATCGATTGACGTAAGAATCATCAAAATCGGTCCACGCGTTTCGTCTCTAGAGTGCTAGATAGGAACAAACATACGTACATACATACATAGACTGATAAACACAGTACCACTCCTTTGCGTCGCGCAGTCGGGTAAAAAATATAAAATGGAGTGCACCTGAGAAACTTAATGTTCTCAATTGTGTGTGTTTAATAGAAATAGCGCCATACGAGTTTACCTCGCCTGCCGCTATAAGTGCATGAAAAGGTGTATGGGTCTATTTAGACGAATCACAACCACACGACAAATTAGTGAGAAAAAGTCGTGACACAGCGGTTACGTGTGAATAGTTGCGCTGTAGCTTCTTGCATTTTCTTTGATGTGGTTGGACTACTGATGTGCAAATTGCGGAAACTTTTCGAAATGCTTAGAAAAGGTCTTAAGTCTAATGTTAATTCACATGCTTATAAGACCTTTTTAAGCAGTTTTTAGTACGTAGAAGGTCCTAAGTCCAGTGTTAACTTATCTGTTTAAAAGACCTTTTTTAAGCATTTTTGGAAAGTTTTCGCAATTTGCACATCAGTAGTTTGTACCGACCACACGGTTACGTTTATCGGCGAAATGTGGCCCGTGTGAATAAAACTATTCATTTTGATATAATATGTGTGGTTTTGGTACGTCCGAATAGACTATAAGTGTTGCACAGGTGTACAAACATATCCGCTTCTGCTATTTAGCCAGCAACATAATTACAAAGTTTCTTCACAGTGAAATGAATGAATGAATACCATATTAAGAATCGAAAACTGGTTCGATTAAAGATGAAAATCGTTTATACACGCAACTATGAAAATATCGTGTCTACGAGAATTTGCACGCGACATTGTCCGTGTAAAATTCAATTCAAACAGTCCATCATACTTAGTGCACTTTCTAGGTCTCGAGTGGTTTAGGTTGTGTCTTTTTTTTTTCATTGTATAGAGAGCAAACGAGCATATGGATCGCCAGATGGTAAGCAGTCACCGTCGCCCATAGACACCTGCAGCTGCAGAGGAGTCACAAGTGCGTTACCGCCATTCCAGTGGGAGTACGCTCTCTGCTTGAAGACTTGAAGGTCGCATCAGTCCAGAAATACAGCAGGCTATTACCCAAGTCACGTTACTTTTATAAATCCTTTTTCCTTTTAAAATCATGGCTGGCATTATTTTCATAAACCGCTCTCAAAACTCATCTACGCATTTTTTCCTAACGCCGTAAAACCACTTTATTCGAAACCAATATAATCCAACAGTGTATGGAAATGTACGAAATTCCTTGCAACGGAGCCAAAACGAAAGCCATCACGGATACCGCATTGCACCTAAGTTTAGTTTTTGGGTTCCATCAAATGGAAACCGTATTGTTCAACTTTAACTACACTTCAGACGAGGGAGTTAAGTTGGATGGAAAAGAACCAACTTAGCTTCGAATGTTTCATGCTGCACAATATGAGCACTTTTAATGTACGATATATGTGTACAAGTATATAAGCGAATTCGCGGAAGTTGCAATTTGTGATACCTGATTAATAGTACATTACTACAGAAGCCGGGACGAAAGGGGTTGCCGGCCGAAGACATATAAATGGCCGAGCAAAGCGAGGCCGGATAGGTCTGAGGCGGGCAACCTTATATTTCCCGCCGAGGTATATATAGTGCTTTTTTCATACATGCAATGAAATAAACGACAAAAACATCTAAGATTTATTTTTTAATATGCATATTGGCAGAATGTCATGAGAGTAGCCACAGCGACACATACAAACATACAAAAAATCCAAAAAAAACGTTTTAGTGAACTCCGAATAGTCCGTAACAACCATTTTTTTTTTAAATATCTTCCAATGTACAGACATATCATTTTCACAACTTTATAATAGTATAGATCTATGAGCGATACTAACATAAATAAAATATTCAAATAGAACCCCACTCGCCTTTCCAATCCTTTTTCCCATCGGGAGATTTGGCTGAAAGCGGCCAACGGCAATATTTAACGGGTACGACCAATCCATTTGTCGCAGCGCTAACATTACAATCCCCAACCATTTACGGTAACTAAGCACAGGTAAACAAGTGTTTATAGCCGCTTCAATGTTTTTCTAGTTGTTTACGGATAAAGTTTATTGGTACCAAATTAAAATTATTTGGTTTTAAGTATGTCTCCAGAAATAAATGTATTACTAAAAAGTTTTTCTCCTCCGCAACTTCGTTCGCGAAAAAAAAAAGTCGTAACCCCTGTTTTTTCTTCAGAGTAGTCGGGTAAAAAGTACCCTGTTACGATCGGGAGATACCCAGCTATCCGTGTACCAAAAAAAGTTGATAATCGTTTAGCCGATTTTGTGTGATGGAGCCACAAAGACACATAGCAACATTCAAACATATAAAAAACCAAAAAAATATAATTTTTCGTTTCAGTGACAGTACAGACTTCAAGTTCAGACAGAGAATAATTTTTACAACTTTATAATAGTATAGAGTTTAGACAGCCATCATCATTTCAGCCATAGGACGTCCACTGCTGGACACAGGCCTCCTCAATCGATTTTCACATGACCTGGGTAGATGCAACCCGCATCGAGCGAGTCCCCGCAACCCTAATCAGGTCGTCCGACCATCTTGCGGATAGCCTTCGAACCCTGCGCTTTCCGGTACGCCGTCTCCACTTGAGAACCTTTCTGCCTCAATGGCCATCGGTTCTTCGAACTTTGTGCCCTGCCCATTATCACTTTAATTTGCTTACCCTGTTGGCTATGTTAGTGACCTTGGTTCGTCTACGAATCTCTTTATTTCTGATTCGGTTTCCTTAAAAGATCCCGAGCATATACTCGTATATATATATATTTATAGCTAAAGTAAAATGTAAATTAACAATAAATACTTTAATTGTTTGACTAACTATAGTTTTAGTTGGGAATTGAAAACAGTGATTCTGGCTTTTCAGGTTACGAAAAAAAAAAGTCGTAACCCCTGTTTTTTCTTCAGAGTAGTCGGGTAAAAAGTACCCTGTTACGATCGGGAGATACCCAGCTATCCGTGTACCAAAAAAAGTTGATAATCGTTTAGCCGATTTTGTGTGATGGAGCCACAAAGACACATAGCAACATTCAAACATATAAAAAACCAAAAAAATATAATTTTTCGTTTCAGTGACAGTACAGACTTCAAGTTCAGACAGAGAATAATTTTTACAACTTTATAATAGTATAGAGTTTAGACAGCCATCATCATTTCAGCCATAGGACGTCCACTGCTGGACACAGGCCTCCTCAATCGATTTTCACATGACCTGGGTAGATGCAACCCGCATCGAGCGAGTCCCCGCAACCCTAATCAGGTCGTCCGACCATCTTGCGGATAGCCTTCGAACCCTGCGCTTTCCGGTACGCCGTCTCCACTTGAGAACCTTTCTGCCTCAATGGCCATCGGTTCTTCGAACTTTGTGCCCTGCCCATTATCACTTTAATTTGCTTACCCTGTTGGCTATGTTAGTGACCTTGGTTCGTCTACGAATCTCTTTATTTCTGATTCGGTTTCCTTAAAAGATCCCGAGCATATACTCGTATATATATATATTTATAGCTAAAGTAAAATGTAAATTAACAATAAATACTTTAATTGTTTGACTAACTATAGTTTTAGTTGGGAATTGAAAACAGTGATTCTGGCTTTTCAGGAACATGTGTCCCAACAGAACAGTTTCTCTTTAATATTTCTATCAGGAGTGCCACTGGCAACCGTTCAGTACAACTCTCCTGAGAAAAGTCGTACAGCATTGACCTACTGTGTCACAAGATAAAACTACATAGTATTCTGTAATTAAAACTTCCTCACAAAAATATTCCTAAATTTTTCGCCGGTTCATGTTCCATATGCCCTTGCAGGTTCCATACGCCCTGTGTATAAATTAGTCCTGTATGGTCCATTTAAAACGCTATAACCACTGTGTGGAGCAGAATCAGTGCAAGTTGGCGCTCTGCCACGGTACTGAACACCTTAGTGACGAGACTTATGGGAGTAACTTGCGTTTGTGAACGACGCGTTTATTCTATAAGCTTACGCACATACTGATCATGCGTCGTAGAGGCCGGAATAGGACAATATAGTAAATTGAAAAAGCTTGCTCGACATCTTCACTGTGCACAGTGCAACCGGGCATTCAAAACCAATTTTGGTTTCGTGAGCCACATCCGTGCTCACAAACGAAGATTGTGGGGGTCGCCGTCGTCGGACACGATGAGGAAGGAGGATTATATGTATATATTGGATATAGTTTTCTATATAACTTTATAAGGAACTACAAAGAGTATCAACAATATCAACAACCTCCATAACCATAAGAAAGATTGAGTAGGTACACACTAAGTGTTGTATATAAATTAATTTTCAAAGGAAGTGGTGCCACTAAAAAAATCATGTTAATAGATTTTTGCCAAGAAATAAAATCATATTAAAAAAAATGCAATCACATTTTAAGTGTGTTTATATCAGTGCCGAACAATGTAAAACGTTCAATGTAGGTTAGTGGAACAAATGCCGTATGATGCTCCTGTTTTAGTTCCTTTGCACGAATGCATGAATCGGCAGTTACAAGAAAAAAGTGATGATTGGTCATAAGCAAAGTGTGCAACTCTTTGACTGTCCCACGAGACAATTTTGGGATCCGGGCGTTCACGTTCAACATATTGCACCGTATGTTTCCACTGTTACAGCGTCACGTTACGTCCTCTATTAGAAACTATGTCCAAGGGACCCGACACCGGGAGACTTCATGATTGAAATTTTTCAGCATTGTCTCGAAACAGGAGATTTTTGTCGTTTTTAGTTCGCTAAGCTGAGATTGAATTTTACAATGTGATTACTTTTTACGAGTAACACGCTTTTATTAGGTCGACCTGTTTGTAACTATGTAATGGAATCTAAGGTAACTAATTTAAACATCTTCCAAGGATCGTATCGTCATGGAAATTGGCAGCTGTATGTAGTTCTGATGACAATGCAAAAATATGGTACTGTCTAACTGATCTGATGATGGAGCCGGAAGATATGAACTGGAACTTCATGATGGAACATCGTATCATAGCTGTGTTTGGATTTGTCAGAAAATTCTTGTAAAGCGTGTGTTTCTAGTGTTTTTTAAACTATTAATTCATTAATTGATAGATTCGGGCGTTACTTTGCGGAATTCCATAATAGATCTGCGGCTGTTCGTGCGATATATAAAATTAACCATAGTCTCGCTTAGAGATAAGTTTATGGACATTAATATAAGACAGACAGTGCATTGTCAATACATTTATGAGAATATTATGTATGTACATAAAAATATTACCCACTTTAAGATGAACAGTTATATACATAATATGAATACTAGAAATAAGCATAAGCTCGCAGTGCCTGCTACTAGGCTCCATAAAATAAGGAGATCATTCATGGGTAACTGTGTGAGGTTTTATAATAAACTTCCTAGCAGCATAAGTGAGTTGTCTATTGGTAAATTCAAAAATATTGTGAAACGAAAATTATTTTCTAAAGCTTATTATAAGCACACAAGACTACATGAATGTTGAAGCCGCGTGGGATTAATGTAAATTATAGCGTCATGTAGGTATATGAATAATTATTTTAACGAATACCTAAGGTATTATTATTATTTTAATCTTAATTGTTTTATATATTCTGACATTTAGAATTTTATTCTAGATTACATTCTAGATTATTTATTTTTTATTGACAATCCTTTTGGGATTTATCTTAATGATTATTTTAACTTTTTAAATGATGATTTAATTATTAATATTATACTTAAGTTAAATGATCTGATTAGGTTTTTCTGGGTTTCCCTAATCCTTGCAGCAAATGTTGGATCATATTGTATGTCTCCCAGCAAACATTCACTCTCATGTAACTGACATTTTGAAAGTGCTTGTAACTAGGCCTACTTGAATAAAGAATATTTTGATTTGATTTGATTTAATTTGATCAATGGATTATAGTTCCTTTGCTGTTCCGCGAACTAGTGTCTTGGTTAGATGTGACAATAAATTGTGCTCACATGCGCATATTTTCATGCAGTTTCAATATAAAAAATATATATATACTTGTGTTGGTTTGTTGTATTTGCATGCCTATATTTATTTTTTTATGGAAACTGCATGAAAATATGCGCATGTGAGCACAATCGATTGTCACATCTAACCAAGACACTATTTCTCGGAACAGCAAAGGAAATATAATCCATTGATCTATTAATTTATTACTTTGGACTTTGTACTTTAATCATTGTTATAGTAAGTAAGTAAATTATTCATGAACAACATACAGTAATTTGATCGTTTTCCATTTATTTTCTTCTCCTGTACTTTTTTTCTGTACAGGACGAGGACGAGAACCCAAATGTGGAAAACATTGCCGTAACCACGACCAGTCTGCTAAGAGTGAACGCCTGAAGATGATGACGTTTTTCACGTACGTCAGCAATACTACGTAACCCAAGACATACATTTCAAAGGCGTTGCAAAGGTCTTTAATCTGTTGCCACAAAGCACTTCCTAGAAAAGTTACACTATTACTAAAAAAAATTTGTTGAAACAAATTACAAAACATAGGTTAAAACGTCTATTTTTGGTGCGTTGCAAACGAACTTTAAACCAAATGCTTTATTGTGTTGTTTTTAATTTATTAAGTTTAGGTACTTGGGTCGCTAGGGCACGTATCGATACCTCTTACGTATACTGGTACAAGTGCAGAATCATAATTTTACAGGAGAGCTGTTCAAAGGTCCCAACATCTGTAACTTTCTCAATTGATAAAGTAACTTTTCAAAATTTTGGATTGGTTCTAAAGAAAAAAATTTTGCTCTTATCTGTATTCATAGATTGTTTTTATACAATAATTCGTAAACGAGTCGCCTCCTTGATGCACAGGGTGTGGAACAGCACCAACAGCTTCCTGAAAGCTATTGCAGAGAGATGGGATAATCCTATAATATTTTTCTGGGTGAAAACACACACGTGTTACTCTAGTGTCTTCACCCGGAAAATATTATTAAATATAGATACTTAGCATGTAAGATTGTAATCTTATATGCTAAGTCATATTTTTATTTTTTAATATAAGATTGTTTACTAACCAAATTAAACTGTGTACCTACTAACAAAAATATGGATTGCAATTTTAAATCTGAAATAAATATTATTCATTCATTCATTTTAATTATGTAAATACGTATCAACATAATATTTAGTAACAAATTTTTTTAACCAAAAATATTTAATCACCTATTTCAGTCATTGATACTGCAACTGAAACTCGTACCATTGTTTTTGCAAATTTTGCGTTTTCGTGACTGATAAGAAAATGCGAAAAAATGAAAGTAAACCGTACACCCATTTGAATTCTATTTATGCTTGAAATAAGAATGGTGATATGCAACTACAGTCGCAGAAAGCACTCAAGTGGTTATGATTAAAATGCGAGAGTATTGTGCAATTTTAACGTAATTCTGCGTGGGTTATAATGAAAATTTAGGTAACTATAAGCTCTTAATAATTTATCACGTGCTCTGTTATTTTTCTCCAAATATACGACATTTTATTGGTTCACATTGCAAAAAAATAACAAACGCGCTAACTAAGTTTTATAGAAGTCCGATAAAGAAACGTTAATTTCACCGTACTATAGAATTTAAAGTATGTAAAGTACAATTATAGACCCTTCTAATAACCGATCCTTATGGACAGAGTGCTGTTCTGTTGCATAAACAGGAGAGTAAAGTGAAGAAAACCGATCCTTAGGTGAGATTGTACGAAATACTTAAGCGCGTACCTTCTAGACAATTATTCAATCGCTTTGGTATGAAATATGTAACGGAGACCTCTCCATCACTTTTCAATATTCTTCTATAGAGGTCAACCAACAAAGAACTCTCCGCTGTCAATAACATTCAGAAATCAATCAAAGCTGCTCAGACGCACCGCGGTACCGGACCGCTATAGCCCGAAAAATAAAACTTGTTTGGCGTCTGGCGCGGTGCCAGGGCCTTTCAGGGCCGACACCTGGGCCCTAATTGCATAGCATATTTCGGACGGCTTTAAAATTGATGTATAGGAAAGATGAGTTTAGGGGATTAGGGGTATGTAAAGTATAACCTTCGATTTTGAGGGGCTTTGTGGGTATCGGTGAAAACTTTCATGTATGTTTGCTTGTGTTATAATTGTAGGTAATTTAGGTGCAGTCTCCAGCATCAATCTCTGCCATAAGAAAGCAGGCGTAAATATCTGACACGTCCTCACGGCCTTAGAAATAGAGTCGAGTCAGATATTAATGCACTCTTTGTTGTGGCAGATATTAATGCTGGTGACTGTATCTATCATGCTTAAAAACTTTATCGTCTATAGTTACTATCCCACCAAAAACATTCTGTAAAAAACTAGCCAAGTCTCGATGGAGCTGCTAATATATCTATAATCTCTAAAAAGTAATGAAATCTAGACAAAGTCGTGCCGAGTCTAAGGTTCTTTACTGCGCTTTTTTTATTATTATAGTTAATGTTGTGTGACTTGGCCGTTGTGTAACAAGGGTACAAAGCCAGGTGCTCCATGACACCATTGCACCAATCATTGACGGTCGGACGTCGGACGGTGTCATGGATGAGTCTTTCGTAGAAACGTGGGCATAGACCTTCGATTTTTGACATCAAATGAAGCGGCCTACCAAGTTGAATATTTTTTGTAAAGGCGGTATGTCGATCTCTAATAGTTTGGTTGTGTTTTCTAATCAGGGTCACCAGGTACTCCAGATCTTCGATTATCCTAGTTTGATAGTTTTCCCTTTATGTGGCCACTAAAACCTAACTCTGTACCAAATTTCAGCTTTCTGAGTTTATGGGAAGTACTAGTTCTATTCTGATTATCATGAGTGAATGAGTGAGTATCATAAATGCGAAACTTTGCTTTCGCTTAACTTCGGAACTAAATGACCTACAGACTTGAAATTTTGGATTTTAAGTATGTGATTATAGTTTACTGGATGACGAAAATTTCTGCGTTATGGTCTTATCCAGAGGTTCTCAAATAGGGGCCTGAAAATGCGGCGAAATGGTTCCAGTAAAGGATGGTACGGCAGTGGTTGCTTCGCGCTCGACTTGGCGGGGGCACTACCGTGCCCCCTGATTCGTGGTACTACTCTACAAGTCTTTAAGTTTTAAAAATTAAGTATATATACATTGAAGGTATTTACAAAATATATATATTTGGAGGTAACAGAATCTTAATTTTTTTAATATGACAATGTTTGAATGTTTGTGTGTTTGTATGTGTCGTTGCGTTGTGGCTTCATCACGTCAAGTCAGCTAATCAGATTTCAACAATTTTTCGAAAACGGATAGCTGGGTATCCACAGATGGTTATAGGATACTTTTTACCTGACTACGCTGTCGAAAATAGAGGGATTATGTTTTTTTTCCTCCGGGAACGAAGTTGCGGTCACCGTCTAGTGTGCTATATATGCGGCATATTATTATTCCTCCAAATATCCATAAGACACTTATTTGATTCATATTACAAAAATTGAAGATATGAAAAAGAAATTACTACAACATCATCACCTACATCTTAGCCGCAGGACGTCCACTGCTGGACACAGGTCTCCTCGATAGATTTTTACATGGACCGGATAGAGGCGACCCGCATCCAGCGAGCCCCCGCAACCCTAACCAGGTCATCGGACCACCTTGCGGGTGGCCTTCCACGCTGCGCTTGCCGGTACGCGGTCTCCACTCTAGAACCTTTCTGCCCCAACGGCCGTCCGTTCTTCGAACAATGTGCCCTGCCCCTTGCCACTTCAGTTTGCTTACCCTGTATGCTATGTATGTCGGTGACCTTGGTTCGTCTACGGATCTCCTCATTCCTGATTCGATCTAATAGAGAAATACCGCAGCAGCAGGGCAGCGATTGGAAAACTGCGAAGTGTCTTCTTGTCCAGCATACCTCAGTGCTTGAAGACGAAAGTCTTCAACCAGTGCGTATTACCGGTGATGACCTACGGAGCCGAGACGTGGTCTCTGACTATGGGCCTCTTAAGGAAGCTCAGAGTTACTCAGCGAGCTATGGAAAGGGCTATGCTCGGTATTTACTCGTATTATGTTACTGAGAATTAAAGTGACACTATACAAATTCAGACATCATTCAAATAAATAATGACTTTAATTGTTCAACAAGAATTTATATTTCGAAGCAAATTTATTTTTTACACTGTCACTTTGATTTTCAGTGAGCGATTTTATATAGGTACCTTTGGATTTAATTGGGCATCTAATAGGGACCATCCGTGGTTATAGGAACATTATTCAATATTATAATGAAGCTTACCTTGTCTAAGTGATCAAACTAAACCAAAGATGAAGAGCACACATCAAAGACTTCTGCAGGAGACAACCGAGGGATACGTTAACATGGGTAACATTTCTCGAGGAAATTGTGTGTACCTACATAACATTTTCATATCACTCAAGGCAGTAAGGAAACATATTTTATGTTACACAAGCTACCCGCCCTTGCTGCGCACGGGTATACTACATAAGCAGATGAGAACTAAATTTTACTATGGA
Organism: Hedya salicella; assembly: GCA_905404275.2. Taxonomy (NCBI): domain Eukaryota; kingdom Metazoa; phylum Arthropoda; class Insecta; order Lepidoptera; family Tortricidae; genus Hedya; species Hedya salicella. The sequence continues at coordinate 3,608,255 of FR990101.1, read as the reverse complement.
CCATGTAATGATATTTTTTTGAAGATCTCCCTTTTATCTTTTCCCTCATTCACTTACTTCTTATATAGAGATTGTTAAACCCAAAATTTTAAATTTTTCATGCAATTTGAATTATTTATTGTGCATCCGTCCGCTTCACTTTAGTGATGCGCGAGCATACATTTCTTCAATATTAGAATTTTCGTTAGCCATAATCTCATTTTTCTACATAATAATCACAAAACACACCTTAACCTAACGGATATGCAGAATAGGATAACCTTTTCAAAGATGCTCTAAATTTAAGGTTTCAAAATTGACAAATAAAAAAAATAACGTTGACTTATTCACTACTTTCAACGCAAAAAAAATCCTGATTTTAACGCGATTTTTTGAACGCTTATTAGTGTTAGCATTTTGTAAAACAGTTCCCTGAACGCTTATGCTACTGCAAGTGCATATAGCTGTCACTTCTTAAAAATTTAATTCAGGACGAATGATAACCAAAATGATAGTCAGGAATATTTTACAAAAAGAAATTAATTTAAACTTACACGATCTTCATTCTTATCACAACCCAACAAAACGGGGCTTAATCACGTATAAATGTGATTTATTTAATTACCTTTCGTTGGTAATTCTTCGACATTTCGGACGTTTGGTTACGTCCATGGTCTTGAAGGAAATAGAGAGGCAACTCAACGTCTTCTAGCCGCGCAAGTTTTTCGATCTACCCGCGCTTGGTGTTGATTATTAGGTTGGACACTAAGGTCGCCCGTAGACCGACACACTACACACACCATTTACCAACAAGAGGTAATTAAATAAATCTTATTTATACGCGATTAAGGTCTCTTTTGTTGTGTTGTGATAAAAAGAAATTGGTTTTGAAGTATCGATATGGAGAAGTTAATAACCCTTCCTTTTGACTTTGCCGTAATCGAGTAAAAAACGAAACGAAAAAAGAATACCTCACACCAGAGAACATTTGGTTATAAAGTAGTGCTGAGAAATTAACATAATTTTCATCATAGTAGTTATGAAGTACGTCTAAAGAGCTTATCAAAAAAGGGACATAAACCGCACAAACGTTGAAATGTACACAAAACTCCCACATTATGCGATACTAATTCAACAAACGCAAAAGTCGATATTCGTAGTCTGCTCTCACGTGACAGCTTCACATGAAAGCCAGTTCCGTCGATTATATTCTTTATTAGCATGACAAAAAGTCCACCTGAATGGCAATGGGGGGTGGTCGTGGTATAACTTCGTGCGCATTCATTACTCGGCTTGACCCGGACGTGACAGCGCATAATGTTTGGTCCTAGTCAACGATCATTTATTACTTTCGAAGATGGGGTACCGCAATCAGCGAGGAAGCAGAGGAGGTTGCTAATTGACGGCTCTTCTAACCAGCAGACCAATGATGGTGTAGGTAAATAGCTTACGAAAGGCGTTGCCTGTATAACATAGAATTTTTCTTTGCAATAGCGAACGTGAAACGTGTCCATATATAACTTAGTGAACGACAATTTTGTCATCGATCCCTAGAAAATGTTATCACTCGTAGAGCCACTGTTTACCTCTCACACTTCTGTTCATGCACTTGGCATCTATATATATATATATATATATATACACATACAAACTTACACACTACACACATATACAAACATGTATACATCTTAATAAAACCAAATGTTTCTTAAATTAATATTAAACTATATAACAGCTATTAATAAGCCGAATGTTTTGGTAACTCCTTTGTTACTGAATTCCACGAGACAAGCCTTGTTTAGTGTAAAAATCACTGTTCTTACCTTCATATTTGTTAGTGAAATTGTTGATAAATAAAACTTTATTTTAAGTGTTAAAATTCCATATAAATTCCGTATAATATATGCCATATGGAATCTGCTATCCTATTACGAAAGAATCTGTTCTATATGATTTGTAGCTGTGAGATGGCCATAACGGTCGGCCCTATTTATACCCTGAATAAATTTGTAAAAAAAATGTGGAAAAACGCGTAACAACGGTGTTGACGTAAAATTATGTCGTTCATTATCAAATCACTATTGTGTACCTAATTATTTCCAACTGTCTAAGCTCACTGAGAGAAAACTTTTCCCACAAACAAATATAAAAAAATGTTATTTCTGGTGAAAATGATAATGCTTTTTAGTCCTTTTAGTGGCCATACAAGACATATGACGTGAGGTGGAGAGAATAGAGGGAAGTAAAATATTTAATGAATGTCTTTTTGTCCACAACTTTCGTTGGAGTGACAAAATATTATCTCCGTTATAAAGTTCGCGGCAGGTTATTAATTCTGAATATTAAAGCGTTTAGTTTATAGCAAACAATTTTCGGTTTCCGCATGGTTTATTTTATGAAATGGCTATTTTAGTGAACTAGGAATAGCCATTTTGAGACTTTGTTTCAGTCTCAATTTTGTTATCAGAAAATGCAAGTTTTGTGTGATTATAGGACTTCATGGAATGTTTTTATATCATCGGTTTGAAAATCTAGTAAAATACTATATATTATTATTATTTTTAAGAGAAAGAGCGATGCTTGTTATAATTGAAACATGTTTATCAAACATACTTACATGTATGAAAATGAAATGATAAATATTTATTTGGTGGTCCAAAATCTTAGCCTAATTACAATTGTTTGATGTGATGTGACTATGAAAGGGCTATGCTCAGAGTTTCTCTGCGTGATTGAATTAGAAATGAGGTTATCCGCTGAAGAACCAAAGTACCCGACATAGCTTGCAGGATTGCATGGTTTAAGTGGCAATGGACAGGCCATGTAGCCTGGAGAACGGATGGCCGTTAGGGCAGTAAAGTCGTGGAGTGGCGCCCACGCATAGGAAAGCGCTACGTGGAACGGCCCCAGACTAGGTAAACGGATGACCTCATGAGAGTCATGGGGAATCGGTGAATGCGGTTCTATACAAGTAAATTAAAAGAGTCGTACGGAGCCAGTTACGAAATTCCAGAACACACAGGATTGCACTCCATGGCGAGATATAGGGGAGGCTTTAGCATTGAACGTCCGAGGGAGATAGAAAGATATAGGCAGATGTGATGTGACATAGGTATAAGTAAAGGAGACAAACAAATAAAATGTTTAAGACAAAAAAAGTGAATATTGAAGTAAAAAATATATTTGTTCTATTTGGGTCGATACAAAAAGATAGCATTCCAATATACAAGGGAACTGTACGCCCACTTCCTGACTTTGAACTGAGTAGGTCTGGTTTGGCACCTTTATAAGTACTGTGAGGGTTAGGGCTACATAAAGCAGTAAAAACAATACTAATAGAGGCTTTGGATATCTTTTCCATACATTTTTTTCTTAATGTCTGTCTTAAGACTTACTTCTGTTAACAAAAATAGAACGAGACAGTCGTTATTCTTAATTTAAATATATTAACTACTTTTTAAATACTGTCTGTCTCGCATACTACCGTGAAGGAGGTATAAACCTTCACATATCCCGCCGTCCCTGGGAGGACGCAGGCAAACTAGTGTATTACACAATACTACTCCTGCCTAGCAGACAATGGTTTCTACCTACACAGGGAATCCCCTACAAAAAATGCCCTGGTGGCCTCTTACTATGAGGTAGCTAGGATCGGAGCATACATAATCACCAGCCTATAGCCGTTACGGAAGCTTACTACATGCTTACCGACTCTAGCTTTTCCCAGGTAAAAATCCTGTGATAAAAAAGCTAGTCTTTCTAGCCAGAAGAAATATTTGAGCAGCTGATGGTTAAAAGATGGTAAGCGTTGATATGGTATTTGATATGATGGAGTTATGAGTGTTTATTTTAAAGTACCCCAATCCACGTTATACCGAACACATTAGTTTTTAATCACACAATCACAATTCATAAAGGTAAAAAAACAACGTAGCCCATAAAAGTTAATCGAGGGAGAAAAACAGGCAAAAATAAAGTCGTATGACATTGCTAAAATACCCGCCTCGCCGGCGAAAATTAAATGGCGTCCGAATGATAATAAAAATGTGTGTTTGGAACACAATGGGAAGGCCTTCAATTTAGCTGGACCCTTATGTAATGACCGCTGTCCCCTTCTCTCATCATCGCTAAGCGTGAGAGGTGTAATTTTTCCTTCACACACAGGGTGAAATATTTTTTAAAGCTTCTTTAGTTATCTTATGTCAATTTTAAGAGTCTGCAGTAAGCTCGGCCGAATTTCACCTTCCCATACAAACGGAGTTTCGTTCTTATTTTAAAACTACGTGTTGGATTGTAACGAGATTTTGCATATACAATGAAATGAGGTATATCTTGACCTTTTAACTAGTTTATATGCCTGCAGTTTATAAAACAAACGAAATACAGCGAAAACAAGTTTTGTATTATATTCGCTGTAATTTTTTTACCATGGTCTCTGACGCTACATAAACTAATTACAGGCCTGCAAATTCCTATATTATTCTAAGTACAAAGTTTCAGAGCAAACTAGCTAGTCGTTTGAAAATGAGAGCGTAAGTACGTTAAATGGAGAACCGAGCTTACTGGGGACTCTTAAGGTTCCGTACCAAAAATGTAAAAAAGAAACTACTGGTGCGACTCTGTCTATCTAGCTGTTGGATCGTTACAGCGCCCTCTTTTGCTATGCAATGGAAATTTGAAGTGTTTATAAAGACTTTTTTAGAATATAATTTTACTTCGTATCAAAAATTAACAATGTGAAAAGAGGCGGCAAAAATTAAAAATCGCACGCACACACCGCGTACATTTTGCTTAGAAGCAGGGTTCTGAAGAGCTACCACTAGATTTTCACAGATATGGCCGTTTTCAGCGTATATTTTGTCCGGAATCTACGGTGCGAGTCCGACTCAGACTTGACCGGTTTTTTCATATATCGTGTTTTGGGATTTGATAATTGTGTTATACCACATTGTTTTCGTATCGTGATTATAACTGAAACAATTTCAGACAACGCATAGGCTATGCGTTGTAGATATCTTTAGTATATGCGTACGGAAGTACACCGTCAAATTAGTAGGTGTGACTGCGTTTCCGTGCTTGTGGTAGATAGATTACTATAGCAGAATATCCTTGCATTTTAAAACGTATTAATTAAAAAATATTAATCGGTACGGCACGTCATGGCTTTAGAGTAAATCGGTGATTAATGATTATGACACTGGAGACTAATATCGTAATATCTTAAGTTATATCTTCTTCCTTTTCTAAGTTTCAAGAATTGTACAAAAGTCTGTCCATTATAGTGGGTTTGTAAGTTTCTTAGTTTATTCTGCAGTATGTAACGGAGTAACATAATAAGGAAAAGTGACATCAACTTATTTTCTGAACATAAAAAACAATTCCCGAATGATAACAAGCAATCTTTCCACGTGGCTGAAGCCAATCGCAGTTGCTGAATAAATGATAGAAACTCAGAAAAAAATGGCATATTAACTACTACTCACCCTGTATGTTGTGCCACAAAGTTGTTAGCGGCAACGCCTAATAGAAATGAAAAGCAAACTTTTATCTAAAAGCTGGTCCATTTGGATTAATTTTTTTGCTTTTGTTAACCTTAGCTAAGCTCCTGTTTTGCATAAAGATCAAAATCGCACCGAGACAAAAAAGTTATTTTATTATGCTTTAATAGAATACTGTAACGCTGAACGGTAAAAGTCTTTGTTAAAGTTTGTTATATAAATGCTATTTTCCAATCGGTCCTTTATCGACGTATTATTTTATGCTTTTAGATACGTAGAAAAGACGTCTCTTTAAAAAAAACGCAGTTCTTAAATAACAACTAGGCGGGTATTTTTTGGATAAAACTAAATTCAGGTCACTCTGAGGTCGCTATTATACCTATTATGCAAAAAAGCACGTCGATCTATTTACTTGTTATCATGTTAAAGATTAACAAACCAACAAACGCACTTTTCCATGTATAAAATTACTAAGGATTTCAACAAATGTTGTACAAGTATCATATTGCAAAATAGATATTTTCACGTCAATTAATTTCCTTCATTTATTCAATGCCGTATACCATTAACACCGTATCTGGTTAGCATTAGTAATTGAAAACATAAATTGTACGCAGCGGCAGTAAATCTAAGCGGGAATATGTTACGAAGGTCTAACTAAACTTTGATGGTTGTAATAACAGGCCGTCGCGGGCAAACATCTGAGGACGGAACTGACTGCACCCCGATTTAATTTGATTTTGGTAAAATATTTACGCTCAACTGTCTGGCATATACCTTACCAATGAGGTATTTGAGTAGATACAGTCAGTTGCAGAGAAAAGTAACCCCCCCGCCATACTAACATTATATAGCAGAGGGGTCACGTTTCTCTGCTGCTGACTGTACAATCTTACTAAATTGAAAACGTTCCGCTTCTTCGTGAAGACCGTATTGCTGTACAAGTATGAAACGTGGAAGATCACAAAAGATATCTCGCGCTAACTTCAAACTTTCACTATATCTGTGGGAAACATTTCATACATTCAAGCATACTTGGTAGATCACTGCAGAAGCGCAGACTATGTGACTGTGTTCATTGACTCATCAATCTAGTCCATTGTTGACAGATGAAAAACATTCAAAAGTAATTTTGACAAATGCCAGTTTAAGGAAATTACCTCTTGGCTCTCACATCAAGACAGACCCTGGATGAGGGCGGTGCGCAGGTCTTTGTGGAGATCCTTGGAGAGGCTTTTGTCCAGGCAGTGGATGTCTACAGGCTGATATATTGAAATAATCTCTTGGCTTATTTAAAATCTTATCTCCTGGGGCTATTCAGTCGGTCGTTGTCAGTTTTAACCTGAGTGATATGAAAGTGCCTGCAAATATTTTGTTGGGTCTTAATTATTTACTTGGCGAAACCGAAGTTTTTGATCTACATTTTTATGAGGAAGTGTGTCAAACGTATAAAAATAAGAATAGTCAATGTAAATAGTTACGTAATTAACCTCCAAATCCTTTCAAAGACTTTCGCGATACTATAAATCTTATAAAACCTCAATGTCATCATAATTTTAACTCGATGGTGTCCACTCTAAAATAGGACTTGAGAACACTCAAGGTGTACTTTTAAGAAGAGCATAGTTATAACATGTAGGTATCTAACATCGTCCACTATTTCTCTTCAAAATGCATAAGAGCTCAACGACACTATCAATCTTAATCGTGATAAACGCGTGATCGATATTGAAATCCGATACGAAGCCGTAGGGCGCGTGAAGCGATCCGATTAGCCACAGAATGACACCTAGTCCAGCGCTGACGCTTCGGGATTAGGCCCCGGTGACACTTTCATTGCGGATAGGACGGGTTGGGTTAGTCCATCTGTTTGTAAGTACTGGACAGTGGGCAGCGATGCAAAGTTTCAGTGGAGTCACTGGCTCGAGTTTTAAATGTGAGTGTACTTCAGCCAGTAAGGTAAATGTCCCAGTGGATGACACTATAAGGAGCAAATCCGCACTTTTATCCATAAAATTACTCAACTATCAAACATACTGGCTACACGCATATGCAAATGTACTAACCGGTTTTTCGTTACTGATATAGGAACAACAAAATATCTGATAATCGTACCATTAGTGAATTATTTCGGTTTTCCGCAATCTCTGAAATTGTACCAGTGGATGACAGACAAAAAACTCGTATGTCCCATTGAATGACTATGAAAAAAACTGGTCTGTGTACCAGTATGTGACAGAAGTTTTCATGATTATTTACTTAATTTGTGACTATAGAAGTAAAAGAAAACAAATGCATTAAGTAAATCAGATATTTATTAACTTTTAATTAAACTCCTTTTCTTTAATATTAATCTAAACACTTTCGTTCTAGGACTCTTGGTACTTATCATCTAAACTTTGAATAAGGAAACGATCCATTTGACAAGGGTATCTTTTTGATCCGTTGTCAAGTAACTCTTTGTCCCCATACGGCACTCAATTGGAAGTTTAGCATGCACTTTATACCGCAAAGTCATTCAAGGAATCCCATATTTTCAGGCTGCTGTAGCAATGGAAATTCCCCTTGCCACTTTATCTCTGGCCTTTAAAATGTCATCGCGAGTAGATATAATGCAAATTTATTGGAACCATGTTTTCAAAGCAAAAGACCTGTAACCAATAAATGACATACATTTATGACCCAATGAATGACACATCAATATGCAACTGTCATTTATTGGTCCTCCATAGTAAAGTAATCTCTGACACCCATGTCAGACACTACACAAACTATGGATAAAAACTTGTCACTTACAGAGTAATTTAAATGTATGTGCTTCTTCCTTCCCATAAGCTCCAAATAAGTTTTGAAAAAAATCTTATTTGTACGAGTGAATGACATGGGTGTCATCTACTACTAAACGCAAAAAATTTGTACCAGTGTCTGACATACCTCCAAAATACTAATATAATAACCATTAATCATTTCAACACACATAATATCAATGGTTGTTTAATTATCTAATAGTTCAAATGACTACTTAACGAAAAAATGCAGAATGCTGGCTATAAATTCCTCTTTCACGAAGCACGGTCTTAACAGATTTACTAAGTATAACGACGAACGTCCGACTCGGAGCACCTTTTCCCAAACACTGTCGTTTAAATTCAAAAGTATTAAAGGAATTAAAGAAAGCTTCTGATTAAACTTCATACATGACACTAGTAGTCGATTGAACCCGGTTTTAGGGCCATTATAATATCGTGTTTCTTATTTTTTGAAATAAACTGCTAAAAAGTCATCCACTAGGCCAGTGTCGTCCACATTTACCTTACTTAAAAATACGCAACGACAACGAAACATTTGAGAAATAAGTATTTGGAAATATTGCTGCGCCGTCGCGATTATCGCTCTCGGTGCGATAAAGACAACTACAAGTCTGGCTGACTATCCTTAACAAAAGAGGCGAATTTCGAGATCTAGCTCTCGATTTGCAGAAATTTCCTCAATATAGAATAAGAGGCTGTAGAACTAGGTAACTAGGTAAGTTCCGTCTTATACTTTTTTTACAAATTCCTTTTTAAAATTCTATACGAGACGTTGTTTGGCGGTAATTAAAATTGGGCAATTCTAGGCATCTCATTTCAATAAAGCAATTTTAACGGATCATAATACAAATGAGATAATACACGAGTACGCGATATCATCCGTTAAAATTGTTTTATTTAAACATGAAAATATTCTTCATACTAATATGTAAAAATAATTTGCCTAGTTTTTAAAAACCAGGGAGATGAAAGTCATGGGTGTTTGTATAGAATACGTGCTGCCTATGACCAAACTTAAAAAAACTCGTTAAGAGGATATAGCAGTGGCCGATCCTCCATACAAACGTCATCCCCCGTTTCCTCCCTGGATAATTATCTTAGAGCAAATTGTTTTTATAAATATAGTCTATACTTAACTGTGCCATGCCCTAATGATTTATTTTTCTTAATAATTTGTTTATTTTAAGAATTAGAGGCTCTCTAAAACTGTAAAAAATGCCACCATCCGGCGCCATAAGCACACGTTCAGTAAACTAATTTAACAAATATAAAAGAAAACAGAAAACATAGAAGCATAGCGGAAGCCCTCGTTACAATATATGTGAACGAAAAACTAGACTTAGTCCTGTTCTGGAATAGGAAATAGGGTACTACGAAACCCTGTTTTCGTCAATTTTTTGTAGGTCAGATCGTTCCGAGCTGCAGTTGTCCCTTTAACACTGTAATATGGGGGATTAGAGGCGATGCGACACCAATAATTTTTAAAAGTACCTCATTTTCAAAAGGCCTTTTACTAGTATATCATCTTAAAGTCAAGTCAAATTAAATTCAAAGGATTGCCCCATCATCATCGTCAGTGAAAAGACGCAATTGCTGAATATAGGCCTTTCCCAAGAAAGGTGCATCTAGCGAACTTCACCAGATTATCTACACGACGACACGTTTGGTTTAGTTGGTTGCACAACGGCCTACGAAGCTGGCGCTCCCGGGTTCGAATCCCGGCCAGGGCAAGTGTTTATGTGATGAGCACGAACGTTTGCTCCTGGGTCTGGGTGGGTATATTTTCTATGTATTTAAGTATTATAATTTACTCGTATCTATAATATTAAGTATATCGTCGTTCAGTTCCCATAGTACAAGCTTTGCTTAGTTTGGGACAAGGTCGATTTATGTAAGATTGTGTTGTCGAGTGTTCACCTTCTAGGGACCTACCACGACACCGCGTCGTCCAGTCCGTGGTACCAATTAAAACTCGTACTAAACCGAGTTACTTCGTTATAAATAGTACAGATTAAAGATAATCCGTAACAAGCTTTGTCAAAATGATTATATTTTATTTTGATTTTAAATACTTATAACTACTAATATTGGATTTATTTAACAATGGCCAAAACTGAGAACTATTTTTGTTTGCAAGATTATTACTTTGATACGAGCACTAAGCGGATTTTAGTTATCCTAAACTTCGTGGGTTACTCATCATATGTTTAAACTTGTTTTGGATTTATATTTAAGCAGTTGAACACAGTCACAGCTAAAAATATTAAAGCAAACCCTACTCTTCTATATTCAACATTAAATCCAGAAAAATATCAGTCAAAATATTATTTGATAATTTCTTAATTTAATAATTTTAATTATACATTTAAAATAATAACTGATAGAATAATTAATGATAATCTTACTTCATTAGAAATTGTTTGAGTTATAGTACGCAATCCCCCTAATAAAGAGAAAAAATCAATTTGAAGATCAACCAGCTACTATTACTATATAAACTCCCATACTTGTACAATAAAAAAGAACCCCGTATTGACATAAACAGAACTATGAATTTGTTAAAAGCTTATCAAACCAAATCAAATCAAATGATTTATTTAGCCAAACATACACAGGTGGTAGTACAAAGTACACGTCAGTAGGATTTAGTTAAATGACGGCATGCTTCGCCATAATAATTAGGCATGCAAAATATTATTCCAGTTTACAAAAATAATATACTAATCATACAGTTTACGAGTATCAAAATAATCATTTAAATTATAAAACGGTCGTATAAGCACGAAGGATTTTAATTTTCTGGAAAATTTACTAATATTATTACATTGTCTTATGTCTTCATTTAGAAAGTTATACATTTTTATACCGTGATATTCAATATAACACTTAGAGTATCTTACCCCTGGAGATGCAATACAAACGGACGCGTTCTTCTATACCAAAGTATCTTCAATGCGAAATCGCAGGTCGCTTTGAACTAAACATTTTCAGTGTGTTTTATTTGCTTGTGTTTTTGTAATGGGGATGTTGACTATACTCAAATAATACTTTTTTTATATGGAAAGCCAACTAAAATAATGCCTCTCTTTCTTTACTAAAATTAATGTTTTTCTGCGCAGTTAACTTTTTTTTTTTTTATTACTTTTAATAATACTTTGAAGTGGGTAAATTATAATGCAAAAATATTAGGAAAAAATAAACTAGGTTATTTTTGGTCGTAATTTGCATATGGATAAGAGATTATAAAAATAAATTATTACTAATTTTAGGTTTATTTATTATTTTCGATGACTTTTTTATGATTTCTTTATTATTAGTCAAATAGATTTGATTTATATAGTGCATTTAGTGTTCATGTATTTATTTTATCCAATCTTATTTTTAAGTTGTTTCGAAGAAGTACTAGGTGATGTACGTCACCATTTTAGACAAAAATCTTTTTTCGCCGGAAAATTGAAAGTGATTCTAGTCATGTGGTATACCGTTAGAATAGTCATGAACTGAAGAAGTTTCAATGATATTGGAAGATCTAAAGAGTTTGAACTTTTTTTTAAATTGTGCCATAAACTTGAGCTCGATGATTATTATTTTATGCCCTTCACACTTTGTCGGCTCATAACTTTTTGTTTTATTTCGTTTCTTAATGGAAATCAATTTTCAATAAGATACGCATACATTAAAAATTTGAAACATACAAGCACTTTTGTGCTGTCACGTTTAAAAAAAAAGATAAGTAAGTAAAAATGAGAATGTTTTGCAAATGCCGAAATAAAATCAATAAAAAATGTTAAAAAACACCGTGGGCAGGACAAGTGTTAATTGGCCCAAAATAAGTGACCCTACCTACCAACCCTAGTCATTTAGCAGACGATCTGCCGTACACCCTGTATAGGTAAGTAGCAACTAACCGGCTTCAGTGTCGTAGGTAAAAGGAGGTTGTAGCGACCGAGCAAATGTTAAAATATCTATTTCCTCAGGGTATGTCGGAAAAACGCTTGACATACATTTTTATGGTATCACTAGATGGACACCTACGCTCGCGGAAAAGAAAAAATCATAACTCCCTTTTTACTTCAGCGAAGTTACGGCTAAAATTATACTGTAACTATCTAGACATGTTTGGATATTTTTGTAAGAAAATGATTTAAATTCGTCAAGCTGTTTTAACGTGATGTGGCCGTAATTTCACATATATACATAGTAGAAGGGCACCTTTGTTCGCGGAGGAGAAAAAGTCATAATCTTTCTTTTGTTTTTCAGCGTAGTCTGATAAAAAGTATCTTATAACCATCTGGATATACACAGCTACCTGTGTACCAAAAATATTTGAAATCTGTTAAGCCGATTTTGCGTGTTGAAGCCACAATGACACATACAAACTTACAAAAAAATGCAGTAAACAAAAATTCGTTTCAGTGAGACCTCAAAATAGTCCGTAGCAATCATTTATTTGAAAATATCTTCAATGTACAGACATTTAATTTTTACAACTTTATCCTTAATAGTATAGACAGTCGAGTTCATCAATATGTGAGTATTCCCAAGGCTTCGAAAAAAAATGATTGAGTAATCTTTCACTTTTTTATGAAAATATCTTTAATACACAGACATTTCATTTTTGCAACATTTGAATTATAAAATAGTAATGGTATAACTTAACGTAATAAAGTAAATTCACCGAAAAAACTTCACTCTACAAACATTTTTACAACTTTTTTATACAGTAGATGGCAAAAGCCAAAATAGAGCATTCTAATATGTATCTTTGCCGATTTGAGCCCCTATAAATAAATCTCCTCAGGCTGGTTTCTAACATATTAATTCCGAGGGCGCGGTGAATCTTTCAGACCCTGCCTTTTAAAAAAGATTAGAGTAGCTTTAGGCGATCTTACGATCGTTGAGAATTTATAGAAGAATATTTGGATGTTTATTTTGATAATAATGCGTGAATACAATCGAAGTCTCCTCAATCCGAAAACAGAGTAAGGTATAAATTGTTGTTTTTACCTGAAATTATTTTTTTCAGGCATTAGTTCGCCAAAGATAATTTAGAATAAGAATAAAAATAAAATTTGAGGGTTGCCCTCGATTTCCCTGGGATCCCATTATCAGATCCCAACTTGGTGGCAATGGGACCACCTCAGAAGTATATTCATTCAAATGAAAAAATATTTTTAATATCGGTCTTCAATTGGCGGAATAATCGGTGAACATACATAAAAAAAAAACCTCCTTGTTTTTTGGAAGTCGGTTAATAACCGGCCGGCGTTATTCTCGTTGAAAAAATCAAATATATTTTATTCTTGAGCGCGTCGTTCTGAATGACGTGAAATAGAATAAATCGAGCATTCTGACTGACGAATAACGTGTTGAATGAATTCGTTTATCAAGGATATATTTTTAAAAATAAAGCTTTATTTGAATGACCGTCATTTTGATCAAGATTGATTGAAGTGGTTATTTTATGTATAAAATTTCCATTTTTTTTATGACATAGGAGGCAAACGAGCAGACGGATCGCCTGATGTTAAGTGATCACCGTCGCCCATAGACACTTTCATCACCAGAGGAGTCACTAGCGCGTTGCCGGCCTTTCAGGAGGGAGTACGCTCTTTCTTCTTTCCATGTAATTCTGTGGTTATATCTAACTTCTTACACCTCTTATATTAAAAGTAAGATGTTTAATTAAAAATTATGAGTATTTTTTTAATTCGTTGTTAAATTATTCACCTATTGTTTTTTTTTTCAGTACCTCCAAACGGTCCTGATGATATACTCTGGGGTACCTACTGGATCTAAGGATTGGTTGAACATAAACAAGTGTTATTAGCTAATTAGACTTAGAATGAGAAGCATTTTGATAAAGTGTCACCAAATGATCCTGATGATGGATCTTATAATTGAAATTTAGGATTGAACTCTATTTATATTAGAAGAAGAAATGTTGACCGGTAACTATAGTTACCAAAAGCAAGTGAGTGCTTGTCAAGGTACGAGAATTAAAAAGCTAGTTATATAACTATTGTATACAATACTTTATTTACGAGTAAACTACAATAAAGGAAACAACAAAAAAAATCCTTGCGTTCTTTTTTTGAAATTCATTATAGATTTGTGCAAAGATGGATATTTTACAATCGTTCAGTGGCATGTAATATAGACCATACAGTTTAGAGTGATGATCCTAATTAAAACGTATATCTCTCTAGTATGATTTGCGGAGTTCTAATTTACAGATTACTACACGAATAGAATATTCGACGTCATAAAAACCAGGTGACACAAAAAAGACGTAGTTTAAAATACTATTATTGTTTGATTACACAATGGCATTGAGAAACTGTAATGATAGTTGGTATATGAAAAAAAAACGAGTAATTACTTCGACCGTCATGCTCCTGCGATAGTCCTTTTGCTTTTGACACACAGTATTAATCACCTAAGCCATCTTATCTCGGTTCAGCAATTCAGTTGGCTTAAAAAATACTTAATCAGAATTATATTAACCGTCATGACATACCGGCGCCATCGATTTTGCGCCACGCCAGTTGGAAAAGGTCCCAAGTCACGAGCGTCAAGCGGCCATTCACGGAAGTGGGCGTAAGTTGGTAGAAGCAAAGTAACTCTCACGATCTAAGCCTGAGGGCTGAGAGTAGTGGAGCGATTTGGCTCGTACAAAAAGTTGTTTTGTTTTAACTAACCTTTTTCTCAATCCTCATATTAAATTTATGAAAAAAAATACTAATGTTGAACACACAAAAAAAACGCGTTAAGGAGCTCCAAGCATAAGTGTACGATTTTTCATGGTTTAGGTATGGTAAGTTGGCGGAAGCAAAGTGACACTCACGTTCTAAGCCTAAGGGCTGAGAACAGTGGAGCGAGTTTTATTGTATCTGTACATTTTTGGCTTTTATTTTAAGTAACCTTTTTTTCAACACAAAAAGATAACTACTGTTGATGACACAAAAATAAAAAATAAATAAAAAAATAATGCCGTGTTAAACGTAAAAATATCGTTGCGTTAGAATATACTTCATCACAATTATATAGCCATTCATGACTGAAATTATGCTTCGCAGCTTCATTCTTAGCGATTTACAAGTTCACATGTTGTAGCAGCACTCCCAAGCATCAGCCTAGCACGGATATGTTTAAAGTTAAAAACTGGCAACACTGAGCTGCGTCCCCACCACCACTCTCTCCACCCCAGATCCGGCCCCCGCACGCGGGACCTTTCCATTGCTCATTCCGTATTTCCGTGCCGAAGCCTACACACACGTCACAGAAACCCGCTATTTACATCGTGGTATAAGTACCTATACTGTTCACTGTCCATCTCAACATGGGGAAGAAGAGGAGAAGAGAGGATTCAGAGGAAAGGATAAGAAGGAAGCTCAAAAAATACAGCGAAAAACTTGATAATACACTTAAAAAACGTCGAAGAATTATTTATTCATCAGACGAAGATTTAAATTGTAAGTAAAATAAAACCACGTGTTTTTAAACGTTATATATATATATTTTTTAAATATAACAAACGATGCGAACAACTAACATCTGGGTTGTATCCATCACCTATTGATTGATGCGTAACTGCTACGTTATGGGCTTTTACCGTCGTTAACGACCTGTGCGAATAGCTAACCTCCTGGGCTATTTCATATTATGGTCAAAATTAAACGATTTAATTCTTGTAGCTGACGCCGAACCACGAGGCCTTGAGGC
Source organism: Hedya salicella (assembly GCA_905404275.2). Classification (NCBI taxonomy): domain Eukaryota; kingdom Metazoa; phylum Arthropoda; class Insecta; order Lepidoptera; family Tortricidae; genus Hedya; species Hedya salicella. Next base: position 3,592,243 of record FR990101.1, on the reverse strand, counting down.
CTTTTCGCCCGAGCCGTCGGCAGTCGACGCACGTGCTCCGCTTGCTGATGACCCTCGAGTTGAATATAATGAGGTAGACATAATATCGACGATCATCGAAACACCAGGCGAAGTACCCGCTGCAGACCAGTCTTCTTCGTCAGCTTTGGCGGCAAACGACACTGAGGTAGAACTCGATGATGACACATTAGAGCTGCTTGGTACGGCTCCAGAGCCGGAAAGTACACTGGGTAAAGCAATTCATAAAGACGTAGTAATTAGGTGGCTCGATATTTTAAAAAAGGGCTTATCAAAAGACGTAAAAGAACATTTAGCCAAAGATTACCCGGTACCTAGTAATTGCGAATTGCTAGTACCCCCCATTTTAAACGCTGAAGCAAAAGCAGCGTTGACCGAGCCCTTTGTCAAACGCGACTCTTCTTTGGTGTACCGACAGAAACAAATCGGTAATGCGTTAGCTGCGTTAGCGCCAGCTATAGATATTATAATTTCCAAGGACTGTGATCCGAATTTAAGAAAGAAATTATTGAAACCGGTCGGCGACGCCTGCAAAATAATGTGCGATATGCATCACAATGAAACAAGAATCCGGAAAAAATTCGTCATTTCATCTATAAGTTCCAGTTTAAAAGACACCCTTGTAAATGCTAGTACTGACAAATACTTATTTGGTGACAACATGACTGAAACAATTAAAGCAGCAAAAAACGTTCAGAGATCAGGCGAAGCCCTTAAAGTTCCATCAAAGGTTCAAAAACCTGTCTTTACAAGACCGTTCAACCGGTCAAACTTGAAACCCCTGCACCAGAAAATGGCGGGCAGATAAGATGCAGGGAGGAAACAGCCCGCCACTCGCCAGCAGAGCAGCCGGCCGGTGCCACCGCCGCGCCGCGGCCGCGCCGCACCGCAGCCGAGCCGGAAGTCGCCGCCGTCGCCGCCACATCGTCAAAACCACCATCGCTAGACGAGGTACCTTATGCTGGTCGTTTACAGTTTTATATTAAGGAATGGTGTCGTATCACAAATGACCCGACAATTTTGTCTTGGGTTGAGGGTTATATTATTCCTTTTGATAGCCCACCAGTTCAAGTAAACATGCCCAGTGTTTATCCAAAATCATCCCAAGAATCTATAGAATTTGACAAAGCTATTAAGAAACTATTATCCATTGGAGCGATTCGAGAATGCAAACCGGACAATTCTCAGTTCATATCCAGTGTCTTTCTAGTCCCAAAAAGTAATGGAGAAAAAAGATTTATTCTTAATCTAAAAAATCTCAATAAGTTTATAACTACTCAACACTTCAAGATGGAGGATTATCGCACTGCTTGTAAATTAATAACCTCTAATTGTTATATGGCTACCATTGACCTTAAAGACGCTTATTTTCTTGTTAACGTCAATAAACTACATAGAAAGTACTTACGTTTCAAACTAAATGATCATCTCTTTGAATTCGTATGTTTACCTAACGGCTTATGTACATCACCATATGTGTTTACTAAATTATTAAAACCAGTAATAGAACAAATGAGATCCAAGAACTTTTTATCTGTAATACTCGTATACTTAGACGACATATTGTGTTTCGGACAAACATATGACGATTGTAAAAATAACGTTAACCAAACTATTGAGTTATTAAGGTCACTAGGATTTATTATAAATAAAGAAAAGAGTTCGTTAGAACCACATCAACAATGTCAATTTCTAGGATTTGTGTATGATTCTCAACGTATGTTTCTAAAACTACCTTCAGATAAAGCTGTGAAAATTAAAAACAATTTGCAAAGGTTTTTGAATACACAGAGGTGTACCCTTCGTGAGTTTGCTAGATTAATCGGATTACTAACCTCCGTTTGTCCCGCAATCCGATATTCATGGCTGTACACGAAACAATTAGAGTATCACAAATATTTATTTTTAATCAACAATCCTAGTTACGAACAGATTATTGCGGTACCTTGTAATATACGGTCAGATTTGCATTGGTGGATAGATCATATAAACAATGCCTATTTTCCCTTAAAATTCAACACATATGATCTCGAAATATTTTGTGATGCTTCCCTTACGGGCTGGGGGGCATTTTGTGATAAAAACAAAGTACATGGTTATTGGAAACGAAATGAGTCGTGTTTACACATTAATGAATTAGAATTGAACGCTGCCTTTCTGGGTTTAAAATCGTTTGCAAAGGATTTGTCAAATGTAGATATTCTTTTACGTATAGATAACACGACAGCGATATCGTGCATAAATCGTATGGGTAGTGTGCAATACCCACATTTAAATAAAATTACCAAAGATATTTGGCAGTGGTGTGAACGTCGGAATATATACATATTTGCATCATATATTAATACCAGAGATAATACCGAAGCAGATTCTCTGTCTCGTAAGAAGTTCCAGGATACTGAATGGGAACTAGCAGATTATGCATTTAATAAATTAAAGGAGGTGTTTGGTGAATTTGATGTAGATTTATTTGCTAGTCGTTCAAACGCTAAATGTAATAAATATGTGACTTGGAAGTGCGACCCCGACGCATGGGTCGTTGACGCCTTCACAGTATCCTGGAAAGACTTACATTTTTATGCTTTTCCGCCCTTTGTTTTAATATTGAAGGTGTTGAGGAAAATTATTTCTGATAATGCCGAAGGAGTTGTTGTTGTTCCTTACTGGCCAACTCAAGCATGGTTTCCCTTATTTAGGAAATTAACTTGTTCTGATTGTATATTTTTTGATCCTAACGTTAACCTGTTGACTTCACCTTTCAGGTTAACACACAACCTGCACAGGACGCTCAGATTAGTAGCCGCGAAGCTGTCAGGCAGGCGTATCTGAAGATGTCGCTGTCAGATCGAACGGTTAACGTCATGATCAATTCTTTATCTAATAATACATATAAACAATATGATAGTTGTTTCAAACCATGGGTTGAATATTGTAAACAAAATAATCATGATTTTTCTAAGGAATCAGTGCCTATTATCTTAGATTTCCTTTCACATATGTTTGAAAGAGGTGCCAAATACGGAACAATCAATTCATACAAATCTGCCTTATCCCTTTTATTCCCCAACCTAATCAATGACCATAGGCTGAAGAGGTTTATGAAGGGAGTTTTCAGGTTGAGGCCCACACAACCTAAATATAGCATCACATGGGATCCTAGCATTGTCTTAGATTACGTATCTCGACAATGGCCACATCCTAGCCTCAATCTGGAAACTCTCTCGAAGAAGACGTTGTCATTACTAGCTCTAGTAACGGCACATAGAGTCCAGACATATTCATTGATAAAATTATCAAACATTAATTCTAATGACCCCAATTTAATTACTATCAAGATTCCTGACATTATAAAGACCTCTCGCCCTAATTCTTTCCAGCCGATTTTGAAGTTACCATACTATAATGAGAATCCTAGTATTTGCCCCGCTAGATGTTTATTAGATTATATAAATAAAACGAAGACATTGCGAGATAGTAATAATGATCATTTATTTATTAGTTATAAAAAACCGCACAAAGAATTATCATCGCAGAGGCTCAGTCATTGGATTAAAGACGTTCTTCAAAAAAGTGGTGTAGATGTATCTGTATTCAGTGCTCATAGCACTCGCCATTCAGCTACTTCTACAGCGAATAATCTTGGTGTTAGTATCGAGACCATACGAAATACTGCAGGCTGGACGAAATCCTCTGCAACATTTGCTAGATTCTATAAAAGACATATTGTTGAAGACAATTTTGCACGCAGTATATTATCTGTAGGAAATAGACCTATAGATTTAGAAAGTGATTAATTCTATTGATATAATAATGATTATGATGTGCTTACCCAAATAGTTGTAAATTATTCTACATTTCTTATTAAAATAAATATGTACTACAGAAAACATTTACTTTTTCATTCAAAGTTTTCTTGGTTTATTTTATATTTGTAGACTCTGAACATCCTACAACATGTGAACTTGTAAATCGCTAAGAATGAAGCTGCGAAGCATAATTGAAGATCAAACGAACTTACCTAAAGTGAAGTTCGATCACAATTATGTGAGCAGCTTCATTCGACGCGATTTAGATACACCCTCCCTTTTTATTGATAATAATATTTTAGTTGCCTACCCATCCCTCTAATGTTTTGCACAAATATAAAATAAAAGATCTTTAAACTAAATGAGCAATGGAAAGGTCCCGCGTGCGGGGGCCGGATCTGGGGTGGAGAGAGTGGTGGTGGGGACGCAGCTCAGTGTTGCCAGTTTTTAACTTTAAACATATCCGTGCTAGGCTGATGCTTGGGAGTGCTGCTACAACATGTGAACTTGTAAATCGCGTCGAATGAAGCTGCTCACATAATTGTGATCGAACTTCACTTTAGGTAAGTTCGTTTGATCTTCAATTCTATGTCGTCACTGTGAGCATCGGATCTTCGGGCTTGTTGACCCGATCGATTATCACCACTTTCACTTTATTGAAATGTGGAGATTATTTTATAATTTGTATTTTTATAATGATTTGCTGTAGTGCTCGTATATCCGCTTTGCCTACCAATAAACCACCTACCTCCTCACAAGCAGTCACGCAACAACTAGCTTTTTCACCAGCGATTATTTTTAATAATATTATTCTTGCCACAATAAATTTACATGTGAATCGGCGCTGTGTTGAGTAGAAAATAAATTGCGTTTCGTTACCTTTCCACTTTGTTTTAATAAGCTGGTCCCAGGGTTTAATTAAGACGTATAAGTTAATAGTAAATTGCTGTTTAATATTAATTTGGAAGATTTAGTGCTTATAAATCTCGACGGAGATCGTTATTCTATAATGAAGTATTTAATATTTTATTAAGCTTAACTAAGTTTTTTTGCTCCCTTGCTACTACTTTCCAAAAAATAAATGTACCTGATATTATTCCCAGCAGTGATTGAAAGAATATAAAAAAGAGAGCATAGTAAGACCTTAAAGAAAGAAAAGCACGTATGTATACCATAAGTATATAGTTTGTTTTAATAAGAATACAACGTTCAATCATATTTGTATAATATATGAGCAATTATGAAGGTGGCAATTCAAAAGTTATTAGTTTTTAAAAGACAGACATGACAAAATACTATTCTAAAAATCCTGCCAATAGAAATGAAGAAAGAAAGAAAACATATTTATTCAACGCCAGCATAAACAAAAAATACAAATACAAATAACAAAAACAGTTGACGACGCTGAAAGGGGTCACCTCACTCATCTTTATGCCACGGTAAGCCGTGACGCTGATTTTCGGTGGTGCCCTGTTACTATTTTTTTTAATATATGTTTGTTTGCAATACTGTCTCAAGAACATTCAGCAATTTGTTAAGAACGTGCAGCTTTGTCTTGAAAGGCAGGTTGTCCAGCGACACCGGCCCTATGTCTTTATCATCTTGTAAAATATCTATGGGGGCTTTTCTCTTCAGAAAAAACAAGGATTCTTTTTGCATCAACTCTGTGGCCAAGATATTTGGGTGAGATTTGAGTCTCTGACTGTATGCTTTCATGAATTTGCTTATTTCTTGCTGGACTGTGTTAATTTTGAGCTCTTGGTGTAGCTGTTGGTTGGTCATGTAGCCCTGTAACTTAAAAGTAATTTCTACCTACCTAGTTTATTACCTAAAGTTAGAACTAGTGGGTGATTTCACGAGCGCCATTTTTTACATCAAACCTTAATATTAGTTTTAAAATTGTATTTTTGTTATTATTTTAATTAATTCTCCTAGTTTGTCATTACTTATAAAAGATGCGAAAGATAATAGATGCGTGTGGTCGGCCATTTGTCAATTCAAATACCGGATACGCCGGTTGCACGAGCAAACGTCACCCTAAGTGCGAACGTCCTTCTTCTCTTCCTCGTGTTCCTCATTACTGAGGGTCGTGATTCCCCCAATGGTTGATGATTTTCCATCTATATCTATCCTTGGCGTCATGGAGAGCATCAGTAGCTTGTTGTTGAATGCTGAGCGGATTTGGTCGGACCAGCTGATTCGGCTACGACTTCTTTGTCTCCTTCAATTGATCTTCCTAGTAACCATCACGACTATACGTAACTATAGTGTAAATTAGGACCTATGTGACTATTTAATGTAGATGTAGGTTGTTTTCTACTAGTCTTGTCTCATCAACGAAATATGTCAAAGGACAAAATAACTTCCCATACATCTAGTATTAATAGTCTTCAGGCTGAACCTATTTTCTCGATTCATAGCTAAACATTCTAGATCTAGTCACTTTTCGAACAATACAAATAGAGTGTGTTCCCCGAACATAATCTAAAATTTGGGCGTGTTCAAGACAAGAGCGAATAGGCAGTTTCTAGACATCCTCGGCCGCATCGTCACTTAACAAGAGGTGAGATTGCTGTCAAATGCCCGACAATCGCCAATAAAAAAAAATAGTTATAATTGGATTCTTCCACTAACGAGCCACATATAGACACACGGATACAGATGTAGTGAATAATGTTATGCCGTCGTACTTTGTCGGAAAAGTTCGTATTTATTTTACTTATCAACCTACCTCTTGTATCCTAATTGAAACAGCAAGATAAATACGAACATTTCCGACAAAATACAATGGAAAAACATTATTTACTGCTTCTGTACAGTCAGCCTCAAATAGTTCGTAGAGACCAAAGTAGCCAAATATAACGAAACAGATTTTATTTGCATAGAAGTAAAGATATGTGACGATATAGTTGACCACTTTGACTGCTACTTACAATATGGTGCCGATTTGTGGGATTCAAATATGCAATCTCTCTATGTTTTATTTATTCTTTATTTTTTTGTATCGACGGCAGCAAAATGCACGCTATAACTACCGTATTCGTTTGTTTCTAATTGCTTTGTGTTTGGCATTAAAAGTTGGTGTTCTTTTTAAAGAAACTAGGTAGTTAAACTTTCAGGCCTGTGTTATTAATTATTTATTGCAGCTTACCGGCAATATGATGAAGGTCGTACGGATTTAAAACCTTAACCTACTTCGAAACTGCGCTGCGACATGCTACCGTGAGGATAGAAATGTGGCGTGACTTAAAAATATTGCTTGAAAAGTCAATATTTATTTAAGCAGAAAATGTAGTAAGTGCTACTATGTTCAACCAATTTCAAGGAGATTTGGCATGAAAACGAGAAGTTGTAACTACTTGTTGGTTATTATATCACAATAAGCAAAATATTTGTTAATCGCTGTTGCCCGCGACTTCTAATTACTTCACGTTGTACGTATGAAAATATTTCTTTCAAAAATAGCATTTTTGTGACATGTTTTAATAGCCGATTGTACTTTTCTTTAAGCATACATTAAACCATCGGGACGTAAAAAGTCCAAACTCGGTTGGATTGGGTTATTTTATATTACAAAGTTTCTGTGACCATCTTCCGGCTCCATCATCGTATCAACTCGATTGTGTCATAATTATTGTATTGTGACCTAACTTATATTATGCCAAATTTTAGCTCGAGTGGAAACCGGGAAGTGGGTCAATTTAAATAGGAAAACATGGCAAGTTAAATAAACATTGTAAGAAGTACAGTTGTAGTAACACGTCATTAGCTTCATTCTCGAACTGTCGATACAGTCGTTAAAAATATTTTCTACTAATTTCCAACTGTCGTTAGTCCAATCGTCACCAAAGCTATAAAAAACAGGAGAACTCAGCAAAACAAAACCAAAATGGGCAAATCATGAGTTATTGACGGACACGATCCAAAATAACACACGTGCCATTATTTCGAGTACCAAATACTACGTAATTTTTGAATCGTTTGACCTTTTTACTTCATAATGAAGTAGCAGTTTTCATGCGTAGTTGGCATAAAAGACGGTTATCGCCTTCTGCATTTGAAGTGTGGATGTGTGTCGCGTGACTAAGAAAGTTTAGTGCTTATTTTAAAAGGGATTATGTTGAATATATTATCTATAAAACTTACGCTATTTTCTACAAGGGTCATGTGGTTCACTTGCGCTATCGGTCTCATATGCTATGATGATTTAATTCAACTTGATTCTAATGAGTGATATTTTTACCCAAGACTTTGTGGATTTTGTTGACGTCGTTCGTTGGATTTTCAGCGTAGTCATATCAAGAGTTGTGCATGCCCCGCTCGCTACCTGTGTAACAACTAACAAAAAATTTAACGAAGTTGTGGGCACCATATCGTATTTTATAAATTATCATTAAGTTCTATGTTTTATTGCGGACCATTTGTATTTTTTTTATGAGTACAAAAATCAGAAACCACAAAAACTGAGTGAATACCAAAGTTCCCCAGACAGAGTACACCAATTATCAAGATTACGAGAACAATACATGTTCATGAAGCGTTATAAGTATAGCTTGCTCCTTCAGTGGCGGCCATATTCTAGTTTAATTAATTAACAAAAATCATAATTAATACCTAACTCAAAAACAACAAACTGAATTCAGTTTCTATGCAAAAAATTAAAGGTCATTGTATGAAACTAATTTGATGTTAAACTTGTCTCATTAAGATTTTTTTTTATCAAAGTTTTTTCATCAAAATCTTCTTCCAAATTTAAGTTTCGAGTAACCGACCCTTTTGTACCTCCGCAGAAGTTTTAACTACGTGTTCATTTGGCAACTACCTTCACCCACCTGAGGTCAACTACCTTCAGTTTGTAGAGGCTGTCGGCTAGAACTTGACACGGCAATGTTTTCCATTTCAAGAGGACGCAGTTAGTGTAAATCTTAGTTCGGTAATTTAATTTAAGTAGAACTTTGGAACGTATTTAAGTAGATAACAGTTACTTATGTCGTAAAATCTGATTACTAGAGCGAAAAGATCAGAGACTAAAGGCGCTTTTGTTTAAACTCCCGGTAATAAACGGAGTTTCTTTGCGGGATCGAATCAGAAATGAAGAGATCCGTAGAAGCCTTGGTAGTTGACATAGACTAATGGATAGCAAAACTTAACTGGCAATGGGAAGGGCACATTACTCGTAGAAACGATGGCCGCCGGGGCCAATGAGTTCTTGAGTGACTATCAAGCACCAGAAGATGCAGCAAGGTTAGGCGTTTACAAGGCAGACTATTGACATGGTGAAGATCTCTGGAGTCCGCTGGATGCGGGCGGCGCAGATCCGGTCATGGTGGCGTTCTTTAGGCGAGGCCTATGTCCAGCAGTGGACGTCTTTTGGCTGATAATGATGCTGATAATGACAGACCAACACATGTCAAGCTATTCTCGTCTTATACGACGAAAAAAAAAGAGAGTTAAGACAAGCAGAGTCTCACCGTTTACTAGTCAAAATTCTGGTGAGAACAGCCAATATTATAATAGTCTTTCTAAGGACTTATTTAATTTTAACTTTGAATGAACATGATATAACAACCAGATTAAGACATCAAACCAGATTACACTTAGTGATACCATTTTCCGTTTGATATACGATATTACTCGCAATTTGAACACAAATAGCTACAGTTATGATAAACACCACAAAATACTTCACAAATAATTCAAGTAACAAAACTGAAATAACCACATTAACCAGTTGAAAACTAAATGAATCCCTTTGACGAACAATTATCGGAAAACAACTGAACATCAAACGGAATGTATACGATATATCAAAAACGTATCACTATACCGTTCTTGGACACATCAAAGCTTACTGGTCTGGTCCAAGGGAAAGGTGACTTTGATATTGATACAGTTTCGTGGCTGAAATAGTTACGTTTGAACGTTAATCCACTTTCTACAGCATATATGATGAGCTTGTTTGTTTTTAAAGCCCTTATTAAAATAAAAATATCTTGTTAAAAAAATCACAGGCTACAACCTTAGTTTCTTCGAGTAAGCTCATGGTGTAAAACTAGGTTTTAACTCGGTAGCGACACGACCTTCAACTAGTGTAGTAGCACTGATATTTCCACAAGAACCGCAAGCGTGCTACACACAATCTTATAACACCTTATTGGCGCAGTCGGTACGATATGGTTGGCTAAGTGTGCCATGAAGGAAACTCGGTTATATAACGTACGAATTTTTAATCATACAGGAATAGTTTGTTTGGTAAAATACTTACTACAAACATGGCTTATAGTCAATTTGCCAATTTCTTAATTTCCTAACAAATTAACCATTTATATTTGTAGTTAAATATTGTTTATTTCACATTATTAATTTACCTTGATACAAATGTCAAGTACGAGAAAATATATTTTTTCCTCTCTCGCATTCGTGTTAGGCCTTGTTTGATTAAGATAATCGACGGTTATATCAACGGAGCATTATTTTGTGCCCCAAGTGTAAATAAAATAGGTTGTTTTATATGAAATTTTGCAGTGGTACGATTTAACTGGCGGTATGACGTCGCCGACTCTCCCCTAGGTAAGTTCCAATGTTCCGTCATAACAGAACCAAATGATTGTTCTGTTTGAGAATGATATTTCAATGAGAAATTGGGTTTCTGGCTCGTGAAGGTACTTTAATTGTAAAGTTCCAAATCGACTAACACTTTATGCGTCGATTGGCAAGGTATTTCTGAGCTTGCTGATTGATAACGGTATAAAGTTCTATAAAGCTATACATTTTCTTAGAGCCAAAATCCTTGTGCAATTGGACGTCAAACCGCAATCAATTGAACTTGCACCGCTATTTCGAATTCCTCAGCTGATTTCGGTTATGGCTGCCAACTGTTCTGAGTGGTGCCTTTGATCGCTTGCTGCATGCCAGAGCCACAGCAGTTCCACTTTTGAGTCCTTATGTCGATGAAAATTTAGGGGACAAACAATTGAAGATTGGTGTGGATTTCTGGGAGTTTCTACTCCGTAGTAACACAGTATGTAGGGTACAAAAAGTAAACACATTTAAATCAAAAGTTCATAATGTGCATCTTAAAATGATTCAGGTAGTCTTTTTCAGGAATCCTAGATGTACAGCCGACGTCATTCAATATAAACTGTGACGTCATAGAACTACTAAAATTTGTATATCCAACAATACTTTTACTACGTCACAACTCATATTAAATAACTGCTAGAAGATTTTTTTATGTATTTTACAAAAAAAGGTTAATTTTAGTTTTTTTTTTCCAACAATAAAAAAATAGGAATGCTTTAATAGTTCTACGTCGTGGCAGGCATTGCTGGAACTGAAAAGTATTTCTCTAACAATATATCAAATTTCAATAAAACGACACAATTGCGCTAAGTCTGTCCGAACCTCATTCGTTTATAAAAATACAGGACTATGAAATAAATATGCGATCAATCAGTTGCCGAGTCCGGACTGAATATTTATAACTCAATTAGGCTTATATGGACCTGTGATTGACAGAGGTCACTACCTGAATAACTGAGGAGACCCACAATATTGTGTTCCCAGTGTCGGGAGCTGTATATACGTTTTATGCCCCACTGCATAGATTATGTGGACATAAAATATAACACTGGTACTTTCGGGGGAATCTTCGCAATAGCGAGAGCTAGATCGTCGCTTATTAGCCTTCTATTAGTTTATAGTTATAGTTAAACTATTAGGATGGCTACATAAACGAGATAAACAAACATTTTGAAGTTGTTTCAATCGTAAAATATCTAAATATTCGTTTGATATTACCTAAGCTATATTAAAATAGAGATATTTATATTTGTAACATTTTGTCGACCATATTAATAACAGTATCATTATTTACGAGTATCATAATTGATGGCATAATGTTAAACAGTAAAGGAATTGTTAAAAATATACAGCAACAGTTAACGGTAGGTACTATTTGTCCTTAATTTTTTGGTCGTATTTTTACCGGAAATTGTACCTACTGTAAAATGGTGTAACGTACTGTAGCTAAGTCATTTATAAGGGAAAATCTATTTGTGTGTTTCATTAGGGAACAAAAAGGTACCAGAAAATAAATAAATTTAAGTGGGTAATTATTACTCCATTGACTACTCTCTTAATTTTAAAAGGAGATCTAAAGAAAGGGCCTTTGGCCAGGACTGGAACACTCTTATAGGCTAATAAAAAAAAGGTTAAAATATAAAATCATCCTTTGCTAACATCTATACATATCTATATTTTATTTAAAAAACATTAACACTTTGACGACCAAGAACCCTCTAGCTGGGCGCTCTGCCCGTAGTAGGGTTTCCCTATATGCAGTTTCCCATGTTATCGGTTACGCGCGTAGCGCTATGAAAATAAAATTCGGTCAGCTGCAGGTAAACCTGAGCCTCATATATATTTGTATGTCAGCGGGGTCACATTACTCTGTAACTGACTGTATGCTGGCAAAAGTGACCCACATGTTAAACTATAACATAATTTTTGAGTTAATGGGCCATTACCTTTTTAGTTTCTCTTAGGAATGTTGTTTTCTTGTTCTTTGTTTTAATGCCTTATTCTCAAGGCGAATGTATTTTACGGCGGCTTCATAAAGACCGTAATTAAACATTCGTATGATGTACATTAAATTTTTAATATGCGTACTTGATTACCACACTAGTGGTCAAAGTCACGCTTTACCAGTTTACCACCTCCTTGGCACACGCGATACATAAATAAACTTAACCAGAACATTTATAGTGCGAGATTAGGCACGGAATAAAGTAGCTTGTTGAGAAGTTGGGAGTGGGTCATGGGATCAATGTGACCTGTGACATAACTGGATTTGTGTACCTACCTTGAAAAGCCTGGTCACCCTATCACTTGTACCGTATAGAGATTGACATAATGTCGAGTTGAGTAAGGTGACCAGGCTTTAGGAAACGATATTATTTCCTTTTTATAGTTGAAAACCAGTTACTATTCGATCCTATACAAATTTGTCGCTTACCTAACTTTTTTAAGTGTGGGAAATACCGCTTAAGCTGAAAGGGTTTTAAAATGTTCCCTTGTAAAGAGTCTATTGGCAATATTTGAAAACAGTAGTCTAAAAAATGGATAAAACATAAAATATTCTCTTCTGTTTCCGCGATTATTACTCATTGAAATAAAACAATTTAACGGATTATATCGCGTATATTATCTCATTTTAGTTCCCGACGTTTCGGAAGCTTTCCAGCTTTCCATGGTCACGGGTGGACTGAGAAAAGATGTATTTTCCTCTGTCAAAGTTACAATTTGTGCAAACTACCTATTTTTGTAAAAACAAATAAAGGTGTACATACATGCCAGATGGGCCTAAGCTGTAAAGACATTTACACATGTGCCAGAAGGGCTTAATTATTTTATTCTAATAATTTACCAAGCAGCATTTCACAAATGAGGCGTACTGAGGAGAAAAGAAACGCTGCAAAGAAAAACTCCCAGGCTACCAGATTACTAATTATAATATTTTAAAAACAGAGACTATTAAACTACTTTTTAAACAGATAACATATTTTACACCGTTCAGAAATTAAGGTTGTCTCGCTTGTTCCTTGATGAGATGTATTACAGGATCCCAAGCTAGTGGTAGTGACAATCCATCTTCTCTATTGAAATTAGGATGCTTTTTAATCTCAATAGCCTCGCGTAGCATTCTGGGAAAATTACCTTTTTTCTTTGGCAAGAATAGAAAGTTTATCAAACTTAATTGAGTGGTTTGGTTTGTCAATGACATGTTCACAGACTGCAGACCTATTACACCGGCGGTGCTTGACATCTGCTATGTGCTCCTTCACCCGGGTTGATACACTGCGTTTCGTTCGACCAATGTATGAAAGACCACACTCTCAGTCCAGCTTATAAATGCCTGCACTCTGCATAGGGGTGCTACTCTTCACTGGTCTAAGGTATTGAGACACCTTCTTCAACGGCTTGAAATATGTTTTTATAGAAGCACGCTTCAAGATGTTTCCAATCTTGTCTGTGACCCCTTTCACATATGGCAATACGGCAGGTTTACGCTCGACTGTTGGTTTCTTCATACTGGGATTCTGCTTGAAACGTGGTATCTGGAGCTTGTTGGCTCGAAGCGCACGTTTGACATTCTGTAACTCAGCAGTCAGATGTTGATCGTCGCAGATATCCCTGGCTCTCTGAAACAAAGATTTACCCACTGTAGCAAGTTGACAGGGATGGTGGTGAAATTTGCCATGAAAATACCTATCTGTATGCGTAGGTTTCCTATATACATTATGACCTATGTCATTGTTAGTACCTCTAATTACTAGCACATCTAAAAATGCAAGTGAATTTTGATTTGCCAACTCCATAGTGAATTGAATTATACTATGCATGGAGTTCAGATGGTCTAAGAAAGCTAAAACACTAGATCTAGGTAAAATAATAAAGGTATCATCTACGTATCTTTTAAAGATCCTCGGCTTGACAGGTGCCAATGAAAGCGCTCTCTCCTCGAAGTCTTCCATGAAAACATCGGCGACGACAGGAGACACCGGAGACCCCATAGCCACACCATCAACTTGCCCGTAGAATTCACCATTCCATAGCATATAGCCAGATGTTAGGCAGTGTTGTGATAACTCAGCATATTCAATTGCCATCTGTTGTTCACTCAATCTTCTTTTCACAATTTCGATACATTCATAACTGGTAGGCATGTGAAGAGAGACTGGACATCAAAACTGACCATAACTTCATCATCAGTTAGTTTCAACACAACCCTGAAAACATAAAACTATGGAATAGACTCCGCAGAAACCCATTTACATTCTTACCTAAATACTTCTGAGAGGTAAATGACAATAACAACAAAAAATGACTTGATTATTCAAAGTAATAATAAGTTAGAGTATGTACATGCTCATGTTTCTTAACTTTTGACGAATTGAAAGACGAAATAGTCTTTATGCGGTTTTTGTCTTTTTAAGACGCCAGTACTTAAAGTGGATTGATTTCCTTGTAGTGACATTGTAAACTTTCATAAATATAATTAAACTAGGCAATAAATAGTTATTATCTTCTGTTGAAATAATCTATGAAAATTCAGTTTCATTGGTGTGACAGGTTATTGGGGATGGCACTTTTGTCTGCTTGATAAAAATGTTATGGGGAATTACGGAACACGTTGTATACATCTGTAAAAAAAATCTGGCTTGGACTCTAATTGCAAAATATGTCATTAATTATTACATATAAATATAATGTTGACATATTATGCAAATAAACAACATGAAATGTTCTATTTTGTTGCTCTTAAGACTCGTTTAATAGAGGCCCACTTAAGCAAGTAAGAAGTAAATCGTAGAGTGCTCCGATAACACGTGCAGAGTTGTAGAGCTCTACACCGTAGCGCTACCGCGTGCGTAGCAAATTCAATTAACACTCTTGTTCTTTTCCCGCTCAGATCTATTCCGAAGAGTTGTAAAAACATTTAGTTTCCAGCAGCACTTACGCCCTTTTGTGTCCTATAGAAAAAGACGGGGTCTTATTCAGAAAGTTTGAAGGATTTCGAAAGTATAACACCATTTAGGATAGTTAGAGGTTCGTGACCCTTGATGTTGTGAACTGTATGCTAGACAAAATGTATATTGAGAGCTCAAAATAGATTAGCTCTTAAGATTGACATCATTTAAAAAAAAAAGAAAATATCTTATTTATTCCTTTTACTTTTTAACCTTTTGCCGGCAACGCACTTGTGACTCTTCTGATATTGCAGGTGTCTATGGGTGACGGTGATCGCTAACCAACTGGCGATTCGTCTGCTCGTTTGCCCCCTATAACATAAAAAAAACTTAATATCCAACAATTTGATAATAACTGTGGGATGCATGAAATGGAACACATGAATGAAACAGACGAACGTGTGAGTGAAATGGGGAATATGGATTTTTTTATTGAAAACGCTCTTTTGTTTTTTTTACATGGTTTTTACTCAATGGCGGTGACGGATATATAATTTGATGTGTTTTGTATTTGAATTAATAATTTTATCGAAAATCCGCTTATTTTTCGAGCCTGCAATCCCACATAACATTATTTATATTGATTTATTAAAATATTCATCAAGCACACAATAGTAATTGTATGTTGTTGATAAAATATTCAACATAGAATTATTATACAACGATAACATGGAAAAATGTGTATGAAGCGAAAACCTACGTACCTTTCATAATCGTTAAAAATACATTAAAAAAAGTTTGTATTAGAAATCAAATTCAGAAAAAGGGCAATAAGTACCTACAAAGGGCAGAAAAATTGACTGAATAGATTTCAACCATAATTTTGCAGCATTAGGGTCCATCTCTCCATGCAATTTTGCTGTCCATAGTATATAATACTATATATATAATATAACTAATAGCGTCATACAGTTACTACGTTTTTTCATCTTCCGTATAATGGGATACCTACGAGTCTTTTTCAAACCAGTGACGAGATAATTAAAACAAAATAAGTACCACTTTTTAGTGGAGAATATTTACTTAGTTTTTTTACTACGTTGGACTGAAATAAATTAAACAAAACACCTACACAAAAACAAAAGTCTTGTTTTACTGTTACTTATCTATACTATTATAAAATTGTAAAAATGAAATGTCTGTACATTGAACATTATATTCACAAAAAAAGTTTGTAACGGACTATTTCGAGGTCACTGAAGGGAAAAATATTTGTTTGGATTTTTTGTATATGCTTCATCACGCCAAATCGGCTAAACAGAAATTAATTAGTTTTGCTACATGTGTACCTGGGTATTTACAGATGGTTATGGGATACTTTTTACCCAAATACGCTGTCGAAAACAAGTTTACGATTTTTTTCCTCCTCGAACGACGTTGTTTAATATAAATTATTCACTTCGCGATCAAAATACTTAGTGGCCCCTATTTTGTTTTCAATGCTTTATTTTCTTGGACTGTAAAATGTTTGCTGAATTTATCCGTTAAGGTTATACGTAGCCTATGACATGGCATGTGAATGAAATGTGCATTTACTGTCTGCATATATGCCTATAAGATTTATACAGTAACGTACCGTAGTCCTCAGGAAATGAACGGGCTCCGGGCTAGCATACCTAGCTATGACTTTGCTTGTCGCGTGCCACCATCTTTTTCACACTGTACTGTGTAGAAAGAAATAGGCAATGTTGGTCGCTAATAATTGTCCTGTACCCTCAAATTGTACAAAAGACACCAGTTAATGACCCGTTAGTACGAAATCCCACAATCCACACCAATTCCAAATTTCAGAAAAACAATCTCTTCCACATCAAACGCTCCCGATTCGTCCCATTTTAATTAGTTTCATTTCGCGCATTCGAGTTGCCAAACTTATAAATCTTTGTGGTTGAACAATTTTAATGAAAGGGCTCGCGCTGAAGGCTGTTGTTAAATTTGAGATCTAAATTATATCCGAAGCGGTACTTAAGGAGTTAATTCGAAGAATGCCCCGCAATCTCGATAAGCTGAAATTTTATTTAATTAAATTTACTTTTCATTTTAATTACATTCGTTTGGGATTGTTGCTGAATGGTAATTATAATTATCAACTGTTTTTGAAGTCCTGTAAAACCTCATAGAAAACTGAATCCGACATGAAGACGATAGAAGAGTTATTAAAGCGATAGACATCGTCATGATAAACATTCCAGAACAGGCAGAGAAGAATAAAACGGGTAGGTAAAAAAGCCGCAAGGGCGACAGAGTTTGCAATAGACAAGATATAATAATGGTCTACGGGAGTTTTTTCCCTGCAATAATGCCTCAAATAAAAGAGTGATAATAACAACTGCTTCACGGACATCTTTCCATTTTTCAAATCCCACATACTCCAACCGCAACAGAAAACAAAAGTGCATAGGCGAAAACTCTAAAAGTTCTCTTACGTGAAACACAAACGGACGAGCATTTCATGACTAAGTAACTCCTCATAAATTTAGAAAGCTACGAAGGCGATTGACGAGTTATCAGAGCGATGGAAATCATCACGAGAAACATCCTTGGACAGATAGTAGTATAAATGGAAAGCTGGGAGTTTTCTCTCATGAAGTCCTCACCTAAAGTCACAAAGTCATAAAAGGGACAGAGGCAGCATAGACAAGTAAATAATAGTTAAATGGATGATGGAAGTTTTTACTCTGCAAATTACACCTCTCATAAAGTTATGATAAAAACAAATATTTCAGGAACAACTTCCCATTTATCAAATCCCACATAACCCAACCGCAACAGAGAACAAAACTTCATTGGCGAAAACACCAAAAATTCCGACTTAACTTTTTACAGAGTCCCTAACGAGATAAAGCAGCGGACGATCGCTCCATGAATATAAACAGTTAAATTAAGAACGCACTGGTCTAATATGATACACAACATGTGGTGTATTTAATTGCCTGCCCGAATTTAGTACCATCCCTTAGGGGTAGTTTTTATTAATGGTTTTTGCTCAGCTTGTCCGGTGTAACAAGTTTTAAATACAGATTAGAGTTTATAGAAGTACTTTACTCTCATTGATAAAGGAATGTGTAGTGATGGGTACCGTCGCTTTTAGGGGTTTAACAGACGGAATGCAAGTCAAATGCAACTTGTATGAAACCTTTATTTTAACACTCTCTTAACACCCAAATCAGCTCCCGACTTTAAAATGAAATCAACAAAAATCAATAACGATTCGCGCTAGAAAATTAAATTCAACTGTGACACAAAGAAGATAGATTAACGTGGAAACGTCCGAGTAATTGTGAAAAATGCGAATCGTTTCCGAACAAAAATAAAGACTTCAAACATCCAGGGCTAAGCTTGTTGACAAACTGGAATATCAACGTTAAATCATTTGCAGCAAAGTTTTACTCTGAATGGCAGGGGATCGTGTTAGGATTTGTATTCGTGTGGAATCAGTGGATAAAAGAGTGGTGTAATTCCTTTCTATGTGAAACTGTAATCAAGTCAGCGGCAAAAATGCCGGGAAACACGTCGGTACGAGTCAGGGATTAACAGTTATGTGGACTTTAACGAATATAGAATGCCTATTTTAAAGACATTTTTTTTTATTATAACTGTTTTCAAAAGTAGATTTAATCTATGGACACAACGAATTTTGTTGTAATAGTCATATAGGTGTTATATTTAAAGTACAGTTTTACTATGAAAGGATAGCCTTTGTTGTATCGGGGCGCGGTTCAAAGAAAAGTATATTTTTTAACTTTTATTACTGTATTTTATATACTGTATGTTGTATTCATGCTCTTTACGATTTTTAAAGAAATTTTAGCACTATGATATTATGATATTCATCTTATTATTGTGATAAAAAAAGCTAACCTTTTTGCTTCTAATATAATGTTCTCAAAGATCTAATTTCGGCTCCAAATAAAGGTAATGTACGCGAATGAAATACAAGATATCGGATTTTTTAATTACTTAACATGTTTTAATCTATTACGTATCTAACAAAATTCTTCTCCTTAGACTTTATGTTCAAGCAAAAAGAGGCTTCGTAAAAAATAAAGTTACACCAACTGAGACCGTTTCATTTGAATCCAAGCCGGCTCGGCTATATGTTATTCTGTAAAGCATTCCAATAGAAACGCAAAGGCCTTTCAACGTCCCCCACTATCAAACTCACCTTCAAAGTAACAAAAAGCAAGTTTAAAGGCATTTTTCACTAATTTGCAAAACGTCTAGAATTTCAGAAGGCCGTTCGTTTGTCTGAGCCAGTACCGCTCTAAATGTTTGAAAAGGGAGCCCATTTCAACCGAAATGCAGCTTAATTAAAGTTTAGCCTTGCTGTTGAGAGGGAATGGGCCCGGCCTCATAATTTATTCCTGTGGGATATAATTCGGTTGGATTTAGTAACAACCGGGAAGATGTTGGGATTTATGGACGGGTATCGATTCGGGGTTTGTTTTACAACGATTCTGTGATGACTGCTGAGGGTCCGACTTGAATAAGGGGCCAACTGTGTTAAATACGAGTATACTTGAGACGTTGACAGGTTTACTTATGCATGCAAATAACAATGGACTAGGATGAAATTTTATTACAAGACTTTATTATAAAATTTGAGATTTGGTAGGTAATTATTTTGGGGCTCTTGGTTTTCTCGGACAAGCGAAATATGTAGCTATTGCTTTCGTAGTATAGAAAACTAAGGATTATTTTAACTGGACTTGCGAGCTAGAACGACCTGTCATCATCATGTGTGATATTGATGACAGTGGTCTCCTCTTGGGAAATGCCGGTGGACTCAGATTTGTAAAAGTGTCCTTGTGGCCTAGTTATTCTATCTAGGAGGGAGATATAGCTCTCTCGATCTTTCGACACCGGTTCATAGTTTATTGTGACCGCTGTGACAACTGACCTGTGAAACAACCTTACCCGGTCTCCCCTAATATAGGCTGCTTCGTTACCGCTTACGCATGTAAAAGCGCAGTTAAATTTGACGACCAGTTTGGCTCAGCGGTAGTAACGTTGCCTGCGAAGCTTAAGGTCCTGGGTTCAAATCCCGATAAGGGCAAATATTTGTGTGAGCAATAAATATTTGTTCCTGAGTCTTGGACGTTTTCTATGTATATGAGTAAATTTGTCTATTAAATACATCGTCGTCTAGTACCTAGTCTAGTACCCATAACACAAGCCTTACTGAGCTTACCATGATTTATATGTCTATTTGTGTAATTGTCCTGTAATAACTATTTATTTATTTAAATGCTGTGTTCTTCCAAAGTCAAGTCAATTGCTGTAATGTAAAGACGAAAAAGGACAAGAAATTTCACGCAATTTTCACCCCTCTGTCTTTCTCTGTCTCAAACTGCTATTTAAAGATAATGTAAGCAAAATAAAACACCTCTGCAAACGATGTTCAAAAGTACTTTCCAGAATTCTAGACTGCAAATGGCTCGTGTAAAAATTCCGCCAAACGGTACGCCGGCACAAATGACTTCATTTTTCCTAGTAACGCAGTCGAAGTACAACGCTAAAAGCGTTTAAGCATTTCATAAATGGCATTATTCCCATGGCTAAATAACTTGCGATGTACTGGTGACGATAAAAGTGCTTATCGCAGAAAATTATTGAATGGTACCTACATTTTGACAGGTGCGTTCTGCGAATACAAACCTAGAAAAAAAATCTAGGTGAAGTCCAAAACATGAGCCCTGTTGGGTACAACAATATCTTACAATAAAACAAAAACTAAAAAATATCAATATGTAGGTATTCTAAACATTTAAAAATTAATTTATTAATATTTTCATATGGTCATAATCATCATGTACATTAATTATCATATCATATAATACAATCAATTTTATAATAGTAACATAATTAAAGTTTTTTTAATTAAGTTTAAAAAAAAATGTTTCATTAAGGACTTCCTGAACGGTGTAGTATGTTTTTTTTATTATGTCTTGGATAATAATTATAATAATAATGTCTATGCCCGCTGACACTGACGGACACGTCAACCGTAAATATTTTAATATAAAATCACTTTTTACGTCTATTTACGCTTTAAATCCTCCGTCTTTTTGATAAATATATTTTAAAAGTAACACCAATGATGACGTACAGTGTAAGTACACAATGTACGAAACAAGAAGACGCAAAAGTCGGATTGGTTATGACGGCGATAAAATAGTCTAAGAAATGTTAACGAGGCAACGCGCGAGAGCGGCATCGACACCAGACACAAACGCACGCCCACCACCCCCGCCTGCATCGTCCAGCTCCTCGGCATCGTCGTCGGGAGAAGAGTTTGCCACTGCTCCCGACACCAACAGTGAGTCAACTGACGACAAACGCGGGCCGCCGCCCCCGCCGCCACGACCACCAGCGCGACGAGGGC
Source organism: Hedya salicella (assembly GCA_905404275.2). Taxonomy (NCBI): domain Eukaryota; kingdom Metazoa; phylum Arthropoda; class Insecta; order Lepidoptera; family Tortricidae; genus Hedya; species Hedya salicella. The sequence goes on along the minus strand of FR990101.1, from coordinate 3,570,503 downwards.
GCCCACCGCTGCCGGCACGCTTAGGGCCTGCGGGGCATCCTGCTCCGCCCACGGCTCCCGCTACCGGTGGTATAGTGCGTCGCATGCGATGGACTCAAGCAATGAACGAGCACTGCATGCGCGCATACTACGGGGCTACAGAGGGGGGAACCCACCTGTCTGCTTACCGGGACAGGATGCTCCTTCTGTTCCAGACCCTCGAACCAGCCATCGCCGTATCTGCACAGCAGCTATCGGATCAAGTGCGCGCTATCCAACGGCGTAAGTTGCTGGACGGCGCGAAAGTACTGGCTGCTCGCGCGGCCTCCACGTCGTCTCAGAATCCACCTGCTACGTCGCCGGTTTCGGCGCCAGCACTTGACCTGGTGCCAGGGGCGCCGCGGGTCGATCCCGACTCTGACGAGGAGCACTGCGCGAGTAGCGTAAGTACCCAGGCAAATGAGCAATTGAGGAGGACTCTGGAAGAGACGATTGAGCGGTATCGATTCGCGCCTGACTCTAGGCCGCGATTACCACGCTTGCTCACGAAAAGACGGAACTAGCGCTAGTGGGAGCCCTGAACGCTTTGCGAGACCCGTATCTGCGGGCTAGCGAAGATCTAGCTGATACCCACTCGATCATGTACTGTGGGGCCATCGCGGCGTGCTGCGTCGCTCGTGTCAAGTTCCCGGACGCTGACCGAGCACCGCCGACTGCCGGTGGTGTCCCCACCTGGCAAGTACGGATCGAGCGGCGTATCAGCACGTTCAGGACTCTCATTGCAAAGCTAATCTGCTTCAGAGGGGGTAACAACCGCCCTCGTGTCATGCGCTACGTAGCACAGGCCTTTGCGGGGACTGATGTTAGACCCCGTGATTACATGGCCTGTGTTACGGAGCGCATCGACTTCCTGAAGCAGAAAGTATATGCGTGGGCAAGCCGTATCCGCCGCTACAGAGAACGTGTGGATCGATTCCAGCAGAATCGCCTCTTCCAGAGCGATCAAAGGAAGGTATACAGAAAGTGGGACGGAACCGACCAACGTGTGACCGACGGGCGGCTGCCGGATCCTACTGCCATAAGTAATTTCTGGCGTAGTATCTGCTCGGTGCCAGTCGAGCACACCGAGGGCGAGTGGATGAATGTTGTCGAACGTGAGTGTGAGCCCATCGAAACTATGGGGGCTGTTACCATCAGCCCCGATGACGTGAGCTGTGCGGCTGGTACGACCCAGAACTGGAAAAGTCCTGAGCCGAACGGGTTGCTCAACTTCTGGGTAAAGTGGTTTTGATGTTCACACGAACGACGGGCAACACAATTCCAACAAGCCCTCGAGCTTGGTTCCCTGCCATCTTTCCTAACAACTGGTGTTACCTTCCTGCTATTAAAGTCCGGTAGTACCACTGAACCGAAAAACTATCGACCCATCACGTGCTTGCCCACGCTGTATAAGCTCCTTACATCTATTTTGAGAGCAAAAATTAACACGCACATTGTTGCGAACAACGTTTTGGCCTTCTCTCAAAATGGATGTAGGGTTGGGTCCCGTGGAACTAAGGAGCTCCTCCTCATTGACACGACCATTTGTCAACAAGTTCGGTGGAACAGGTGGTCTCTTTCGGCTGCTTGGATTGAATACAAGAAGGCCTATGATTCGATGCCTCATTCATGGCTTGGGAGGATCTTGGAGCTGTACAAAATCGATACAGTTTTAAAATCCTTTATAGGCTCATGTATGAGGCAGTGGACCACAGTCCTTCGTCAACCAGTTGCCGGCTTCGCAGAGGGGGTGAGATCATTTCTCATCTGCTGTACATGGACGATCTCAAGCTGTTTGCACCGAAACGACCAGAACTGGTGGAGCTACTCAAAGTCACAGAAACATTCAGTAGTGCCATCAAAATGGAGTTTGGTGTAGACAAGTGTACGATCATGCATGTACAGCGGGGTAAGTCATAAATTAAACGAATTTACAGCTTTCCGAGACAATGTCTCTCAAATCTCTCTCCGAAGTTGAAACCTACAAATATCTCGGTATGTCACAGTCATTGAGAATCGCGAACGGAGACATTAGACAGGCAGTGAAGGAGAGTTTTTTTTACCGCTTGACAAAAGTACTAAACAGTCTTTTGTCGGGTGGCAACAAGGCGCGCGCCTTCAACACTTGGGTGATGCCCCTGCTCACATACTCCTTTGGCATACTAAGGTGGACCCAGACTGAGCTGGACGCCCTGGATAGGAGGGTCCGTGTGCTGCTCACTACACATCGCATGCTACACCCACGCTGGTCAGTAATGAGACTGTACATCCCGCGCAAGTGTGGGGGCCGTGGCTTTTTAAATGCCAAGGACCTCCATAACCGCGAGGTGTGCAGTCTCAGGGAGTATTTCCTAAACAATGAGTGTGGGATACATCGCGATGTAGTGGCAGTAGACAAAGGCCTCACCCCTCTATCCTTGGCAAACGAGAACTGGCGCAGACGAACGGTGCTTAGCACTGTAGACCGCAAGGACGTATGGAGTAGTAAAAAGCTACACGGGCGGTTCTACAAGGCCCTTACAGGGCCTGATGTAGATCTGCTTGCGTCGGTGAACTGGCTACGTTTCGGCGATCTCTTCGGGGAAACCGAAGGTTTTGCCTGTGCAATTGCGGACGAAGTTATCATGACGAACAACTACCGGAAGTATATCCTGAAGGACGGTACGGTCGACATTTGTCTGGCATGCCGCCGTCCCAGAGAGTCACTCAGGCATATAATTTCCGGTTGTTCTCATCTTGCTAACAGCGAGTACTTGCACAGACATAACCAAGTAGCCAGGATTATTCACCAGCAACTTGCTGTTAAATACGGTCTTGTGGGGTCTGAGGTGCCGTACTATAAGTACGCACCGGTGCCAGTTCTTGAAAATGGTCGTGCCACGCTTTATTGGGATCGATCTATCATCACGGACAGGACTATTGTAGCCAAAGCCTGATATCGTGCTAGTAGATCGATCTAAGCGCCGGGCAATACTCATCGACATCACCATTCCACATGACGAGAACCTCGTGAAGGCTGAGAAGGACAAACTCAGCAAGTACCTCGACTTGGTTCACGAGGTAACCGCCATGTGGGATGTTGATTCGACGATTATTGTCCCGATAGTGGTTTCGGCAAACGGTCTTATAGCGAAAAGTCTCAATGAACATATTAAGAGAGTCTCGCTAGATGGCTGGATCAAGGGTCAGATACAGAAGGCAGTAATCCTGGCCACGACCCGCATTGTCAGGAGGTTCCTCTCTGTGCAGCCCTAACCACCGGTAGCTTTAGCCCTGCCCCGCTGCCGGCGGCACCCTAGGTTAGGTTTTTTGTAATGTGTTTATATTTTGTATTTGCTTTTTGTATTTTACTTTATATATATATATATATTGTAAAAAACCTACCCTAAGATTTAAAATAAATAAGTGAATAATAATAATATCGTTTATTGCATATCACATAGCTTAAAGGTAGGTACAATTATGGCAGTTTTACATGTGATACCCTGCATAGGGCGCAGCAGTATGAGAGGGCATCTACAGCTTAATGACTATTATTATTTTTAAGTTATACATACAAATTATTAAGACTTCAGATTTTAGAAGTTCAGGATCAGGATTATTAAAAAAAAAATGCCCACTTGCAAAATATAAATTAACGTTGGAGTTAAGATTTGATGTATTTTGAAATATGGCTCGCAACTTATGGTGTCATCTATATTAACTAATATTCTTAGACCACGTTTTTGGAGTCTGAATAAATGTACGACGACTGTACTGTTTCCCCATAGTATTCCTCAGTTGTAGAACCCAATGGTAAGGTTAGATTTGTATTTTAGATATTCTGAAGACTTCACAATTCCCGAAAAAAAAAACAATGGAATATTAGCAACGAAACAGTTTGGCAAACATTATTGTCTTTTAAACATTCCGCTACCCAAAGGTTGTCTGGAAGAGATCGCTATTCAATGATAAGACCGCCCTGTGTTTAATTTTATTGTAACTTTCATATGTTTCTGCATTTCTGTGTATTTGAGGATAAAGAGTCTTGTATTTAAATAAATCAATTTAAACGCATTATATTGCGTATATTATCTCATTTTGAGTTTATAACTTCCGAAAGGAAGCTTTTCAGCTTTCGTGTTCACAAAGTCGACTGAGAAAAGATAAATTTTCCTATGTCAAAGTTACAATTTGTGCAAGCTACCCACTATGAGAAAACAAATAAATTAAAATAATTAGATAGGCCTAATGTGTAAAGATAGTTACGGCAAAGGCTGTATAAATGTCACGTCGTGTATTTAATAAATTATATCTAAAAAACAATTTGACATAGAAATTAGATACTAGTTAATTTTGAGTTAACATAACGTATACTATCGGAAAAAAATATGAAATAAGTATCTCTGAGAAATGTAATGTTCCCAATTACCTTCTTATTAATCGTTTAAAAACGATCAGTTTTTTGTAACGATTAGGAAGTATTTGCTATCTGTAGCAATATAATATTACTCCCAAATGGGTTCATAAATTGTCAAAAAATTTAAATATGCAAAATATTCTTAGAGAATTTTGGTCATGTAGGTAACATACGACTAATTTAGTTCATCTGATGCAGAATTTCAAAAGTATTTTTTGAGATACCCGCAGATTGCTGTAAAGCCGTATCTAGACTAGCTGTAATGTAACATGGAATGTAATGCGAATGGTTTGGTGGCCTGGAACGTAGTTGTTTGCGACCTCACTAAATTTTATGAGAAATGTTACATGACTTACAGCTAGTCTGGACGCGGCTTAAGAGGGCAATATTATTCGTACTGGTTATCTTCTACTAAGGTTAGAATTTATATAAACACAAGTTGTATTTTCTCCTTCACTGTACTCCATGGTAAGACCTAAGGTAAATAACAATGTGTAAAAATACTTGTTTCTTACATTAGCATAATCGTCAGTCATTGCATTGGAGGTGTTTTATAGATTCTTAAACGCAAAACCCTGAATATTATATAGTTACAACATGAAAGTTATATTTACAAACTTAACACAAGCTTAACCTAACTATGAATAAGATAAGATTTAGTTAGTTTAGTTAACAAAAATTACTAACAGTTTTAATTAATCATTATTTTCGGTTACGCATTAATTCTTGTTGGAAGACCGGGATCTTCAGCCAGAAGTATAATGTAATACTTACTAGGAGATTCCAACCACGACTATTATGTAACGTATCATAGTAACCGAATAAATATTTTTCATTTTCATATTTCAACACTAGTACTTAACACAGTACTTTTAAAAAAAATGCGTAGGTCCATTTAAGTCCATATAAAAATAAATAATAAATAAAAAACATGAGATTTCAACCGATCCTGACCATTAGACGAGACGTTTGGCTCAGTGGGTTGCACAATGGCCAACGAAGCTAGCGGTCCTTTTAGCGGTTCGAATCCCGGCTAGGGCAAGTGTTTGTGTGATGAGAATGAATGTTTGTTCCTGGGTCTAAGATGTTTTCAATCTATTTAAGTATTATAATTTATCTATATATTATGTATATTGTCGCCTAGTACCCATAGTACAAGTTTTGCTTAGTTTGGGACTAGGTCGATTTGTGTAAGATTGTCCCTAATATTTATTTATTTATATGAAGTGCTTTGGAAGGAGAAAAGTGACCGTAAAAAAGAGTTTTTCCCTGCAATTGAGTGTGCAGTCAGCCAGTAAGTTATTCCTTTACATCTTGATCTTAATGAAATAACGATCTATATTCTGTAAGTAGGTCGCAAGGGCACTTTTACAAGTCTGACTTTACAGCATTTCCCAAAAGGAGACCACTGTTGAGAAGAAAGCCGAAACCAACTAAATAGTATTTTTTTCTAAACAACTCTTATCTATTACAATATTTTAACTTGGCTTATCTTAAATAAATGTTTATGTTTCTTAATAAATGCTCACATGAAAAAATTCAAACGCTGACTATCAAAAATTCTTGTAAAGAAATATTTTTATAATATTAATGAATACTCGTAGAGGTATCAATGCTAGCGACTTTGAAATTGCTTAAAACTTTCGCAACCGACATTTTTGTAGCGCTACGCTCATAGCCAAAGACATGAGAAAAACCGTATGTAGCGAAAACTTACTACAAACATACAAAAGCAATTACACTAGCAGCGATCCCTTTTTAGTTCAGAACATGAAAGTGTAAAATTTACGTACCTCCTACCCCTTCGATTATTTAATCGTTGTATTCGACGCGCATATCAAATATCATGAATATCGAATATAATTGTTTAATAACGGCTATTATATGTGGGCAAGCCAATAATTACTTCGGCTGTGCCCGAGTGTTAGCTGTATGTACACAGGTTGTTCATTTTATTGTATGTAATTTACTGGTGTGGTGTTTTCAGGTTGATTGTCTTTAATTTCTTTGGTTCGATATAATTATTGACTTAGAAAAATTGTATACTCCGCCAATGATACTGTTTGATGTGCTTTCCTGGCTTGAATTGAGCTTTCCTGCTTATATTATAAATAACCGGCCAAGAGTAAGTCGGACCATGCTCAGTGAAGGGTTCCGCAGCCGTTCATACAAAAAAATGCACACTACAGATGAAAAAAATGCAATATGAAAAAGTGCATTAGCAAAAGAACGTACCTCCACGACACTTATATTCTTTTGTAGTGAAGCGCCGCAGTTTTATTTTATAATAAACTAGCTTCTGCCCGCAACTTCGTCCGTCTTAAATTCGTTTATCGCGGATAAGGGTGTTTTCCGGGATAAAAAAGTAGCCTATGTCCTTCCCCGGGACTCAAATATCTCCATACCAAATTTCATCCAAATCGGTTCAGCGGTTTAAGCGTGAAGAGGTAACAGACAGACAGACAGGCAGACACACTTTCGCATTTATAATATTAAGTATGGATATCAAACTAAATAGTAGCTTACACAAGACACCTATACTCCAAATTTCATTAATGTACATCTTGTAGTTTTTTAGTAAAACGCCTGTGATATATGGACGGACGAACGGGCGGACGGACATGAAGAAAAAAAAAGGGTTTTGTTTGTGCAATTTTGGCTATGGAACCCTAAAAACTAACTAATCCTAAAAATGCCGCATTAAATAAAAAACAATTATCAATAATGGTGGTTATAACCACCCTCAAGTAAGTCCTCCCGCGAAGTTTAGGTAAATAGGCACTACCTGTTCCGAACCGTGTTAATGAGTCATGCTTACCTTATAACGATTAGTCAATCATCAACAAAGAAGTTTGATGGACACCATCTACACTATTGTGTTAAAAACGTATACAGTTGAAAGGTAGGGTAAACGTTAATGTGACCGATTGCTATCGGCACGCCACCATTATAACTTGGTACACTGGCTTGGACCCAAAAATTAGACATATTTTGGAGAACTGACTGAAATAAAATAATATCATTACTAACCGACAGGTAACACTTATACATAAAAACGGTAGTCTGGGAGTTTTCTTTGCGGCGTTTCTTACGCTTCAGTAAGTCTCAGTTTGTCGAACGCTGGTAGTTTATTTTTGAAATGAAATAATTGAGCCCTTCTGGCACATATGTAACTGTCTTTACACATTAGGCCCAGCGGGCATGTTTTCTCAAAGTGGATAGTTTGGACAAATTGTAACTTTGACAGGGAAAAATATATCTTTTCTCAGTCGACCCCGTGCACTTCAACGTCGGGAACTTAAATAAGATAATATACGCGATATTATCCGTTTAAATTGTTTTATTAATCACGAAAGCAAGAAAATATTACTTAGCCGCTATTTCACAATTGTGACAAATGACGGGTGACAATTTCATGTAGGGTAACTAGGCCAAAAGCGGGTAGGCCGCCTAAAGCGGGTAGGCGTGTATACATCGTTGTATGAAACAGTATTGTCAATGTGTGCATACGCCATAAGAGCCAACGAGTTTCGACCATTTCCGAGCGAGCCGCGGTATGCAGAGGACGCGTGGCTGTGTGCCATTAAAGGTTATGTCTTGTCCATCGTAGTAAGTGGTTTTAAGCAATGCGGATAGGGCAAAGTGGGTAGCCATATTTTATTTATTGTACTGTTATATTGATTGTAAGATCTCTTGAATATCTCTAAACGCTGGTTATGAGACTGTTATTATAATATAAACAGGTAAAACATAGGAACGAAATTGACTTAAGTTTGTTAATAATCCATACTATGATATTATAAATTTGAAAGTGTGTCTGTCTGTCTGTCTGTTACCTCTTCACGCTTAAACCGCTTAACCGATTGGAGTGTATTTTGGTATGGAGATAGCTTGAGTCCCGGGGAAGGACATAGGCTACTTTTTATCACGGAAAAATACCCTTATTCACGATAAATGAGTTTAAGGCGGACAAATCGTATGTTACGCTGGAATGCAAAAACTACGTAACAGATTTGCGTGAAATTCTGCAGTAATATAGCTTAGATATCAGAATAGGACATAGGCTACCACTTTTGAGGGTATTCATTCATAAAAGGGTATTTTTTAACAGTAAATGGTAAAACATGACCTTTTGTTCATTGACGTTTTCTTTTCTAGATAATGAATAAACAATTGGTAACCTAGCAACAGCAATACTACCTACACGATTAAGCAAAGAACACACCATTCATATATGACGTATCATCCAAATAAGAGTATATCTTAATTTAGCCGGATAATAGCCCAGTGTACATTTTGGACTTGCGATCATCTCTGAATGATAAACTTTTTGTTACAAAAATATGGTTTGTGAATAAGATAAATACATAAAACGAGTTCTTTTTAACAATAAATGGAAAATCATCACTTTTTTATAACTGAAATTTTTATTCCGAAGAATTTTAAAGAAATAATTGCTTTATCGTTCGTAAACGCTTTTTCATTATTTATCTATCTTCTATACATCTAAACATTGAATAAAGCTGAAGAGGGTCGAAAGTCTGTACATGGAAGATATAAAAAAAAAAAACAGTTTTATGAATTTTTGTCTGTTTGTCTGTTTAGCTGTTTATCTGTTTGTCTGTTTGTTTGTATGCGCATCACGTGAAAACGGCTGAACATATTTTGATGCAAAATTTACAAATCTGTCGAAAAAAATTCCGGCCAGGTTACACGCTATAAAAATTTAATCCCTAAAAGGGAAGGTAGCCACTACACTTGATTGAGTTAAGTTTGCACCTGAATCTTATGGCGCTACTTAGGAAGAAGGTGCAAACTTTTCTCAAACCTACTCTAGCTATTTCTCGAGCCTACGAACTATCGAGTACACCACTAAAGTAATAGGTGGCGCTAAAATAAATATCCTATGACATAATTTAAGCCACTGAGGAAGTATTTTACGAAATTAACTCTATGTTTAGAAGTGGGGGTACGGATATCGACAAATTTAATTGAATAATTGATTTATTAATACAACAAAATACGAGATAAATGGAGGCTCACATGTGCAGGAATTTGCCCAGGTACTGCTTCAGGTGGGAGAAGGACTTCTGGAGGAAACCAACGCCCTGGTTTGATTACCAGAGACGTTATGCAGGATCATTCCGTCCGATGAAGACCACATTCGGAGCGTATAGGGAGACCTGAGCCAGGTGACGCGACATGAGAACTCATGGGTTTGTGAGAGAGCTGTTAATGCGCGGATATTGGTGGAAATCGAAGGTGAACAGGCAGTATACATATAACTCCATTAACACTGTCGTGGATGAAGGCAACGTCACAACATACCCGATGGAGTTCCTAAACTCATTGAGCGCTTCAGGACTCCCACAGCACACACAATGGGGAATGGATGAAAATTTTCAAAAATCTTGAAATTTTGTTTATAGGTAGTAATAAGCCTCAAAAAGAAAATACAGAATTTTCTGTGGCTTAGAAAAAAATAAAAAGATGAAAAGGTGTTGGTGAGCTTACATACCTGCAGCATTGATATTTTAGATTTAAAAAAATTAAATAAAAAAATAACCGACTTCAAAATAAACTAAAATTCCAAAAATAATCTTTTATGTACGGTACGGATCACATTTGCATCACCTTTTTTATTCGGTGCCAAACCATTAATTTATTACTATTAAGAACCGCGGAGGCGAGTCTTTAGTTATTATCTATCTATTTATTTAGTATATACTATATATTTAGTCATAGTAATTCGTATTTTTGGTGAATAAAGAACTTTATTTACATCAGGTTTGGCACCGACTTCAAAAGGTGATTCACATGTGATCCGTACCGTACATAAAACATTATTTTTGGCTTTTTAGTTTATTATGAAGTGGTTTATTTTTTATTTTTTAGTTTTTGCTTTTTAGTGATGGATTTTAGTAGGGATATAAAGTATTTTTTAGAGCCCAGAATGGGAAGATTGAGGAGGCACTTTGCACGCATCTTAAGTCTTGGGAAGTAAGAAATGTAAAAGTTCGTTAGTTCATTGTACCTTCCATCATCAGCTCAGCATGAAATGATGACAACCAGAGGAAAACAACTGATTACTTTAGAAAAATATATACACAACATTGTTAGTGCCTATAATATGTGAGGGTTTCTCTCGATGTCCCTGGTATTCCATCATCTGATCCTGACTTGGTGATAAGGAGACTACTTTAGGGACACACTATAAAGAATATGACTAACAGTCTTAACGTATCTACCTATAATAGGTAGATGAGTTTTTTTAGGAATTATCCTCTAACTCTTAACTATTAAAGAGTTGTACCTTCCGTAATCAGCTCAGCATGATGAGATGATGACTACCATATGCAAATACTTAAATAGCTTAAGAAAATATATGAAAAACGTTATAAGTGCCTATAAAATTTGAGGATTGCCCTCGATTTCCCTGGAATCCCATCATTAGTCCCCAACTTGGTGGCAATGGCACCACCTCAGGAGTATATCCTTTCAAATTTTTTTTTTTTTTTTAAATCGGTCTACTATTGGCGGAGTAATCGGTGAATATACATTTAAAAAAAAATACAAACTGTCGAACATAGAACCTCCTCCTTTTTTGGAAGTCGGTTAAAAATGGCTCTAAATGTACTGTTATTTTTGCCGTACCGTATAAGACGGGCATAGACGCCCACCAACATCTTTTCATCTTTTTATTTTTTTGTAGGCACCAAAAAAGTCTGTATTTTTTCTGACAATAAGGAGGCTTATTCCTACCTAGAAACAACATTTCAGAATTATTGAAAATTTTCATCCATTCCCCATTGTCCTGAAAATTGGAGTACCGATCATGCTAAAAGTATGAATGGAATATGGAATATGTCACCTTCAAAGTTATGCAACGGAAACAAGCTAAAAGTAGTGCAGCTGCAGTGAAATCTCATCGAGGCGCAAATCCTGATGGTGTGCGGCGTCGGAGAAGCCGTGTTCATCCACCGCTTCCCCCTCATCCCGAGCAACTCCCCGTTCTGCTTCAAGCGCCTACAGTCCCCCGTGAGCGTCTGCTTCGCCATGACCATCTACAAGTCGCAGGGGCAAACGCTGCGTGCCGCCGGCGTGGACCTGCGCACGGGTTGCTTCTCGCACGGGCTGCTCTACGGGGCGTGCTCGCGAGCTGTTCGTGCTGATGCCCACCGGGTAGAGTCACAACGAGGTGTACGAAAAATATTGCAAAATGTCAACGTTATGTAAATACACTCCACATACCTACTTTTGGAGTCTGTATGTACATATTTGGTTGTGCATACATAAACGTAACTTTAAAGAAAATATAAATACTTGGCCTCACGTTTTTGATATCTATATCTGATACCTTTCCTCTAATCTTACTTCTGAATAATATTAGACCTAAATTCGAAAGTTTGTTAGGAAGTATGGATTTGTATGTGTTCTTACCTTTTCATGCTTAGACTGATTTAACTGGAGAACCGTTTTGGATGATATTTGTCATGGACTCCATGTCTTTTAAATCACGTCAAAAATTTGAATAAGGGCGAAAAACTATTGATTTTGGTGTAGTTTTATTTAGTGGTAATTGTATAATATTTTATCTGGACTTTAATTTAAGTTACGTCACCAGAGGAGAGGGGTGAAGTAGCCGCTTACTGACACATACCGAATTCCACGCGGGCGGAGCCGCGGGCACAGCAGTTCATGAATAAATCTCAAAGAAATAACAATTTAAAAAAGTTGTCATCATTAAAAATCATTCAGTGCCGTTAAATTTTATATCAATATAGCGGTGATTTTTATAGTTCATTGTTTATGTATCAATTTTGACATTAAATATTTGGTTTAAATATAATTATTATGTTTCATTTTAAAACTACCTGCTTTACCAAACCACTACCCGATTTTCCCAAAGCCCGTACAAGCTTTAGGTCCATGTCTGGGCAAAGCGGGTTTTAGCAGACCTTTTGCTTTTCTTTTATTGTATTTTTTTTAATAGAAGCTGGTAAAACGATGTTGTAAATTCAAGTACGATAAATTTCGTATCTAATGACTGTATATTTGCTATTGTATTGTAATAAAATCATAAACTTTTTGATGTTCGTTGTTAGCTTACCCGCGTTGGGCCCGCTTACCGTACACTGCATGCCCAGTATAAAATAGGAAGATGTATCGAGCTTCCGGGGATCGCCGTGAACAGAAAATTGTCGTGGTCACAAACAACAAATAGGTGCCTGAAATAAGTTATCATTATGTTGCTTAGGCTGGAAACTGTGGTCGACCGATGGTACGCATGTACGGTCGGTCGCGCGACTTTTGTATGGCGACATACGCGCTGACGGTCTGCATCAGTTTGAACACGCCTTTGCTTTCTACAGCGATATCTACGCCCGACCAATCGTACGCGCGTATATGTTGTATGTAGTAGTAGCGTATCTGTTCGGCAATTTGACGTTCCATATTAGAAAAATGACATAATTTCCATATCAATTATGTACACTACTACATACAAGAGGGGCTTTACTTCAGTTTTTTATCTATACCATCGTTCGACCCCACTGGACCATCTCACCACTTATTTTTACCACCATTGGTCAATTGGAACGAAACATTTTCCATTTAACCACTGGTGGTAAAATAAGACATTTAGTGGTGAGATGGTCCAGAGGGCGCTCGACCACTGATTCCAGCCTTAATTTTCTAATGTGTTTCGTTGTATTACCAGAACATGCCTGAAATTTCATTCGTGGAGAAGAAAAATAACCCTCTTTTTTGCTTCTGCGTACTCGGGTAAAACGTATCCTATAACCATTTGTGGACTAGCTACCCGTGTACCAAAAATAGTTGAAATCCGTTTAGCCGATTTAGCGTGATGAAGCCACAACGACACATACAAACATTTCATTTAGATATTTTCATCATTTTCAATAATAGCAAATTGGCGTCTTGGCGTAAAAAAAAAAACATTGGTGTCATTTTAATAATGAGACATTAGAATTGTTGGTTAGCCGCTAGCGCTAATTTTATCTAAGATCCTATCAAAAATAATTCAAAGATAGCAATACAAACACCATACAGAAATCCAAAATTAACCCTCCATTCTCCAAGACAAAGGCTCAACAATACACCGATTACGACAATAATAAAATATGATCCTCATACATAGGAGTATCATGAGAGGCTAGAACCGTCTGGCACCCACCAGAATTCAAGCTCCAACTTACCAAGGGCACGTACTTTAATAATGTGGGATCGTAGACTCTAAAGGTTAGGTTCGTAAGCGGTTCTTGTCGGTAAAATTATGGTGGCGTGAGTTGCACATTTGGCTCGCGCCCAGCTGAGATTCTGTTCCTAGAGACAAATCATTGGGAGAAAACAGATTTGTGCTGGGGCGCGACGGCCTCTTTATGTGAGAAACATCGTTTGTTATTGCTGTTTGCTTTGCACTTCTATGACGTGACTGGGACGGTTAAGGAACTGACAACTCTATATATCCATACTGTTATAAAGTTGTGAAAATTAAATGTCTGTACATTGAAGTTATTTTCAACAAATTAAGTTGAACGGACTTTTTGAAGATCACTAGATTTTTTAACGTTAGTATGTGTCGTTTTCATCAGGTCAAAATAACTGAATAGATTTCTAAATTAGAATTATTTTTGGTTTACAGGTGGATGGGTATCCACATCCACAGATAGCATACTTTTTATCCGACTACGCTGACGCAAAAAAAGAGAGTTATAATTTTTTCCTCCTGCGCGAACGAAGTTGCGGGCGCCTTCTTGTTGAAAAATATACCTAAAAGTAGATAACCTTTTCTCCTTTTTTTTAAATCATTAAATAGTAAATTAAATGCTACTATTCAATTTCGTTTACTTGAATGAAGAAAAAAAGTAAAACAACTTAAACGTATTTTTTTACGGCCAACAATGATAGACTTGTTTTATGGTACAGCTTTACAGCCCGCTATCAACGAATGACGTCATATTATATGTCTATTTTTGTATTGGGCGTTTTGACGCTCGGCTGATTTTGCCTGACTTTGACTGATATTTTTGACGTTCTTAACGCTCAATATCCCTGTTGGTCCTTTATGAGAACCTAGATTCATTGACATTATTCAAAAAAGTAGAAGATACCCGCAACTTCGTTCGCGGAAAAGACAAAGTCATAACCCCTCTTTTTACGACAGCGTAGTCGAATGAAAAGTATTCTATAACTATCTGGAGATACCCAGCTACCCGTTTACCAAAAATAGTTCAAATCTGTTTAGCCGATTTTGAGTGATGAAGCTACAACGACGCATAAAAACGTACAAAAAATAAAAAATAAAATATTTTCGACTTAGTGACCTCCAAATATCCGTAACAATCATTTTTTTTAAATATCTTCAATGTACACACATTTGATTTTACAACTTTATAATAATATAGATATATGCAAGTTGCCTATTCACCATGTTCGTTTTAAAATAAATCAACAATATCATAGGAAGTTCCAACAAAGACATATGTACAGCCAAGGGTATATTTATTTTTTTCTCCCCAGTTCAAATACAAAAACTAAGTTAACAACATTTATCGAGAACTTAACACAGTTTTTCACTTTTCAATAAATCTGGAGAAACATAATATTTACTTTAACTTCCTCTGCAAGGACTCGCTGAAACGGAAACCGACTCGCTTCTATTTATTTTAAGGAACATATTGAAAAATGTATTCTATACCGAAAACTTTAAGAAGTTCTTTCGGTGCTATATCCTACCGAAAGTTAGCATTCATCCTTCAAGGATGTCTTTCATCTATCTGGTGTCTGGGGTCTCTATATTGGATGTACAATTTTATAATTTTTATATGTATGACAGTGGGAGTCGGGTGTGGTATAAAAAGTAGGAATAATGACTGGGTAAGAAAATTAAAATTCTGATTAGTTTACCAGCTAGATAATAAAAAAATATAGTACACGTATTTTTTGCTTTTACAAATTAATAAAAAAATACCTATATAAATCGCAATAAAGTTTAGCAATGGGGGCTCGTGACGTCACTCCTAAGTAAAATTTGTACTTAGGAGTGACGTCACGTGAAATTTTGACTCAGTGTATCGCCTTTATTTTTCAATTATATAAAAAAAGAAAAAATACGTGTCCAATATTTTTTAATTAATCTACATGCCAGACTAATTATTAAAATTTAGTCATCATCCCTATTAGGAATAGTGTGATCAGAAAACGTTGAAGTGTTGGAAGTTGGAAAACTAGGCTCAAAGTCAATAAGCCCGTGATGTAGAGTAGGTACCTACGGATGTATTATCAACTTTACGAAGTAGACTATTTTAAATTCTCTAAATATCATGCAATCCGTAACAGATGGGCCGGTTTTGCTTGGAAGATCGATATTTAATAACCCAGCATTCCAATGTTCCGTTGACACACGATAGCCGACGTCATTAATCATGGGCGCTGTTCATTTTGTAATTAAACGTCAATACTACGGCCAATTGCGCGAAAGCTTTTTGGCTTAATGATTACTCGTTTTTACAAGATTTTTATCAGCATGTCAACATCAAAATGAAATAATTTGGTATATATTAAGTTGGTTTTAATTTTTGGGGCTACGTACCTAAAGAGTGGGTTCTAACTGTACTTTATTACTGAGCCTCCACTATCTGTCTATCTGCCCGTGTCTATGTTGAATCGAAATTTTCACATGCCGCTATAACGATGATGTAAAAATTAAAAAAAATTAGATTGGGTCCGCATACAAAAGGTGTTATTCCGATATTTTTTTAAGTAATGTGGTACGGAACCCTCCGGACGCGACTCGAATTTGTTCTTAACCGGTTTTTTATAATACAAAAACATTGTGCGTTAACAAGATACAAACAAACCCATGTTCCACAATACTAGTCTCTAATGGTAAAGTTATGGTTAGAGAACTATTTTTTTCTGACAAAAATAGATGCCGATAGAAATGATGTCGTGCATAAAGAAGTTGATTAGGGTATTTGACAGTAGAAAATGACAAAATTATATAAGATCCTGATAAAACAAGAAAAATAAAATCTACGTTAAAATTTTGAGTTCGATACCTGACGTGTAGATATTTTAACAAAAAATAATTGATACGGAATCAAAAATTGTTGTGGCTTCATCACGCCAAAATGGTTAACGGATTTCAACTATTTTTGGTAGACGGGTAGCTGGTCATCCAGAAATGGTTATAGGATACGTGACTACGCTCAAAAAAGAGGGTTATGGTTTCTTTTTTCGTCCACTCACGAAGTTGCAGGCACCTTCTGGTAAAATATTAATCAAAGTTTTGTTTTTACCATAGACTTTTTTATTTGACTGTTACAAAAAGTATTTATTAGTGGAGCTACAAATGGCCGGGTACCATGATTGATTTACTTTTCGCATTGTATTCCACAAAATAAACTGTAAAAGCCCTTGAACCAATTAGAAGGGCTGCTTGAAGCATTCATATTCCCGTTAATGTGGTCTTGGTTGCCACTGTTTTTGTACTTCGAAATTATTAAACTGAAAACAAACGACACTTGAGATCAGTCGATAAGAAACGAATACAAAAAAGTTAAATATTACATATTATGTTTTGCAGTCACATCGATATATCCTTTTTTGTATTTTTATAACATAAAATAAAGAATAATTCATTTTTTTAAATAAAGTTATATTTATTACTTTTTAAATAAAGTTCCTTTTTTTTATTACCTAGACGAATTATTATACTAAACTATTTGTTCGTGAGTGTATGGAATCTGTGTATATCGTGAGTGTATGATACCTAATTAATATAATTATCATCGGCATTAAGTAGATTTTTAGCAATCGAGACAGAGATCTGTCTTACGAAATGGGATAAAACCTGACTCGAGAAGAGTCCGTGATTCAGCAATGCGCAAAACAACAGTATAGCTGTTAATCCTTAAACCAAATGGCTTAAGGAGTTATAGCTTTCTCGAGAATGCCCAGGGACGTTTTCAATATGAAAAATATTCTCATTAATCGCAATTTTAAAAACTGACCGCCTGTTTCTCTACTCTATTGCACCGGACTAAGGTTGAAGATGTCAATTAAATAACTTTATTTTAAATAGGTACTGTTTTAAAAGTTGGTGCCGTAAACGATGTCCTTATCAAGAAACGCTCGCCCGCCCGGCAGCATGACGCGGTACAAAAAGCTATCAGAGCTAATTGTGTGCCAACGAAATGAAAATTTTCGATGGAAAGCTCAGATCGGCCGATAAGGGCCCCATTATACAACTCCAAGTGTTCCCCAACTTGGTGCATACGAACTTTCTTAACAGCTTTACCTTGTTGGGGTTGAAGGCTGTATTTAGTAGGTTTGACGTGAAACATTTTTCAGTTCGGTAAGTATGTAAGGGTCAATTGCTAAAAGCGCATGAAACGGATTTTTGTCTACTTATATATCTTTGAATAGAACAAAGTACCTAACCATTACTCAGGGCATGTAACTGAACCATCTATATGACAGACGTCGCAGTTTAGGCAAAAAATTAACGCTTACCAGGCATTCGTTTGCTCAAGCATAGGTAACTTAAACTTCAACGTCAATACTTGTAAAGATTTTGAAATAAATATATATTACGGGACAATTTTCCGATTGGTAGTCGGAAAATTAATGACTGTATTTTTTATAAATGTATTGGCTACAAAATAAAACAGTTTTGTGACAATACATCGCAGAATATCGGTAAAAAGTATTTTCGAGCAAATAATAATCCTTGGTAAGTTGTTCTAATAATTATAAAAAAATGTAATGAATCGTCGATGAAACCATATTACTTGAACAGAAAATATGAAAACTAAATATTTTCAATGAAAAGTCTCTTTATAAATGAAGGGGATACCGCCTATATCATCCGTATTTCTTGTCCGATTTTAAATATAATTTTACTTACTTACTACTCATATTTTGTTACAAAAGGCAATACAAATAATAATCAAGCATGTACCATATTTTTAGCCTGCCACTGTAATTTTAACAACTTACGACCTTGGCAATAAATATCTATACTATTATAAAGTTGAAATAAAACAATTTAATGGATTATATGGCGTATATTATCTCATTTTAGTTCCCGACGTTTCGGAAGCTTTCCAGCTTTCCATGGCTACGGGTGGATGCCGCATGGTCCCGTGGCCATTATTTCAATGAGTAATAATCGCGGAAACAGAAGAAAATATTATTATAAAGTTGTAAAAATGAAATATCTGTACTTACATTGAAGATATTTAAAAAAAAATGATTGTTACGGACAATTTGGAGGTCACAAAAACAAAAATATTTTGTTTTGGATTTTTGTATGTTTGTTTGTATCATTGTGGCTTCATCAAAACGACGGGTTATGACTTTTTCTCCTCCGCGAACGAAGTTGCGGGCATCTTTTAGTTTATTTTATTGATAATTCGATTATTATCATGTGATAAAAAGTTCGTCCCTCCCCTATCTCCCCTCCTTTCATACAAGCATACTTGGTTCTCACATATCCTGGTACTCCAACAGCACTCCCATACAACCATTCAGTTCACGGCGTGGATAAAACTCAAAGTAGGTGTGTCTACAAACAACTCTTGGGGCAGCCCTGGAATGGACGCTTTCAAGCAATTGCGTTAGTCCGATGGACGTGCCGCGCCATATGTCCGGGGCTTCGTACAAGTGCTGGGTATATTCTTGAATACTTTTAGCTGAGTATGTGATGTTTATTTGTGAAGCGTTTAGAGTAAAATCATACGAGCATTGTGGGGCTACAAACATCGCGAGCATTTTTTTCGCTAAAGTAATTATTGTACACTTGCTTGACCGAATGGGGTAGTAATCTTGTTTGTGTGTAGAATATTAAAGTATATTCAAGTTCAATGTGTTAAGTTAGCATTTATAATTACTTAAAACAAATTACCTTATATTATACGTATAGAATACGTATACACATATAGAATTAAAATGATTTTCAAGGTGGTATCGAATGCATTAGAGTAACTATTGACTAAGGTACGTATATCATATATATTCTCATTTGACATTTCGGAAGCTTTTCAGCCACCCGTGACCATGGAAAGCTGAAAAGCTTCTGAAACGTCGAGAATTCAAATGAGATAATATACGCGATATAATCCGTTAAATTGTTCTATTTAAATGAGTAAAAATCGCAGAAACAGAAGAAAATATTAGTAACTTTGTATTAAACTGCATAATACCGGTAATATACTCAAATAACGCAAAAATTCTACTGACCCAACTAGTAGTATTAAATTCATTTTTATATTGACATCAAATGGGTTAGAGTAAACTACCTAAACTGCATAATACCGGTAATACGTTTACATGGTTCGTTCGTAGGATATCTAATGGATAAAAGTAATTATTTACTGAATTATAATTCTACATAATACCGGTAATATACTCGGATAGGGCACAGCACTAGTGACTCACCTATAGAATTAAATAAATTTTTAGGTTGACATCAAATGGGTCAGAGTAATTATTTACCACCTACTTCAGATACTCTAAAATGGCTTTACAGGCCAAAAGAGATTCTAAGTGAACAAACAAGAAAAAAAGTAATTATTGTCTAAGGCAGAACTAAACTCCATATGAGTCTGGCGATATTTTTCCCAAATTTTTATTTTCCTGGTAGTAATGTTTCCATTCGCAAAATTTACCATTACCAATAATGCGCACATCATTCGTTGGTTCGGTTGTAGGGTATCTAATGGACTAGAGTAACTATTTACTCAATTAGTATTAATTTATATAATACCGTTACTGTACTAACATAGGGCACAACACTATTGACCCACCTATAGAATGAAATTCATTTTCAAGGTAGCATCGAATGGATTAGAACGGCTATTCTTGCACGGTGATGCGAAATAGGATTTTATAATCCACTATGCGAATGCATTTTGTCGAAAATTTTATTCACCTTTCCGTGTATAAGAGCATTATTGTCTCTGTGCGGACGTAACTTCTTTCCGAAATAACTAAAGTATTTTGAATAAAAAATCTATTTAAACAATTTAGGTATCGCATATTTAATTTATAAAATAGCTATTTATTTAGGCATTACCTACCTTACCACTGCCAAAGCTGTTCGCACAATTAAAAAATATTTAAACATGTTTTGGTTGCAAATGTTTGTTATAATACATTGCATATTTTCATATTTAATTACATATTTTAAGATTTACCGTACAAAATGCTGACTTAATGCCATAGGGCATTCTCTACCAGTCAACCTTGTTCTTTTATGATAATAATGAGTAATTATTTAAGTACCTACGACATATATTTTGATGATAATGAGTTTTATTACTTGAGTAGCTAATATTAAAGAAAATAACTTAAAAAATGAACTTAAATACAACATATTACAGAATAATAAACACTTAAACAATATTTTTTCATTTTGATTACATTTTTTGATTTATAAATTTTATACCTAATATAATTCGTACAAGAGAACGAAGGATAATTAACATTCGACTTGTTAAATGAAAAGTTTAGCAAAATAATGACATATGTGTCAAGTAATTCACACGTTTTGCATGCCATAAACGGGAAAATTGTGCTTTACGAAAAATCCATAACCATTAATTTGAGCAAATGAACAATTTGATTTGAGCATTATAATACAATAAACCTTTTTTAAGGTAAAAGCAAAACTAAAAATAAAAGGGAGACTCATTGCTACCTACAAACTAGACTCCATTTTCTGGTAAAGTTAATGCCAAAGAAAAAAATACATTTCATCTCTAAAGTTGAATTTAAGAGGAAACGCTACAAAGTTCTGGCCTGGACAATGCTTGTCTCGGCACGTCTTGAATTTTATTGCCGCTTCCCGACTTTCCTAGAAAAGTCTTTGTGAGCGGAAATTTTGTTTCAGGAGGCTACTGGATATTTTGACATAGTATGATAGGTTACCAGGAAGACTTTTTGTTAGTAACGTTATAATTATATTTTTTTTATTTTTGTTTGATAAAATTTCAACAAAAAATATTCTCGAGGCCAAATGCTACTCGTATGAAATCATATTGGGCGCCGAGACAATTCGAAATATTAAGGTTTCAGAGGGGTGTATTTTATATGTTTTCCCAATATGTGTACTCAGAATATAAAAATATCTTATTTTGTATAAGGTACTTGCGCCCAAGATGGCCCGGTTCTTAAGATGGCCCACTATCTCAATTACATATAATGTATTTTTTAAAGTTCAAATGTGTTTAAATTTCGCACCCATGTTCGGTTAATACCATAGATAAAACAGTTATTTTATATCGAAGCCAAGGAAGTTGAACTAAAGCACAAGATGAAAGTGGGCTATCTTAAGAACCAGGCCATCTTGAGCCCAATTACCTTATCATTATAAAAAAAATTGAAAACTTAGCTGTCAATGACATGTTTAGTTCTTAATTTTTCTTACTAAAGTCATTTTTTTAATTTTTTAATTCGACAGCTAATAGGCCTGCGAAACATTTAAAATGAGCTAAACTGATATAATAGAATTGATACAAATTCATTAAATACCCATTACAATATTTTTTTTATGCTAAAACAGAGTAGTTTCTATAAAATGACAATTTAGTCTATTGAATTCAAAAACGAACTTTAATCTATGTATAATATTTTCTTCTGTTTCATTTCATTCTGTTTAATCTATGTAGTCATAAGTAAAAATGGATTCATACGAAGGAACTGTACAAATTTTACGAGGAGTGCTTTAAAAAAATATCTAAACACTGTGATGAATCACAATGTGATGTAAAAATAAACTACTTATACATTCCGAGTTCCGATCGGAAAAAAAAATCTGTGCCTCTTAGCATCAAATAATCTGAACGGGACACGTTTGCTGGCTCAAAGCAAAGAAATTTCTATACGCTTTGAGCCAGCGAATGCGATCCCTATAGGGCAATGGAGTATGTTTATATTCTTGCCTACTAGTGATACGACCATTGGTATGCCCATACATGGACCGTTAACATGTCTTGGTCACCAATATTGGCCAACAAGAATAATATGGCCATATTGGCATCGTACAATACTCCCTAAGGTGTATTATAAATGTCGAAACTAACTTGAAAAATTCGATGAGGCTTCGATGGACCAGTTGATAGGTCGCCTGTGTTGCATTGGAGACGGATTCGAATCCCAGTCGAAGCGTAAAATTGTTCAACTTATTGCTTTAATATGTTTTGGTGTCGGATCTAATGATCGATATCGAATCTGACTATGTGACCATACCGATCAAAGTAAAAAATACAGTCGAATAGAATTGTACAAATGTCACATCGAGGTTTTAAAACTATATATAGGTATGTAAAAAAACAATACAACATAAAATTTGATTATTTCTGGATTCTGTGTCTAAGAAACGTGTAAATCAGTATACCTTTTGGTAACTCAAATTTATATATAACAATTTTAACGGATGTTTTCGCGTATTAGATCTCATTTGAGTTCCTAACGTTTCGGAAGCTTTTCAGCTTTCCATGTTCACGGGTTCACTTTTATTTAAATGAGTTATAATCGCAGAATCAGAATAAAACTCGAATTTCCTATAGATAGATGTAGTAATGAAAATTGTAAAAGAATGTACAGATTATGTAGGTTTGTTCACTGTACACAAATTGCAATGTAATATAATAATAATGACTTGAAAGTAAAATTGAAAATATATTTTTAAGCGTTGAATTTTACAACCATTGTGACTTAACGTCACTTTAATGTTCAACGTATCTGAACTTAATATAATAGCAATTATGACCATCAAATTGTAGGTTTCCATAGAAATATAGAAGCACTTAATCATAACACAAACATTTATATCGTAACACACTGGTTCTGGAGATCGTAATCGTGTAATTTATACTGACTTTTACAAGTTAACGACATCGTAAATAACACTATTTAGGGGTGTTACTACGCGGGGCCGAAAGGCTCGTATTGTCCGTCAATTCTGGTATTTTCACTGTTGCAGCCTAATTTTAGACATTTGCCAGACTTATCAGTGACGAAATAAATAAATAATACATAAATATTGCGGGACATTGTTTTAAACATAAATCGAAATAGTCCCATGGTAAGCTCAATAAGGCTTGTGTTACGAGTACAAATCGACGCTATATTTAATAGATATATTTACTTAATATAATAATTTTAGACAACATGCAAGTCTCAGGAACAAATAATGATGCTCATCACACAAATATTAGCACTTACCGGGATTAGCAACCCAGGACCTTCAGCTCCGCAGTCAACGTTACTCTCGCTGAACTAAACCGGTCCTGAAATCACTTTCGCAACCACGAATTTCGTAGCGCTACTGGCGTAGCCAATAACATGTCAAAATGTACATAGCGAAAACTTACTACGAGAACACGTTAGCTGTTTCGCGGTTGAGAAATTGTGAAATTATACGATTACCACACATTATTATATAATAAAACCAACGACCGGTTTGGCTCAGTGGGAGTAACGTTGCCTGCGAAGCTGAGGTCCTGGGTTCAAATCCCGGTAAGGGCAAATATTTGTGTGATAAGCATAAATATTTGTTCCTGAGTCTTGGATGTTTTAAGTAATATATCTATTAAATATATCGTCGTCTAGTACCCATAACACAAGCCTTATTGAGCTTACCATGGGGCTAGTTCGATTTGTGTAAAATTGTCCCGTAATATTTATTTATTTATTTATTTAAAACTGGCCTTAATCGCATATATTATGAATGGCGTTGGTAATTTGCGTTTTAGACGGCGCATAGTCTTGAAACACTTGGAGATGCAGGGTAACAACAATATTTATTTTATATTCAAAGGACGCGTCCACCATTGATTTGTGCGGCGTTTACGCTCTTTGAGTCTAAAGGTATCGAAATGTGGTATAAGCTATGTGCTTGTGTGCTGCGCTACCAGGCTCATTGCTGATATAATCTAACTCTAGACTTGTCTTAAAATATTCATAGTCATAGTAGTTGGCTATAGTTTCTTATGTCAGATTTAACAGTCTACCTGATGGACAAGTATCTTTTGACCTTTGCTTTCCAGCACGTACCACTTTACATGTCTAAGTACATCAGGGACCATGTTTGTTTCTCTTGAGATTTTTTTCAAATAAAATCTTTTCATTACTTACGCTCGAAAAGTTCCTCATAATAGCTTTGCGAAACCGGTTATTGTTTTCTAATACAAATTCATTTATTCATTATCATCATATTTTTATTTACTTTAAGAATAATATACATGTATTGTGTTTGAAAACATCATGGGAACTTAACAAAAAAACACGAAAGTAGAAATACAAACAAACTCAAATGTCACTTTCAATACAATTTTTTTTTAAATTTCATGTCACCATTGATCAAGTAATAATATCAAATACTGAACTTAGCTCTAAAAACAAGCCAGCTACTTTTTTCTAATAATTAGGTGAAGAGTAATGTCTCCATTCAGAGTAGTGATTGCTTCGTTTGTGCCTTTACTTTTTTGATATCCAAACTGTTGTGGGCTCAATATATTATACCGATAAAGGTGCTCATCTCCATCATTACTCTTTCCATAGTCTTTGAGACTGTAGTAGGTAAAAAGGAATTGCACGCATCTTTGGTATAAATAAATACCTTACACACTAAACATATAAATTAAATATACAATTAAATCCTAAACACTAACAAGCTTTAGCAACGGATGACGTGTGGCGCGACTTCTGGGTGTAACTAACCGGCTGCGGAAACGCCTGAATACGACACTTCGTCCAGAGCTTCTCCTTCATGAAGGTGAACAGTTGGGCAGTTGGTTCTCATCAAAAATGAAGTGAACTTCACGTTATAGCGGGACACCAACCGTTTGATCCAAGAGTAGTTGGTCTTCACCTGCAAATACTTGACGATCTGCTTAGCCTTCATCAAGTAATGCATACAGAACGTTATATAACAGTATCCTTGGAGTGCAGCCTGTAGTAGATGTTTTTTTTCCTTTATTTAATGAGCTTTGTCACTGGTAGTACATGTTGCAACCCAGTCCCTGCAGATCCACACTGATTGCGACGAGCTGGCTCTTCTCACCCCAGGACCGAAGTTCTAACTATCAGCAATGAACGTGCGCTTTGAATAATAAATAACGATTTAATAGCTTTTCGCTGTATTCTAATATTCAAAGTGAAAAACAGTGTTTAACTCGAGGCTGAAAGCCATTTTAATACTCAGATTGCGGTTTTCTTATTGTCAAAATGGCTTATTTGAACTACTCATAAAGGAATCTACTCTTCTTTCTTTGATTTTAATCGCTAGACCGTATAACAACCGCACACTTTCATTACACCAGACTTTCTATATAGAAATTACATATTACCAACATCGCAATTTTGAAATGTTACATTTAAATAAGTTTCTGTCAAAATTACATATTTGTGACAAGCTTTCATTGCCGACTATACTTTTCCTTCAACACCCAATGACTAATCATTGAGACGTTTCTAAAGAGCCCAAACTCGGTAAGATAGCGTTATTAGTTATTAGTTCCTATGACCAACTTGCTATTGCATCATCAGATCAGCTCGATAATATCGTACTATTGCATTGATACCGAACTTACTTGAGTATGCTAAATAGCTCAATCGGAAACCGGAAAGTAAGCAAGATTTGACCCATACTAACATATATACACTCGCACATACATACATACATATAGTTTCACAGCATCTTAGATTTAAGTCTGTAGCGCTGTGTAAATAAATTTATACAAATAAATAAATTGCAAATCAAATAAAAGCTTGTATAAACAGTTATTTGGACAGTACTCTGCGGATGCGTTTTCATATCACGATTTACTTTTTTTGTCATATAAAATTCGACCTCCTAAACTCAAACCTAAAACCTTATTTCAGCGCAATTTTAGTCGGATTGATGGGGATAAGCTTCGTAATGATGCGATGAAGGTGGATTGGAGTGTCATCTCTGGGGCTGACACGATTGATGAAGATTTCTTTATTTAACTCGCTTCTTACTCAGCTCTATGACGTGCACGCTCCAGTTCGGCCTATCAGGGTGAAACATCTTCCTGCTCCCTGGCTCACTAATGAGATCAGAACGCTTATTGAGAAGAATAATAAAACCATTGTAGTACTGTTTGCCGAGATGCGCAAAGGCGCCATATTCACCAGTCTGTTGAAAATGATCCTTCTAAAGTGTGGAAATTTCTTAAGTCGCTAGGAGTTGGGAAATCTCAGCAGGATTCCTGTTCTAAAGACCACAATATTGATCAGCTGATTCAGCATTTCTCTTCTTCTTCCGTTTTTAGCGGTCCTGTTACGACCCTTGATTATCTTTCATCTCTCCCAACTCCAGACTTTAATCCTTTTTCTCCAACTCAATTTTCCGACAGTGATGTTAAGAAAAACGTACTAGCCATTACTTCCAACGCCGTTGGTGTTGATAATGTGAGCCGTAGTATGATCCTTCCTCTGCTTGACCTTCTTGTTCCTGTAATTGACAGTATCCTGAATGCTTCTGTTTCATCTAGTGTCTTTCCTGCTATCTGGCAGGATGCTGATATAATTCCCTTACCGAAAAAATCCAATCCTGCCACCTTCTCAGATTACCGACCTATTTCCATTCTTCCTTTCTTATCCAAAGTCCTTGAACGTTTCGTATTTCAGCAACTTACTTCTTTTCTAAATTGGAATGATCTTCTAAATCCATATCAGTCCGGTTTCCGATCCGGTCATAGTACGACTACTGCTCTCGTAAAAATTACGGACGATATTCGGTCGGGTATGAATGACCGGAAATTGACGGTGCTTACGCTTCTGGATTTTAGTAACGCGTTCAACACTGTTGATTTTGAAATTTTGTTGGCTATATTACGTTCTCTTAACATATCTCCTGCGGTTATTGAATGGTTTCATAGTTACCTAACTAATCGTCGGCAGCGTATAAAGGTGAATACTTCCCAATCTCCTTGGTGCAGCATACTTTCTGGCGTTCCGCAAGGCGGTGTGCTGTCTCCACTGCCATTTTAAATTTTTATTAATTCCATTACTCATAATCTATCTTCTTTTTATCACCTTTATGCTGACGATCTCCAAATATATTCTCAGGGTGTACTCGGCGATCTCCCGTCGGTTATAACCATGGCTAATTTTGGAGTGGACTATGGCCTGAAAGTTAATCCTACGAAGACGCAAGTTATCATGATTGGCAGCTCAAAGATGATTTCTAAAGTTGCCTTTGCTGGCCTCCCAAGAATTGTATTTAATGGTGTTCAAATTCCTTTTTCTCACTCTGTAAAGAATTTAGGTATAATCTTGGATCGCACTCTTTCGGGTGTTCGCCGCAGTGGGTTCACTGAAAAGGCTTCGTAATTTTCTTCCTATCGCCACTAAAATTGCGCTCAAACATTACTCCTTCCCATTTTTGACTACGCTGATGCTGCCTATCTAGATCTTTCAGAGGAGCAACTTAACAAACTTGAGCGAATTCAAAACATGTGTATTAGGTTTATATTTGGGTTACGCAAGTATTTTCATGTGTCTAGTTTCCGTTCACAACTCAAGTGGCTCCCTATCCGTCTTCGTCGTAACACTCACATTTTTTCTCTTCTCTATAATACACTCTTTCATCGTGCGACTCCCCGCTATCTCAAAGAACGTTTTAGTTATCTTCTATCAGCAAGGTCCGCTCAAAACTATCTTCTAGCTGTTCCATCATCAAAGTCAAAGTTTTATACAAATTCTTTTACATTCCGGGCTACTGTGTTGTGCTCTTCCACTCGATTTAAGGCAAGCGAAGTCATTGCCTATTTTTAAAAGTAAGTTAAAGGATCATTATTTATCTCTCCCATAATTTATATTTTTAATTCTGCTTCTGGTTTTCTAATCACTGTGATGTCAACTGTATCATAGTTTTCTTTCTTACTTTGTATATATATATATGTATATATATATATATATATATATATATATATATATATATATGTAAATATATATATAGTAGTATGTATGTTTAGTATATGTATATGTATAATAAGTATGTTTGTTTTTATTTATTTTTGTATTATATGTAATCTTATCTTACCACCTACTCATTTCTAGCTATTTTATGTCATTTCCGCTACCCAAAGGTTGTCTGGAAGAGATCGCTCTTTAGCGATAAGACCGCCTATTGTTTACCTATTTTATGTTAAGGCTCTATTGTACTGTTTCTGTTGTTGGTGTGCAATAAAGAATTGTTGTTGTTGTTGTTCTTGTTATTAGTTTTTTTTTTTTATGACGAGCATGATAATCTACTACTGCCCAACAAAAACCCTGTTAGAATATGTTATGATAGAAGAAATTATATCTATTTAATTAAGCTAAGGTCGTTATTCCAAAAATGTGGGGGAATACTGATAATTATGAAAACAAACTAATTCTCAAATATTATCGATGGTTGCAAAACTAAGAAAAAAAAACTCTCTATACGTCTACCCTAAAGCCTCTTTACGTCGAATTAATATGTAATGTAGATTTTTTCGATGAATGTATGTCTAGTAAATGACAGTATTACCTATAGACATTTTTTTTATGAATAATTCAAATCTTTCTTAATGTGTCACAAGTATCTAACTAAATAAAGAAAAGATGGACATTTCAATAAATTTATTACGGCAAATAGTGTTATGAAAAAAATCTCCATCAAAACGTTCTATTTATTACATATATTTTGTTTTTTCACTAATATCTTAAGCAGTAAAAAGCATTTTTATGATCGAGTCGTAAAACGTGTATTCTTTTCCAAAGTACATACGCTCTTAGTCAAAACAGGTTTTATTACGTATGCGAATAACCGTAACTAGGAAACTTTTTCATACGGTTTTATACTTGGGGGTTATAGTATGACATAAATCGCACAAGCAAGTGCTTAGGGGCTATTCATAAATTACGTCATTTAAAATGGGGTAAAGTTGTGGACATCGGATAGTGGTAGTATGACAAAGGAGAGAGAGGGGAGTCATTTCCAAGGAGACATCATCTTTTGCATCTTAAAATAGTGCTTCAACAATGAGTAAAATCAGGAATGAAATTTGTGTTTCTATAAACTGTTGCTAAAACGTATTTTTGGGAAATGACATTATTTGATTTGGTAGGGGTAATCAAAAATAGATGACGTAATTTAGAAACAGCCGCTAGCCTATTTACACGATTTACAACCACACCATAACGCAGCGGCAAAAAGTGGTGAAGGCGAAGGGGAGGGCAAATGACCTTGCTCAATCCGACACACGGCGGCGGCATGATGCGCGCCATCTAGGCAGGACGCAGTGTAATAGCTCGATTATGCAATGTCTAGTTAGTCTGTCATGCGATCGGCAAAAACCGTAAGATGGCGCGATTTTTGTACATATTTTTATTTGTCATAATTTTACTCGGAAAGTAGTTAGCTACAAGGCTAGGTTAAAATAGGTTTTCTTTTTTTTGTTATTATGTTATTATGCAGTCAGCATCAAATAGCTTGCAACATCCAAAGCGCCACACATATCGCCGCACATCTTTATAGTATATTTGGCGCTTTGGATGTTGCAAACTATTGATTGATAACGGTTGATGAAAATAAAATAAAATAAAACTTCTGTTCAGTTTACATTTTATTTGTGGTTAAATATAAAATGCCAGCGAGACAAGACAAAGGCATGAGAAAGAAATGATGGCACATTAATGATGATTTTGAGTTTATCTCGGTCTCGTTGGCGTTGGTTCAGCGCAAAAAAAATATGATTCGTAAAGGAAAATTAAGTTTTAAGCCTTATATTTTTTCCGCTTACCACCTACAAATTTAGCAACAATACTGTGGTATCTTTCGACAGCATTGCTGTCTACGTCCACAATCAAGCTTCTCGCATGAGCAGGAATTTGCATTATAATTAATTTGATCCTTTGCCAAATACTGTTGGAAAACATTTTTTCTTCTATGTTTTCATCGTCGTTGCTTTTGTTGCAGAAATAATTCTGACATTTGCCATGTCGACCGAAAGCATGCTCGGGCGCAATTAATATGTCCCGGTGAAGATCCGTAACATTGTTGGTATCTTTGTGTTTTTTTATTGCTTCGACAATCACTTTCCTTGCAGACAAAATTGGTCACATATTTCCGATATTTCAATGTGTAGTGTGTATCAGTGGATATTGCTGCTAACTTATTGGACATGTTTCGAAGCAAGTGGTTGCGACATTCTACCTTTTCCACAGTGTAGCTATTATATGGTCTTGCTTGGAGTATTTTCGAGTAAGTATTCACATCTCCATCTGATATTAATCTGCCATATATTAAATTGTGCATATCTAAGCTCCTTTTATAACCTTCTACCAAAATTTCTGACTCCATGCCGGTAGACGAGCCTGAAAATAAATGGGTGTTACTAAATTGAACAGCTTCAGAGTAAAGTAATCCTCCTTGGTACAAACATTTATGGCATGATGCATACCTGTCTCTTAGACTAGGCTACATAAATAAAAATTAGGAACAATGTTTAAACAAATCCAACTAGTCCCACGGCAAGCTCAATAAGACTTATGATATTAGTACTGGGCGACGATATATTTTGTATATACTATATTGACTTACATACCTACATAGCAAACACCCATGACCATAACTCAGGAACAAATATTCATGCTCATCACACAAATATTTACCCTTAATGGGATTTGAACCCAAGACCATCAGTTTCGCAGGCAACATTAACCCCACTGAGCTAAACCATCGACATTAATACAAAGACCGTAATATTGAAAGAAATAACATCTACATACCTGAATAATTCTTGTAACAGGTATAATCTTTGGCACCCACATTCTTACTCTGTGCTACAGAACAAATGGAGCAATACTTATTCTTGATAGCTAGGTACAGTATTTTATTTGTTCTTTTGCCAATAATAGCTGCTGCGCCTGATAGTGCAGATTTTTTTTTTTTTATAGGACCTTTTTGCATAGCATCCATCAGCTATCACATCTATAATTGCTATACCATCAGATCTAACTCTGCCTTCTTGAATAGCCAGGCTACGCTCTTCTTCAGCAGCCTGAGTCATTGAGTTGAGTAATTCTTCCTCCCATTTTTTATGTACAACAGCCATTTTTGAAGAAAACTTTTTTTTGGACATGGGAGCTAGGCCTATAGCAGCTGATAAATCAGTAAGCTGAGTATGTCCACAGCCAATAGCTACTGTCCCTGCTACTGCACTAGTATTGAGGTCTAATGCGTCAGTGGGATTATCATTGTGCACTAAAAAGGTCATATTGCACATCCTGCATTTTAGTGAATATTGGAAGATCAGGCCTGACCGAGTTTCTGATACAATCTCAACCGATTTTAATCCGCAATTCAAAGGACTATGAAAGGATATTTCTTGCAATTGAATAAAAAACTGGTATACATTACATTGTATGGGAGAAGGATAGTAATCCTTCTCCCATACTTTGTTTTATCGTCTCTATCACTGAAACAATAGAAAATAACAAATACAGTAAAGATTCAGAAAATAAAATTATAAATATTATAATTTACAATTATAAGAGCTAAGTAGAGACAAAACAATCTCAAAATTAGTTCATTCTTCGGTTTCCATCGGATCACTTTGCTGTCTGTTTGTCCATGCACCAACAGCAAATTAGGATTGGTTTTTCTTTGTTTACAAATGAATATAAAAGGATTAAAGGTGTCTATTATTCGGTCTTTACTTGTCTAATTTGGTAAGTACATTATATACCTTAAAATGAAAGTACATAAATTTAATACCAATAACAGACAATTTCTCGCAGGAAATGCAAATTAATGTATAAATTTCACAATGTGATCCTACATATTGGCCATAACTAACCTCTTTATAAGAAAATAAGATTTCCAGATGAAAATGCTGTACTTTTAGGTTAGTATTTTGTTTACTAAATTGGTCATAGTCACATATATTGTATATACTTACTGTTTAGTGCAAGTAGATACATTTACATTTGCTTCATGAAAATCACTATTTTCATAGTCAAATTGACCAGAAGTGGCCTTGTAACAAAAAGGGAATGAGTAAAAATAATAAACTTAACGTTTGTGACAGCTATTAGACATAATAAATAATTACTTAGATACCATGTGTAAATATTTGAGTGAGGTTTGATGCTGAAAACATCTATGAGTACACTTAATTTGTTTATCTTCTTAGAAACATATCATAGGTATTTTATTATTTTTATTGGTAACAAGTACCTAATAATCTACTTACGATTCAAGTTCCTTTGCCATGGGTTCATTGACTGTACAAATATCCTGATTATCATTTTCAAAATCAGCAGGGGGCCTAAAACAAAAGATAAGTAAGTTCTAGAAATCTTATCATACCTGTGCCCTGACTATAAAAGTATTAATAACTAGAAGGTGCCTGCAACTTCGTCAGCAGAGACGAAAAAAATCATAACCCTCTTTTCTCTTCAGCGTAGTCGGGTAAAAAGTATCCTATACCATCTGTGGATACCCAGCTACCCATACCAAAAATAGTAGAAATCCGATTTGGCGTGATGAAGCCGCAATGACACATACAAACATAGGTACAAAAAATAAAAATATATATTTTTCAATTCGGGACCTTCAAATAGTCCATTATACTTATTTTTATAACTTTATAATAGGTAGTATACCTATGATATAAACAATAGGGAGATCTTACTTAGCCTCTCGTTTATATTGTATTAAATTATGTATATAGCAAGCACCTCCCTTTTTCAGCATGTCTTAGTAAAATCCAACAACGAGGGGACATACGGTATGCTGGCAGAACTGGTCACTTTGTACTTACCGTGCACCGGCTTCTTGGCCTTGTTGCTTTTGAAGTTTTTTAGCAAGAGCATTTGCGCATCGCCGTTTTTGCATCAACCTCACTGACGTTCGTGGTTTTCTCGCCTTCTTGTTTCCCATCTTTTGGCACTGACTGTTTGTTACAACGCGGCACAAGACACAGAGTTCAATCTCAATAACAATACGTAAAACCTAACCTAACTATGACTATGGCAAACAAAACACAACAAGTATAATCTAATTATGTACATAATAACACGTCAACAAAAACAACTCAAGTCCAGTACGATTAATAATGATAAGTTCTTATCAAAGATTCCGAAAAAGCAGGCCGATCGACTAAATCATAACCAAACAAGTGAACATGAACAACGTCAAATTCAATCGAGTGTTACTGGTGTCCAGTCAACTCACTTCACGCACGGCGCTCGAACGAAAGATCGAGCTGGCAACGTCGTAAAATCATACTATGGCCCGTGCAATCCAAACCGAGCACGCAACATCGCTTTCATGGCTTGAAAGTAAACTTATATTTTTAAAAATGTAAAATATTAATGATCGTTCAAATCCAACATAAAAGTAACTTTATTTGAAATATTTTTTTCCTTTTTTTTTAGTATGATAGACTATTTTTCAACTATCATTATTATTCACTTAATTTGTATCATATTTATGAACATATCCCGGAGAAGGTTTTCAAAACACCTTTCGCCGTGTACAAAGGTGCCTAGTCATAATTTACGAGCAAATAATTTTAACGTGGTTTTCGTAGGAGAAAATAGGTTTTGTGCCTAAAACACGTATTTTACTATTTATATGAATATTCTTTCCTTGAGTCGACAGATTAAACCTACACAAATAAGTGCAGAAAGTTTAAAAGCAAACATAATTGTTTTGCCGGAATAAAACGTGAACAAATATTTTTTTTACTGTTTCTTGAAAATTATTTCTACAAGTAAATATGAAATACAGGACCAAAATCATTCCTTGAAGAACTACTCGAGTATATATAGATTCAATTTATATACTTATCACATCCCCATGTATCGTAAATTCTTCAAGAAAATTGCACAAACACACCTCTTTTTTGTAAATTTCCCTACCCCTTCGCCTGAAGCAATGACACGTGTAATATAGTTGTGCTGCAGCTTCTTGCAGTTGCTGTGGTGTGGTCGGACCGGCCACACGGTTGCGTTTGACGGCAAAATGTGGTCCGTGTGAATAAATAGTTGATTGTTACCCAAGGGTTGAAAGTGACCCATTTCACCCGAAAATAGTTCGAGGGTAAAATGGGTATTCACCCGAGTTAAACACCCTACTTTTCATTTCGACTGTGAGGAAAATAAAAAAATCATCACCATCACCACCACCACCAACACCACAACACCATCACCATCACCACCATCATCATCATTATCATAATCGCAATCGCAATCGCAACCACGATATGAACAGCTTTTATTTTAATAATATGACGTAACTCAATTACTTTCCACCCTAGGAATCGAAAATCCAACCGGCTAAATACCCATGAAAATTAAACTTTCCGAACTGGAGAGATGAAAAACTATTTTCATAAAGGAAAACCATCGCCCGACCACGTGGTTGTCGTTGTGGTGTGATTGTTTGATGACATGTTTGGCTCAGTGGGTTGCACAACGGCCTACGAAGCTGCCGGTCCCGGGGTCGAATCCCGGCCAGGGAAAGTGTTTGTTTTAAGTGTTATTATGTATCTATATATTATGTATATTGTCGCCTAGTACCCACAGTACAAGCTTTGCTTAGTTTGGGACTAGGTCGTATTGTGTAAGCTTACTGGTGAATAAAATTTACAAAGGCATCGGACTTTTAGGCATAAAGTAGGCAAATCATTATTTTCTGTTTCTAATCAAAAAAATTCTCGAATTTCGTCACGAATGATGTAAAAAGTTCGTTACATTAAAGTGCAGTGGTTGAGACGCTCCGCGGCCCGGCCCAAATAGTTATTTTCACACGTAGCAGATTTTGCTGTCAAACGCAACAGTGTGTGGTCGGTCCAATTTCATCAAAATAACTGCAAGAAGCTGCCGCGTAATTGACACGTAATAACTGCGTCACGACTTTTTGTCGCTGCGTTATTGTGTGGTTGTGGCACGTCTGAATGGTCTGAATGGAGCCTAAAATTATCTACCGGCTATTCTCAATCAATGTGACTGTGCTTGGGTATTAATACCGTAACCACGTATCGTTATGTACGTATGTAAAATATGGGTTTTAGATTAGATTTCTTTTACGGAAGATCTTCCCCTGTACTCAAACTATCTCCATACCAAATTTGATTCCAATCGGTTCAGCGGTTTAAGTGTGAAGAGGTAACAGATAGACAGAC
Source organism: Hedya salicella (assembly GCA_905404275.2). Taxonomy (NCBI): domain Eukaryota; kingdom Metazoa; phylum Arthropoda; class Insecta; order Lepidoptera; family Tortricidae; genus Hedya; species Hedya salicella. The sequence continues at coordinate 3,534,866 of FR990101.1, read as the reverse complement.
AGACGGACAGACAGACAGACTCACTTTTACATTTGTAATATTAGTATGGAAGTATGGATTAACCCTTGTTCTTACGTGAATTTTACTAATAACGGGTGTCCATTCTTCATTTTTGTAGCGCGAAAAACAGGGTAACTCGTAAAGTACAGGGTATCTGACCACTCTATACATTATATGTATATGTACTGGTAGTAATAAAACGCAGACACAAATCTGTGAAATAAATGACCGCTACCTACCATCAGCCACACACTTCACTGACCATTGTTATACCTTATTGACATTGACATAAGGTCTACAGATGGTCCAGAGTGTTGCTGTCTGTACAATATAACCAAGTACGAATTTTAATACTGATGATTGTATTAAAGCTCTTTAACCCTTCATATGCTTAACGCAGGGCATTTAAACTCCATTGAGCTATTATTACTACGTATAGAGAAGACGCCGCCCAATCACTTAGTGTTCCGTTCAACTGCAGTCGGCCGGCCCCAGTTCACTCAGTGTCGCGCCTATGACAGTATGACGGCGTGCGCCCCGCACTGCCGCGCTTGTAGCACAGATTTTGTTCGCGTCGTCTTCTCTATACGTACCGAGTAATAATAGCTCAATATTAAACTCTGATGTAAAAAATTTATATAGCTTAAATTTGATTTCCAAATTTTTGACATCACATACGAGAGGTTAAACATACGTGCCAAGCCTGTGGTCGCGTGTGGCGCTCTAATATTTGTTTATTTAACTACGAAAACTATTGTCTTCTTTCATGACGTCAGGAAATCGTACCTATCTAGGACAAACAATCCAGTTAGGCAGGTCCAACTTTGAGAAAGAGATCAATCGACGGATCCAACTCGGATGGGCAGCGTTTGGGAAACTGCGAAGTGTCTTCTCGTCCAGCATACCTCAGTGCTTGAAGACGAAAGTCTTCAACCAGTGCGTATTACCGGTGATGACCTACGGAGCCGAGACGTGGTCTCTGACTATGAGCCTCTTAAGGAAGCTCAGAGTTACTCAGCGAGCTATGGAAAGGGCTATTGCTCGGTATTTCTCTACGAGATCGAATCCGGGATGAGGAGATCCGTAGACGAACCAAGGCCACCGACATAACATACAGGGTAAGCAAACTGAAGTGGCAATGGGCAGGGCACATAGTTCGAAGAACCGACGGCCGTTGGGGCAGAAAGGTTCTAGAGTGGAGACCACGTACCGGCAAGCGCCGCGTGGCTGATAGGGTTGCGGGGGCTCGCTGGATGCGGGTCGCCTCTATCCGGCCCATGTGGAAATCAATTGAGGAGGCCTGTGTCCAGCAGTCGACGTCCTACGGCTGGACATGATGATGATGATGATGATATTAAATCGATTCCATTATGCTAGACTACTCAAAAAACTGTCAAAGTTCAATCTAACTATTGCACAATAAGTCACAATATAAATAAATAAATAATTAATATTTGCCCTTACCGGGATTTGAACCCACGACCTCAGCTTCGCAGGCAACGTTACTCCCACTGAGCTAAACCGGTCGTCCTTCTAGACCTTCTTCTACTTCAAATTAATTTATCGTTTTCCTTAGTTTGCACCTAATCACTAGTCTAATCATTATCGGTTTGTCAAAAGACCTGATAGTCCCTCAAACCTTGGTTCTTCTGAGCCCCCTCCTTCGGAGCGGGGCACCACTTTACAACTCGAAAGTGGTTGATTCTCGACGAAACTGAAACCACAACACATAAAAAAATTAAGATTGGGTCCGGTATAATAAATATTTAACTTCCCAAATAATGGTTTAAAATTACCTTTTTCAGCTTTCAAAAAATACTTAAAAAAATCTCTAATGGCGAAGGCATATTATACGGTAGAGGACTATTTAACGGACTCTAATGCATGGCCCAAAACAGAACCCAAATTATTTACTTTACCTGGATCCGGTTTTTATATGGTGGCATATCAAACGTAATTATCTTGTTTTAAATAAAAAAACAAATTTTGCTTTTATCTTAATTTTTTTTTTCTTGGAGAACTACGCTTTGAGTTTATACTTATAACATATATTTAGGGTAGGCTAAGGACAAATATTGTAATAGATATAAGACTAAATATTTCGAAAAAATGACTGACTGTTGAGTTTGTTTCGGCTTTCTTCTTAACAGTGGTCTCCTCTTGTGAAACACTGAAACTTGTAAAAGTGCCCTTGCGGCCTACTTATTCATTCATTCATCATTATTGCATCTCTCCTGTACAAGAAACCTTAAAAAGCGGAAACACATGTGTTTTAAAAAGGGATGTGCTGTATCGAGCGGCCCCATCTCGCGGTCGCGTGAGAAACAAACATAAAGTTACACTACACCCCCTTTTTAATTCCACGTGACGTGGAGACAGCAGGTATTATTACAATGTTCCCATGGATATTGTGTTTTATTAAGTTAAATGTTCGCCCGTTGGCGTTATTAAAAGGCATTACAGGTGGATAGGTTATTGACACTTCGTTAGCTTTTGTTTGCTCGTTGGAGTTGTTTTAACGGCCCTCGGGACCTATATTTGACACGCTAAAAGTCATACCTACGCTACTGATGGTAATGGTGGATATACATTTTCACAATTAATAACCTTTTGCTACACGTGTATTATAATTATAATCTGTGAATTAAACTCCGCGAATTATACTACAAAGTCATACTACATTTAAGATTGGACCATCACTCAATTTATTATTTATTAATTCGTATGGCTAATAAATAGACAATCATTAATACTATTATAAAGTCTGTCAAAATTAAATGTCTGTACATTGAAGATATTTTCAAAAAATTGAGTGTTACGGACTATTTGAAGGTCACTAAAACGAAAAATATTTTGTTTGGATTTTTATGTATGTTTGTATGTGTCGTTGTGGCTTCATCACGCAAAGTCGGCTAAACAGATTTCCATATTTGTTGGTATACGGGTAGCTGAGTATCTTCAGATGGTTATAGAATACTTTTTACCCGACTATGCTGAAGAAAAAACGACGGGTTATGACTTTTTCTCCTCCGCGAACGAAGTTGCGGGCATCCTCTATTATGTTTATAAATTAACATTAAGTCTATTAATCCAATGGATTGCGTCATTTTCCAGAGTGAATAAGTCTGCAGGTTTTCCGTCGTCTTTGAAGAGTGGACAGTTGGAGACGATATATGTATACTTGACCTCTTGTACCGCAGCTCCACAGTCACAAGCTGGCGAAGCTCTCCAGCTACATTTCTGTAGGAAATCTCTGGACCGTCCGCTGCCAGTTCTGAGCCTGTTTAGGTAGTACTATTGTCTTCTAGGTAGAGAGAAGCCAGGTGGTTTTTTCGTGGGGTCGATATTTGCTCCCAAGCAATCTGGTGGTTTGGATTGTCAATCCTTTTTCCCTTTAGCTCTCTATAGTCTTTATTATATGACACTGACCTATAATCAAATATTATATAACTCCGCCCGCGCAGAACTATAATATACATAGATTACAAAAAAGGAACGCAGTGTTTTTTAATTTTTTTTGGATGTGTTACGTTTATTGTAGTTTGCTCTGTAGAAAAAGAATTGTATGCAATAGTTGTATAATTAGCTTTTTAAGTTTCATATCTTAATTAGGCCACTCAGTAAACTTTGTGACCTCAACGCGGTACTCGACTGAAGTAGCCAACATTATACACCGATTGCATAAAATACTATTTGGGTGAGGTGGTACTGAAAATAATTGTTTAATACTATTTGCAATATTAGTATATTAGGATCTTGAAAACAATACAGTAATATTTGTATTTCATCGAGGTAACTGTTTGACCTTACTCCTTAGCCGATATTGAATGAAAAAGATTGAACCTTTTAATTTTCTTCATGATTCCCAACAATTAAGCAATGACTATTGCTGGCTGTCGTTTCCAGGGTACATCGGCCCAAGTCCTACCATTTTACCGGATCAATCGGATCAAGATAGATTAATAGAACCAAGGCACATGTCGAGGTTAACTGACGTCGCACCCCTGGGCTGGCAGCCTTACATAAGTTAGCGATGTTACGAGTCGATTTTATTCCAACTCGGATGACTAGATAATATTTTCTTCTGTTTCCGCGACTATTACTCATTGAAATAAAACAATTTAACGGATTATATCGCGTATATTATCTCATTTTAGTTCCCGACGTTTCGGAAGCTTTCCAGCTTTCCATGGTCACGGGAGGACTGAGAAAAGATGTATTTTCCTCTGTCAAAGTTACAATTTGTGCAAACTACCCATTTTTTTTTGAAAAAACTCAAATAAAGGTGTACATACATGCTAGATGGGCCTAAGCTGTAAAGACAGTTACACATGTGCCAGAAGGGCTTAATTATTTTATTCTAATAATTTACCAAGCAGCATTTCACAAATGAGGCGTACTGAGGAGAAAAGAAACGCTGCAAAGAAAAACTCCCAGGCTACCTCATTACTAATTATAATATTTAAAAAACAGAGACTATTAAACTACTTTTAAACGGATAAGATATTTTACACCGTTCGGAAATTAAGGTTTTGCAGTCCTGTGTCTCGCTTGTTCCTTGATGAGATGTATTACAGGATCCCAAGCTGGTGGTAGTGACAATCCATCTTCTCTATTGAAATTAGGATGCTTTTTAATCTCAATAGCCTCGCGTAGCATCCTGGGAAAATATCTTTTTTCTTTGGCAAGGATAGAAGGTTTATCCAACTTAATTGAGTGGTTTGGTTTGTCAATGACATGTTCACAGACTGCAGACCTATTACACCGACGGTGCTTGAAGTTAAAGCTGGAAAGCTTCCGAAACGTCGGGAACTAAAATGAGATAATATACGCGATATAATCCGTTAAATTGTTTTATTTCAATTGGATGACTAGAGTTGATTCGGCCGCTGATTCGAAACTAAACTCAGACTCGACTTGGATCAACCGGATGGCCGTCGTTCGCGGCATCAGTTTGGCGTATTCGTATTCTTTGTTCAAATTAAGTCGACTCGCCGACTCTCCGCTATATTGCTGCCACGTAATAGTTGTTTCGAATCAGGTGTAGGTAATTTATTTTGACTTGCTGTTTAGTTTATGTAATAAATTGTGCGTTGCGTTAACTCACCTATTCGAGCTCCGAGTTAGAACACTCGTCGAATTGGCGTCTCCGATCCGAGCAAGGTACGCGAGTCAAACCGCCAGGTGAAGTCGGCGAGTTGATTCGTGCGAAGGAACTTGATTCGAATCAACTCGTTTAGACTTTCATTCGAGTTATTCGAATGAGAATACACATGACGCGCCCACCTGGCGGGCACACATAGCATCTTCGCCTCCACAGGGCTGAGGGCTGCAGGGCCCTGTGCCCAGCCCATTATTATGTCATCGAAGAGTAGGTACAGTTGATATACAGCAGTGTGTTTTACTTCACCTAATGCTATTAGAAAATAAAAATTCTTTCATTTTATTCACGTATATGACAGTTACTTCGCACAGCTCTGAGCGTCTTGTCTATTGCCCGACTAGCGGGCACGCAGCGTGCGGCATTGAGTTGCACGTCGTGGTCCGTCTGTAGAGTTCTGTCGGTTTCTGGGTCTCTCAAAATTTTGCCCGGTTGCGAAAGTGTTAATAAAGGCGTCAAACATAACATTACACAGTTTAGTGCCCTAAAAGGGATGTGACATTGTTAGTGACGTTAGACGTTAAGCGATACCTCAGGTGGCGGTTTCTTCGGCACATCCAAGGATTAAATAGCCTTTAATGGCGCAGTTCCGCTAATTTGGCCACAGATTTAATGATTCATTAATTAACGTGTAGTTTCCCACATTTATATTAACACTAACGTTAATGCTGTATGAATAAAAGAGGACTGTTAACGTGTACTGTGCGACAAATAACGTCATAATTGTGCAAGGTTTCTCACATCAATTGCCTTCCCCACGCATTCCTGTAATGCAGTTGCTGCCACTTTACTGGTCTGCCCAACATCCATCAGTTCAACTAACAACTCATTATTATTTCAACATAAAATTTCATTTAATCGTAAACCGTCAATTTCATAAGTAACAATATTACTTACACGAAATGGCAACTTTTAATGAAAAATCTTTGTGAGTTAAGTCGTTTTAACGCGGAGGGCAAAACTATCAATGTCGGATGCTTCTGACATTTCCTGAAAGTTCTAATGGGAAGAAGTTATTGATTGAGGTCTGACATGAATACTCGGCGATACTAAAATACACATTTCACTTGTAGACCATCCATATACGAGTATTTATACTCCAAAAGCTATGAAAAAACGTGGGTATCTATAAAGACTACCGAAGTTTGTGTACTGACTTTGGTAATATGAATAGACAAGAACTCATATTTAAGTACACTCCTAAGGTCAAAGGAATCTAGATTATAATTATAATGGCTGTTCCAAGGGGAAATTAAAAACATCAAAAAAAATAGTTTATTTATTGTTTTTACTTACATAGTTTTAAGGTAAATAATGTAACTAACAATTCAATGGATAATTTATTTGAAAATAAATAAAATATAATTATTACAGTAAATATTTGATAGTAAATAATACCGGGAAAAGTAGAAAAGAAAAGGGGTAGACCGCTCAGGCGGTAGATGTGTGGTGGAAAAAAAAATGCTTTTTAAAAAACCGGCTAAGTGCGAGTCAGACTCGCGCATCGAGCGTTCTGTACAAAATATACACTAAAAACGGCCGTATCTATGAAAATCCAGTGTCAGCAGAGCCCTACTCCTAAGCAAAATGTACGCGGTATTCAATCATTTTATATTAGCTATTGACATAGACAGACAGTCATAAAATTATGCTGTTTTTAGTATTTGTTGTTATAGCGGCAACAGAAATACATCATCTGTGAAAATCTCAACTGTCTAACTATCACGGTTCATGAGATACAGCCTGGTGACAGACGGACAGACTGACAGACGGACGGACAGCGGAGCCTTAATAATAGGATCCTGTTTTACCCTTTGGGTACGAAACCCTAAAAATAGTTGTATTTAATTTTATCGAAAAATGTTTCCTCGAGTACTTGATTTCGTCGATATATCATTTCATCAAAAGCATTTTTCTGCGACAACGTTAATAATTTGATTTTTTTATAAATATAACCTAACCAACCTACATTATGTTTTTCTTAATCATTAAAGTTTTATCGTTTCAGAGGAAAACAAAATCGATTCAATGAAATAAAGAGAAATAAAGCATGAGACGAAACGGTTCGAGAAAAGGTAGGTAGTGCTTCTCTTGGTGGGTGCACTACCGTGCCCCTAGATTCTAAGAAATGTTTTTTCAATGATATGGCAGGATGCCATAAAATATAATTTTAAACAAGTGAACGATGTTTTATTACAAGTTGGAGTATCACAAGTTAACGAATCTTGATCGTTTCAACGAAATACGATACTTCCTTATCCGCCATGTTTAGATAACGCTAACAACCGACAAAGTTTGATACACCAGAAATTGGGCAACATACTCCGAAAATTTTAAGTACAGAGTTTACTGGCTTACATTTCAATTTAATGATTAAAAGTTTTATATTTACGTCATAGTCTCCACAAATAACTGTAATAATTATAAATTGCATGTCTACTAACTTTTTGCACGTCGTCAAAGGTAATGCATAATCCTTAATGCAAATCAAAAAATTGCTAAGTATGTGATTTTAACGCCTTTTGGACACCAACAACGTATATATTTGCACCGCAGGATCAACGTCAGCTCAAAGGACAACGATCAAATCTCCTTGCATGAGGGAATCAGAAATGGGGAAATCCGCCGAAGAACCCAGGGTTTCGAAATAGTTCAAAAAGTTGCTAGGCGTTGCCCGGGCACATTGCTCGTAGAACCGATGTTCGCTTGGCAAAAAGGTTTTTGAATTGCGAGCGCGTACAGAATGTTGCATAGTGAGAAGTTCCCAACAATTTGGACCGATGATCTGGTGAAGGACGTGGGAAATCGTTGGATGATATCGGCGCACGACCGGTCGTTATTGAAATCCTTAGGGGAGCCCTTTGTCCAGAAGTGGACATCCTTAAGCTGATATGGTGGTTCTCAGAAGCTAGTTAGGTGGCGATAATGATGATTAGTTCTCAGAAGCTTACTTATGTGTGTGATATATAGATGTTTTAAATATGCTGCAGTATTATTAAGGTACATAAAATTATGCTAAACAAAAGTCGGAAAAAGTAATCTTTTATTAAATAAAGTGCTGCAAAATGGATAATAGATAGTAATAGGTATGCTAAGTAGAGTTTGCATTCCGGTCCGGCGGATCCGGTAATCCGGCCGGTTCCAGTACTTTTTGGCGGCTAGACCTGAAGAGACTAAAGAGACGCACACAACAGACATACAATGCGGACTAGCCAACCCAAGAAAGCTGATGTCAAGAGTCAATATGATCTAGATCTAGTTAAGCTTTAAAGAACGATGTCTTTCTTAATTATTCTTTGAGATTAATTGTGTTTAATGGTTAATTATGTTTGCTTGGCCAAATTAGAAAAACATATTTTTTTTACCCGACTGCGCGACGCAAAGGAGTGGTAATGTGTTTCTCAGTCTATGTATGTATGTATGTATGTATGTATGTATGTATGTATATATGTATGTATGTATGTATGTTTGTTCCTATCTGGCACTCTAGAGACTAAACGCGTGGACCGATTTTGATGATTCTTACGTCAATCGATTTGTCTTAACTTTCCGAATGTCACTAAAGACATAAAAATGATGAAAACTCAAAATGGCTATAATGAGACGCCATATTGTGAAAAAGAAAAAAAATAAAATCGACGTACTATATCGAATGGGGTATCAATGAATAGGTATTTACAAATCATTATTAGGTTTCTTTTATCATTTTTAAATTGGACTTACCAGTTAGGAACTATAACCATTTAAAGTTGGCTAGCAAGCCGCTCTCTCTAAATTTTCATTTCATTGTATTGTAATAAATCTGTGCAAGCTTCTCAATAACCCCCACGAAAAATATTGCAAAATCGACTGACTTTTATAATTTAAACTAAAAAGTATAAAATAAAAAAAGTAATTAAAAGAACAAAAAACCCGCTGCGTAAAAAACTAAAAAGAAAAAAACAAGTCCAGTACCCCAGAAATTTGTTAAGTTATACATGATCGATACTCACAATATAACAAATAATAAATTCGAATATGGAACATAACGATTTTAAACAGCCGGGACCCATTGTTGGGAAGATTTGAGTCGATCTAGATTTCTTATGGGTCCCAACGGTTCAAAATCGCTATGTTCCATATTAGAATTTATTATTTGTTATATTGTGAGTATCGATCATGTATAACTTAACAAATTTCTGGGGTACTGGACTTGTTTTTTTCTTTTTAGTTTTTTACGCAGTCGGGTTTTTTCAATTAACGTTATTATAATTAAAACATGTCTCTTACCTAGTATTTAAAGTGCAATGTGATATGTGATTATTGATTAGATTTCTTTATGTATGTTTAATATTACGCGTGTTGAGGGAGAATAGTATTTTATTATTGCTGATGTTACCTCTTATAGTATCAATAAAGTTGATTAAATATTACACAGTAGAGAAGAAAAGTGGGGTCAAAGTTAAACAAACGATCATGAATCATGATCCAGTAAACCAAATTAGTGGTAAATTCTTAGATTTGGCAATTAAAACTATAAAAAGTCCCTTTAATTAAAGTATTTGTTTTATTTTTTATAAAAAAAATTAATTTTGTTATATTTACTATGAGTCAAGGTTACCATGTCTTCATGTGTGGCTGTAAATAGGTTGATAATGTTATTATTAAGTTAAGGCTAAATATTATTGAAGCAGATGCTTTAATTTTCATACTGATTTTTTACTTAATAAGGGTGATTTTTAGCGCTAAACCATTCTTACTTTAGTTAATTTGCAAACACTGCTCCGCGTGTCTTCTTTACGGCCAATAAACTGGACAAAAAGCATAATTTTGAATAGGCGCAATAGCATAACTTCAATCCGGCCGGATCCGGCCAGATTGCGGATCCGGCCAGATTGAGAATTGGTCCGGATTGCAATCCCTAATGCTAAGTATGTATTTATTATGCAAAATAATCATTCAAAAAAAGTTTTTCCGCAATACATGGATGTAGCCTCGCTCTGCATTTTCTATCGCTTGTATAACGGGGAGTGCTCCAAGGAATTGCTCGGATTGATTCTTGCCGCATGTTTCGCGCCATCGTCCTATGCGACAATATTTCTATACCCACCACTTATGTGGTTGGCAGTCCACAACTGTGCGTTTAGCTAGAAATTTCCTGCCTCGAACGACTAAACTGTGGAATAAATTGTCGCCGGCAATATTTCGGGACCGATGCGTCCTTTTAACCTCCCACCTGAAAGGCCGGCAACGCACCTGTGACTCTTCTGTTGTTGCAGGTGTCTATGGGTTACGGTGATCGTCGTCGACGCGATATAACATACAAATAATAGATAGATAAGGGTAATCCAGTATATACATGCTGTAAAGATTGTTCGAAAATAGTACGCTGCCATATCCCACCCCCGTCGTTATTCAACCGACATCGGGGTTTCATTGTGTAATGCGCCTTTACCCGAGGACAACCGGAATGGCTTCATCTCGGTTTCACACGTTCCAATTCGACATCGAAAATTAAAAATGTTGGTCTGAAAATTCATACAGTTACATATTTCTCTGGAATATTTGAATGGTAACTCTTCAGTCAACTTTTTTGTGTAGCTCGTTGTTATAGTTACATTAAGTCAAATCACTCCTTACAACTACAATTTTAAACAATATAAAGGCAAAGTTTTTTTTTGTAGCCAGTAGACTTCCAGTTTTGTTATTATGTTAATAGCCTAGATTATTAGCATTTTTATAAGTAAATCTGTCAATATTGACTCCTGAGTTACGAAACAGAATAAAAACAAGAAAAATTATCCGCCATCCTACAGAACGTATATCAGTATTTTTTTTAAATTTATAAAGTGACTATGTCGAGGTCGAGGCTGTAGCACGCTTTTCACTGAATGTTCTGCCTTAAAAAGACCCAAATTATACATCCAGGAAATTCACACGACAGAAGCAAGTCCTATTTCTTAGCTTATTTAGTTAAGAATAGCATTTCTTTAAGACACAGCTTTTCTTCATATAATTATAACTGAGCACACAATGTACTACATAAAAATTATGGATTTAGTTACGTTTCTAATCTCCGTACACATCGCGTCATGACAATTGTCAAATTAATTTGATTTGTGTATTTGCTGCTCGTTCGCACGTAAAAAAGGTAATTACATATTTCTTAATAATATTAAGCGATATGAAACACAACTTTTGGTGCGTCTGTGTTTTTTAATGAGAGAAAATTAACACCACATTATTATGTAGATAAAATACGATTTCTCTTGCGTGTGGTGTGAACCAGGACTCAAACCCGGTACCTCTCGATTACACGTTGAGCGTGTCACTCCTCCACCAGCGAGCACAGCAGGTGCTGGGTTCGAGTCCTGGTGTGACCACGTGCAAGAGCAATCGTATTTTTGTGCGCTTTGACTTGTATCTATATCAAAATAAATTTATTACACCTAATTAACAAAACTACTATTTAACAAAATTACTTTCTAATATGATTTCTATAATCAGTAGCTGAGGCTAGATATAATATTAGTAAGTATATTTAGCTTCAGTAAAGAGTCTGATTAATTAGGATGTCATTTTATGGCTAAAAATCTCTGTTTAGCGTAATAGCTGACTAGTACAGAACGCCTTTGTGGCATAAAGTCCGCTATTTGTACTTTGTTTTGCAATAAAGATTAAACAACAAAGGTTTAAACAAAATTTTAGAAATCAATACGTACTTTTTGAAAATAAATAAATAAAATTAAACCTGGAAACTAGACAGCCAGCACCTATTTTTACCCAAAATACAAATTGATTTTATTACATAGCTCCGAGTTAGAGTTATTAAGTTCCTTTCAGGTTATCCCTTATCTGAAACATACACATAAACCACTGCACCATCCGTCGACTCCTAAAAACGACTAGCTTCATTACAGTAATTTAGAAAACGAGCAATGAATGCAGCGCTCCGTAATTGCATCTTGAAGTAACTACGATCTTGGTACGAACGAAGATACTACAAAATAATTCAAGTGAAGTAGCACATTCTGCTTAATATGATCTTAAGACTTGATTGTCTCGAGATCGCGTATGTGCGTTTAATTAAACGGATTAAATACTTAAACTATTTGACTCGTATCTTGAGATAGACGGATTCAGATTTAATTTCAGTATTTCGTTTCACGTTGTTAAGTTAACTGCTCGTTTTATGGCACTTATTCGCTAGTTTGAACGTTATTTAGGTCAAATGAGGCTTTATTATACCCATCGAGAACACTAACTTGAGTCTTTTATTAACTGAGCAGAACTGCAACAGTGTCTGGAACGCATAAAATGAAAAGCTTGTTTCTTGAGTTATGATATTGAGATATTATAAATTGCAAATTTATAAGCGAAAATGTTGAAACCAACGAAAATGAATTCGAACAATGATATGCTTAGTCGAACATGTCCCTGTATCAACTGTGATACTTGCAATTTATTCACACCATCTTAAAGAAGATTTATACCTGCTTAGCTGGCAACGTCGCAAATTTTTTGGTTTTTAGGGTTCCGTGGCTAAAGTTGCAAAAACGGAACCCCTTATAGTGTTATCATGTGAATGCATGTCCGTTCTCATTAAGAAACTATAAGGGTTCCGTTTTTGCCACCCGTCCGTATGTCACAAGCATTTTACTCAAAAACTATTAGATGTATAATGATGAAATTTGGAGTATAGCTGTCTTGTATAAGCCACTACTTAGTGTAGTAATTAAACCACAAAAATAAATATTTGAAAGACAGAAAGAAAATTGCTCATATATTCCAAAAAATATGAAATAAATTACAAAGGTTACGCTTAATAAATATTTTCAACGAAATTTGTTTTCAACGCGATCGAATATAAACCATTTTTGAGTTATTGTCCAAAAACTGCGCTTTTCAAAAAATCGACATAAGTTTCATGAAGATTATGCTCTTTGTATGGTGCACTTTTACACATCGTATTTTATTATCTATACTGCGTTCTTATTGTACTAACGGCTGCGGAACCCCACACTGAGCATGATCCGACATGCTCTTGGCAGATTTTCTTTATTACTATGAGAATATAACTTGAACATGTTTTCAATACATTAATTACGCTTTCAGTAGTTAAGCTTGCACTATGCCGACTTTCATGATAATATTATTATTATAATAAGCCCGAGCTGTCCCACTGCTGGGCAAAGGCTCATCTTCTTCCACTGATCGCGGTTTAAAGCTGTCTGGTCAGTCCTCCACGAAGAGGTCTAAGTCGTCCTGCCATCGGCGACGAGGTCTACCGCGTCTCCGCTTCGAGGTTTTGGGTTTTCACTCTGTGGTTGCCTTGGCCCACAACTCGTTCGGCTTGCGGCAAACATGACCAGCCCAGTCCCACTTCAACTTGGCTGATTTCCGAGTTACGTTGATGATTTGATTCATGGAGCGTAGCGTGGGGTCCGAAATCGATACATTCGTTTTACACCCAATAGACTACGCTCCATGGCCATTTGGCAAACCCCGAGTTTGGACCTCTGTGCTTCTGTCAGAGACCAAGTCTGTGCACCGTAGGTGAGAACTGGAAGTATGCATATGTCCATGAGCTTCCGTTTTAGTGACAACGGGAGTTTCCTTTCATTAAGAGTGTCATGGATCAATAGCTCTTCCAGGCGTTTGCTATGCGTCGTTCGACCACTTTTTCTTATCGTGCCTGGAATGATACTAGTTGGCCCAAATAAAGGTATTCATGGACATATGTAACGGGTTCTCCGTGTATCTCTACCCTGCGTTCTGTGCTATTAGTCATGAGCTTGGTCTTTGACATGTTCATCATTAGTCCAACTTCGAGGCTTGTATTGCTGAGATCTTCAAGCATGAGTTGTAGCTCGGAAGCCGTTGTGGAGAACAGAACAATATCATCAGCGAATCGAAGATTAGTTAATCTTCGCTCTCCGACGATCAGTCCCCTTTCCTCCCAACTCAGCGCAAGTTTCCTGAAGACGTGCTCCAATGTGCTATATTTCATGATATTATCACAACTAAATCTCTAAAAATAATTGATGACTATAACTTGCTTCGAAAGAAAATAAAAGCAAAAGAGATAAATTGTTGAATTAAACGCAATATAAATGCTAAACATAGAGGGTATGTATTGCACATACCTTTGAGATTCATTCAAATACCACAAAATTATGAAGTTAAAAATATGCGTAGGTCTTTGCCAGTTAAGCAGGTATAAACGCTCTTGACATAGTTCAGTCCACAGCAAAAGTACCTATGTAGACGATTATATTAGTACTTCGTCTTACTGACGTAACAATACTGCGACAATTGGAAATGCGTTAAAGTAGTGAAAGTGACAAGGTAATAAAATGACCATCTACTTTCCCAGTTGACTATTCAACCAATCGCCATCTACGACAAGAGCAAAACTTTTGCGTAAATAATGAGCATTAGTATATTCCTCTTTCCCTGAGCTATTATTACTTCGGCAAACTTTCCCAACTAGCTTATTTATCAAAATATCTCCTCGGAAACTTCATCAAAGTACTATTTAGAAAATATTATGCATTATTAATCTGGATGCCGCCACTACTTTGTAGTAAGGATCATCCCATGAGTATCCCATGGGAAATCTGGGGCGGTTTGGCGTGCCACGGCGAGTTTGGGAAAGAAAATTGATATAACAGATGCCTTACTTAATAAAATAACAAATATTCTATCCCCCATGGGTAACTAGAGAACGAATCGATGTGTAATGACGCCTGATATTTTGGGGTTTCGGTCTGATACGGCATCCTTGCCTAAAGTAAATGCATGATGCGACCGATTTCCACGGACACAGGGTTATAAAATTTTACACTTTTTACAAGATTTTAACTAGAAACGTTGGTACGTAAAATAAGTTGTGGTTTCAAAAGCAAACTATTTTTCTACCACTTCCTGGTTTGGAAATTTGTCATATGTTTGTTAGTTTTGTGATAATGCAATACTATGATACCATCAAGCTGATCTGATGATGAAGCCGGAAGAAATCTCTAATAAAATAAAACAATAAAAGTTTGTCACCGAAATTTATTTTTTGATACAAACCTATCAAATAATTATAATCAAACTAGCTGTGCCCGCGGCTCCACCCGCGTGGAATTCGGTATGTGTCAGTAAGCGGCTACTTCATCCCTCTCCTCTGGTGACGTAACTTAAATTAAACTACACCAAAATCAATAGTTTTTCACCCTTATTCAAATTTTAGACGTGATTTAAAAGAGGAGTATAGGTATACTTAGTAGGTGTATATCGGACGATACAGTACCACTTTTCTATTTCTATGTCCTTATCCAAATCAAGTCCATGACAAATATCATCCAAAACGGTTCTCCAGTTAAATCAGTCTAAGCATGAAAAGGTAAGAACACATAGAAATACATACTTCCTCACAAACTTTCGAATTTTGGTCTAATATTATTAAGAAGTAAGATTAGAGGAAAGGTGAATATAGATATCAAAAACGTGAGGCCAAGTATTTATATTTTATTTAAAGTTACGTTTATGTATCCACAACCAAATATGTACATACAGACTCCAAAAGTAGGTATATAGAGTGTATTTACATAACGTTGACATTTTGCAATATTTTTTGTACACCCCGTTGTGAGTCTTTCCGGTGGGCATCAGCACGAACAGCTCGCGAGCACGCCCCGTAGAGCAGCCCGGGCGAGAAGCAACCCGTGCGCAGGTCCACGCCGGCGGCACGCAACGTTTGCCCCTGCGACTTGTAGATGGTCATGGCGAAGCAGACGCTCACGGGGAACTGTGGGCGCTTGAAGCGGAACGGGGAGTTGCTTGGGATGAGGGGGAAGCGGTCGATGAACATGGCTTCTCCGACGCCGCACACCATCAGGTGTCGAATTTGCGCCTCGATGAGGTTCCCCGCTGCAGCTGCACTACTTTTAGCTTGTTTCCGTTGCATAACTTTGGAGGTGACAAATTCCGAAGAAGCATGATCGGAACTCCAATTTTCAGGGCAATGGGGAATGGATGAAAATATTCAATAATCTTGAAATTTTGTTTCTAGGTAGGAATAAGCCTCCTTATTGTCAGAAAAAAATACAGATTAAAATAAAAAGATGTAAAGGTGTTTGTGGGTCTCTATGCCCGTCTTATACGGTACGGCAAAAATAACAGTACATTTACAGCCATTATTAACCGACTTTCGAAAAAGGAGGAGGTTCTATGTTCGACAGTTTGTATTTTTTTCTATGTATGTTCACCGATTACTCCGCCAATAGTAGACCGATTTAAAAAAAATATTTTTTATTTAAAAAGAAAGAAATATACTACTAAGGTGGTCCCATTGCCACCAAGTTGGGAACTAATGATAGGATTCCAGGGAAATCGAGGGATATCCTCAAATTTTATAGGCACTTAGAACGTTTTTCATGTATTCTTTTAAGCTATTTAAGTATTTGCATATGGTAGTCATCATCTCATCATGCTGAGCTGATTACGGAAGGTACAACTCTTTAATAGTTAAGAGTTAGAGAATAATTCCTAAAAAAATCATCTACCTATTAAAGATAGATACGTTAAGACTGTTAGTCATATTCTTTATAGTGTGTCCCTAAAGCAGATGATGGAATACCAGGGAAATTGCGAGAAACCCTCACATATTATAGGCACTAACAATGTTGTGTATATATTTTTCTAATGTTATCAGTTGTTTTCCTCTGGTTGTCATCATTTCATGCTGAGCTGATGATGGAAGGTGCAATGAACTAACCAACTTTTACATTTCTTACTTCCCAAGACTCGAGATGCGTGCAAAGTGCCTCCTCAATCTTTCCATTCTGGGCTCTAAAAAATACTTTATATCACTACTAAAATCCATCACTAAAAAGCAAAAACTAAAAAATAAACCACTTCATAATAAACTAAAAAGCCAAAAATAATGTTTTATGTACGGTACGGATCACCAATGAATCACCTTTTGAAGTCGGTGCCAAACCTGATGTAAATAAAGTTCTTTATTCACCAAAAATACGAATTACTATGACTAAATATATAGTACATACTAAATAAATAGATAGATAATAACTAAAGGCTCGCCTCCGCGGTTCTTAATAGTAATAAATTAATGGTTTGGCACCGACTAAAAAAGGTAATGCAAATGTGATCCGTACCGTCATAAAAGATTATTTTTGGCTTTTTAGTTTATTTTGAAGTCGGTTATTTTTTTATTTTATTTTTTTTTAATCTAAAATATCAATGCTATACTTGCATATAAGCTCACCAACACCTTTTCATCTTTTTATTTTTTTCTAAGCCACAGAAAATTCTGTAATTTTCTTTTGAGGCTTATTACTACCTATAAACAAAATTTCAAGATTTTTGAAAATTTTCTTCCATTCCCCATCGTGTGTGCTGTGGGAGTCCTGAAGCGCTCAATGAGTTAAGGAACTCCATCGGGTATGTTGTGACATTGCCTTCATCCACGACAGTGTTAATGGAGTTATATACAATCAAATCAAATCAAATCAAAATATCCTTTATTCAAGTAGGCTTAGATACAAGCACTTTCGAATTGTCAGTTACAATGAGAGAAGTCTTTGCTGGGAAACATGATCGACAATATGATCCAACATTTGTTGCAAGGATTAGGGAAACCCAGAAAAACCTAATCAGATCATTTAACTTAAGTATAATACTTGCTTATTATTGATAAAATCATCATTTTAAAAATTAAAATAATTAGTAAATCTAGAATGTGTCTAGAATAAAATTCTAAATGTCAGAGTATATAAAACAATTAATATGCGTGTACCAATTAACTATTACAATATTGTCTTAATTATACTTAAAACTTTTACAATTGTGTTATAACTAATTTATAATTGACATACTGCCTGTTCACCTTCGATTTCCACCAACATCCGCGCATTAACAGCTCTCTCACAAATCCATGAGTTCTCATGTCGCGTCACCTGGCTCAGGTCTCCCTATACGCTCCGAATGTGGTCTTCATCGGACGGAATGATCCTGCATAACGTCTCTGGTAATCGAACCAGGGCGTTGGTTTCCTCCAGAAGTCCTTCTCCCACCTGAAGCATTACCTGGGCGAATTCCTGCACATGTGAGCCTCCTCCTTGTTGATACCACTGAGCCATATATCTCGTATTTTGTTGTATTAATAAATCAATTATTCAATTAAATTTGTCGATATCCGTACCCCCACTTCTGAACTTAGAGTTAATTTGGCAAAATGCTTCCTCAGTGGCTTAAGTTATATCATAAGATATATATTTTAGTGCCACCTATTACTTTAGCGGGGTACTCGATAGTTCGTAGTCTCGAGAAACAGCTAGAGTAAGTTTGAGAAAAGTTTGCGCCTTCTTCCTAAGTAGCGCCATAAGATTCAGGTGCAAACTTAACTCAATCAAGTGTAGTGGCTACCTCCCCTTTTAGGGGTTAAATTTTTATAGCCTATAACCTGGCCGAGAATTTTCTCGACAGATTCGTAAAGTTTGCATCGAAATCTGTTCAGCAGTTTTCACGTGATGCGCGTACAAATAAACAGACAAACAGATAAACAGAAAAACAGACAAAAATTCTAAAAACTGTTTTTGTTTAATATCTTCCATGTACAGACTTTTGACCCTCTTCAGCTTTATTATATCGTTAGATGTATAGAAGATAGATTAATAAAGAAAAAGCGTTTACGAACGATAAAGCAATTATTTCTTTTAAATTCTTCGGAATAAAAATTTCAGTTAACAAAACCATATTTTTCTAACAAAAAGTTTATCATTCAGAGATGATCGCAAGTCCAAATGTACACTGGGCTATTATCCGGCTAAATTAAGATATACTCTTATTTGTATGATACGTCATATACGAATGGTGTGTTCTTTGCTTAATCGTGTAGGTAGGATTACTGTTGCTAGGTTACCAATTGTTTATTCATTATCTAGAAAAGAAAACGTCAATGAACAAAAGGTCATGTTTTACCATTTATTTTAAAAAAATACCCTTTTATGAATGAATACCCTCAAAAGTGGTAGCCTATGTCCTATTCTGATATCTAAGCTATATTACTGCAGAATTTTACGCAAATCTGTTACGTAATTTTAGTATTCCAGCGTAACATACGATTTGTCCGCCTTAAACTCATTTATCGTGAATAAGGGTATTTTTCCGTAATAAAAAGTAGCCTATGTCCTTCCCCGGGACTCAAGCTATCTCCTTACCAAAATACACTCCAATCGGTTCAGCGGTTTAAGCGTGAAGAGGTAACAGACAGACAGACAGACGTTCACATTTATAATATTAATATGGATAACAAGTAAGACTTGTAGGTAAAAAAAAAATTAATCTGAAAACCAGAATACATAACTAAAATAGATTTAACAGATTTTCTTGAACCACAACTAAGTAGACTAAATAAAGTCGCCTTACGAACCAAAAAAACTAAATCAAAATTGGTCCTCCTCTTCAAGCGCTTCGATCCTCCAGACGAAGACATAGATACAACGTCACCCCGGATCCCAGCACCTGATGTGCAGAGGCCCCTCTGCACATCAGGGTACCCCGAGACTTCTCGTTGTGCGGCAGTTCACCTGTCCAAGCTTGCTCCGATATCACGGCCATGCTGATAGCGCATAAGAGGGTCGGCCAGGCCTTCCACGAGCTTTGCATAAGTTCCTCATAGACGATTCTGCTACTTCTGTCGAGTCACCGGCGTTTCTTGAAAGTATACATACATTATCACGTTTTGTTAACGTTGGGCAACAATTCACGACTCCGGTCGTCCTATCGCTTAAAGCAGTTTATTTAACAGACGTCGATCCAAACCTTTGTAGACGATACAAATTAGAATGTAATAAGTAAATGCATTTAAATAAAAAGTAAAAAATATTCATATCGAACCAACCCTAATAGTAAAGTTGTTGGGAAAAAAACAAAGTTGACTTGATTCAGTTGTTCAGTTTAGTTGATCAGAGTGGAAGAACAGGTGGTAAATATTCAGTGGTTTGCATAATATCCCGCTACTTCTACCAGCAGAAGCCATGGCGGTCTAAACGGCCGATGAACCAAAAGTTGGTGTGATACCAATGAACTTATGCAAGCACATTTTACTTCTTTTAAAATAACAGTAGCAAGATCGTATCGCATTAAGCGATTAATTGCATTAATTATTTATTTTTAGTATAATATACACGTTAAACTTTTTTTTACATTGGGGTCAAAAAAGTTCCACTTCATGCAAACACACTTAAAATTCAAGTAGCTAGGTTATTACGTGTTATTACAGATTTGAACGCTGCAAGCGCCTGCCGTGTTATAATTTATTTAAATTCAAAGGCTAATTTCAAGCTGGACGCAACTACAGTCTTTGGGGAAATCTGAGATTTTTTCCCAAGCGTCGCTTAAATGTTTTCAAAATGTAAGTGCAATTTTTGCTAGACGTCGCGGAAGCATCGTTTCGTTTCATTTCTGTTCCTAATTGCTGTTTTTATTATTAATAACACGGGAATAAGGGGGAACTGCATTTTGCTCATTTATTTATTGCTCCATTTTCACGAGTTTCTATTTATGACTTGTGTCTTGTGTATAAGGCAATTTTTAGGCTCAGCCAAGCGGATTACGGAGGAAGAAGAGTTAATGGAGAGACAGACCGAAGTGTTTATTTTATTTTATTTTAACCTTAAAAAAAATATTTTTCATGCAAGCAAAGACGCCGGTAAATCTTTGTTTAGAAATGAGGATAAAAATATTGACTATCATGCGGTATGTGCCAAAGATGCTGGCAACATTTCCCCGCTGTATCGCAGTGCATATGTACTATGTTGACTACTGGCTCAAAATCTGACTTGTAAAGCAGTTATGTTAATACAACAAAACATCTTCTAAATATTTGTACATAGAAGACAATTAAAACAAAACAGTGAAACAACACTGGAAAACAAGGTCATCAAGTTGAAAAATGAAATGAACTGAGACACGGTCGTTTACAATACGTCATAGGATTAGAAATGAGGAAACCCGCAGAAGAACCAACTTAACCTATCTACATAGCTCGCATTTCTCTACGAGATCGAATCAATGAGGAGATCCGTAGACGAACCGTGGTCACCCACATAGCAAACAGGGTAAGCAGACTGAAGTGGCAATGGGCAGGGCACACAGTTCGAAGAACCGATGGCCGTTAGGGCAGAAAGGTTTTCGAGTGGAGACCGCGTACCGTCAAGCCGACGACCTGGTTAGCGTTGCGGGGGCTCACGTGATGCGGGTCGCCATTATCCGGCCCATGTGAAAATCTATTGAGGAGGCCTGTGTGCCAGCAGTGGACGTCCTATGGCCGAAATGATGATGATGATAATAGCTCGCATGATTGCATGGTTGGAGTGGCAATGGGCGGGCCATGGTCGTCTACATGTAGCTCGAAGAACGGATGGCTGTTGAGACAATAAAGTTCTGTTGTGGCAACCTCGCATAGAAAAGCGCAGCGTGGTACAGCCCTGGACTAGGTAGACGAATGACCTAGAGAGGGTCGCGGGAAGTCGATGTATGCGGTCACCGCAGTATCGCACACTGTAGCGAACTATAGGGAAGGTGTAATGTTCAGCAGAAGACAACTGTGGCTGATAGATAGAGTTGATAAATATGTTCTTTTTTTGGTTTGCATGTCTTTAAGGCTTCATACCACACTATGCTGAAGCAAAACTATGGTTATGACTCCTTTTCTCATCCGCGAACGAAGTTGCGGGCACCATACCATTGGTAGGTGCGAGTAAATTCGTTCTTCTCGTGACAGCTCGGCTACGGCAGCTGACCCTTATGACGTTAATATAATTGCGTTGCATTCTCAAAGCACTGGCGTCACTGATGGGGACGTAATCCGAAGAACATTTCTCGTTTTATTTTACCACACAGCTAAATAGAATCGATAAAAGGTCAAAATAGCTATAAAATCTAAGACAGATTTTGTTAAAGAGTAATGAAGTTAGATGCTGTCAGTTCAACAGGTGGGGCGATCGAACCTTGTTTTCACAGAATCACCCGAAGAAAGATGTTAGCGAACTAAGACTGCACAGATGAGTCACTCAATGTAGATAGTACACATAGTATTGACTTGAATACAACTATTTTTTGTAGACTATCTATTAGCCTAGACTAGAATTGGATATGCAAAATGGATAATCATAATTCTAAAATTGTAAAAATTAAATGCCTGTCAATTGAAGATATTTTCAAAAAAAATGATACTTTTATTAATATTTGAAGGGCACTGAAACGAATATTTTTTATTTTGGATTTTTTGTAAGTTTGCATGTGTCGTTGAGACCCCGTCAGGCCAAAAACGCTAAACGGATTTCAGCTATTTTCAATACACGGGTAGCCGGGCATGGACAGATAGTTATAGGAAACTCTTTACTCAACCACGCAGAAGAAATGAATAAATAACACAGGGACAGTCTTACAAAAATCGACCTAGTCCCAAACTAAGCAAAGCTTGTACTATGGGTACGAGGTGACGATATACATAATATACATATAAATGATAATACTTTAATACATAGAAAACATCCAAGACCCAAGAACAAACATTCGTGCTCATCACAAAAACACTTGCCCTGGTCGGGATTCGAACCCGGGACCGCCAGCTTCGTAGGCCGTTGTACAACCCACGGAGCCAAACGAAACGAGTTGTCAAAAAGAGAACTGATATTTTCGTCTCCGCTGACGAATTTGCGGTCACATTATTTTATGTCATAATGTCATTGACTATGAATATGTTTAGATGAGGTAAATATCCCAGTGCTCGACCCAGTCTCAATATTTGACACCTTCAACAGTAGTCGTACTTAGCAATGGAGGTGACAAACAGTATATTAGCCTTAAATAACTAAAGAAGCCAGTCTTGCACGACGCTGGACTTGACAAATTAATTTGGTTTTATTTAATATTTTGTTTGGTCTGTTCTTAGCCAAATAAAAATGCTGCTTTGTCCATCACACCTCACGCATCCGAAGTACTCTCATCGAGGATTTCCACTCCGGGAACGCGGCCAACGAAGCTCCTAATGACCTAAGGAATGCGTGGTTAAAATCTCTTGGATTTCTCGCCGGCACTATCGTATAATGTCCTTTTAAACTGCTTATTATGCCCGCAAACTTCGTCCACGGAGGAGAAAAATCATAACACACTTTTTTCAGCGTAGTCGGATGAAAAGTATCCTATAACCATCTGGACATACGTAGCTACCTGTGTACCAAAACTAATTGAAATCAATTTAGCCAATTTAGCATGATGATGCCGCAACGACACATACAAACATACAAAAAATCCAAAAGATATATATAGTTCTTTTCAGTGACCTCCAAATAGTCCGTAACAAACATTTTTTGAAAATATCTTCAATGTAGAGAAATTTCATTTTTACAACTTTTTAATAGTACTAGAAGGTGCCAGCAACTTCGTTAGCGGATGAGAAAAAGTCAAACCTTCATTTTTTCTTCAGCATAGTTGGGTAAAAAGTATCATATAACAAAACGCCAACTCAAGGCAACAAAACGGCGCAGATGCAAACATTACTATAAATCGACGATCATTTGTTTCCAGAACAAAAATCCTATTCTGCAATTATTCCAACTTAATGGGGCATTTTGCAAACGAAACGCACTCTTTCCGAAAATTACAACGAATGTTTCGCAGAATTAACTGATTTGTGGTGGATTTATGCGAATTTTTTGGCACGGAATGGGTTTTTGTCCTGTTTTGCTTCACGCTCGCGGATTAAGGCATTAGTGGTTTATACGGGAATGTTTCGTGTAGGTAGTATTTTTGTTGGATGTGGAGTTAATGATAGAAATATTTTATTACAAAATGTATTTACTCTGGCGTATTTATATTACTAACTCTTGAGTATGTTTTATAGTGAACAAAATTATTATGATTGTTCTACCTCTCTATCGATCTATCAGCCACAGACGTTGCCGCTGCTAAACATAGCCTTCCTCTATAGCTCGCCACAGAGTGTGATCCTGCGCAGACCTCATCCACTGACTCCTCGCGACCCTCACGAGGTCATCCGTCTACCTAGTCAGGGGCCGTCCCACACAATCCTGCGAACTATGTCGATTACTTAGGTTCTTCTGCGGATATTCTCCTTTTTGATACTATCACGCAGAGAGACTCCGAGCATAGCCCTTTCTTAGTCACATCACTTCACATTTCACCAGCTTTGCCCTCGAAGTTGAGACAAATTGTCCAGCTAGGCAAGTCCAACTTTGAGAAGGAGGTCAATCGTCGCATCCAACAAGTTAGGCAGTGTTCGGGAAGCTTTGTCATATCTTTTTGTCCAAAATACACCAGCGCTTGAAACGAAGTTCATCAAACAGTGCGTTTTACCAGTGATGACCTATAGAACTGAGACATGGTTGTTGACAGTGGGACTCATAAGATGGCCAAGGTTTTATGTTTATGGGGTTTAAAAGGACCCGGGGGTATGTTATAAAACTACGTCCAAGACCACAGTTCAAAGAAGATGCTGTTGCCCATCCTGGCAATATTTATATACCAGTTTAGATTTATGCATGCTCTCAAGCAAGCCACGTCAACCTGGCTGTGCGAGAAACAGCCCCCCCCCCCCCCCCCTGCTACTGAAAACAGCAGGAATAGTTCTTACGGGGGAATGCTAGAGTCAGTCACTGGACTGACCCTGAGACTTATTGATCATCGCGAAACGGACCTGAAGGGGGAGCTGCAGCCTTTTAAATTCGAATGGATATTCCGAGGTTAGGTTAGGTTAGGTTTGTTTTAAAACAATCCTGAAAATTTTACGGTTTCCGAAAAAAATATGTTATGGCAAATTATACATTAGGACAAACGATACATTAGGACAAATGAAGTTAGGGATTCCGATATAGATCCCATCCGAGTTCACTACAGATCGAATCACAGACGTGTATTCGTATTCTGAACCTTTGAACGACTTCAATAAAATGTTATTAATAACGGAAGCCTGCTCGTTCTTAGGTGTCAAAATCGCTCGTTCACACAACCACTCTATGGACTTGCTGTGTAACCAATTGGATAAATTTGAGAGATTAGGTCGTCAACGGTCCGCACAACTAAGGCGAGATCCGATGGAATTGTAATCATTCCTCAGTTTCGAGATATTCTCCATGTTCTATTTTAAGGAGAAGTTTGGAGAATTCTCCAGTGCAAATATCGTCCTTGAGCCACTCGCAAATTTATCTTAAGGGGGAGTTTTTTGGATTAAAGGCCAAATATTTGAAGCCATAATGCAAGTTTTAATTTCATCAGCTCGAGTTTCCCTTGGAAATACGGGCAAAGTCTGACGAAAAACTCCAGCTAACAACAAAGTGACTCGACCCGTCATCACTTCATTCTCTCTAATATCTTTCAAAGTTCTATTCAGCGCTTCACAACACTCTTTATGCGGTATTGTACTTTGGTCCCAGACTTTTACCTCTTATTTCACCCCTTTCAGGGATGAATTTTCAAGAATGCTGAAATTAATTTTCTAACTTTTAAATGAAGAGTCTATACGCAAAGTATTATATTAGTTACTCAAACAATTATAGATTACCATACAAACTTTCAAACCCAATTTAACCCCGCTAGGAGATGAATTTCCAAAAATTCTTTCTTGTTCCTTGCCCACGTGATAAATAGTGTCTATTGTGAAAATTTTAAGTCTCTAAGTTTAGTAGTTTCGGCTCTGCGTTGATATGAAAGAACGAAAAAGCGCTTACAACTAACGCCATGCAGTTACGCCAACAAGTACAAACGTATCATATTGGTTTCAAAGCAATTACTTCTTTATTATTCTTCGGAATAAAAATTTCGGAGTTAACAAAAATTGATGATTTTCCATTTATCGTTATAAAGAACTCGTTTAATGTATTTTTCTTATTTATAAACCATACTTTTTTAACAAAATGTTTATCATTCAGAGATGATCGCAAGTCCAAAATGTACAACGGGCTATTATCCGGCTATATTAAGGATATACTCTTATTTGTATGATACGTCATATACGGAAGCTGTGTTCTTTGCTTAATCGTGTAGGTAGTATTACTGCTGCTAGGTTACATATTGTTTATTCACAAAGACCACCAAAATGTCACAATGAACAAAAGGTAATGTTTTCCAGTTATTGTACTTTTTGTTTTACAAATATCATGATAATAATCACATTTTTTTTTGCAATTTATTAGTGGATCACTCCACTAGCGTTATTATTATAAACAAAGATCAGAAACAAAAGAATTTTTTTTTTCATTTGTTTCTGATCCTTTTTTCCATTTATTGTTAAAAAAACATTTTATGAATGTATTTCCTCAAAAGTTGTAGCCTATGTCCTATTCTGATATCTAAGCTATATTACTGCAGAATTTTACGCATATTTGTTATGTAGTTTTTGTGTATCAGCGTAACGTACGATTTATCCGCCTTAAATTATAAGGGTATTTTTCCGGGATAAATAGTAGCCTATGTCCTTTCCCTGGACGCAAACTATCACCATACCAAATTTCATTCCAATCTGTTTAGTGGTTTAAGCGTGAAAAGGTAACAGACAGACAGACAGACAGACAGACAGACAGACAGACAGACAGACAGACAGACAGACAGACAGACAGACAGACAGACAGACAGACAGACAGACAGACAGACAGACAGACAGACAGACAGACAGACAGTATGGATATGGATACTGGACCAATTGTTATAATAATTAGCACAATCAATGGTTTGAAAAACCCTAATCAGCAGAGGCTGGGGTCACCTTGTATTTAATTCAACTTATATTCTACCGCTGTTTTGGACTTCCACATTTGTTCGCCATACTTTTCGATCATGAGTTCTTGTTTTTCTTATGGCTTTCACTTCTCGTTGATTTAATAATAAGAAGGATCTTGCTAATGGTGACGCGCAATCACACAAGAGAACATTTTCATTATAAATTTTACACTTACTAGTACAATTTTGATTGTAATATTTTCTTGTGTTTCTGCGATTATCACTAATTTAAATAAAACAATTTAAACGGATTATATCGCGTATATTATCTCATTTGAGTTCCCGACGTTTCGGAAGTTTTTCAGCTTTCGTGTTCACGGGGTCGACTGAGAAAACATGTATTTTCTTCTGTCAAAGTTACAATTTCTGCAAACTATCCACTTTGAGAAAACAAATAAAGGTGTATTTACATGCCAGATGGGCCTAATGTGTAAAGACAGTTACTCGTGTAATTTTGATTTTGTCGCGAAAGTATGTCGGGGAACGTTAAGCAAACAAAGCAAAATCATGACAGTTTTAGTATTTAGTGGTTAGTTTCTTCAAAACAATATGTTAAGGTTAGGTAGGTAGAGGTACCGAGTAGGGAAAAAGTTTATAATTATCGAAATCATTCGTTATTTTCAATAATCTACCTCTTCAATGTAGGTATATGCCTGCTGGACTGAAGGTTGTATAATGGTTGGTTTGTCTTATGAATATGTTAGTACTGTAGACGGGTTAGGTCAGCGTGTCGTATCGATTACTATTATATCCATATAATAAAATTATGGGTTTAGGATACGAATGGTATGGAACAATGAAAAATACTACTGAAAAGTTTCGAAGGTATGAAAAACTAAAAAGGAACCAAAGAGAGACAATTTAATGAATTAACGTACGTAAAGCGTTAAAGTTTTTAATGTGTCAGTAAAACAGCACTATTACTATTTTGTTTGACGCTTGATCCTCGATTTTGTATTAAGAAAATTATTTATACAATTTGATTTACACGCTATACTATTAAATATGAAATTACGAAAGAAAAAATATCTGGCCGTACCTTAAAATTGTGATAAAATAACGAATCTATCCCATGCAATGAATATTATAAAGCTTTTGAACTGACTTCAAAAAAGGAAGAGGTTATAATTATGTTCCTCTGTATATATATTTTTTATGTACAGATTCAGCGATTTCTCTGTAGATTGTGGACCGTTTCAAAGTTACTTTTTTATTCAAACGAGTACACTCCTGAAGTGGTCCCATTTTTCAGTTCATTTCAGTTGGGATCCCAGGGAAATCGAGGGCAACCCAATAATTGTATTGTCATCTATATAGCGATTTCATTATTTTAAGAAGCAAATTAAGCATTTGCTGTCAAGAAGTATAAATTGGTTAGAAGCATAAGTTGAACTCATGAAAAAGACCACAGAAGGCTACTGGAACTCCACAATGATACCGATATCTCGATTAATTTAGTTGAGCGACTTCATAGTCACAATTTTAAATGCTCCCGATGACAATGGTATGATCGAACTGAAGATGCAACTGGAAGATAAGCCCCGGATCTCTCTAATAAATAATGTATCCCAGCCATGTTTGTAAGAAAACAAATACATTAAATAAAATCGGCCAGAGCATGGTCATTGTCGGACTATGCTCAGCTTAATGTAGGGTTCCGCAGCCGTAAATACCAAAAAATGTACACTGAAGATAATTAACATACGATATGAAAAAGTGCACTAGCAAAAGAGCGTATCTCCACGGCACTTAGGTTCGTTTGTTGAGAAGAGCCGTTTTTTAGCAATAACGCAAAAACGGTATATCATCATGTTGAAAACAATTTCCGTTTAAAGTATTGATTAAGTTTTATCTTTGTAATTTTTTTCATATTTTTAAACATACCGCTATTTTCAAAATTTAATCATCAAACTAAGTAGCGGCTAACACAAGACAACTATACTATACTATACTATATATACGCAAAGGTACCCATCACACTGGCCGCGTTACCACGTTGAATAGCGATGGACAACCTTTGTCTCAACCTTTATCTCAATCTATACAATAAATATCAATGAATAGTATTTTCGAGTCGGTGCCATCCATGTAACAATGAACTTACTAAAGTTGTCAATACCGACCGCCGATACGATAGTACCGACTCCATGATAACATTAATTGTAGCATTATTCTTATAATGAAAAAAAAAATCAAGACTCCGACTGGATTTGAACCTTGCGCCTTGTCGGGGCGTACGCTCTTCGGAGCCTTGAAATTATTTCATTATTTAGATCTTTGTATTTATAAGAGTATATTTTATTAGCATTGAGCTATTATTACTACCTATAGAGAAGACGCCGCCCAATCACTTAGTATTCCGTTCAACTGCAGTCGGCCGGCCCCAGTTCACTCAGTGTCGCGCCTATGACAGTATGACGGCGTGCGCCCCGCACTGCCGCGCTTGTAGCACAGATTTTGTTCGCGCCGTCTTCTCTATACGTACCTAGTAATAATAGCTCAATGTTTATTAGTGAGGAAATTCATTTTAAAAATTACGAAGATCGTGATGGTAAAACATCAAGATTTTCGTAAAAATCAATTGTATACGTTTTAGATTGAGTTGTTTTATTTTATTTGAAATTTAATTGAAGGAACTAATTTACTTTCTCTTTTACTTTTTGGTCAATATTCGGAGTCAGATTTGATTTTTTGGTTTTACTAAGTTCCTGGTTCAGATAAAAACGCTGTACGTCACACTTAGGTATGATGGCAAATAGCGTATATAATCGGTATTAGAAATTGTTTACATATAAAGGGATTTTCAAATCAAAGTCGCTGGAACCCACACGTAGCAAATGCCACGCTCAATAAGTCAGTGGACCCAGTAATTATAATCGCTCCCCCATTCACTGAGACCCTAACGATTCCTGTTCACCATTCAGATTGGCGGGTGCAACGTTACGCTTTCAGCCTTGATACCAGAACTTTAAAATTCCAAGTTAATAAATAGAATGCATGTATGTAGAACTTGGATACTAAATTAAAAAAATGATTTGCTTATATTATTAACATTAAAAGCGCTGTAACAAGAAATTCAAAATATTGCTAATTTATGTGTTTACAATTTTATGTATTTTTTCATCATCGCACCGGGCCATTTAGCTACTTCAAAGAGATACCCTGAGTGATGCCTACTTAAGAGATCTATCTATCTATCAGCCACGGACGTCCATTGCTGAACATAGGCCTCCCCTATAACTCGCCACAAAGTGCGATCCTGCGCAGACCGCATCCACCGACTCCCCGCGACCCTTACGAGGTCATCCGTCCACCTAGTCGAGGGTCGTCCTACGCTGCACTTTCCTATGCGTGATCACCACTCCAGAACTTTACTACCCCAACGACCATCCGTTCTCCGGGCCACACGGCCCTAAAAGATGAACTGAAAGATGGTTCACGTCAAACCAGCACGACAGCTAAAGATCACCACAGTACATTTAATGATATTAGCGTTCCCATGAACTAATAGCGACAAAGGTACGTCGCAAGCTGAAACCCATTTGTAGCAAACGCCACGCTCAATAAGTCAGTGGATCCAGTATTATGTTCGCTCCGCTATTCACTGAGACCCGAACGATTCCTGTTCACTATTCAGATTGGCGGGTGCAATGTTATGCTTTGAATCTTGCTACCGTATGTACAGTCAGCATGGAATAGTCTCTAACATCAGAGCGTCAAATATATACATGTCACATGTCTGTAAGCATAGAAATAAGCATGTGCAGCGAAATAATTTGATGTTACAAACTATTTAAGGTACGAGTGTAAAGCACATGCCACTGATACATGTTCCTGACTGTCACATTACAATTGTCATATTGTCTATAATTTTCGATGACTACTAATTCCAATGATCGTTAATCTGGTATCATTTTTGGTGAACCGAAATGATGGATTAGGGTTACTGTTGACAATTTCAACTATGTTTAATCGCACATGTTATCCCACTACCATATGTTCCTGCCTCCAATGTATGGTCATATTGTCTACAATTTAAGATGACTACTAAGTCCAATAAAAAAAAAACTATTTACAGACAACTCGGGTCCATAGTTTGTTAGTACACATTAAAAAAGATTAAAGATTACAAACTACGTCAGTAGGTATACATAATTTAAAATTTTGCGTACAGCACTGGTTGACCGGGTCAATAAGGCGCACTTGAGGCGTGCGCTCATTGAATCGGCCGAGTATAGCGCTTTCCTGCCTCCCCGACACAACCTGTATGAGACTGTTGGGGCTTCCTGTCACTCTGCGTATTAAAAAAGCGCAATACGCATTAGCGCAAAAAAGTCGTCTACATGTGAGCATCAACAAACTATAATCGTAAATTTGGTAGCATTCTTAGTGAGCCGAAATGATGGTTACTGGTTACTGTCGAGAATCCATACTAATATTACAAATGTGAAAGTGTGTCTGTCTGTCTGTCTGTCTGTTACCTCTTCACGCTTAAACCGCTGAACCGATTTGGATGAAATTTGGTATGGAAATAGTTTGAGTCCCGGGGAATCGGTCCAGTCCAGGGAAAATGTATCCGCGATAAACGAATTTAAGGCGGACGAAGTCGCGGGCAGAAGCTAGTATTATATATGTTTAATCGTTTAAATCGGTATTTTCTAAATTTTTAGCGCAATACCATGATCACTGTATCAAAAAAGCTATCAATTTTACGATTATTGCTATTAACAGATACGAAAGAAAAAACTATTGTTACTAACATAACATGGGTCACACATGGTCGGAACTAATTTATTTTTATTTATTTATTATAATTAATCTGGAGTATGCTCAATAATATTTTCAAGGGCCGTACCGTCAAGCGTGCAACTTGAATGAAGTTGAAGGCATTCCGCTTCGCACTTTTTATAGTATTAGTTCCGATTAAGGCTTCTATACTTTTATAAAGTTGTAAAAATAAAATGGCTGTACATTGGAAATATAATAAAAAACATTGTTAACAGCGTATTTGGAGGTCACTAAATAA
The DNA here is from genome assembly GCA_905404275.2 of Hedya salicella. Classification (NCBI taxonomy): domain Eukaryota; kingdom Metazoa; phylum Arthropoda; class Insecta; order Lepidoptera; family Tortricidae; genus Hedya; species Hedya salicella. The sequence continues at coordinate 3,502,890 of FR990101.1, read as the reverse complement.
AAAATGATTTTTTTTGGATTTTTTGTATGTTTGTGTTTTGTATGAGTCGTTGTTGCATCATGCCAAATCGGCTTAGAGGATTTCAACTATTTTCGTACATGGGTACCTGGGTATACACAGATGGTTATACTCGTAGAATAGTTTTTACCCCACTATGCTGGAAAAAAATAGGGTTTAGTAATATTTCTTCTCCGTTAACGAAATTGCGGGCCTTTCTATATGTGCTCCATTATAAATTTCAAAATCTTTGGAAGAACACAAGACAATTAAAGTGTCCCCGGGCAAGGTTAAATTGAGAGGGCTAAAAATGATTTGAACAAAGTTCAGACTCGGCATTTGCATTAAACCGGTACTTTGAGTATATGCACGAAATTAATTAACTAGCCTGCATTAGCGGGGTATTTTTGGAGTCGGACTTCAAAGTGAATGAGTGAAGTAGAACCTCCTGTGAAATGTAACAAGAGTCTGTCGCGAAAGCGCTTCGCGGCCGCTGTCTCCGGCGAATAGTTGTAGACAACCTATAATACTATTACAAATATTTGGATCTAAATATTTAATATCAAATGTAGTCTTAATCTGTAAATACGGATGATGACTAAATTTTAATACTTAGTCCATCATGTAAATTAATAAAAAATATTGCAGACGTATTTTGTTTTTCGTAATCAAAAAATAATGCAATTTATTGGAGTCTTTGTTCATTATTTATAATAACAAGAAAAAATATTTTCATACCCCATCATCATGCCTATTATGTATACTTACATAATACTTGCTATACGACTTAATAAAAAGTCAAAGACAAGTGAAAAAAATCTATACTGTTATATTATAGGAGTATAGTATGATAGTACAGTAACAGATTATATCGCGTATATTATCTTATTTGAGTTCCTGGCGTTTTGGAAGCTTTACGCGATAAATTACAACACAAATACTCTTTATTGCACACCTCAGATACACAGAAATACAGAACGTGACAGTAACCTTTCGAAGGTTATATTCTGTATTTCTGTATATCTGAGGTGTGCAATAATCAGACGTAAACAATAGGTGGCGCGATATAAAATTATTCATACAATTTATATGCTAACTTTCGCGTCAGAACGGACTCAATTAAAATTAGGTAAATGATATGCCTTAACTACTTGCGAAAATTGTAACTTTGACACAGGAAAATATATCTTTTCTCTGTCAACCCGTGATCATGGAAAGCTGAAAAGCTTCTGAAACGTCGGGAACTCATATGAGAAAATATACGCGATATAATCCGTTAAATTGTTTTATTTAAATGAGTAATAATCGCGGTAACAGAATAGATTATTATATAGTTACTATTATTTCCTTTTAGCTTCTATCTAAGAAATGCAACGGCATTTAAAAAATAATACGAAGACACTCGCTGAGTAAGCGCTCCGTCTGTGAATAGAGTATGCAAGTGAAATAGCTCACTAATTAGAACTCGGAGTCTACTGCAAGATTCGATTTGGCTAAATTTAGCGAGACGCCACTGATGTTACAAGGAACAGGATAGCTTGTGAGTAACCGTTGTCTCTGAACACAAAGATTGTCGACGAATTAACTCTTGAAGGAGTACCAAACGTATTTATAGTAATTAAGATGTATTAAGATCAAACGGTTTAAAGTATTTTACAGGGTGTACAAGTACATACTTCTTCATGTACGAAATCTATGTCTCTCAGTGTGCGCCACTGAGCACGGTCGTACTCCTCCAGCCGCCCACTCTCCTCCAGCCGCCGCCAGCCACCCCGTTATTATCATCGGTCCACCTTGCTTGAGGACGTCCTACGCTTCTTTGACCGCATCTCGGCAAAAGAAGCGTAGGACCAACGGTTATCGGTTCTTCAGTAAATACGACCAACCCACTGCCATTTCAGTTTGCTAATTGTTTGGGCTATGTTTGGTTCTGTACGAAATGTCATTTAATATTTACCGCCAGCTTTCGATGAAGGAAATCCTCTACCTCTCATCCGTGAGAGGAGGCCTGTGCCCAACAGTGGGACGTATATAGCTGATGATGATTATAATAATATTTTCTTCATATCTTCACTCACTTGCTCTAAGGTTAGGTAGGAAGAGATCCCTAATAGGAAAAAGTTCGCTTCGTTCTTATATCTTTTACGTTGATAAATAGCACTTATAAGCAAGTCGCCTACGTTGGTATGGACATGTTATGCAGAGTCAGTCATGTGACAAGAAGGCTATGAGATATGCATGTGAAGGAATGTAAGAGAAGGGGTAAACCAAGGAAAAGGTGAATGGGTTGCGTGAGAGATGACATGAATAAGAAGTATGTGAGTGACGAGATGACGGGTGATAGAGAGGTATGCGGACCCAAGGAAATGGGATAAGGACGAGCCAATGATAGTATCGTACATCTATACTACCTATTATAAAGTTGTAAAAATGAAATGTCTGTACATTGAAGATATTTTCGAAAAATTGATTGTTGCAGACGATTTGGAGGTCACTAAAACGAAAAATATTTTTTTTTGGATTTTTCGTATGTTTGTATGTGTCGTTGTGGCTTCATCACGCAAAATCGGCTAAACAAATTTCAAATATTTTTGGTACACGGGTAGCTGGGTAGTTCCAGATGGTTCTAGGATACTTTTTACCCGACTACGCTGAAGACAAAACAAGGAGTTATGACTTTTTTTCATCCGCGGACCTTACACAAATCGACCTGGTCCCAAACTAAGCGAAGGCTTTGTACTATGGGTACTAGGCGACGATATATATAGTATTATAGATAAATTATCATACTTAAATACATAGAAAACTTCCAAGAACAAACATTAGTGCTCATCACACAAACACTTGCCCTGGCCGGGATTCGAACCCAGGACCGCCAGCTTCGTAGGCCGTTGTGAAACCAACTGAGCCAAACGTGTCGTCAAATACGTATATTCTATACTCTTAATTCTAAATGTAGTTGATCTGCTTCTTGGACAAATTGCCCTTAAGTTTGGGTCACCATCAGCTACAAGCGTAAGTATGCCAAGCATACTTTAAAAGATACATCTTTTACATAAAGAAATCACAATCGTAAATAAACAAAAACCGCTTGCGCCGCAAAAATGATAAATATTTCAGTTGAACTCGCCTCTCCGGAGACAGTTTGGGGACGGCGCGGTCATTAGACAAGTTTTAGTGGCCATTACGGCTTGTTTTATATTTGCAACGTGCGTGCGGATTTACTGCTCTAGGATGTAAGGGATCACTTTTGTTGCCAGTTTTAGGGCAATGACTAAGGTAAATTTGCTGGGAGCGCAATGTTCACATTATAGACCAGGATACATGTTATTTCGTAAAAGCGCAATTGGGCTACAATTGAACATGTTCCTGTAGTAAATAAAAATTATCTAACGCTTACAGTAAATGCTATTTTTGAAAATATTAAATTAGAGATTAAAAAAGGGCAAATACTAAAAATAACGAGGCAATTTGAGCATTATGACATCATAAAACAATTTTTTGTTTGAAACTTCATATTTTCTGTGCTTTTTGACAGTTCATAAAAAGGATCTGATTTGGTTGGTAAGCAAACTTCGACTAGTTATGAGAATTCACTATTAAAATATATAACGTTTTAAATATAATTCTTTGGGACAATATTCTGCATCATCATCATCATCAATGCATCATCATTCATAGGACGTCCACTGCTGGAGACATGCTTCCTCAACAGACTTCCACGTGGACCAAATAGAGGCTGCCCACATCCAGCGAGTCCCCAAAATCCTAACCAGGTCTTCCGACCACCTTTCCGGAGCCTCCCACGCTGCGCTTGCCAGTAATCGGTCTCCACTCGAGAAAATTTCTGCCCCAGAACGGCCATCAATCTGCTGAACTGCCCATTTCCACTTCAGTTTGCTCACCCTGTTTGCTATGACGCTGACCTTGGTTCGTCTATAATCTCGTAACATTCTTACAAGATTAAAGTAAATATAAAATGAACATAATTCTCCAAAACGACGTTACGTAGTCATAATGTTTGTGACCTAACCAACGCTAGCTCGTTTATTGTTTTCACTCGTTATCTGCGACTTGTGGCGTTCACGCCTGACCGGGCGTGTTATCGACGCTTGATTGAGTGCCTTCCCTTGCAGGAGGTGCATCGGTAGGCACGGAGTACCCACGTTACATCATGCAAAATTTAATGGGGTTGATAGATAGATAGATAAACACTTTATTCATATCCACAACATACATGGTTACACAATGCACAGTAAAATTAAGTATAAAACTATAAACGAAACACTTAAAACTAAATCAGCAATGGAAAAAGAAAAACTAGAGAAACCATGTGTCATGGCACAGAAAAGGCGATTGATCGATGAGATACGTAAAATAAACTTAGTTTAAAACGTTATTGATAATTCACAATTCTTTTTTTTTATGTCATTGCTATAAACGGTTTTTAAGAGAGTAAAATTGTATAGAAAATTATATTTAACTAGAGGATGCCTGCAATTTCGTTCGCGGAGGAGAAAAGCCATAACCCCTCTTTTTTTCTTGAGCGTAGTCGGATAAAAATTATCCTATAACCATCTGGGGATGCTCAGCTACCTGTGTACCAAAAATAGTTGAAATCCGTTTAGCCGTTTTGGCATGATGAGCCACAACGACACGAACGAACATGCAAAAAATCCAAAAACAATATTTTTGTATTCGGAGAAGAGAAAAAACTCATAAACTTCTTAATATTTTCTTCTGTTTCCGCGATTATTACTCATTGAAATAAAAAAAATTAACGGATTATATCGCGTATATTATCTCATTTTAGTTCCCGACGTTTCGGAAGCTTTCCAGCTTTCCATGGTCACGGGTGGACTGAGTAAAGATGTATTTTCTTCTGTCAAAGTTACAATTTGTGCAAGCTACCCATTCAAAAAAAAGTAAAGGTGTACATACATGCCAGAAGGGCTTAATTGTAAATGAGATACTATACGCGATATAATCCGTTAAATTGTTTTATTTCAATCATAACCCTCTTTTTTATCGTAGTTGGACAAAAAGTATCCTATAACCATTTGTGGATATCCAGCTACCCGTGTTCCAAAAAAAATTGAATTTCGTTCAGCGAATTTTGCATGATGAAGCCAGAACGCCACATACGATCATAGAAAAATTCAAAAAAAAAAATTTTTCAATTCAGTGACCTCCAAATAGTCCGTTACAATATATTTTATTAAATGTTTTTTAATGTACAGACTTTTCATTTTTACAACTTTATAATTGTATAGATTACGTATTTTTAGACCTTATTTATAATTAAAATAAATTAATTTAACGGATTAAGTATATCGCGTACTCTCTCATTTGAGTTCGTTGAGTCAATCCGTGACCATGGAAAGCTGAAACGCTTCCGAAACGTCGAAACGTCGGAAACTGAAATGAGATAACATACGCGATATAATCCGTTAAATTTGTTTTATTTAAATGACTAATAATCTTCTTTGTAATTTACAATTATAAATTAAAATGAGGTGCCGTAAGAGCGAGGTGACCACGTTAAAATGTGCTAAATACATTTACAGGAATAATCATTGTGGCACGTGTGATAAGTGTATTCTGTAGATCTCATTTATATCGTTGATGTTACTTAAATAAGGGAAAGAAAATCAATTGAAATAGAGTAAATTCATTGCAATCCACTACAATTTAAGCAGGACTCGAACCGGCCCTCTGTTTTTAAGCAATAGTACTCCTTCTCTGAGCTGACACACTGCGGCATTGTTACGTTAGTCCCATCGAATTTTATTTTGCAATCCAGTGCTGACTGCGCCCTCTGTATTTTTCTGTTTAAAATTCTCAGCAAATTTATATATACCACTCAAGGAAATTTGTCGTTGCGTTTAGTATTACTTTTTTTTTAAATATATGTTTAAATGTACTTTAAATGTACTGACTGAAAAAATAAGACAGCAATATCGTTTTAACATTTCAAGATTCAGTATTACCCATTCTCCTATTCTCCTTTATGAACTGTCATTTCGTAACGAACTTGAAGGAATGAATACTTGCTCGTCTTTTGTTTTCATTTGCTATCTGTGACTCGTGACGCACACGCCTGATCGGGCGTGTTATCGATGCTTGATTGAGCACCTTCCTTTCAGTAGTATTGGCCACTTACATTGAACTACCAATATTATAAAGATAATTTGTATGAACTGATATGTCAAGCAAACATCATCGTAGTTTAATTGAATGAAAAAAAATAAGCATTTTGAAACTGTGACATTGTGCAATTCTGGAGTTTTCAATTTAAGTTATTTTGAAATTTTGTCGTATCTGTGATTTGGTATTTTAAGGAAATGTACATTTCAATATTTAAGCATTTTGGACATGAGGCGTTTCAGGTCAAAGTCATTACGGCATTTGTTTATTTTAGGAATTAGACAATTTGATAATTAGGTATTATGAGCCCGTGGCAATTTGAAATTTAGTGAAACTTGTAAATGAGGCAATATGCAAATTAGGTGGAATAAGCCCTACTCATTTGGCTAACCAAATGAGGTTTGGTATATTCAAACCCCTTTTTTATTTATAATAAGCTACCAGATGATGCTTTAAAATTTCCGTTTCCAGCTCTCAAAAATTACTTAAAAGAGTCCCTAATGGCAAAGGCATATTATAGGGTAGAGGACTAGTTAATAGACAAAAATGCATGGCCCAAAACAGGAACCAAATAATTTACTTTTACTGGAACACGGTTCTTATAATGTGGCATATCAAACATATATAATTTGTTTAAATAAAAAAACATTATTTTGTTTTGTTTATATTCTATACGTCTTTTTTACTTTTATAAGTTTTGATAAGTTTTCTTGAAGAACTGCACATTGAGTTTATACTCAAAACATATATTAGGATAGGCTAAGTACAAATATTGTAATAGATAAAAGAGTTGTTTCGAAAAAATGACTGCCTTTTGAGTTTGTTTCGGCTTTCTTCTCCTCAGTGGTCTCCTCTTGGGAAACGCCGTAGAGTCAGACTTGTAAAAGTGCCCTTGCGGCCTACTTACAGAATAAAGATCATTATTTCATTAAGGTTGCGGGGACTCACTGGATGGGGGGTCGCCTCTATCCGGCCCATGTAGAAATCTATCGAGGAGACCTGTGTCCAGCAGTGGATTTCATAATGTCCTATGGCTGAAATGATGATGATGATTGCTCATTTCGGCACCCTATTTCGCCTTGTAGGGATATTATCGCCGTGTAGATTGAAATAGGTCATTATTTAACAGTCTACTTTTAAAGTGGCCTTATATTATTTGGCTTATCAATACTATTATAAAGTTGTTAAAATATTGAAACAGACTATTTGGAGGTCACTGAATAGAAACATATTTTTTGGATTTTTATATACTTGTATGTTTTATTTTTTTGTTTCTTTATCTCTTCCGGTCTATGGAGAGCGTTTTAGAGGTGTGAAGTGGGTCCTCCTTCGGAGTGAGGCGCCTTAGGAGCGAGGCGCCTAGATTTGTATGTGTCGTTGTGGCTGTGTCTTCAACACACCAAAACGGTTAAACGGATTTCAAATATTTTTAGTACACGGACAGCTGGGTATCTCCAGGTGGTTCTAGGATACTTTTTTACTCGACTACGCTGAAGAACAAAAGAGGGGTAATGACATTTTGTCCTCCGCGAACGAAGTTGCGGGCATGTTCTAGTAATTTATAAAGTGATTTTCGATTTATTTCAAAACTATTTGAATGATTGAAGCAGAAGCTGATAATAAAAATTGTGCACATAAGTATTTAAGCATGCTATAAATAATATTAATGTGCGTATTATGATTCAGTTCCTTGTGCACAACGGTGACATTCTTCAGTAAAGATGTAAGAGGATTTCATCGCTTATAAATTTTCACTACCTAGGTATTTGATTTTTAACATTGGTCAAAATTATTTAACTTTAATTCTTATGCACCATCGTACTTTATATTAAGCATCACTACACCAAAGCTTCCAAGAATCCGAGAAAAACTTTAAAATTAAAGTGGGGAAAAAATGGAATTGCTAATAGAGTACGAAGTTCTGAAAACCAAAGTTGGGCATTACGCGTGTTATGCAAATCTGGGAGTTCCGAACTGGAGGCAATGCTGAACCGAGCTCTTTTAAAATTCAGAATGCTAAATGTGATACCGTGTTACGATGACACAGGCTTACTTGAAACTTGAATGAGGCATTGGTCACACTGTGGACTATGTGATATTTCTGTCTTTGACGTTTCGAGTTCGAGACACTTTACTCCTCCAAACTGTGGTTGTGTTGACAGTGGTGACCTTTTACATCTCCTTTTTAAAGTTTTGACCACGGACGTTTTCATTTAACTTAATAATTATAAGCTTTTTTTATATCCTGTTATTTATTATTATTAAATTTTGACGCCTAAAGACCTTTAAGATCTCTGAAAGTATATGTTTAGTTTTATAATCGAATGGAACCAAAGACAATATACATCGTCCCTGTAAAGTGTGCCCAACTGTTATTAAATATAATAAAATTATATAGATTGCGATTTTTTTCCTGCTTATTGTAAAATGTGATATATAAAAGTGCCGTTGAGTAGTGGGTGTACTTGGAGAATAAAGTTTTGAATTTTAATTAGATAACCTATTACTACTTATTATAAAGTTGTAAACATTGAATAATGTTTGTAACACGCTGCGAAAGGCTTGGTCGCTCAACGTTCTATGGAGAGAGCTATGCTCGGAGTGTCTTATCTATGTCTTACGTGATCGAATCAGGAATGACTCAGGCTACCAATTTTTGTTCACTTAACATCAAACATGTCATGTGTGACACGTCTGTGAGGACGCAAGCGGTACTGAAGCGTGTTCAGATTCACGTGCCTCCGGTGTGATCGGATATAGCTAGGAACTCGCAACTTTAGATCAAATCAAATCAAACTTTTGATACGTGTTAGCTCTTTATATGATGCTGCAGCACATCTTTAAACCGTAAACTCTGTCTATCAGCCACGGACTGCTGAACAAAGTCCTCCCCTATAGTTCGCCACAGGATGCGATCCTGCGCACCACTGACTCCCCGCGACCCTTAAGAGTGCAACCGTCCACCTAGTCCGGGGCCGTCCTACGCTGCGCTTTCCTATGCGTGGTCGCTACTTCATGACTTTGCTGCCCCAACTGCCATCCGTTCTCCAGGATACATGGCCCACTCATCAACTTAAACGATGCAATCCTACGAGCTATGTCGCGGTTACTTTGGTTCTTCTGCGGATATCATCATTTCTGATTTTATTACGAAGAGATGGCCCTGCGTAACTCTGAGCTGCATTTGGAGTCTCATATATTCTGAAAGTTTGGGGTCTCTAAATCTGTATTATTTTATACCTCGACGTCTCGCATCAACGCTACTTTATCACGTGGAAACTTTTCACTTTCCACACGCGATTGACGCCGCGCGATAAACGCAGCTTGGGTTGTAACCCGCAGCTGTACATCCGTTCAAGAAGGACTTGAGTTCCATTCATTTCTTAAGAAGTTATTACATTATAGTCTACCACTGTAGGTAATCTCTCTCTACTTCTTCATAAGAAAAATGTTCTTACAGAATTCGGTATTAAAGCATACTTACGGCGTTTTTTTGTCGAGACTGTAGCATGCCATATTTAAGGTTATTTGAGAGACTGTGCGCTGCTGTGGATTTATATGTTCCCGTTTTCAGTTGGTTGAGTTTTAAAGTGTATTTATACGCTCATTGAATAATTTATGTATTTATAGTGTTTGACGTTTTGCTGTGTAGACAAATTCGCCGACTTAAGACCTAGTATTTTATATTTAGACATATTCTTTTGATAAACAAAATGTGAAATAGATAATATTGGTTATAAGTTATATGTAGTTAACTATTTTATCCAGTGGGTCCTGTATAAATATAGCTTTTCATGCCGGGAGGTCATGATTCCAAGAAAACTTTATTTAACGGGAGGGTGTAAGATCCTGTTTGTTAGCAAAGGGTGCCATTGCTTGTACTATCCACAAAAAAATATAAGAAAATTCTCTGAGATACATACATTGATCTTTCGGTCGGAACCGAGCAGGCTATTTAAAGGTCATTGAATCGAAAATATTTTTTTGGATTTATTGTATGTTGAAAGAACATGTATATAGCACATATATTGTGGGCGGTGCAACTAAACAGACATAATGAATCCATACTATAATATTATAAATGTGAAAGTGTGTCTGTCTGTCTGTCTGTCTGTCTGTTACCTCTTCACGCTTAAACCGCTGAACCGATTGGAATGAAATTTGGTATGAAGATAGTTTGAGTTCAGGGAAGGACATAGGCTACTTTTTATCCCGGGAAAAGACACTTAGCCGCGAGAAATGAATTCAATGCGGACAAATCGTACGTTACACTGGTACGCAAAAACTACATGACAGATTTGCCACTTTTGAGGGTAATCATTCATAAAAGGGGTTTTTTAACAATAAATGGAAAAACATGACCTTTTGTTCATTTGACATTGGGACATTTTCATTTCTAAACAAATAATAAACAATTGGTAACCTAGCAACAGTAATACTACCTACACGATTAAACAAAGAACACACCTTCCGTATATGACGTATCATACAAATAAGAGTATATCTGAATATAGCCGGATAATAGCCCGTTGTACATTTTGGACTTGAGATCATCTCTGAATGATAAACTTTTTGTTACAAAAGTATAGGGTTTACAAATAAGATAAATACATAAACAAGTTCTTTTTAACAATAAATGGAAAATCATCACTATTCTTAACTCTGAAATTTTCATTCTGAAGAGTTATAAAGAAATTGCTTTGAAACCAATATGACGCGTTAGTACCTGTTTGCGTAACTGGATGGCATTAGTTGTAAACGATATCAACGCAGAAGTACTGAACTTAGAGACTTGAAACTTTTACAGTAGACACTATATACAACGTAAGCAAGGAAAAAGACAGGATATTTGGAAATGTATCTCCTAACGGTGTTAAATTGGGGTTGAAAGTTTGTATTGAAAATCTGTAATTATTTGAGTAACTGTTATTATATTTCGACTATAATTTCCTCATTTTAAACTAAGAAAACTAATTTCAGCATCTTTGGAAAGTCATCCCTGAACGGTGTTAAATTGGAGTTGAAAGTGTGTATGGAAAATCTGTACTTATTTAGTAACTGTTTTGATATTTCACGTAAAGACTCTTAATTTAAAACAAAGAAACTAATTTCAGCATTCTTGGAATTTCATCCCTGAAAGGGTTAAAATAAGGGGTAACAGTCTGGAACAAAAGTACGATGGCGCATAAAGAGTGTTGTGAAGCAATGAATAGAACTTTGAAAGATATTAGAGGGCACAAAGTTATGATGGGTGGAGTCACTATGTTGTTAGCTGGGGACTTTTGTCAGACTCTGCCCGTATTTCCGAGGCGAACTCGAGCTGATGAGGTTAAGCTAGGGTACTTGCATTAAACTTGCATTAAGGCTTCAAATATTTGGCCTATAATCAAAAAACTCCACCTTAAGATAAATGTGCGAGTGCACCTTAAGGGCGATGTTTGCGCTGGAGAATTCTCCGACCTTCTTCCGAAAATAGGAAAAGGAGAATATCCCGAAACTGAGGGAAGGATTACAATTCCATGTGATCTCGCCTTAGTTGTGCGGACCGTTGACGACCTAATCTCTGAAATTTACCCAGATCTTCAAAATCTACACAGCAAGTCCTTGGAGTGGTTGTGTAAACGAGCGATTTTGACAGCTAAGAACGACCAGGCTTCCGTTATTATTAACATTTTATTTAAGTCGTTTGAAGGTTCAGAATACGAATACAAGTCTGTAGACTCGATCTGTAGTGAACACGGATGATGCCATAAACTATCGCGTAGAGTTTTTAAATGCATTTAACCCACCCGGCCTACCATCTCACATATTTATCTTAGAAGTGGGTGCTCGAGTAATGCTGCTGCGAAATTTCAATCAGCCGAAGTTGTGCATTGGAACCAGGCTGCGTGTGTAAGCCTTACATAAAAACGTTATAGAAGCCATTGTATTTACTGGCTGTGCTCTAGGTGAATTTGTGTACATATCCCGGATACCATTTATACCCTCGGAATACCCATTCGAATTGAAAAGGCTACAGCTCCCTCATCTCAGGGTCAGTCACTGAAAACAGCAGGAATAGGTCTTAGAGGGGACTGCTTCTCGCACGGCCAGGTTTACGTGGCTCGCTCGAGAGCAAGCTCTCCACGCAGCTTGGTCGGGTCTGTTAATGTGGTATATAAAGAAATACTGCAAAACCTACCTAATGTTCAATATTATCAATAGTTTAAACTCAACTGTCAAATTATATCTGTTATTTTTCTCAAATTACAGGTATATAACAAAGTAACGTGACTTATAACTATTGACAGACAATGCATAGCCTATACTGCCGACGGTAGGAATACGAGAATTGAAACACATATTCCGTTAGAAATGTATGTAGAGGCGCACTAAAGAAGGAATTTTTGAAATTCGAGCTATACGCAGACGAAGTCGCGGGCAATAGCTAGTAATTTATAACTATAAATATTTAGGTACATATATAATATGAAGTTGTACAAAGGAGATGTCTGTATAGTCAAGGGCAAAAATGAATATCAACACAAAGTTCCTAAATATGTATACATAAAGATTACTGCCTTAATAATAAGACCTTTATACATATTTTTGAGACTTTGTGGTGTATACATATTGGTGCCCTTAACTTTTAATTGAAGATATATTTAAAAAAATAAGTGAAAGGGATTATTTGAAGTTCACTGAATGTGTCTTCTTGTGGATGGACCGGGGGTTTTGGTTGGGGCAATGAAGAGACACCGTGTACTCGCTATGCTGTATATTCGGAAAGTGGTCAATACTTACATCTATATATTCTCGACAATTTATTACAGCGCCCCCTATGAGATACGCCGTGAATTAGTAACTTAACTATCTTATAATCTATATATCTTACTATGCTAATCAAGCCATCTAGGTACCGAGTTATATTGAAGGTAGATCGATGGCGCTGTTCTTAACAGAATGTTAAAATATGTTTTTTTGAGTACTGGAATACTTGGGTAGCTGGGTATCCACGGATGGTAAAAGGATACTTTTTACTCGACTACGCTGAAGAAAAGGATTATAACCTTTTCCTTTTCCGCGAACGAAGTTGTGGGCACCTTCTAGAAAGGAATAAATGTATGTTTTATGTCTCTTTGCGACTTCATAACGTTAAAACGGCTGAAGGAATTTCAACTATTTTTTGTATAAGTACAGCTAGACATTGAGGGAGAATTTTTCACTTGACTACGCCGAAACAAATAAAGGATTATGATGAAGTTGCAGCCTATTAGTTTACCATATGAAAACCCATACTTTCTCTGTTCTCAAATAGGACCCATGCAGATATTTAAAAGTTATTTATAAGATACTTTAAGAACTTCACCTCACCTAAGTTCCTGAACTTTAACTGGGAATCTATATAAAGTAAACATCGGCATCGTCGCCATAAATAAGTCAGAGTGCAACTAGACTTGGAGACAGTTTTGTCAGTAAGTAAAGTTTTTTAGGGTTCCATATTTAAGTCTACAACGCGTCTATCGATAGTAAAACCTTTACTTTTGGCATAACTGTGACATGCCACTCTTTGTTGTACGACAATCGTTACGTTGTCTAAACCTATTGAAATTCAGTACAATGTGACATAGACAGGGGAAGGGTGTGTCGCGCGCCCAATTATAGCGCCCAGCTGCTATGAACTTTTGGGTTATCTTCTATAATAATCACTAATAATGAATAATATGAACTCCAGTGCAACTAGCAGCGAGCTAGTATGAAATGATGACCAGTGATCGGCACTATCGGTGCAAAACTTAATCAAAACTTGTAAAACTGACATAAAAGAGAATTCACAACCAAGGAAAATGAGAAAATCATCGGCAGATTAGTGTTTAATATAACTCTATATCAGAATCTCGAATTTCTTATACTTGGTTATAAGAATATTTATATTTTCTCTTTTATGGCCATTGGAAAGTTTTGTAAAATTTTTCCACCGATAGTGCCTATGACTGTTGATGACCCAGTAGACCCGTGACCTCCAGAGAGTTGGTCAGGGCCCTCGCCTCCGGTATGTCTCTATCGACCGGATTGGAAAACCTAAAGGACACAAGCAAGTGCTTCTGATGCCTGTCCAGACAGGAGTTATTAGAACTATTTACTTCAGGGGTCGAAGTGTTAAGGGCATAACACCGCGAGTACTCTCGGAAAAAGCGCAGCACACCTCTCGACAACCCTGAGCCGTCACGTCCGTGCTACTTCCGGCAGTCTTGATTGACGGTAACTACGAAGGCCCATCAAGTGATTGGCTAGTACTAACCGCCACAGATACGATCGATTTGGATTTTGGCGGTTATGGCGGGTTACATCCCTATTGAAATAGCTCAAACAAATTGTCCATCCAAGCTACATTCTCATAGCTCAATTATTTTTTCTAGTAAAAATATAATAGTTCTAGCATCTGCTGGGATCTGTTCTCCGTTCTCTTATTGATATGCTCGGGAGAGAGCCAGCAAAAGTATACAGCCACAGCAAACTTCTCTAAAAGGCCTGTACTTGTTGGATCCGTATCCATGCAGGCTTCCCTAAAACCCAGGCTAAATGAGCTCTTGACTCAAAGCGGAATAATGTGGGATAATTTTTCGTGTTTCTATCTTTTTTTTCTTCTGAAATTTAGCTTTTTTGAGATTTTCACAAAAAATATACATACGAAATAAAGACATCTGTCTTTATTTCGTGTACTAAGTAATAATAATAATACTTGTATATACACTTATATGAGATTAAACATCAAAAAGCAAAATATAGAAAAATAACTTTACTATTATAAATCTCATTAAAATAAAAGAATTTAACGGATTATATCGCGTAGATTATCTTATTTTAGTTCACACGTGACCATGGAAAGCTGGACAGCTTCTGAAACGTCGGGAACTAAAATGAGATAATATACGCGATATAATCCGTTAAATTGTTTTAATTTAATGAGTAATATTCGCGGAAACAGAAGAAAATATTATTTTATATCTGTGAAAATTAAATGTCTGTATATATTAAAGATATAAAAAAAAAACTTTAAAGGACTAAATTATTGTCACTGAGGCGAAAACTTTTGATTTTTTGTATGTTTGTATGAGTCGTTGTGCCTTCATCACGTCAAAACGACTAAACCGTTTTCGGGTAGCTGGGCATCCACACATGGGTATAGAATACTTTTTACCCGACTACGCTGAATTAAAAAAGAGGGTTTTGACTTTTTCTCTTACGCAAATGAACAAAAAATTGAGAGGAAAAAAAATTGACAGGCAGGAGAAAAAGAGGAAAAAAAATTGACAGGCAGGGTTTGTTTGACAGGCGTAATCAGCTGTTAAATCTAACAGAGCATAGTCAAATTGGTACAAAATCGCGCATTTTTTTGGTTGCTCAACACATCGTTTGAATTATTCGACTCACACTTGACACGTTTTTTAACTTCGCGACGTAATGAACTGCTTTGCCAAAGGCTTTTGGATTTAAACGGGAATAAAATGGCGGCAGCTCGAGTCTTCTGGGAGGAACGGGTTCTGTACAGATAAAATGTGAGTAAAACTTTACGATTCAAGTTGAGTGCTCCAATTGTATCAGATTTACTTTTATATGTCAACATTTTGCTTATTTTTACTTTGTTGTATCTGTAAATATTAAAGCGGAATGTTGAAATATGTCCAACGCAAATTCAAGGGTTTTCCCGGTTAACACGGGCTGCCTACCAGTTGGTTCATCGGTACTCCGAGCTCATGCATCGATGTTTTTGACCAGCTGATTCGTTTTTCTCATCGACGGTTAAACCAATCAATACGTCACATGTATTGATCAAGTCTTCGATCGAGATTGCTTGAGTACCTTGAATACCTTTGCTCTTGACAAAGTGCATAACTCAAAAAAAGTAATTAAAAGAACAAAAAACCCGACTGCCTAAAAAATTAAAAGGAAAAAAACAAGTCCAGTACCCCCGACATTTGTTGTTATACATACATATGGAAATATATATAGTAAATATATATAATATACATATGGAACATAGCGTGTTGAACAGTCGGGACCCATAAGAAATCTAGATCGACGCAAATCTTCCCAACAATGGGTCCCGACTGTTTAAAATCGCTATGTTCCATATTAGAATTTATTATTTGTTATATTGTGAGTATCGATCATGTATAACTTAACAAATTTCTGGGGTACTGGACTTGTTTTTTTCTTTTTAGTTTTTTACGCAGTCTGGTTTTTTGTTCTTTTAATTACTTTTTTATTTTATACTTTTTAGTTAAAATTATAAAAGTTAGTCAATTTCGCAATCTTTATCGTGGGGGTTATTGAGAAGCTTGCGCAGATATTTATTGCAATACAATGAAATGAAAATTTAGTGAGAACGGCTTGCTAGCCAACTCGTGATAGTTCCTAACTAATAAGTCCAAATTAAAAATTATATAACAAACCTAATAATGATTTTTAAATCCCTATTCATTGATACCCCACTCGATATAGTACGTCGATTTTCATTTTTTCCTTTTTCACAATATGGCGTCTTATTATCGCCATTTTGAGTTTTCATCATTTTCATGTCTTCAGTGACATTTGGACAGTTAAGACAAATCGATTGACGTAAGAATCATCAAAATCGGTCCACGCGTTTGGTCTCTAGAGTGCCAGATAGGAACAAACATGCATACATACATACATAGACTGATAAACACATTACCGGTAAAAATACGACAAGGACCACCATAATAGGTACAAGTGTAGGTTCTTACAACACTTTTACTTATGGTAGTCTTGCATATATGGTAGTGTTTCCTAGAGGAGGTTCGTGGGCAAACCAAGGTCACCGACATAGAAATCAGGGTAAGCAAACTAAAGTGGCAATGGGCAGGGCACATATTTTGAAGAACCGATCGCCTTTGGGGTAAGAAGGTTCTCGAGTGGGGACATCGTACCGGCAAGCGCAACGTGGGAAGGCCACCCACAAAGTAGTAGAACGACCTGATTAGGGTTGCGGGGACTCGCTGGATGCGGGTCGCCTCTATCCTACCCATCTGGAAACCTATTGAGGACACCTGTTTCCAGCAGTGGACGTGCTATGGCTGAAATGATGATGATAATGATGAGTCTTGCCGGGCTAGCAATCTTGAAGTTATGCTATCCGCGACTACTTATGTTGCGAGATATATCACCTCACTTCTCTCTCTTGCACTTCGAAAGAAAGAGACATTATCATAGTGACTGTACTTAGATAGCCTGATGACCATTTATGTTGCGAGATATATCACCTCACTTCTCTCTCTTGCACTTCGAAAGAAAGAGACATTATCATAGTGACTGTACTTAGATAGCCTGATGACCATTTATGTTGCGAGATATATCACCTCACTTCTCTCTGTTGCACTTTGAAAGAAAGAGACATTATCATAGTGACTGTACTTAGATAGCCTGATGACCATTTAGAATGATGATCATAATGATGTACTGAATTTATCTATCTGTCTATTTATCACCCACGGACGTCAGCTTCTGAACATAGGCCTTTCCTATATCTCGCCACAGAGTGCGCTTAAAGACCGCAACTGACTCACCTTGACCCTAATGAGAGCATCCGTCCACCTAGTGTCTACGTGACTTGGAACGTCATCTAGTCTATGTGAATAAGAACTTATATATATCAAGGTCACCTTACATTGTACATATGAGGTATGCCAGGCACCAGCTGACCATGCTTATCACGTAACCCTAACTTAATTATGCCTCATTATTCACCCGCGGACCCCTAAAAAACTGTCCCGCTATAAAATTACATGTCCTGCGGTTTCCGTTCCCAAAAAGGACGCATAATGAACGTCATACACAATGAGGCAGCCGGCAGTGTTTAAAATTTTCCGGACATTTCCGGTTTTTTCCGGAATTTGTCCGAATCCAGACGCCATTTTAGTCAGGAGTTCGAAACTTTGGCTGGTTTATATTACGGTCGGTTCGGTAAAAGTGACATGCCGGAATATATTACTAATTCCAGCAGCGGAATGGCTGTGTTATTTCTAATGGGGTCTAACGTATTGGCTCACATTACAAAAGTGGCGTTCGTGAATAAATCGAACAGAGAATATTGGAAACTTCCGCCGAAAATGAAAATGCAACTGCTTTGGTTAGTTTTCATAGACATTCTACTACCTACAAATTACAAATATTTGTAGGTAGTAGAATGAAAAATTTTGTAAAGATTTTTTAATCCCTAACAAACTGCACTTACTCTATCTAGTATTTAAACAATTACCTACACACAAAATAATAAGTTAAGTGTTTTTGTTAAAACTCTGAAGCTCAAAATAATCCGTATTCTTTTTTATCTTTTGTGGTGGCCATATTCATTGTATCTCTACGTATACATTTGTCTTTGAGTTAATTTGGAATGCCTTATATATTTAAATGATAATTTATTTAAAACTAGAAGGTGCGCGCAACTTCATTCACGGTGAAAAGTCATTAGCCCTATTTTTTTCTTCAGCGTACTTAGGTAAAAAGTATCCTATAACCATATGTAGACACTCAGATACCCGTGTACTAAAAATAAAATAAATCCGTTTAGCGAATTTGGCGTGATGAAGCCACAACGGCACATAGATACATACAAATAAATAGATTTAGTGACCTCCAAATAGTTCATTACAAATTTTCAATCATTTTTTTAAAATACATTCAATGTTTATAACTTTATAATAGTATAGTTTATTATTTTACTAACACATAGGGCGAATTTTATCGTCCGGCAGTCCGATTTCGGACAAACTATTTAGTATGGACAACATAGACAAATCGGACGCCGGGCAGTACAATTCCTTGTAGTGCACAATCACCCAGGCCTTACGCGCTTCTCATTTCTTAAACATTTTTACCTGGAATATCAGACATTAATTTCATGTATCTAAAGTCTTATCTCGTGTTTTGCTTACACAGCACCAACTTGATAAAATTACTATTGTGTATTATATTAAATAAGTGTACTATTAAATACCTTCGTTGTCTAGCTAATCCTTCAGAAGTCAAGTTACAAAACGGATCGTCAAGTATTTCACCTGTAAACATTTCGGCGGTGTACGTAGGTTTTCTATCCCGCCGGCATTTCGTTGCGGCTTGCTTAAATTTTATCCACACTCAAAGTTTATCAGTACGGCAGCATTTCTGGTTATTAGTTTCCTTCATACATTCAAATGGATGTTGTTTATTTATTGACACTTGTTAAGTGTGGTATAAAAACAGGTTTTACATATAAACTTTCACCTAAAAATAAAACTAAACTAAAACAAAATAAAAGTAACTAAATCTAAAAATTGCCCCTCTGGCATTGTGATGCTGGAGGCATTTCCTCGCTGAATCACCAAACTGATCCTGAGCGAGGAAACTGCCACCTCTCCGGCCGCCGTAAACTTTTGTAAGCCTCTTCGAAATATCTTTGAATAGGTCTAATGCTCTGGGGCCCCTCGGACCCAGGGACTCGACCCCAAAAGGGATAAAATTGTACTCAGGGCTGAGACCACTGTATTTGTTTAATTTTAGACGTTCGGCGGCTTCTGCTCCAGTCCTACTATGCCTTTCGTTCGATAAGTTAATGGACTTCACAATAAGAAGCACGAGCTGTGCATCGAATTGGTATTGTAGATGATGATATTGTAATGTAGATAAAGCGAAAGCCTGAGTATCAGGCGTCAGGAAATTTCCTGACCTGCCAGGAATTTTGGACATTTGTCAGGAATGCGGCCGGAATACGAAAATGTCAGATTTTTTAAGTGCATTTAATACAAAACAAATAAATTGACACTTGTGTTATGTAAGGTGCGTTGGGGTAAGACGGCCGTATGGAAAAGACTAAAACTTTACCAAAAATGCTCTTAAAGGCGTCGAAATACCTAAAGCTCATCTTTAGAACTTCCCTCTACTTCTGTCTTACCCTTACGCACCTTTCTCTTTATTAATACTTATAAACTTCTGTAAATTATAATATAAAGTATTTTTCTATCTGGAAAAAATCGCGCGCAACTCTCTCATCAAGACCCGGGGATCAGAAATTTTATTTGCAAATGAGGAATTTTGGTCAAATATTTCAAAATTTGTATCTGGTAAATCTAGTTTTGAGTGGAAAAAGAAGAGTAGGTTGGTATTCGCATTAGAAATGAGGAGATCCACGAAAGAACCAAAGTGACCGACGTAGCACGAAGATCTGCTAAAATTAAGTGACAGTAGGCAGGCAAAATTGTCTGTAGAATAGAAAAAAAAAACTTTTCCAATGAAAATAATGTCTTATTTTACTCTGTAAAGGGGTTTTTGAGCAATGACATTCAAGATCCGCCCAAGGTCACCAAACCCGCCATACTGCTCATTTACCCGCTGCGACCACGACCCCACTTGGGTCACTTTACACATTTTTGGAATAAACGCAAAACGGTCACATGAATTATCGCCTTAAGGGTATTTATTTTGTGTTTAAAATAGGTCCTATTAACCCGAAAGCCTTTATTGGGGTATACCGGGAATTAAGTGGACGCGTGATCGTTAGGGATGGACTTACTCGGTTTGGGGCGAGAACAATTTGGGTAATAGTGTAATGGTTTTTCTAGTGAGAAAGTTTTTGGTTAGAGATGCTTTGTTACTACATAGGTATTGGTTGAGTTGAGTCGCTTTGCTTATTTATATAGGAGAAGATCGCCAGGTTAAGAGAAAATAGCTGTAAGGGCTGGGCGATGGCCTGTTATTTTTTTAAATTAGAGATGTGGTGGACGCAAACTGTGTGAGCTTTGGGCCCGTGGCTACTGAACGCAAAACGAACTGGCGGCCGAGATCATACTGCTATCTCTTTTACACCTGTTAAGACCTCGCAAGTGTGAACGAAGTTCGTTTAGCGTTGAGTATAGTTCAATAGCATAATATAGCATTGCGAAATCATAGGTTTTTGTGGCAGCGATAAGTGAGTTCACTTTGAGTCGTCGTGCAATCTTAGGTAACTTACTTTAGCTGTGGTACGTTTGAATAGACCCCTCTTTAAACGTAGCATAACCATACGACAACTACAACCACATGACAACGACAGCCACATGGGCGATAATTTATATAAAAATAAATAGTTCCATTCACACTGACCACATTTGCCGTAAAACGCAACCGTGTGGTTGGTCCGAACACAAAAACATCAAAACAACTGCAAGAATCTGCAGCCTAATTATCCACACGTAACCACTGCGTCACGACTAACCATACCACACTATAACGCAGAGACAAACTGCGGGTGGTTACGGTACATTTGAATAGAGCCTAAACAGCAACTCGTTTATGTCAATACATGATTCACTTTAACCTTATTAATCGCTTTTTTGTAATGTCCATTCATTGTTTCTTTCAATCAACCGTTCAGTGTTTCTGTGTACTTTTATGTATGCTGTACCCAAATAATAAGTATGTACTCGGTGGAAAATACTTTCGAAAAACCCGCCTGGAACTCTACACCTCTTACCCCAGATCGCATACCTAATTATAAAACGCGCAACTTTCCCGGAAGCCATTCCCCGAAATGGGGGCAATCTTTATAAAAACAGAGGCAGGTATTCCTCTTTCACGACTTGTTTTCAATCGGGGTTCTTTGGGCTTTTTTCCCGACAAAGTGGAACAATCATTAAAACTTTTTGACGGGAGGACTTTAATTGTTACGGATATCTCGTTAGCGTTACACGCCAGACAATTGGCGTTCGGAAAAAATGGCGTCTTTTTTAAGCGGGAGATTGTTTCGTGTTAATAATGAGGTTTGATTGTCCCAGCAACTCTTTGTGTATTTTTAATGACATTATTTTGTCCATATACGAGGGCTGAATATCTAATGGTGACAACGTTCTTATAAATTAAATTATCAGGACGAGTATAAAGATGCAATTTTTTTAACCGACTTGATAAAAGCGGATTCTGAATTTGTCAGAATCTTTTTAAATATATTTTTAAGTATGTTCACTGATTACTCGAAGACCATTAGAACGACTTTCGGTTGATGTCGATAGTACCGACTTCATAATACATGATTATAGGTATATTGTATATATTGAATTAAACAAAAATTACTTGTAAGTAAATGTAAGAAACTATAATAAGTACACAGTTACTTTCATACATTTTAGTTTTTTTTTTTTGGAGTCGGTCCACCATCTGAGGAATGTGTAAAATGTTGAAAATTTACGATCTTTATATATGTCGTTACACGATGGCACCGACGCCAAAATAATATTTATTGTATATTTTGTATGTCTTGACTAGAATATATTTACTTTTAAGTAAATTGAAGGCACTAAATTATGCAGTTACAACTTTACTTTAATGTGTTTTTTCCGACTCTATTTTTTAGTCCTGTCATCGTGACAAGAGCGAAAGAGGTAGGGCAGTTCTATGTTTTTATAATAACAAATAGCTATATGATATTACTGAACAATACGCCTGGTTGTTCTCAATCTTAGACCAGGCACCGTCGCGCGAGGCGATTAATACGGCGGCGCGGTGACGGTATCAAAAACGTTTTAGATTTGTATGACTAAGAAAAATGAAGTGTGCATAATAATGCACACATAATTATTGTTAGTAGGTAAATAAAATGGCCCAGTTTAATTGTTTACATCAACAGTGCTACGTTTTTATAATTTTAAGTGTGTGATATTACAGAATAAATCGCCAAGTTGTCCCTAAGTTTATATCCAAGCTCATATTGTCCCGGCGTCGTGAGTAACGTAGCGCGGTAATGGCGGAGGTTAGTCGCGCATCGCGCTGCCACTTTGTCACGCGGCGATGAGGAATTTTTCACCGTCCACTGGTGAGAGAATGCAATATTTATATAGAGTTATAAAAATAGTCACGTAAACACGTTAGTATCATTACTGTGAGTGTTAACAGTTTTAAGTTTCTATGGTTAGGGAAAATGTCAAACACGATTCGACAAAGTCTAAAAGGGATAACAGAAACGATTTATTTATTTAATCTTTATGGTATAAAAGAAAAGTAAGTACACATGGTGGACTAAATGCCAAATGGCATTCTCTACTAGAGCTCCAGCTATCCGTGTTACACGTGGAAACGTGTACACGTGTCCTTAACACCGGCGGTGCTAACAACCCGATCTACACGGGTCTAAGAATCGTTTCTAAGTTCGGGTCCGTATCCGCGGGTCTCGGCTCCGTTCGGGTAGTGAATACCCGTCGGGGCGACCCGCCCCGATTGGTTTGAGTTGAAGTTGAAACGAATAATTGGTCATTATTGAATAACTGTTTTTATATCGTTGCGTACGGTGGACAAGATTTATTTCTATTCAAATTTAATAACGAACTCAAATATCTAATATTTTAGCATTGATGAGAGTTATATTAGACTAAGCAATTTTTGGTTTGCGATTAAAATTATTATCGCAAATGATATGATACACGATTAAAAGTTTATAAAAATTGTCCTAGTATTAATCTTGTTATCTAATGATATCTTTTAATTTTGTCCACACATTTAATTGATACTTTCTATAAATAATGGATAAATATGGGGTTAAGTGAAAAAAAGTATTAGGTACGACTATTATACATTAGCTGCCGAGGCAGCCCTTTTCGAGATAAGATGTGAGTGGGTTTAGGGTTACGCTGCACGTGTAGATAAAGACAATACTTATTGTTTGCATAGTAAATAAACCGCGGCAATTTTATTAATAATATATATGAGTAACTTTGACACTCGGCTATTACCTGGAACAGCTTTTGTTCGCTAAAGTTGAATGAAAGGTCGTTTTGTTTTAATATAAATAAGCAAAATACTTTCCTTAGCCCTTTTGGAGGGGGCAGCTTTGAATTTATAATGTACTCACTAGTTATTATTAAGATTTTACGTACCCACACTGTAAGTCAACATTGAGAGTCATACTTTGTTTGTTAAAATTTATTTTTTTTATAGTTAAAAACTTTGAATATGAAAAGAAGTTGGGTGTGGAGATACGCCACCAATCTCGGTGATACAGCTTATTGTAACTTGTGCAGTGATTGGACTAACAATAAGATTTGTGTTGTGGTAGTTTGACAGGAGCCATAGGAAAGCATTTAAAATTTGTTCACTGAAAATCTCCAGCGTCGACATCTAACAAGTAAGTACCTACATATTATTTTTTTCGTTCTGATGGTGTGTGAAAAAAATATTTATTTATTTAATTAAGCCATATCATTGTTCATTTGTACAAATATTCGAAGACAATTATAATAAGTACTCCTGTCCTTGTGATATTTTTGTAAAATAATCGATTTATCATTATTAATTTATTCAGTTGCTACTAAACTAAATTACCAACGATCCGTTGTGCTTAAATGTCTATCATATTGTTTACTAAAGAAGTATTTTTAATTAAGCGGAGTGATTTGTCATTTTACAAATATATATTATTTGCCTTTTCGCTAACTGCAGTGAGCATCAAAAGTATTTAAAACTTAAAAAAACTACTAAATTAATGCAGTTTTAGTTAAGTATAACATTTTAATATTCTACCATTTTGATCAAAATTAATCCATACTATTATTTTGAAATGCTAAACTTTGTCAGTTTGTCTGTCTGTTACCTCTTCAGGCTTAAACCGCGGAACCGATTTGGATGAAATTTGGTATAGAGATAGTTTGAGTCACAGGAGAGGGCATAAGCTACTTTTTATCCCGGAAAATACACTTATCCGCGATAAACGATTTTAAGCGGACGAAGTTGCGGGCAGAAGCTAGTTACCCAATAAATTCATGACTTGTCTAAATTTTTTTTTCGGTTTTTTACAATATCTTGTCTAACCTAGAAAATATAAGTTACGATTTGATTTCGCTTTTGCCTTACAAGTTATATAATTGTACGCATATTCTTGTTAGGCTTCGGTACACTTAGGTAAACTTGTAATTTTTCACACCAATAATATGATTAAAAAATAGTTTAGTTGTATTTTTATAATTAAAGTAGATTGCCTTAAGAAATCTTTGATGTATTATTTGATTACTCTGTCCAGAATTTTAATTCAATAGGAAATATTTATAAGATAGCTTTTTAAGAAGCTCTATTATTTTAAGTTGATTATTTAATATTTTCTAAATTATTAATTTCTACGTGTTTATTTTTGTATGTTTCAAGTTTTTTTTAAATACAGTTTTACAGCTCGACTCGTTTTTTTTTCCTCTTAATCCTATCGTCGTAAAATAATATACCGTTTTATATTGAACATTTGCTTAAACGTAGAAATAAAAAAAACGCATAAGTTTAGGGACGAAATATCACTCTCGATTTCTCACACACGCTCTTAAAGTAAAGACAACCCGTTGGATTACCACTACACGTCGAAGGCGGATCGGACCCGCGTGTACTTGAGACCCGTGTACACGGGTACACGGGTACACGAATATTAATTACACGGGTCTTAATTACACGTTCCGAACGGGTTAGAAAACCGTTTCCGTGTTACACGGAAACGGGTACACGAAACCCGGACACGACCGAGAGCTCTATGCTCTACCAGTCAACCATAGGGCCAAACAGAGATGCATAAAAATGTTGCAGTGGGAAAAATCATTTAGAATTTAAGTATTTTATAATTAAGAAAACAACAAGTGTTAATAATATTTTCTTCTGTTTCCGCGATTATTACTCATTGAATTAAAACAATTTAACGGATTATATCGCGTATATTATCTCATTTGAGTTCCCGACGTTTCGGAACGCCATCCGTGAACAAGAAAGCGGAAAATCTTCCAAAACGTCGGTGTTCTCGACGAGAATGAGATATGAACTCAAATGAGATAATACTGGGTTTATTTGGGGTCGTGATTTCGAGTACCAGGGGGTGATGGGAAGAATCATACTGAGCAACTTTCACTATGGGACCAACCATGAAATCGCGAAAAAAAAAACTTTTTTTTGTCATACATTTAGGATAGTTAGCGATCAATTAACTATCAATTAACGCTTAATTAGGTGGTTTTTTTTTCTCGATTCCGCTGGCCCTATAGCGAAAGTTGCTCAATGTGACTCTCTCCATCAGCCCCTGGCACTCGAGACCACGACCCCAAAAACACCCATTATATGCGATATAATTCGTTTCAATTGTTTCATTTAAATATTAACAAGTACTCAAGTTTCTACGTAAGCTCATATGAGCCGGCGCTGGCGTCGTGCGACTCGTGGCGCGGTAATGCGCAGGTTTGTTGCGCGTCGCGCTGCCACCTTGTCACGCCCACGCCGTGACGACGAATTTTTTACCGCCCACTGCTGATGCGCAACGCGTGACTACCAGCGCGGTGAGCCAATTCTCTCTTCATCGCGTGGTCGAGACGCTTACGGCACAGCAGTTAGTTGGCATTAAACGCATTGTATTAGGAATTCGCTTGTCGCGCCTTTGGCTACGCCTCGTCGTGGTCGGGCCTTTAGAATGCAATGTTTATTATGTTCGTATACAGGGTTCTAACTATATATAAGTTTCACTAGCTTAAGTTATAATTAACCCTGATATTAAATTAAAACTTATTGCATTCAGTACCTAAATAGAAAATATTGAAAAAAATGAAGCGGGTTATTTGAAGGTCACTTAAATTAAAAATGTTTGTAAGCATGTATGTCTTTATGTCACCATCATCACATCAATACGGCTAAAGTAATGTCAACCACTTTTGGTATAGTGATAACTTAACATCCAAAGATGGTTTTTGAGTACTTTTAACCGTCTACAGACGCAGAAAGAAACATTACGATTACTTTTTTTCTCCGCGAAAGAAGGCACCTTCCAGCATTATATTAAACAAAATCACTTACCAAGTACCGATTGATATCGGCATTTGAACGAATTCACTACCTCTATTCTTTATGGGATTCCAATTCATTCCTAAAAAAAACAAAACGAACAATTTAATGAAAAATGTGCATAATACAGAAGGCATTTAATTAAACATTCAGAGGGGCCGTTAAGCAATTTAAATAGCATTACCACCTTTACAAAATACAATCCTGCAATAAATCAAAGAATACCCCTTCCAGTTCGAATTCAGGGATTTCAAACTATTCCAATACAGAATCGAGTCGATTCTTAATCGAATAGCTAAGCCTGGGTCAATAACCGACTGATTTACAGATAGCATCAATCTAGTGAATACCGGTGATTTGGCCGGCCAACTATTCGGGCCGGGTAAGACTGAATAACACCACTTGTAGGAAGTTACTTCAATATCGAACAAAGGTAGCTGAAAATCAGCAGTTACTAGATTGTTTGAATTACGAGGTTTCAGGTTTTAGACGAACAGTAAACTTTTTTTTATGTAATAAGTGGCAAACGCCGCAAACGGGCAGACGAGGCCTGGTGAACCTCAAAGTGCTTTTAAAAGAGCTGCCGAAATATGTG
The DNA here is from genome assembly GCA_905404275.2 of Hedya salicella. Lineage (NCBI taxonomy): Eukaryota > Metazoa > Arthropoda > Insecta > Lepidoptera > Tortricidae > Hedya > Hedya salicella. Next base: position 3,475,349 of record FR990101.1, on the reverse strand, counting down.
ACACACGTTAATCTTTGCCGAAAAAAAAATCAGCTTCGGCTACATATATGGAGTGCCCCTAGAAATATTCATTTTATTTATTTTACTACTAAACTAAGTAGCCGCCTAAACAAGACAGTTGTACTCCAAATTTCATCGATATACATTCCGTAGCTAGTTTTTGAGTAAAAACCTGTGACATATGGACGGATAGACGGACATGACGAAACTGTAAGGGTTCCGTTTTTGCCATTAAGGCAACGGAACCCTAAAAATGATTGTAACAGTCTATTCGGAGGTCACTGAATTGATTTTTTTGTACCTATGTTTGTATATGTCGTTAAAGCTTCATCACATCAAATCGGCTAAACGGATTTCAACTATTTTACGGGTAGCTGGTTATCCACAGATGGTTATAGAAAACTTTTTACCCGACGATGATAAAGAAAAAAAAGAAGGATTTTGACTTTTTCTCCTCCACGAACGAAGTTAAAGGTGCCCACCTTCTAGTTTCAATATAAGCAAAATTCTAAATATGCCTATTCTAAATATCCTAGACTAAGGTAGCATAGCCTCAGGCCTACTAGCTAAATGCGAGCCCAACTCATGTCTGAGAGGATTTGGAGTAGTTTCAAATGGCACCAAACTTTATAAAGCATTTCATATAAAATAACTAGAAGAGGCCTAATTGAAATAAAACAATTTAACGGATTACATCGCGTATATTATCTTATTTTAGTTCCCGACGTTTCGGAAACTTTCCAGCTTTCCATGGTCACGGGAGGACCGTGAATCCGTAAAATTGTTTTATTTCAATGAGTAATAATCGCGGAAACAGAAGAAAATATTAGAAGAGGCCTCTTAAAATCTTTAATGTTAATTGAATTCACATAATGATTATTGTGAGGAAAGGTAACGCAGTGGCGTGCGGTTCAAATCGGCTCAAAAGCACTGCATACATGAAATCCATATAGGCACAGAGAAACTGCCTGCCCTGAACGACCATGGCGCCATATAGGTACAGAGAAACTGCCTACCCTAAACGACCATGGCTCCATTTAGGTACAGAGAAACTGCCTTCCCTGAACGACCATGGCTCCATATAGGCGCCGAACTGCCTTCCCTGAATGACCATGGCTCCATATAGGCACAAAACTGCCTACCCTGAATAACCATGGCTCCATATAGGCACAGAACTGCCTACCTTGGACAAAAACCCTGTGCACCCCACTACTAAGTTATGGAGTAATTTTAAGGTGCCATACATCAAAAAGAAAAACAAATCCCTCACTGGTATCACTTTGTTGTGCGTTTGTCTATCCGATTGTCAGTCAAGACCCTTGTTTCAGGTACGCAGGGAGGTATCAAGTTGAAATTTGCTTCTTAGTAAACGCAATCAATTAGTTGGACAATGGCTTACGAAGCTGGCGTTCCTGGGTTTGAATCTCGGCCAAGGCAAGTGTTTGAGTGATGAGAACGAGTGTTTGTTCCTAGGTCTTGGATGTTTTGTTTTTATTTATGTTTAATATTCATCTATATAAGTATGTATATCGTCCCCTGGTACCTATAGTTGTTAGCTTAGTTTGGGTCTAGGTCGATTTGTGTAAGATTGTCCGTGATATTTTTTTATTTATCAGCCCAAATAATTCCATTTCTAGACCTTACTTACGGATCTTCATGATCGTGATCCTTCTAGCCTTCATTATTTCAGCATCTGTGGCGGTAATGAAAATATCGTACAGCAAGTTCGTGTGCTCACCAAATATCAAATTGAATCTAGTTACAAATATCGAAATTTACTCCCAGCTCCGTTTATCTGGTGAATTTACCGGAGTGATCGTATGCGGTCCACATTCAGTGACCTGTGACTGTTCCAATAACAAGTTTAGCGCTCCAGGGCCAAAGTTTGGCAAACCGTTATCGAGTACAAGTTTAGTGTAGACGTACTGCGAAAATGTACCTCAAGATGTTTGGGAATATGCTTAGCGTAATAAACACACACATGTGATTTTTCGGATATTTAATTACGCAATAAAACCCAAACTATCGAACGAATTTAAATAAAACTTGGCACAGAAATAAATCGTAACACGATGGATCGTGAAATAGAGAAACAGAAACGATGATTCTTCTTTTTAACATTTGCTGATATTTTTCTAATAATTCGTGGAAATTTTGAAGCCAAGATAATATGTTTTGTAATTAACTAATATAGTAAATGATTTATTAAAGTCATATAGAAATAGATATAAATGGTTCCATGAGATAATCAGTAGACTTAAGATGCCTCTATAGTATCCAATGTGCACGTAATTTTTTATGGACAATGGGTTTCCTTTTGACCTTGATCTTACCTGATAGATAGTGAAAGACAAGATGTTTAAATAAGCGCGCATACCCAAAAAAATCCTATTTATCATCATCATCATCATCGTGATTATGATCAGCCAAAAGGCGTTCACTAAAGAGAGCCTAAAGAGACCAAAGCCCTCCGCCGCACATTGGTTCAAGGGCGGAATAAAGTCCGAAAATTACAAATCAACTAAAGTTATTTATTTGACTTAAATCTAACAGTAGAATACTTTTACAACCCTATACTGAAAGAATTTTAATTTTGGTGTATTATTTATTTGTAAATAAATAATACAAAACACATGATGCTGAACACTAACAAATTTTCCGTCAAAAAAGTTGTTTCTTTCTGGTAATATATTTCTAAAACCGGCGCTAAAGTATACAAAATGCTATTTTTATTTGATAAACCATATAATAAGGTATTTTTATGTTTTATAATATCAGTAATTTCGGCTATAGGTTTGGGTATGGCTTGGATTAAAACAACATGGTCGTTATTTTGGCAATTTTTAATATTCAATTGGGTATTACTTTCCAGCCTCACCTAGCCTTTCACCAAAAAATAGCACAAATGATACCTTAATTATCCAAAATAATGACCTAATTGATTCCAGCTGCCGGTGCCTGCAATCTTTTGAATAATGACCATTTAACTAAACAGCGTATTTGGAGGTAGGAAAAATAATGACATAGATAAACACATTTATGAGGGTAGTTAATTAACAAATGGCTTGATTTGGATATAAAATGCGTACATTATTGTCTTTTCCTTCATTTACTATTATCAACTCGAGGAAGTTATACTGTTATTATTTATAGTCATGGCAAGTTTCAGCATTTCGTATGCAGATTTAGTCGAAATTGCTATTTCAAGTGACCGGGAAGTGCATAAGTGTATTGAAAACCTGAAAATTAAAAATCCAAATCTTTCAGAAGCAATACTAGACCAAATCTGTATTGAGTTGACTAAACACTTTTTACCTACTTTCACGAAAAAGTGGAAAGCTGCATCAAGGACGCGAAAATATTTTTTTGAAAAAAACAAGGATTGGCTGAGTGGTATGTTTTCAATACATACGGTGCCTTCAGTTTCGAATGCTGATGCTGCCGTAGACGCCGAACCAGGACCTTCAAAACGACTTCGAAATGGTCGTCCAGAAAAACCTTTTGAAGAGTGTTGTAGCCGTACAAAACGAAAAAAAGTGAGAAGTTTATGTGAGAACTATCCCGAAGAGGCGATTTTGTCTGCTGCCGATAAAATTCGAGAAAACCCCGTAAAATATCCTGCCTTCAGTCCAGAAAAGGCTTTGGCTTTGATGTTAGATGCGGCTCTAACAAAACATCAGTATGAAGTGCTTAGAAACGCGACGAAAGAAATAGGTTGCGACATTTTTCCTAACTATCATAGAGTCCTTGACTCAAAAAAACAGTGCTGCCCTAAATTTGAACATATAGATGTAACCGAATATTATGCCTGTGTTAGCTTGCAACCATTACTGGACCACACTGTAACCAGGATTTTACAAACAAAAACAGCAGATGAACTTTCAAGCATGAATGAAGATATGACTCTTATTTCCAAATGGGGCTGTGATGGTTCATCTGGTCATAATGAATACAAGCAGAAATTTAAAGAAGAAGACGTCACAGATGCGAACATGTTCTTGACTTCTTTAGTCCCTCTTCGCCTTGCCCATAACAAAGATGACGATACATCTGTGTATTGGAAAAATGAAAGGCCATCTTCTACGAGATTTTGTAGACCGGTACAGTTTCAATTTAGTAAAGAAACAACTGAATTGACCTATAACGAAAGGTCAAGAATGGAATCTGAAATATCCAATTTACATGAGACTTCTGTCTGCATTAGTGGCAAAACCTTTAAAATAAAGCATGAGTTGTTATTCACGATGATCGATGGCAAGATAGCACAAACGGTTACCGATACACAGTCTAATGCTGTTTGCTTTATATGCAAGGCAAGGCCTACAGAAATGAACTTATTAGATCTCGTGCGAAACAAAGTAGAGAATCCTGATGCATTGAAAGTGGGCTTATCGCCGTTACATGCCCGAATTAAATTTATGGAATGTATTTTACACATCGCCTATAGAAAGTCTTTTTGTAAATGGAGTACAAACGCAAACACACGGCCACAGAAAGAAGCAGAGAAAAAGAGAATACAAAAAGAGCTGTTTGACAGATTGGGTTTAAAAGTTGACTTCGTGAAACAAGGTATGGGGTCATCTAATGATGGCAATACTTCCAGGAGATTTTTTAGTAGCCCAAGTGTAGTTGCGGAGGTTACCGGTGTAGATGAAGAATTAATTCGCCGGTTTTCAGTCATCTTACATGCAATTAATTCGGGTGCCACAATAGATGCTGAAAAATTCGGAGATTACTGCAATGAAACAGCAAAAATATATGTTCGCTTATACAAGTGGTATTACATGCCAAACACTGTTCATAAAATACTGATGCATGGAAGTAGAATAATATCAGCTGCTGCTCTGCCAATTGGAATGCTAAGTGAAGAAGCCCAAGAAGCTCGGAATAAGGATTATCGTCGGTACAGATTGTACCATTCCAGGAAATGCTCACGGGAATCTGCGAATGAAGACATCATAAACATGCTATTGACATCTTCAGACCCTTTTATTAATAGCTTAAGGGCTAAACATAACTATAAAAGAACAGAAAGAGAGCATGAAGAAATAAAGGATTTATTATAATTAAGTAAATGTGTTTTTTATATATTTTTTTATTTTCTTGAAGTATATAAGTACCATTATTTAATGTAATTTTATATTATACATCTACTTTGATAATCCTATAAGAGGTATTTAATTTATTTAATAATTATTTTGTATTTGATGGTACATTTTAGATGATTTTAATACAAACTATACACATTTTTTAATGTTTGTTATATTTATTTTATTTATTTTATCTATTTACATTGATAAAATCACATTTCATAACTTTTAAAATGCCCGCCTGTCATAAAAACAATTAATTCCGCGCTCCCATACAACCCGAACCACTGTGCGCCGCCTGCATCTAGCGGACTCTACCAACGTTTATCAGGTCATCAGTCCACATTGTGGGGGCCCTACCTACGCTGCGTCTTTGCAACTTTAGAACTCATTGGCCCCAGCGGTCGTCGGTCGACCTATTCACTCTAGCCTTAAACACTCCAAAGACTTTTTGAAGTCTTTGTTACAACATGTACTTAGTTAAACAAGTTAAATGGTAGAATTTGTTTTGTACCAACTTTAAAGTTCAAAATACTCTTCTAGTTCACTCTCGCTCCTTGTCTCAACACTGACGAGCAACTGCTCTTGTCAGTGGTACAGATGCAAATCGACTCGACCCAAAAGGAATATTTCTCGACGTTTCTAGGAACCAACCTTGCGAAAATGTTAACGGATTATGAAAATGCTTTGTGTGGAGTTAGTGTCTCTCGGAATATTGAGAAAATGTGGAATTGTAAGGAAACATTGTTATATTGTTTGGCATTTGGTAAAAAAATGCAAAGAAAGTAACTTGTGAACTTCTTTTTATAAAACGTGCAAGCATTTGGCTTCGATAAGGTCTAAGATTTAAGAAAGAAATCCGCAAGGAAATCGACAAACATCGGTTTTACGTATTAGCCAGTCTTCTGTTTTCGGTCTATCGTTCTTACTATATCGTTGTTACGCCAAATATGTGGCTAAAATGTGAAAAGTGTTTTTAAAGGAGGCATTTAAATTTTCACTAGGTAATGATACCTAGTGAAACTTGAAATGCCTCTTTTAAAACCCTTTGAACACACCAAACACCGTGTTATATGAATACATAGACGGTCCTCTTAGGTCATTAGGAGAAAAATATAATATGAAACCCAGGCAACGCTGGCTTAGTTTTGAAGACATTATCAATTCTCACGTGAACAATAATGATTGTCATTACTAAGCTGATTTGATCGCGACGTTGCGACATATGTAGCTAAGTTTTGCGAAAATCATCCTTTTTTAGAAAATATTCGTTACATTTTTATCACAAGGAATATTTTTCATAGAGAAGCGAAATTTATAAAATTTATATACACAAAAAACTAAAGAAGATTTTGTGTTATTTTTTTGCTGAATTGACTTGGTTCAAGTAATATTTTTTACTTCTAATGTCCTCAGGAATCATTATCATCATCATGGTGGCCTTTTGGTGATCCAATCTTGGATGTAGGCCTCTTCCCTCTTCTTCCACTCCTGTCGATCCTGTGCCCGACTCATCCAGTCTTGACCTTCGTGTTCAATCGTACACTATTCTTATAAGTGGTTAAACGCCAATGTTTACTTAGTTAGTTTAAAATTTGCCGCTAGATGTCGCTAGTAAATTGAACCATGGCAACCGGCGGGCAAGTATTGTTTGTTGCACAATTTTTGTGTATACCTGTGCGTTAATATTAATACATAGTTTGTTTTGATATCAAAGTGGTTTAATTTTTGGGACCTTCTCGAACACTCCGTGTCGTCGGATGTCATCCACCCAGCGCTGTGGTGATCTACCACGCCCTCGGGCCTCAGGCATGGGTAATATAATTACGAACTCATTGCAATGCCTAAAACCTAATTACTTGTACACAAACCGGACGCGTTGTTAAGCGCGTAATTCTCTTTAATTTTCAATGTGGCATGAAACTAATTTGCATGATTCACTCAGTGCAAACGTGAAATATTAAACCCGTCCGGTCCCCTCATTTAAATTTCTAAATCGTATAAAAAGATTACAATGAGAATGTGTAGCGTTATGCTGTGATAAATATATGATACTAGAAGGCGCCGGCGACTTCGATCGCGGAGGAGAAAAAATCATACTCCCTCTTTTTTTCTTTAGCATAGTCGGGTAAGAAGTATTCTTTAACCGTCTGGACATATCTACATGTACCAAAAATTGTTGAATTCCGTTTAGCCAATTTTGTGTGATGAAGCCACAACGAAATATACAAAAAATAAAATAAAAAATTAGTTTTTCGCTCAAGTGACCTCCAAATAGTCTCTCTTTTTTTAAAATATCTTCAATGTACAGACATTTAATTTTTACAACTTTATAATAGTATAGATAGATATATATTTTACAGCTTTTACGAGTAGACACGTGTAAAACTGGAACGAATATTTCGGTATGTACCTGTATTATCAACAGAAGTCGGAAAAGGTTGTGCCAATAGGTAGGCAGTCGAAGTCGAAAGTCGAACATTGATTTGACTGTGGTGTGTACGCTACTATTTTTCGGATGGTAAACTAAATAGTAACTAGTTATTCGATTTTTAAAATCATTCAAAGTTGCCCATCGCTAAAACCAATACATGTTGGTAATGTCAGAAACTCTCATAGCAATAATCTGTTGACGGAATATTATGAAATGTGCTGTGATTTTAATGGATTTTGCGGTCATACAAATAATGTCATCCAACTTTCCAATTTTTATTAGATTCTCGTCCCTTATAATTATAACGCATAATATGCAGCTGATTATTTTATATTTGGACAATGCCAGCAATAGTATCAGAATCATGCATTAATCTTTTTTTGTTACCTACTTTCAAGTTTAGGCTTAGTGATCACGTGAAAGGTAATTTTCACATATTAAAGTAGGCGTGTAAAAACCATGATTAAATTCGGTTTAAAAACTGGTATAAAATCATAGTAAATATAAACCTATTTCTGAAACATACTACCCTAATATGGCTGAAACAAGCTTATGTTGTAACTTGCCACTACGCAGGTGCAGCTTAGTTGTTTGACGTGCCGGTAACTTGTTAACTTTAACACATCTACTAAGAGAAGGCGTTCTTACTTCATCTAATAGTAATCTCTCTATATTGTTTTAAGAATATTGACCTCAGCACTTTGTATTTTTGTTACTTCTACAACCATCGTTATGATATTTGTTATTCTTAGTGTTTAATCTTTGGGAACTTAATACCCACAAATGCGTTGTATACTCTGAAAATGACATTCTTTTCCCCAATGAAGCCCTAATACGCGGCTTATAACTCCCGACGCAGAGCAGACTACAGAAGCAGGCTAGTTGCTCGACTTGCAAATACCCGTAATTGGTTTTTAATTGCCCCCATGCTCAACTCGGTATCGCTAATTAGAGACGTCAATTCTCTTGTCGAGTTTGTTAGTGAAATGTTTCGTGTTTATTTGGTCTAAGATTTAATCACCAGTTACAATAATTAAGCCACTCTATCATTGCGATCGTATTGAAAATGTTATCTTGAACAATTTTTCATCAAATAGCTTATAAAATAAAATTAATAGGGTTATATTTTGAAAAACTTTAGCGTTTAATAACATTTTGGCCAGATATTATCTCCACTTACTACTCATATCAACAAATGTTTTAGTTGGGTCTCCTTCGGAATCCCTAATGACGTTTGTTTTAATATATCGTACCGCGGTGTCATAACGCATTTTTTCAGAAACCATGATTTTTTCAGGATTTTTTAAGATCATCGTATAGATTCGATTAGGTTTGTTTTATAGCAGTCCTGAAAAGTTGACAGTTTCTTGAAAAAATTCGTTATGACAAACGATACATTAGGACAAATGACGTTATTGATTTCGATATAGATCCGTTTTTCTTGTACCTTATTTGGAACGGCGCAGCATGTTTTTGCATCAGTCGCTTTTTCGTCGAAGATGATATATTATCATCTTTCACACAATCCATAAATATTTTCCTCAGTCTTCCTGTTCTTCTAAAATCCCCCATGTAAAACGGGTTAAACTCAATGCTTATCTCGTCACGTTGCTCTAGTCTCTTTGCGTCACGTGCAACTTCAACCATAACAAATTCGCTGACAGGATTCAAGAACATACAATAATAAATAAAAACGGTACCGTTAACGCTCGTAATCAATCCGCGCTGCCTACACCCAACGAAGTCATGTCATTTTCACCAGATTATAAGTCCATCGCAAGCAAATAATTTTATGTAAGGCTACAGGAATGCTAAAAAACGCGCTGTTAGAATCAGTTGATAATGCGCAGTTGATGACCTACAGTTCCTTAGGCAGCTACATATTCATAGTCCGCGCCAATGCACCAAGCGACCTAGATGCATTAATGAGTACCTAATTAATAAATATTAATTGTGAGGTAAGCGCGGCCCAGCCGTTGCTAGTGAATTGACGCGATGAGTGCCTCCAATCAGAGTCAACTCATCGTGTCTGTACCTCGCCTTTCTCCAAGAGAAAGAGAAGGTGCTGCTGGAAGGCAAGATGGATGTGGAAACTGCTGTCCAATTCAGTTCGCCGGCATTGGGTTTCACCGTCGAAGACATCTGTGAAGCTAAGCAGGTGTTGTGCCAGTCCCTTGGGGTCGTCGGTACATATATACCTTACCCGAAAGTGGATGGAACCGGAAATAAGACCATTGCAGATATTAAGAAGATCTTGAGGGAGAACCAGGAGTGGATTCCGGCGTTTGTGGCGACGGATGCCACTACGATTTCAAAAGCGATGACCGGCCTGCTACTATAAGCGTCGAGTCTGCTTGTTCGCGTGTTGCTGACACTGTAAAAGGTGCCGCACCTATCGCTTTAGCGCCCGCGCGCCCCCCGCGCATGCGGCCGCCTGTTTCAAAGTCACGTCAGCGTGCTTATGCTGACGTCGCCGGTCAGCCTGTCGCAGCTAACCGGGCCTCCTTGCCTTCTAAGGCAAGTGAAGTACGGGTTCCTGATAAGGAAAAGTTCTCCCACACTGATGTGGATAAGGAGGGATTCACACTAGTGGAAAGGAAGAGCAAGGCGCGCAGGGCTCCTAGTAAAACTCTTTGTGGCGTTGCCGAGCCGGTTGATTCTGGTCTTCGGGTTGCTATACCGAGTAAGGTGCTCTACGTATCGCGCATGCTATGCTGTAGCTGATGACGTGGTGGAGTTCGTCCGCCAGAAGACTGGCTTTTCGCTGAGGGTGCACCAGCTGCAGTCCTGCCACTACGTGCACTTCAGCTCATTTGTGGTGCGCGTGCCGCGGCCTCTGAAGGACACCATCGCAAGTGCAGACTTCTGGCCGAAGGGTGTAGTATTTAGGCAGTTCTGGGGAATTCTGCCGAATCCTACACCAGATCAGACGACGCAACGGAGCCACGGAATTACGTAGCCTAAATCAAACCAGTTTTTAAGTTTTTCTATTTGTGTTTGTTTTTTGTAGTTCATAGTGCCTTGGTTTTACTGTAATGTTGTGTAACTTTTTTGAATAGTAAATAAATAAATATTACACGGTAAATCTAGATCACTATCTGACCAAGGTTGCGAATTGCAGTAGAACCTTGTTAGGCCTCTGGTTAAATAACAGTGGTAGTTATATCCACCAAATGTACTATATCAAGTATAGTCGGTAACCTGACTTAAGCATATTCGTGGTTTTGAACGCACAATCGGTACACATTTGCATCTGTGCTCATGTTCGAAACCTGGCTCAACTTACTTTTTTCTTTTTTTTAGTGTTTAATTAGTTAAGTAGTTTCTATTATTCTTATATAAGTATTCATATATGATGTAGAGGGGAAAAAAATATTGTTTAACATCAAATTAAAAACTTTGTTCTACTAGCAGGCCTCAAGGGCACGTTACATGTCTGTTTTAGAATAAACAGAAAAACTTTCGCAATCTACATAATTACATTAAAGTTTATAACAGTATTAATACAACAGACAAATACTTGGACTTTACAGGGAGATGTATATATCGTCTCCGGGTCTAATAGGTTATTTATTACTTAACCTATACTTTCAGAGATTGGATGTCTAAGCGTCAAAAAAAGGAAAAAAAAAACAATATAATTATAATAAGAGATAATTCTTACTTGACACCAGATGACAGCCAGATAATTGTTGTGATATCACTTTGGGAACCGAGCCAATCTGTTACAATTTGGGCTTTGTGCACCAAGCAGTTGTCTTTTATCAGGTATATTTGACCCTCGGGATAGGCAACTCGCACATGACGTCATGGAAAGTTTCACCGACTTCTATAATTTCGCCTGGCCCCATGATGACTTCCAACCCCAATAAGCTATAATGTTATTCTGCCGCTAGTTCTGGTAGGTAAAATACAAAATTAGTCATATGTCTTCAATCCTGCTGGATGCATGTAAGTGTTTGCGCACTGTTTTACTGTCGTTTTGGTGGAGAGGAACGGTCTTCAGTGTGCCTTGCGATTATATCCCGTGCAGACTGAGGACGTTACTCTAATTATGCGGTTAAAATATCAGGTCTGAACTACTATCGTTTATTTGTACTTATAGAAGTACGCGCGGGGACTTACGAGGTAACGGATCTTAGTGCGGCTAATGTTACAACCAGCCCCATGCAATCCGCAACCTTGGTCGGATCGCGATCTGGATTGACTGTGTAATGGCTGCCTCAGAGACTATGGACGTTTCGCGACGTCCGAAATGTCGAAGAGGTACCAACGCAAGGTAATTAAATAAATCATTATGCAATGAAGCCTTGTGATGTTGTGTTTTGATAAAAGAAATATCATTACTCATAAAGAAAACTCTTTACAAAGCAACGTAGTCGACTCACTAAATAAGCCTGCATTATTTATGCGGCCACGTGCAACAGTGCTGCAACCGCACTTTATGCAGCGCTTATTTAATAGTTTCTTAATTAGCACTAATCTTGCGTAGCCACCTTGTAATTTCCTCCATTTTAGGTCCGGAGGAGTTAAATTTAAGGCAAATTAGAAGCACGTAGCTGCGGACAGCGAAAATAGTTTGAATTTTCAGCGCATTTCAGCCATTCTACTTTTAGTGTCACAAATTTTTCGCATGTTTACTCAAATAAAGTGTAAAAATAGATGAAAGTCTAGAGAAAGTGACTTTTTTAAACTGTCATTTTACGTACAGTAAATTTTATTTATGATTGTAATAGCTAGTACAGCAATGGTCGTACACGTGCCCGATATTTATGTTTCCGTAATATTTTGATGAAACCAAGGTATTCTCATTATTACCAGCAATTTACTGTTATATTAAATATTTTCGTATAGATTCCCATACTTAAGGAGAATGATGGCTCGTTATCTTTTTTCTGGGAAAGGATGTTAAATTAGACTATTCATGTGTGTTTTAGACACGTACCTAAATACCAAGAATCAGAAAACATATTTGTCGATTATCTAATAATATCTTATGTGATATCTGAGATTGAGATGAATAATTCAAAATCATTTTTTATGCTGACTAACAAAAATGCAGTGTTTGTGCACAAAGAATATGTAAAAAAATAAACGAAACAGGCTTTTCGAAGGTCACTTTTTAGTTTTGTGTTGTATGTTCATGGACAAAGAAAAATCCCACCAAAAACATGTAAAAATATCTGGTTGAAATAGACACCGACTTTTTTTGTATCGATCTTTTGCTAAATCAAAATACATTAAAAATAATATAGTAAGTTGTTATTCAGTAAATGTATGTAATTTTTACCCTTGGACTGTATATACGATCGTTAAAGTCTGTCGAGTTACTCTTTCGCATGGTGTATAGGTATTATTTATTTGTTATATACGGTGAACGTACTAAAACATTTTTCTTGTACTCGTACAAGAGATAAAGCCTCGCGTCGTATACTCGAGCCATTTGTCCCGTCCACGGCCCATGTATTTTTATGTCCCTCTGTCAATTACCCACTAATTCCGACCCCATGGCTCTTGTTCGTTTATTTTTCTATTACATTAAATGAGATTGAGTTCGTAATTAACAGAAAGCCGCAATAAGTTGAAGGGTTAATAAAACAAACTAAGCAACTCTTTATTTAGAGGAACTGAGTGTAAGATATGAGAATGAAAGATGTCAATACATTATAAATCATTTCATAAAAAAATAAGCGAAATAAGCTATCAAAGGACACGAAATGATTTTTTAGGTTCCGTACCCAAAAGGTAAAACGGGAACCTATTACTAAGACTCCGCTGTCCATCCGTCTCATGGACCGAGATAGTTAAGACCGTCGAAATTTTCACAGATGATGTATTTCTGTTGCCGTTATAACATTAATTACTAAAAACAGAATAATTCTATGCCTTTCTGTCTATTTCAGTAACCAATATAAAATATCAAACACCGCGTACATTTTGCTTAAGAGTAGGGCCCTGCTAACACTGGATTTATATACATACGGCTGTTTGTAGCGTATATTATGTACGGAACTCGGTGCGCGAGTCCGACCTGCACTTGGCCAGTTTTTTTGTACATATTTATGTTTTTTTATGGCCTCACCAATATTCCCGTCAAATATATTCATATTTTAAATTCCCCAAAAACATCACATATTAGCCTCATACATAAAACCGCAAAGGCTTTACTCGGGGCGGCCGGCATCTGCGAACTTTTTACTTTACACTACCAATTAACTGCCTCTCACGTCGCTTTTAGCATTAGCGTTTTATAAAATACCTAAAACTTCCGCCCACAGACTTAGGTACCGTTTGCATCACAAATATCAAAATATCATAAACAAACTCTTTTATTATCACCTTTTTGACTAAATTCAAAAACAGGTTCTCAAGTAATTATGTTTGTATTTTTTTGTGTTTTATAGACGTAAGCATTGATCAATCAATCGATGGCCTTAAAGTTAACGTTGTTTCGTGGCTAAGTAATCCAATACAGGCATTGATATGGGATATACAAAAATCACAAGTTTATTGCGTTCTTCAGTTAGATAACAAAAAAATGTTGGACACTGTATGTCGTATTACCGACGCAGCAGTCGGATGAGGCCGAAGATTTTAAATTAATGAAAAAATACTCCGATAAATCACATTCAAATTTAGGCATGGAGACTCGTGACGTCATAACTATGTATAAACTGTACCTAGGCGTGACGTCACGAGATATTTTGACTCAATATATCGCCTTTTTTTTGATTACGTAATAGAAAAAATACGTCTCCTATACTTTCTGTTATATAACCTTCATGATGGACTAAAAATTAAAATTTAGCCGTGATGATACATTTTGATGATTTTAGTAATATCAGCGAAAAAAAAACAGAATCTCCTAAAAGCCTAATAATGTTGTGCCTCACGGACTAATTTTTGAGGACATTATGGATCAAGTTCAAGAATGTCTGGTGAAAGATCAAATACGAAGGTAGGATTTGCAAGCTGTATGCCTGGATAGCCTTTAATTATGGGACGTGCGAAGCCGCCAAATGTAAATTCACGTAGGATTCAATTTAACATGTTGAAGAAATTGCGTGAAAAACCTGACGTTACTATTCTTTGTCTTAATAATGAGAATGCTACGGTTGTTATGGACACCGAAGATTACAAGACCGAGCCATAGACACGGGACTCCTACCACTGCCATTGAAATCCGAGATTAATCTATATGAAATTATGGCTAATATTGATGATAAGTCTCGGTTCACTTTCAAAAGCAAAAAATAAAAATTTATAAATAAAAAAGAACCGAATTCAAAATAAACTAAAAAGCCAAAAATAATCTTTTATGTACGTTACGGATCACATTTGAATCATCTTTTGAAGTCGGTGCCAAACCATTCATATATTACTATTAAGAACCGCGGCGGCGAGCCTTT